>OU612044.1:35611905-36853644 GCA_914767935.1 Coremacera marginata | reverse complement strand
CGACGTTGAATTCGATCCAGAAGCTTCAAATATGATCTTGAATCCCCTGCCCAAATGTGCAAATTGTACTCCATTTTCGTCCTAATATATGAGGTATAGATCATGCGAAGATCAGATGAAGTGAAGTATTTCTTGCACCGTTTTAAAAAACCTAAGTACTTGGCCGCTTCTTTCGATACATCGGAAATGTGATCATTCCAACGGAGATCTGATTATATCGATATGCCCAGAATGTCAAGAGCATCTGACTCCACAAGATCTACACCGTTCATATTCAGGAGTGCTAAGGGACAGTTCATTCATTTGTGGGTTAACAGGCAACACTGACACTTGCTAGCATTAAATTCTAAATTTGGAGAGGGAACATTTAAACGTGTATTTGGACATGCACGATGAATAACAATCGCTGATATTATTAAACATCTTGCAGCATCTATTTATGGGTTCATTGTATTCATAAACAGTGTAGTGTTGGTATTCATTCAACAGTCTTGTATGCCTAGTTAGCCTCACGGGATTATTAAATGTAATCTTATTCGAGATATATTCAATGTTGATGACTCCAGTTATTACATCAAATGTGAAGCATAAACTTAGTAAGATTATCCTTGATGAAAGAGACAACATATTCAAAAGGCCTAGTCTGTGTTCGTAGGGTGTCAAGTTATTAGTCGTGAGTCGTGAGGGTAATAAGAGTCTCTTAGTGCAAAAAGTACAAATTGTTTCTGGATAGATTCGAATCCCATATATCTGAAACAGAAAATATCAACTGTCATTTTAAAGTATAAACCATTAATTCGGCATCCCCCTTGCGCACGACTATCGGGGGACTTTTTTAAAAATTATGGCGAAAGCTAGATTAAAAAGTTTAAAAAAAATTTTTTTCCACGCTTTTTTTTCTAAAAAAAAAAACAGAAAAATAGTAGGTAATTGAGACACTAGTTTCGAGGAAATCGCGTTTGAAGTTTTTGTTATTCAAAATTTTGCATATATTTTTAAAATGATCGGTTGTTAAACTTACTATTATTTTATCTGCAATGCTTGGTATCGTTTTGAAAACATGTATGTATATTCTAGAAACTATAAAGAACACATTAAGCAAACAAAACAAAAATTTGTTTTTGAATAATATACACGTATAGTATACCTTAATACTTTAGATAAGTCAGACATAAAGAGATTGAAGAGAAGTTGACCGTGAGGATTACCTTGAAGAACACCAGCTAGAACAGATATTTTCTTGGACAATATTTCTTGGAACTTAGCATACTGGAACCTTTCGCATAGGTAGGATTTGAGCCAATTTAGTACAGAACCGGAAATACCAAACTTCTGTAATTTAACAACTAAGATTTCATTTCGCAGAATCAATTGGTACTAAGTGGTGTTCCACAAGATTCTATTCTTGGTCCACTTTTATTTTCATTGTTTATCAATGACTTATTTTCTGTCTGCAAACACTCCTCTGTTCATGCATATGCTGATGATGTTCAGCTGTATCTTTCTCGACGCATTGGGCTACTTGATGATCTTTGTTGCAGATTGAATGAATTTTCAATTGGTAATACAGTTGGTACTACCTGTGATAACTTACGCAGAATTGGTGTTTAGTAAGCTTGACTCCTCTTCTCTGTTAAGACTACAAGTTGCTTTAAATCATGCTACGTGCTATGTATTTGGTTTGCACAAATTTGATCATTTATCTAGTTATAAAAATGCTATACTTGGGTGCGATCTGCCATCTTACCTTGATGCCAGAAACTGTATTTATCCACATAAGCTGATTCATACAAAAACACCTTCCTACTTATATAATAAACTGCAATTTAGTTTATCTAGAAGAAGTAATGTTCTTATAATTCCAAGACATGCTTCATTAAATTCATCGCGCCTGATTTTCATTAATGCCATCAGACTGTGGAATGCTCTGCCACGAGGACAGAGAGAAGTGACAGTGAGAGGTACCTTTTGGCAATCTGTTCTGAAATATTTTTCTTCCCTCTAAGTATTCTCTTCACTTTCTTTAAATTCTCAAAATTCATTAATTTTTATTATATGTTCCCGTAACTCTTTTATGTGCTATTGTATATTTATGTTAATTTTAGAGCAAATTATTATCTTTTTAAACTTGTAATCAATGTACCCTTAGATAAGTAAATTCACGAAAGAGTTGTTATCATATCTATATTGAAAGTATTTATGTTGTACTATAAAAGAACTTAGTTCTTACTGTACTAATGTTTTGAATTTTTGAATAAATGAAAATGAAATGAAATAAATAAAAAAAAAAAATCAACAAGATCAAAGAAGTCAGTATAGACAGCGTCTCCCTGATGTCCTTTTCCCATTTCAGTAAGCACTTGTGAGACTAAAATTGCAAGTTTTGTTGTGGTTGATCTGCCCCTGCGAAAACCCTACTGTGGTTTGTTAAGCAATATATTGACTTGACCTGTAAGCTTTTCACATATGAGTCACATATGAGGTTATAGCAATACCCCTATAATTTTCAACAAACCTTTTATCACCTTTTTTATATATAGGTGTGAGATGCGAAGATTTCTAGTACGTTGGAAATGTACCTATGACCAACGATTTATTTAAAATGATATGAAGCGGCTTGACAAATTGATCTACGCATTGGATTAATAAGCTTGGAGGTATTTGGTCGGGGCCAGGAGACATTTTTAGATCAAGAATAATGATGGCCTTATGTATATCCTCCTGAATTAGATTGAGGTTGTAAATTAATGGTGATGTGTTTGGAGAGGGAGACGGTGATAAAGTCCGTTTTAGAGGTACACAAAATGCCTTTCTTTAAAATGATCAGCAAAGAGGTAACAAATCATTTGAGGGTTGGAAGAAACCACGTTACATTTAAACATTTGACATGGAGTAACCACATGATTATTTTCGTTTTGTATTAGCGAAATAGTAGAATTTTTTAGGATCTTTAATTATATTCTCACCAATTAAATTTGTGTAAGATTTTTTCGCTTCATTTGACTTGATAGAGCATTTCTTGAACAGTTTCTCATGTCTCTTCTTTTCTTCATCACTAACGTTGCAGGAATTTCCTTACGCTTTTGTGAATCTTTTTTTTTTCCTACGTATTTCGCGGAGTTTTCGATAATTTCACAATGCCCCTCATATGCACTTCCATTTCTGTCGCATACGAACGCTCACTTTAAAGTTTCATATCTTCGCACTCAAAGCACTGCCGAGACTGATTTTACTTCTGTACATAGTACTAAACTATAGCTTCATAACAAGCAAAATAGCTTATTTCTTACAAGTTTTTTCATGCGTACGAATGAAAATTCATATTTAAACAAAAAATAGCACGTTAAAATACAGATTTATTTGAACATTTTTTTGTTAATTTTATACCCCTTTTTATATATTTTAAAAATTAAATTCGAATTACGTATGTTAAAGGCGATTTGTAGATTGAAAATAAAGGCGCTTGTTTCTCCATTAATATTATTTAAAGTTATATATTTTTTTTTTTATTTTCTCTGATTTTCAAATCGCTTTGTCAAAGCTTTTTTTTAACTAATTGGAAGTTAAAATTTTCGAAGTAAGAAGTAAGAATTTATTTCCTTTTTTAATATAAGAAGATTATAGAATGATCATCATAATGAGCAACAACAGTTGTAGGTCTGCTTCGCCTGACGCTAGGGACGCACCTTTCTGTAATTAAATACAGCCGATTTTCGCACTAAACAGCAAACTTCAAAGCTTACAAACACACTCTCTCGCTCCCTTATAAAACGCCCTCAGCGCTATTCTTGTGCCATTGCTTCGTAACTTCAATTCATATATTTCACTCTAGATTTATTAAAGCCAGCAACAAGTTGGCCAACACTACAATAAAAGCTAGCAACTACGAAAAAAATTCAACCAACAAAGATTTGTCACTGCATCAGCAGCAACAACAACAATTGTTATTAGAGCTGTTGACCAAGTTTATTTGCTGTTTGCCAACATTTAAAGTTAGTGTGAGGAAAAGCTAACGAATTTATGTGAGAATATTTTGGGTGTTTTTTTTTTTAATTCAACAGTGAACAGTTGTTAAGACTTTACAACTGCGTGATGAATTTGTTTACTTGGTTAAATGATGTTTAACAAAGTGTTGCATGTGTTTTTCCCCTCACTATTATTGCTGACTCTTTTTTTTTATTGTTATTGTAATGTTAAGCATGTGTATAAAGTGCACTTAATAGCAGTTTATGGCACAGTTTATGAACATTAAAATATAACAACGTCACAAATTTGAAAAACATAATATTATACTGCACTCTTAAAGGGGTGGGGAGAAGGGGAGTGGGGGGAACAAATAAACACCCGCGACAAAAGCTTTTGTTTTAGTAATAATGTGTTGTTTACTTGCAGTGATATTGTTGTTGTTGTTGGTTGTATTATTGTTGTTGTTGTTGTTGTACTGTGTGTTTTTGTTGTAGACATTTCAGTGATGTAATTGCTTTATGTTTGCATCAAAACAGCGTTAAAATGCTGCAATTTTTGTTAAATTTTATTGGTGTCCTTTAATTTTAATGATACTAAAAGTTATTTACAGACTGCCTTGAAAAATATTTGCTGATATTGTAATTTTTACTTAACTATTTCTACTGAATATTGTGAATCATATGCAGACACTTAGTTTTTATTAAAGTAAATAGGGAAAATATTACAGTGTTTAGATCTTGGACTATAAACAGCTTTAGAACTAAATATAAAAAAAAAAAAAATTTACTTGCAAGAAACGGTCAGCAGATCCCAATCGTCGATTTGAATAATTTCAAAAATAGCTGAAATTAAATTTTTTTTACCATAAACTTCACTTATTTCCATAGAAACATATTCAAATTTCGTGTTCAATTTATAGAGATAAATAAATTTTATTATAATTTATTTTATTATAATTTATAACAGTATTTAGTCGATATTATAAAAAGCCCGTACTCCTTTAGTTTACTTTTGCTTATGTTTGATTTAAGTCAATTTAAAAAGTCAGTGGGCTAAAATTTATTGATTAAATTAACCACAGTATTGTGAGACGGTGCGTTATGATGAAAGGTGTGCGGGGTTTGCGAAGAGTTTACTGAAAATGTTCACTATTTATAAGCTTTCCTCGACCATAAATTTCATCAAGACTAAGCCGCCATGCTTGTTGCCAGACTTGTCAAAGAAAAATCAGTAGGCAGTGGGGGACTGCCGACGGAAGTGAAAACTTAAAGCTATGAAATAACTATGAAATAGCTGTTATGAATTTCCGAAGTAGCTAGAGTCGGTAAAATCGAACGTTTTCTACTTTTTTAACTCTTTTTAGTGGCGGCCGTGGCGTAGTGGTTAGAGTGTGTGACTCTTAAGCCAGAGAACTCAGGTTCGAATCCTCCATCTGACACAGAAAAGTTTTTCAATTGAATTAACTTTTCTGTTCGGCCGTCACCTCTCTGCAGACTTCAGAGAGTAAAAACTGCCATGAAAAGCTTCTTGAGAACATAAGCCGTTCGGAGTCGGAGTAAAACATGTAGGTCCAGTTCTCGATCATTTGTGTGCAAGCATTTCACATCACACACAACACAATTGATCGTAAGAAGCTCGGTCAAAGTCCTTTCAAGGGGTGAGATGGCCATTTCGTTTTTCGTTTTTTCGTTTATAAATATATTTGTAACACAATTGCTTTGGTTGGGTAACCGGTAATTGGCTCAGTAATCGGTTGGTTATCGCTTCGGCAACTAGTAATCGGTTGTTAATCGCACCTGTAATCGGTTGGTTATCACTTCAGTAACCGGTTATCGGTTGATTATCACTATGATAATCGGTTGGTAATTGCTTCGGTTATTGGTAATCGCTTGGTAATCGTTTCGGTAAACAGTAATGGGTTGCTAATCACTTCGGTAATCGGTTGGTATTCGCTTCGGTAATCGGTTAGTGATCGGTAATTGGTTGGTAATCGCTTCGGAAATCAGTAATGGGCTGGTAATCACTTCGGTAATCGCTTCGGTTACTGATAATTGGTTCGGTAATCGGTTCGTAATAGCTTAGGTTATAGGTTATTGGTTCGGTAATTGGCTGATAGTCGGTAATTGGCTGATTTGGTAGTCGGTAATTGGTTCGGTAATCGGTGAGTAATTGCTCAGTAATCGGTAATTGATTCGGTTATTGATTGGTTATCGCCTCGGTAATCGGTAATTGGTTGGTAGTCGCTTCGGTAATCGGCCTGGTAATCGTTTCGGTCTTCCGCTTGGTCGATGCTAGGTTATCCCTAAAAAGGAATGCTGTACAGCAATAATATCTGTTACGCTAACAGCGTGATGATATCGCTAACAGCGTGATAATATCGCGAACCAGAAAGTGCTCAACGTGCCTAAAGAAGTTTTGACTTAAAAAAAAAATAGTGTCCGAATGTCAGTGACATTTGAGACAACTTTTATAACAATACTATCAAAAAAAAAATTGAAAGAAAGAAATCTTATGTAATCATAATTGATCAGGGTTTTTAACGGCTTGATAAATTGAATTATAAAGATTTATTTTGAATCTATTGCTTTTTACTGTAGCATCAATACTATTACAATATAAGCTGCATTCAGCTTTCGAAATGTCAAATCTTCAATAATTTAGACAATAATACTGTAAAAATTTGCTTAATTTGATTTGATTTGACAACATTCTTGCCTTAAGCTTTTCCAAAGCTAATGAAGTCAAAAACTACCTGAAGCTAATATTTTTTATTGTTGTAACGCATGTTAAGCAATATATAATTGCAGCAAAATAAATTACATCAACGAAAAATGAGCAAAATAAAGCTAAAAAATAACAGCAGCTCAAATTAGCGCAAAGTTGTTTAAAATTTTGCTTAATTTTTTCAAACCATATGTTTTGCCGCGCCATAATTATGCTAAAGGCGTTTACATTAAAAGCATTTTTACCACATAATTATTATTTGTATTTTTTTTTTTTTTTTTTTGTGCCACATGTTGAGCATATCTGCACGAGCTGTTTAGATGTTTTTGTGTTTTTGTAACAATTTAGTTGCAAATATTGGCAACAAATTAAACATTCTATCATATCACTTAAAAAAAGTATATACGTTGTGCCTTTTAAAGTTAATTTTAGCATGGTTAACCTTGATATTAAAGCTTCAGCTACGACCTTCTTTTGTTTTGCAGCTAAGAACAAAAATCTAATTTAAACCAAAAATGTGAGACCTAAAACTCCAAAACAACAACTACAATGACTTTAACTCTAATACAACAACTCTCTAAATGCCAAAAGCACACATTAAACCTGACCCAAAGTAGCTGCTAAAGTGGATTTTAAAGCCAAAGTTTAGCCATGTTCTGTTAACCTTAAAATGTTGCATCCGTTCTAGAACAAGCTGCTGCTATTGTTTTTACCAATGTAAAATTTTGTTAACTTTAAAATTTAAAGCTTTAAAAGCGCAAAAATGTAGAGTCGCTTCCCTCTTTTAGTAAACGTACTAGGTAAGCGGCCAACCTTCAATAAGGCTCAAGTGAACGCTTAAAGCGTCGCCGCTGAGCGTTGAAATGGGAATGAAACAATAATAAAAAAAAAAAAATTAAAAAAGAACATAAAACAAAATAAACTTAGCTACCATAACAATAATTAAAGAAAACAACACAACTCGCAGTATAATGAATGTGGCGCAAAGAATTCATATCCGGAATTTGAAGCGTGTGGGTCAGATTCTCAGTAAACAGAAAACAAAAGTTTTTGTTTTTATTGTACGAGTATTTATGTTGCTTAAGATTTAATGCTGCATTTATTTTTTTTTTTTTTGGTGTGTGAGTTTGTATGTGCATAGGCTTGATTGCAGTCGGAAAATTCAAAGCAACCAGAACTATTTTTTATAATTTTTTTTTTAACGGATGCGCGGCATTTTTAATAGCTGCGTGCGGTACTCTTTGAGCGGTGTCTGTAGATACATTAAATGCGGATGCTCAATTTGGTTGTACTTTTTTTCAATAATTTTATTGATGATTTTATGATAACATTATTGCATGATTTAATGATTAGATAATTTAAAAATGTATGATTTGATTGCTAAATAGCTTTAAGATTCCATGTTTCAATAATTAGATATGATGATGATTTGATTAATTGATAGCGTGCTGTTTGGTGATTTTGCAGGCTATATGCATTTCAAAAATTGATAACATAAGGTTTAATAATACTTGTTTACATTACAAATTTCCAATAATAGCACCATCCAATTCCTGCACTAAGAAAAAAAGTATGGGTGAGTTTCTGAAATTTCTTATTTTTTTTAAATATATATATACAGTATGTCAAGAAATGCATTACACATTGAAATATAAAATGAATTTTTTAACTCACTTAGCAAAAAATTTTATATTTTGTTGATGCACATACAATTTTTGTATCAGTTATGGTTATTTACAGTATTTACTAAGTAATAATAAAAAAAAAGTAGTAATATAAAGCAAAAGAATTAAAAAACATAACATAAACATAATCTACTCCCTTTTGCAAGTGTCAAGAAATGCATTACACTAATTTTTCCAATGCCTTTTTGCAGCAATTCAACACTGTACAGTACATTTCCCGTTATTTTTTCTCATCATCTCGTTGCATTGATATTTTTGTTTGATCGTTTTATATATTAGGTGCTAGATTTTAGTTTTGTTTTCATCCTTGTTTCAAGCTTGTGTGTTAAAAAAATGGTGGATCAAAAAACATCGTCTGATGTGGTTCAGTTGATATAATATAATCGCCGATTGGGAAAAAGTGTGCAGGAGTTATCGGACATGTTTTCTAAAACAAGAAAAACTATTTATAATATTTTAAATCGAATTGAAAACGAAGGTACATTCGAACCAAAGCTAGGAGGTGGCCGTAAGCGGAAAATAACTAAACGTGGAGAGCGCGCATTGGTAAGAAAACCTGAAAAAAATCCGACTGCTTCGACGAGAATACTTGCTAGAGAACTCAAGGAAGAATGTGGTTTAATTGTTTCCCATGAAACAGTACGACAGGCCATGCTTCGCAACAAGTATTCATCAAGAGCTGCTCGTAAAAAGCCACTACTTTCTGCACAGAATATTGAAAAGCGATTCTCCTTCGCATCAATGCATATTTCTGAACCTGTAGAATATTGGGATGACGTCATATTCTGCGACGAAACGAAAATGATGCTATACTACAATGATGGACCGACTAGAGTGTGGCGAAAGCCGTTGACAGTATTAGAAAATCGCAACATCATTCCAACAGTAAAATTCGGAAAATTGTCTGTTATGATTTGGGGATGCATATCCAGCAGAGGAGTGGGAGACTTAGCATTTATCGAAAATACAATGGATGCCCAACAATATTTAGGGATCTTAATAGCCCATTTGACCAGCAGTGCTGAAAAATTTGGTTTGATGAGCGGTAACAAACCAAATTTCAAATTTTACCAAGACAACGATCCGAAACATAAGGCGAATATAGTACGGATGTGGCTGCTATATAACTGCCGAAAAGTTATGGAAACACCAGCCAAAAGTCCGGATCTAAATCCCATAGAAAATGTGTGGGCCCTTTTAAAAAAGCAGGTGGCCAAAAGGCATCCAAAAAACAAACCAGCGCTTAAAACTGCAATACTTGAAGAATGGCAAAAAATACCAAGTAATTATGATATGAAAAAGTTGGTAAATTCAATGAAAAAACGGCTACAACATGTGATTGACGCCAGAGGTGGCCACACTAAATATTAAATATCCCAAACTTTAAGTTTTAGTTGCTAATGCCCTTCTTTTAAATTTTGTGTAATGCATTTCTTGACACTTGCAAAAGGGAGTAGATTATGTTTATGTTATGTTTTTTAATTCTTTTGCTTTATATTAGTACTTTTATTTTTATTATTACTTAGTAAATACTGTAAATAACCATAACTGATAAAAAAATTGTATGTGCATTAACAAAAAATAAAATTTTTTGCTAAGTGAGTTAAAAAATTCATTTTATATTTTAATGTGTAATGCAATTCTTGACATACTGGATATACTTTTCGTCCCGCCTTATACGCACAAATTTTCCTAAAAAGTAAAATAAATATTAAACTTAAATATTAACAAGTTGCAAACTTCGAAAACAAGCAACAAACAAACAAAACAATTTAGTCAACATTTAAAGAAACATTTCACCCTTTGTTTGCTAGGAATGGTTTTCGTCATATTCATGTGAATTATGACTTATGTATGCGTTGCTGACGTTAGTAACAAGCACGTGTTAGTACATTTTAGGGAATTTTATGTCTGGTATCATTTCTGATAATTTATAACTTTGTCCATGCACCTGGTTTTAAACACTGATGAAATGCAAATTGATTGCTATGCAATTGGTACAGCGTGTCTTACTTACTTACTTAGGTGGCCATAACAACCCGCGTTCGGGTTAAGTGTGAATATCGACATTTCAGTTCTGAATCCACTTTCACCTGTAGCCATCGATCAATCTTCGACTTCCACGGCACCAACTGCTGCTTCTGATATTAATGACGGGTATGTCAATGCACGATTGAAAAAACGTAAATGTTTGAATGAGACGATTGAATTGCGAGAAGAAGAAGACGGTCCACATATTTCGACTACCGGCACCAAATGAAATAAATAACGATTCCGACGATTGCTTTGGAAAAAAACAAATCTTCAGGTGTATGTAAATTAAGTCATTTTCCGCCGGTCAAATGAGATGCCAGCTAATTTGTCAGCACTGTCAACACCATTTAAATGCTTCAAATATTTCATGACCAATGAATTCCTGGCCGGAGCAAATGCATTTTTATATGCTCGACAACACAATTTCGAGATTGATTTGCCACCGATGTGGTTGAACTTCAGAGATTCACCGGGATTATGATTTTTGAAGCGAAGCTTTTTACTCCTCGTTCTGTGATTTGCTTGGAGTGAAATCTGAAAAATTTTGGACAGATTTTTTCTTGGATATTTGATGGTTTCTTTATTGCTAGCGCTTATTACAACAAGAAAATTTAATACTTTAATATTATATATTAAAAGTATTTTATGGCCGCCCGCCGTGGGGATCAAACCCGTGTCCACTTGAATGAGAGTCCAATACAATATCCACCAGGCCACAAAGACTTGTTAGAAATAGTTGTTAATTCAATGTTAATTACAACATTAGCTTTGCTGCAGTAGATCGTCACCATCTATCAATAGATAGAGGATTGTGTATTTGCTATGCTACAACTAACAAAAATTTGCTTTTATTTGCCACAAGGTGTCTCCAGCATCGGTTTGTTTGTATTGTGAATGCGTTTGTGGTGTTGTTGGTACAAGGAAAATTAGCAATGCCCACAAGTGCGTTCACAAGTGCGTGTTTTAAGTGTCAAAAAAATTTATGATATCAATACATATGGAATTAACTAACCCATGCATGACATCGGCAAGGTATCTTAAATGTTTGTTATATTTTGTGCTACACGATTGCTTTTCGTCTCTCTATCCATTCTCTTCTCTCTTTTTCGTTCATTCCAACCAATACACTAGCACTTCCATATCGATCAATGTAGTGCAGCCACAAAACACCGATGCTGGTGACATCTTGTAGCAAGTAGAAGCAAATTTGTTGTAAAAACGAAAACAAAATTCCCATGAGAAGTGCATTGAGTTTTTTGACAGCAAACAGGCTGTTGAAGGAAAAAATTTGTTCAGTGCATCCAAGTTTACAACCATGTGTGGCGAGTTAAAATGGAGAGTCGCTGGCATTATATGCCAGTATATGTAATTGGCGTGGAAATTTGACATTCAACAATAAAAAAATAAGCAGTATGCTTTGTGTTTATGTAATTTATTTTGTTATTTTAAATTTTTGAATTTAAAAGTTAATTTAAAAAAAAAAACGAAATGGCCATTTCAGCCCTTGAAAGGACTTTAACCGAGCTTCTTATGCTCAATTGTGTTGTGTGTGAAGCAAAATGTTTGCACACAAATGATCGAGAACTGGACCTACCATGTTTTACGCCGACTCCGAACGGCTTATGTTCTCAAGAAGCTTTTCATGGCAGTTTTTACTCTCTGAGGTTTGCCATTGCCTGCAGAGAGGTGATGACCGAACAGAAAAATTAATTCAATTGAAAAAACTTTCTGTGTCCGATGGAGGATTCGAACCTGGGCTCTCTGGATTAAGAGTCACACACTCTACCCACTACGCCACGGCCGCCACTCTAAAGTTAATATATTAAAAAGAAAAAAATTATAAACCTATCAAATCTATGTAACTGCGAAAAAACTTCGCTTCTCTCGTGTGTCCAACGACGCACCTGTGTTTTTATTTCTGCATATTGATATCCAAATATTCGTTTTTACTGGGAAAAACATCAGCTCCCACCAATTTTTTAAATATTGTCATTGAAGCGGTTCGAAGAAATTCGCCGATATTTGCATTTCAACGATGATTCAGCTATTATTCCGAACGGTCAGCCTGGCTACGATAAATTGCATAAAGTGTGCCCGCTGATAACACATTTCAACGAGCGCAAAACGACACAAATGTGGAACAAAGCTCTTTGTGTTGAGCGACCACACATGCTATTAGTATGCATTTGAAATTAAATCTTGAAGCCTCGTCAAATGTGGTTGTTCGTTTGTCCGCCAAAATTCCAGATTATGTCAGCTACATAGTTAACTTCGATAATTTTTTTACTTCCTTGTGTTTGCTGATATATCTAAGAAGCCGCGGAATATATAGTTTGGGAACCGTGCGTGCGAATCGTGTGCCGAATATAAAATTGTCAACTGATACCCGACATTAGCAGTGTTCTGTGGCAAGACAATAAATTCGTCCGATTGCTATCGACATATGTTGGCGTCAAACCAGTTCTGTCTTCCAAGACACCGCTATCTTCGAAATCAGTAGGATGGGACCGAAAAAATACAATCGACACATGGACGGTGTCGATGTAATGGGCGGGCTTCTTTGCCGATATCATATTCGCATGAAAACCAATAAGCGGCCAGATGTGGCCATGGTGAATGCATACATTATATATATATTACTGTTTGCAATTAAAAAATCGTCCAGACTTGATTTTTTCGCTCACTAGTAATATACAGTATAGTCTCGCTTATCCGGACACTCGCTATTCCGGACTTTCCAGTAATACGGACATCTCTTCGGACATTTTTAATACTGTACCGCTTTAGTTCGGACAGAAGAAAATTCAAGCATGTTTGGTTTACAATTTGACCTTTCTTTTCAATCCGAATCAGTGTATTATTGTGGTGCGTATAGTAACGGCGTTATGTGTATTATATCATTTCATAATTATATGTGTATGCACATTTATGTAAAATATTTTTGTGAAACAATGTAAATTCATTATTATTTATTACTTATATTCTTATAATTTCTTTGAAAAACTGTTTTAATAAAAGTTATTGAAAAAAAAATAGCTGAAGTATACATTTTCCATATACCTTCTTCAATAATTATTCAGCTTTGTCAATTGCGGACACTTCCAGTAATACGGACACACGCCGAAACCATTTGTGTCCGGATTAGCGACACTGTACTGTTGACCGAGCTTCTTATGATCAATTGTTTTGTGTGTGTTCTGATATGTTTAAAAACAAATGATCGAGAACTTGACCTACTACATGTTTTATGTTGACTCCGAACGGCTTATGTTCTTAAGAAGCTTTTAATGGAAGTTTTTACTCTGTAAGGTTTGCCATTGTCTGCAGAGAGGTGACGGCCGAACAGAGAAATTAATTCAATTGAAAAAAATGTCTGTGTCAGGTGGGATTTGAACCAGGGTTCTCTGGCGTATGGGCCACAGCCTCTTCCCACTGCGCCACGGCCGCCGTAATGTGCATGAAGGAATAATAAAAAGCAGATAAAAAAAATACCAAAAAAAAATATTCATTTTAAGCAGAAGAAAAAGACGTCGGAGGTATGTATATAACTATATTATTATATATAAGTTATATAATATGTAACTATATTACCTGACAACTTTTCCATGTGATGCCTTAATGCATATATTTACAAAAATATTTAAAAAATTTAGTTTGATTTACAGTAGATTGTCCTCTGTATCAAAATAGAATTTTTAAAATTTAAATAATTTGTTTGGCCATATTAATGAAATTATTTATTTTAAAAGAAATCAAGGAAATTACATTTTTCTATAAAAGGTGCAACCGACAATCAATAATGACATCGAAGGTCAGTCACAAATTGCGGAGAGCCATGTGTGTATGTGTGCAAAGATAACAAGACTCAAAACTAAGGCATACAATGCTTGCATTAAGCCAAAGTTAATTAAGTTGAGTTAAGTAAAGCTCTGAACTAATTGCGGCAATAATATAAAGCTTATAATAAAAGCACAACGAGGTACGAAAAATGGCACAAAGCACGCCTTAAAAAGTCAATACAAGCAAAAATCTATAAATGTTACTTTGCAACAACAACAACGTACAAATTGCAAAGAATAACTAAACTAACTAAACATGTTGCAAGCAAGCACTTGATGTAGTTGTCCAGTTTACAACAAAAATTGTTATTGCAGTGTGTTGGTATTGCTGTTGTGGCTTCGTGCCATTGTGTTGGTTGTTTAATTAGAGCAATTTAGGAATGCTTGAATGCTGCAGCAAATGGACAAGAACTGTGGTGCTGATCAGTGGCGGATCTAGGATTCGCCAGAGAGGGGCAAGATAGTATAAAAAAAGAACTAAAATAAAAAAATTACAATATAACATATATTGGTGATTCCATATACACCCGGTCGTTTTTAACATATTTGTAAAAATTTGGTACTTTGCACGTCGATAGCACTTAAAAAACTGTACATATAGTTTGTTAAAATTTTTTTTTTTTTTTAAGTTCTTAAAACACTATCTACTCAATTTTTACACACAAAATACTTTTATTATTTTTTTTTAATTTATGTAAAATATTGTATAATCTATGGTTTTTAGTATTTTTTGTACTTCGTACGATATTTTATTATTTTTCACCTAGTAATATACCTCGGAATTTAAAAACAAACTTGTTTAGAATCAAACTACTAAGAGAATGTCTATGACTACAAGGCTAAAAGGACAACTTGTTAGTCAATGAGTTCAGACCCAAGCGGAATCATTAAATAAATAATGTTTTGTTCTTTAGCTAGAGATAGGTAATGAAATGGGGATGGGGAATAATTTTTCTTTAGGGCCGACGGCCTTTTTTTTTTTTTTTTCTTTTTCTTAACGTGTATATGAAGCTCCTAAATCTAATGCTTCAAAAAAAAAGCAGTCTCAAATGGCTTAAGAGATATAAACTCTGAAAGTTTGAAAAAGTTATCTTTTTTCGTATACGAAATATTAAATTTTTTTATACAGAAGAGTAGTTCTAAGAGTGGTATATACAAATTAAAAGAATAAACTCTAATTGATTAAATTTAATATTAACTGCAAAATTCCATCGCATCCTTTAAAAACATTAGAACTTACATATATTTAATATTAATCTCACATCAGTCAGAACTGAGCAAACTATTTCTCGTTGAATCTCTAATATGAGTTGTCCATTGTTCACAAATAGTGTTAAATTGGTCCTTAAGAAACGCATTACAATCGATGGAAGAGAAACCCTACAACTTCTAACTGGGAAGTGTACAAAAGAGCTAGAAATGAAGCTAACAACGCCGTTAAATCATAAAAACGTATTTATTTCATGTCCAAGCTAAGTTCAACACAACCATCGAAAAAACTTTGGAATAACCTTAGGCAGGCTAGGGTATGCAATGTTAAAACTGATGATTGCCGGATAGATCCAAATATTTTAAATGAATATTTTATTGCAAGCACAACTTCTTCCGATAGTAGGTTTGATGATAGTTCAAGAGATTTGCCTTATGAGTGTCTGTTTAATTTTTAAACTCGTCTGTTGCTGTAGACGAGTGTGATGTTGCTCGTTGTGTAAATAAGATAAAATCGAATGCCATTGGCGAAGATGGAATATCCATAAAATTTATCAAACGCATTTTGCCATTCATCCTTAGCCCGATGACTCATATTATTAATCATTGCTTCACAAGTTCTAGCTTTCCTGATGTTGGGAAAGCAGCGACAATCATTCCTGTAGCTGAAAAATCAAGTGCTAGTGAACCATCTGATTATCGACCTATAAGTCTGATATCTTCATTATCAAAAGTATTTAAGTCTCTAATGGCCTTTCAAATCACGGAGCATATACAAAAGTTTAACCTTATTTCAACACTTCAGTCTGGTTTTCGGCCGGGCCACAGCTGCTCTACGGCTATTGTTAAGATCTTAGATGATATTAGAATCGCATATGATCTGGGGCACATAAGCTTGCTTTGCTTGTTTGATTTTTCCAAGGCGTTTGATTCGGTTGATCATACCATATTGTGCAAAAAACTTAAGATTAACTTTGGTTTTTCAAACACAGCAGTCCGTCTGTTACATAGTTATTTAAGCCGAAGGCCTCAAAGAGTAAGGGTGGGAAATAGTCTGTCTGTTTTTAGTTACTTAACCTGTAGGGTGCCTCAGAGTTCTGTACTTGGTCCCCTTCTATTTACAATGTTCATTAATGATATCTTCAGCAAATGCTGCCATGTTACAATGCATGCATATGCTGACGATCTTCAGTTGTATTTGTTCAGTCCTATTGGATTTGTAAATGAATCATGTGTTAAGGTTAACGAAGACTTAAACAAAATATCTGATTGGGCTAAAGCCAATAAACTGCTTCTCAATCCCTTAAAATCATATATCTTGCCGATTTTTAAAGCTCGTTATGATGTTCTTGGTATACCGTAAATCTATCTAAACAGTGTCGAACTGAAGTTTGTTGACTATGCTAAAAATCTTGGTTACTATATTAACTCCAAACCATCTTGTGAAGATCATATAAATTCGGTTGTGTGCAAAACATACTTTGTCCTAAGGAACTTGAGGTGGACTGCATCATTTGTACCTAAAGAGACCAGAAGAAGGTTAGTGATCCAGCTTATAGTGCCAATCATTTCTTACTCAGATGTTGTGTACAGTGAACTCGATTCAAGATCCAAATTAAAGTTACAACTTGCGTTCAATAATGCTGTCAGATATGTATTTGGTCTAAGGAGGTTTGACCGCACCAGCCAGTTAAGCAACAAAGTACTTGGTTGCAATATATTTTACTACATGGATGCTAGATACTGCATATTCTTGCACAACTTGATTTATACACAGACACCTCGATATTTATTCGAAAAACTTCAATTCTGCAGATCGATAAGAAATATGAACCTTACCATTCCAGTGCACAATCTTTTGAACTCCAACAGACTTTTTTGTCAATGCCATTAGATTATGAAATTCGCTGCCTTTAAGAATCAAGATGATCTCAAACAAACGCAACTTTAAGCATGAACTTTTCATATATTTCTCCTAGTCTCTAACTATTACCTTATATTTTTTTTCTCTGTTCTTTATCTATTTTAATCTTTAGTATCATACTTATTTAACTCATTTATTAATTGTTTTTATAACTTGTTCTAGTTCTCCAATATATTTCATTAATTAATTTAATTTATTTATTTTTTTTATTGCTGGTTCTTTTAAAAATTTAAAATTATCATAATAATCTTGTTATAGTGTTAAGTTATATTTAATTGTTGTTTATGACTTGTTGTTATTTTCTAATCAATTCTTACTGCATTTAAAAGACATTGTCTTATATGTGAACATTAATTTTGAAATAAATAAATAAATAAATACAAGTGTTCTAAAATTAGTACTGTTTGATTAAAGTTGGTATCAATGACGATTTACCTTTGATTCTTTAATAAAATGAAAGTGTTTTGTAATGAAAAAATTCACAATGCACCAAGAGCAAACATTTTTAAAATTCCATTTAAAAAAAGATTTACCAAACACATTTATTTTCATGATAAGGGATATTTATAAATCGTTTTAGATAAAAATATACATTTTTCAAAATCTCTGAATGAGCAAGCGAATCGTTTATTTGCATTTCTCTTTCGTTGCTGTTCACAGCATGCGCTTTTGCAGAGCATAAGCCGATATATGAGCTCGCTCTTTTTTTCTTCTCACTCAGATTATTTGTAAATGATGCACTCTTTTCAATGATAGTTATATACAGTGAGGCCTGAGTGAGTTTGATTTTGATGCCATTTTTGATGATAATTTTTTATCATTCGTTTCTATTGGAGTTTGTTTGTTTTCTGTTTTTTTACGAATTCGTTGCTGGGGCCAACACTAGGTGAAAATGTGTCGCTGAATTCGAATCCGAACACAAATAGAGGGGTCTGTCTGTCCCCCATTTGCAATATTTTTAAGGGAGGCCAAAACATGTGTTTGACTTTCAATTTGACTTACAGTGGACAGTTAAACACGTTTTTTGATGTTACCCCCTTAAAATTTGCAAAATGGGGGACTGATAGACCACTCTATTTGTGCATCTCAGAAATGCTTTTCTCCTTAGAGACCCTCAAAAAATGGTTAATTTTTACCTATTTTGCTTCGCCTTCGAGATATGGCACTTTTTCCATTTTTCCGAGGATTTTTCGATATCTTTCGATTTTATGTTGTTTCATATCTCGAAGGGGAAGCAAAATAGGTGAAATCTAACCATTGTTTGGGGGTTACTATAGGAGGAAGCATTTAAAAAAAAAACACACATAGAGGGGGTCTATCTACCCACATTTGCAATATTTTTACCGGGGGACCGAAACATGTGTTTGACTTTCAATTTGACTTACAGTGGACAGTTAAACACGTTTTTTGATGTTACCCCCTTAAAATTTGCAAAATGGGGGACTGATAGACCCCTCTATTTGTGCGTCTCAGAAGTGCTTCCCCCTTACGAACCCTCAAAAAATGGTTAATTTTTGCCTATTTTGGTTCCCTTTCGAGATGTGGCACTTTTTCCCTGTTTTCAAAGATTTTTCAAGGATTTTTCGATATCTTTCGATTTCATGTTGTTTCATAACTCAAAAGGGAAGCAAAATAGCTAAAATCTAACGATTTTTTGGAAGTTACTATATGAGGAAGCATTTTTGAGACACACACATGGGGGTATATCTGCTCCCATTCACCATATTTTTAGGGAGGGACCGAAACACATGTTTGACTTACAATATGACTTACAGTGGAAAATGGGGGACTTATAGACCCCTTTCTTTGTGTGTCTCAAAAATGTCTTCCCCCTTAGAAACCCACAAAATTATATTGCTTAAATACTTATCATTATATAAGTACTATACTATACTATACTTATCATAATATAACTATATAGCAAAATACTTATCATTGATGAATTCAAATGATTTTCAGCTCATATAAAGAGCACATCATTTGTAAACCTCGAGGGATGGAAACAGTGACGATGTTCTCACAACGATGAGCGCTCTTTCTACACGGACAAATAACCAATACAAGTGTTTGAGGAGCTTATGCGAGAGCTTAGCGTTCAACGAATTGCTCTGAAAAGCTTATAAATTGATTCTGTTTTTATAAATGATAACTCGAAAGAGCGAGAGTGAATTTTGATTGCTCTACGCACTCTTTATAATAAAGAATGTGCGCCGCAGATTTTTATTAAAAATCACCGCGGTTTATATATGCACAAATTTTTTCATAATTTAATTTCAACCTATGAGAGTTGAAGCTGATGTATTTTTAAGGATAGTTTTAAACTGTTTTTCCATAATCATGTCGAAATTTTATGAAATTAGCTTTTACGTACTTATAAATTTGCACTGAACTTTCAAACTTTCACTATTTTTATCTCCGAAGCCATTCGAGACCAACAAAATGTTATTGCTCCAATAGGTTTATAAATACAAATAAATTAAAATATATCTCTATTTCCATTAGGTTTTAAGATCTTTTTAAAAAACTCGGTTGTTGCAAACTATGTTCCAGTTCATAATTTTTATTTATTTAGATGCGTCAATTTCTTGATAGTCAATTTCTTGATAGTTTATTCAAGTCACAAACCATAATTACAGTGTAAGTTCCCTGCATATAGAAGACATGCACATCAAAGCATCTGACGTTTCTGTTAAACACACGTTTGTTTGTTATGGGCTTAAAAGGAACTGCGACTGAATTTATCAGTTTTGTAGCCCAAGGGGGAGAGGGGGGACTGACACGGCTTTTAAGGCTTATTTTCATTATTTCCCCATTTAAAACAATTTTCCAAGGGGGGTGATAAAGCCCTGGCATTCCGTATGTAGATCCGCCACTGGTGCTGATACTAAGATTGTCGATCGTTGCATAGAAATCGGTGCGCAGCTTGTGTGGAGTAGTGGATGGTGAACGCCTCACTTGTTTTGGTTGCGGTTTGCTGTGCAATTTATTAAATACTTTGTGAAGTGAAACAAAGAATGGCATTGAAATGTTTGCTGTTTGTTGTTAGCATTTGAGCTTTAGAGCTTAGAGCAGTGAAGGGGTTGATGGGAAAATATAAAAGTAATTGCTAAGGTGTATTTAGTAAGCATGTTGGACGACGCATGTTTTGTTAAAGTATGAATATGTTGGACAAATGTACTGTGTTTTTTTTTTAAAAACTTTTCAAAAGTTATGAGAGCTGTTTAAGTAAACGTATTTAATAGATTAAATATTTTAGTAAAAATAACGCTATTTTTATAGAAAAAAATTATTAAAATTTTTGGCAACATTCAAAAATTGCTTCCCAAATCTGTAGGTAAAACCACGTTCTTGCGTTCCAAAAGAAGAAATACACGTCAAACTATAAAACATGTTTACCTACGCATGAATAAATTTTTTTCTGTTAAAAAAAGCAGATAGCATCATAAAAACAACAACAAAAACAGCAGCCAAAGCAACAAAAAGGTGACATTTTAAATTTATTTCTCTCGCGATCGTTAGTCGAAGATTAAGTTAAGGCAAAACAATTAATTCAATACATAGTTTGGAGCAAAGAACACGTAAAGCAGATGAAATACATGGAAAAAAAAATTGGCAAAGTTGACAGACACGCCGACTGACTAGCTCAAGTTCAATGCCACTATAAAGCTAGCTTCGAGCTGTATTTACTTCAGTCCAAAAGCCAAATGAAATGCTTGTCAGCTTTTTTGCTTATTTAAGCGCGTTGAAGCGTAAAATGAATGTGCTTAAATCTGTTTGAAACTACAAAAACATATCTACAAGTTTTTAGAAAATTTGACAATATGTTTTTTAATATTTTTTTTTTTTTTTTTGTCGTGTTATATCCTCACCTACGACCTAGTTTTACTTCTAATAACTATGTGTATTGCTCTAAATATCAGATAAGTATGTGTATATGTAGCCTGTATCTGCTTTCTGTGTAGCATATTCTAAGCTTTGTCTATTTTTTTATTTTCAGTGTCAAAACGATCGTGTTAATACAAAATGCAAAAAATTAACCACAACACGACGTAAGACATGAAGTTAATTTATTTTGTCTTTGAATAATCATCTCTTCAATCGCATCATCATCACTATGGAAATTTTGGCTAACAATTTGAGAAAGACCTTTGAAAACGTGAAGAAAGTTCAAAGATTATTCAACTTCTACTCATAAATACTCTTTAGAAATTTAGTCAAAAAAAAACAGCTAAATTTTAAGGTCTGATTGTCTTAAAACTCTTTTAAATGTTTTTTTTTTTACTTAAAAAACAAAATCTTAGCAAATAAAATTTATAAAAATAACTCAAAATGAAAAACTTTTAAACCAAAAAAAAAATTTATAACAAAATTTCATAGTTAATTTTTAGCCTACATCTCTCTGTTTGTGTGCTTAATCAACACAATTCCATGTGTTCAAGCTGTTAAGTTTTAACAGAACTGTGCAGCTTTTCTAACCTCACTGTTAGTTAACATACATTGGCTAAAATTCCACCTCGCAACAGCTGCTGCTATTGAATACGTTGGTTGATTCATGTTGAATAGCATTTTTGCTGTTCTCAACACACATTGTGCTATTTATAGAACTTTTGTTGTTGCCTAATGTTGTTATTGTTTAACGCCATCGTATCAGCTTATACTGTAGCTACCTACCCTCCTATATTAAAACATATTTTATTTTGCTATACTTTACAGTGTTGTCCAACTTTTTCTTAGAATTCCCATTTTGTTCTTTTTACTCATTGTTCTTATACTGCACGCTGTGCTTGTTTAAGTTAAGACTATACTTCACAGGATCATTTCTGTAGTCAGTCTTTACTTACTTTTATTGCAAAATAAAAGACATCACACCCGCGATGATGAGTAATATCGTTTTATCTGTAGCGTGAGGTTTTGAATATTGTATCTTATGTTTTCATTAGATCAATATTTCTTCGATGATCGCTCGGTAACAACGGATAAAGCGACTTCTGAGTGGTGTGCAACAAAATTTTTAAGCAATACATTTCAATTATTAGTAAACTTGAAAAAAATAGAACTGAACTTGAATCTTAATGGCCTAATTAGCCAAACATAGATCTACGCTACACAGCAGGGATGATATTTGGGGGCTTTTTTGGGCCCTTTTTCATTTCAAAAGCCCCGAGGCCCTTATTATTCATTTTAGGCCCTTTTGAAAACTTCTACCGAAAAAAAAATTGGAATCTTTTAAAAGAAAAGTTTACTGGTTTAATGTATATGATTTCAATATGCCAAAAAAAAATCGGCGAAAAATAAAATGAAAAATCCCCCAAACGAAAAGAATAAAAAATTTTTACACAATAAAAACGAAAAAATGTTAAAAATTTTTTTGGAAAAATGTTCCAAAATGCAATTCGGCGGCGTTGTAGTGCTTGACAAAAATAAAATTAAACAACCAATATCCGCCGTCATAAAGGGGTTTGCTTCTAAATTGAAAATATTGTTGCTTGTATAGACGACGACGAACAGATAATTATAAGGCTTCTAGAACTTACGCCCGAAAAAAATGGCAAAAATGCCCGAAATTTTGGAAGCATTGAATTTCGGAAAAAACGCCCGAATTTGAAATGGCAATTGAGCCCGAAAGAAAGAAATAATGCGCGAATGGTTTGGAAATAAGACCCGAAACAAAATGGAAATTACGACCGCAGTTTTCAGCACTTTTTCGGTCTTTCTTTCCAAATAAGATAATCAAAGTATAAAAGAACAGATTTGAGTAGTAAATTAATATTCCCCTGTAAAAATATCTGCAAAGATTTCATTAACTTTATTTGTTTTTTGATGTAATTCATGAACAAGGGGTCCATGGACATTATGTACGGATAAGGTTCAGATGGTGTTTTTTTTATGATAAAATGATTTGCTCTTTTACGGAACAATATTCTTTTACCTGGTTTTGGTTCTTAAAATGGTTCTTAAAAGGGCGAACCATTTTATCGTAATGAATTTGAAATTTCTTAACTTTTCGGTAATCAAATATTCGGGCGTTTTTTTATTTTTAATTTGGCGAAAATGCCCGATTTTTTTCGGCCCGAAATTACAAGCTTATTTTTCGGGCCTTTCTTCCTTTTCAAGTATTTGCAAAAAAGATACTAATTTTATTGGTACAAACATCCGAAAAAATGACATAATCGGTAGAAATTTCGGTAATTGTATTTCGACGAATTAAGCCCGATTTTGTATGGAAAATTTTGGGTTTTTTTATAATTTTTTTCGTTCGTAATTTCTGGAAGCCAATTGTAAGCTATCTTTGATTTAATTCGTAAATAGAAATATCTGGAGAAAGAAAAAAGTTATCTTTTAGTGATCATGTAATGGTAAGACAACCGGGGAGGAGGGGAAGAGAGGTTACGGGTAGCCCTCGACCGATTTAAGTTAATTATTTAAAATTTTTAAAAAATATAAGAATCAAGTGATAAAAATAAAAAAAGAGTTATAATTAACATTTCACTAGTAGTCAATGTGAACTATCAGTTAAAAACAGAAAGCGAAACTGCATCCAAAAAAGTAGGTGATTTTTGTTTAAAAAAACCCTCAGCAAAAAGCGAAATTTCGTTAAAAAATGTGCAAAATTGTCCAATTTTTTCGGTGATTTTTCTTTTGAATTTCCCATTCATTTTTTATTTCATACACCCCAATTTCGTATGAAATATGTTGGGTGATTTTTCATTTCATTTCTTATGTTATTTTTTATTGTTTGTATTTTATGTAAAGGCGAGATTTCCTACGCCTGTAAAATTGTTCTCAGTTAAACAAGTTTTGTTAAATACAGTCATTGTCCCATTAAGAGCATACTTTTTAATAATTTCAACAAGCTTAGTTTATTTCCCAAGTTGAGTTTAGATGAAAAGAGTGAACCCTAGTCCCGCTTCATTAATTAGACTTCTTGCAAGACTTAATGGAGTGTCTTCATTAAATTGCTTATTCATTTCTGACATTCTACGACTATTTCAAGATGGAAATATCTGGTGTGTGGTTTTTGTGGAGTAGCTTTACAATTTTTATTTTTATTTATCAAATTTAGGATTGACTTATCAGAATAAAGATTTTGTTAAAAATTTTCTTTTAGAAACACTTAATCTAAAGATTATTTTTGGCGACTTTTTAACTTTAACAAACAAAGCATGAAATAAAATATTTTGAAAGATTAACCTAAACCTATTTCACTTTCACCCAGAATTTTTGATTCAAGATGGAAGTGATTTCATTTAATCATTTAAATTACAGTTCTAAATGAGTCATCATCATCATCGTCTTCATGCGTGGGGCGTGCATTTCCTGTCTTAAAATTAGTAAAACTTTGGTTCAACCGTAGCCTTAGATCCACATTTTGCTTTTTATTTTTGTCTTAAAAAATAAAAATCAAAACTTACCAGTTATTTAGTGCACAAAAAATTATCGGTTAGATTTTGCTTTTTATTTTTGCCCTAACAAATAAAAACTAGAAATAATTATTACTTTTTGCTCAAAATTTTAAAAGTCAAAATATAATTATTATTTTCTGCTTTTTATTATAAAATGCATAATTGGTACGGTCTCTGATATTGAGTTACAATTTTTAAATCTTTAAGCCCTATTAATGTCAAATTGGTCCTATTTTTATATGAATTTTGACCCTTTTACAGTAAAGTCAATATCATCCCTGCAACACACACAGCCGTTGCTTTTGTCACATACAAATCTACCGAACGCGTTTTTCGTGTATATAATTAGCCGAAACGTAACGCGACATAGAAGTCTGTTGAATTTTGATTTCTGTGTTACGTCGACTGACATTTCAGTATACAATGAGCTTGTTGTTGTAAGGTTGTTAGCATCACACTTTGATTTTTGAGTAAAATGTCTTTGGTTGCGTTAATTTATTGAAGCGAAATCTAAGTATTTTAATTTCAATTGATTTTTTATTAATAAATTAAATATGTTTCAGAATGGTAGACTAGTGATTTATTTGACACTTGTTGTGGTTGCCACGGTGGTAGCATAATTAACAAAAAGTCATAGTACGTTGCGTCATGTTAACCTATGTTACGTCAAGTTTGCATAATCAGACCATAAAAATCATTTCAATAACGTAAATGAATGAGGCACAAACGTGTTCCCGTTAGAAATATAAGCTCATGTTGTAGTATTTTACTGCTATTGGATCGTTCGCTCTACTATACTTCCCAAATATGAATAGTATTTCTTGCAGAGAAAAAAAAAATAACCTGAATTTATTTTAAATTTATCATGAAAGGAAATTTTTTCTGATATGTACACGGTTAAAAATCTTGGACTAAATTTTAGGAAATCCTGTAAATATTAAAACTAAGTATTATTTCCGCATTGGTTTAAATTGCAATACCTGATGTGGATTAAAAGCCTTATTACAAGTTGTATTCGATTTTAAACCATAGCGTTCTGAAAAAAACTGGGTTTGTTTTGCTTACACAATTTATTTTTTTCTTTTATACTATAATTTTTATAGTGCGCCATAATCAAATAAAAAATGTTTCACAAAAAATGTATTATAAAGCTTTGTTAACCGAAAAAGTAACTGAATCATAAGATTTTTTAATATTAGCAATCTGAAAATAAAGACGGAAAGTATTGAAATATAATGCAGCATGACTTAAAATGTAATACATGTTGTATTAAATCTAATATCATGGCTATCTTAATTCAAAATCTATTCCAAGTGGACTAGTTTTTGAAACCGATTTTATTACAAAATTTAATTTTTTTCACTGGCCAACGATCTCTAAGTGCCACCACAAGCAGCACAAGTAAGTGCAGTGTTAATTTTTGTTAACATCCTCCAAGTGCCACCACCAGCAACACAGCAAGTGCAATGCATTTTTCTTGCTGCTTTCGTTGCACTTGTTTCTGTTGCTGGTGGTGGCACTTGAAGGATGCTAACAAACATTTTAAAGAAAAATTTAACTAATGCACCGGGATATCGTTGGCCAACGAAAACATTATATTTTGTGTGGTAAACTTAACTTTCAACTTTCACACTGCGTTTCTGTTTCAAAGTTATTTTTTTAAGTTTTTTAACATTTCTCAGCATTTTTTCTAAGGAAACGTCAAAAATTGTCAGCATACGTCAAATCGTTGTCAGCTCAATTCCCTGTAGGAACATCAACTAATTTAAAAGTAGTTAATAAAGTAGTTTTTTGCCAACCACAACTAGTTGAAATTCTGATTTCTTTCCATAGAACGAACTAACATATTTTGTATGGTGATGTCCGCTAAATAAGTCAATTGTCTTTCGTCTGCATATATTTTCAACTACTTGTTAAATTAGTTGTATTTAAATTATTTTTTTAATTACTTTAAAATAACCAATTGAAAACTATTACTGATGGCCTAAAGTTAATAATATTTGATGAAATAACATGGTCAAATATATATAAACCTGTAATCTAATAAAAATTTGCAAATAAAACAAGTCAAAATCAGAGTAGTTGGCGCATTAATATAATTCAAAGTAGTTTATCAATCACTTGTTTTTAAGTAGTATTTCAATTACTTCCTATATAATGCAATAAAAACTATTTAGAATTGAAGTGGATGCCGCCTTAATATAATTCAAAGTACTTCATATACTGGTTTATTTTAAATTAGTATTTTAATTAGTTGTTTTTAAAAACAAGTTAGTTTGTTCCTATAGGGTTGTCTGCCTGCCAATTGAGACAATTGAGCTGCCGACTGAGAAAACGAGAGTGGGCTATTAAAAAATGTGCGAGTGCATTGGGATTTTTAAGGGATTGGTAAGACTCGTTCATCTTTGTCAAATATTTTTTATTTAATAAACAATTTCTTTTTAATAACATAAACCTTTTTCCATAAAAATTTTGCTTTTGCCCCGTTTTATTGGAAAATAAATCTGGCATGTCTAATGGACTAATTAGCCAAACATAGATCAACGCAACACATCCAGTTCTTTTGCCACATAGAAATCTACCATATGCTTTTTTTGTATATCTAATTAGCCGAAACGTAACGCGACGTAAAAGTCTGTTGAATTTTAATGTCTATGTTACGTCGGTTGCCATTTCAGCATATAGTGTGCTTTTAGTAAGGTTGCTAGCATGATAGAATTATAAGGTAGGTGCAAAGAGTATATATATTTAAGGAAGAGAATTTAATTCGCTCACTCAATTTTACTCGCTCAAAATTCAGAATACAAATAAGACTGTTGGGGAAGTGTTTTCGAAATGTGATATTCGAAAACATTTCTGCCGGTATTTGTGCAGTCGCCGTTGTTGTTGTCAGATTCTATACACTGGCTGAAACTGGTTTGACTGTTTTTTATAATAAATTCTGCACAATGTTTACATTTTGCATTGATATATTCTATACTGGTTTGACTGGTTTTTGTGTTATTGAAATAAATTTTCACAATGTTTACATTTTTGGCTGGACGGGCTTGCATGGATTTATTTCAATAACACAATTAGATATTTCAGATATTAGATATTATTTTCAGGATATGTATGAAAATAAATGCTTTTTTCCGAATTTCTTTGTTTTTAATTTTTTTAGGTCAAATAGGAAATTTTTTATATAATTCAATTTATGAAATTTTCCAAAAATTTCATAATTGAATTTGTTCAGTATGTACAATGTTACATTTTTTTGCTGCTTTTGCTTGCATAGATTTATTTCATTTCATTTCATACTTATTTCAAGTTGAAGCATGAAAATACGAAATGTTATTTTTTCAAAGTTTTTAATTATCTCAACTTAATGGAATTTATTTTGTTTCTTAAAAAAAATTGGAATAAATAAAATTTTTTTTACCACATTTTTTGCCTGCTTGCTGGTATATGGCATGCATTTATTTCAATATTCCAATTAGATATTTGCAAGATTCAGGTATTTGCATGAAAATATGAAAGGATTTTATATATATTTTTTAATATTTGTAATTACCTTCATAACATTTTTTTTAGGTCAAGAAGAAAATCTTGCATTTAATAGCAGCAAATTTAAAAAAAAAAAAAAAAGAGTAATAATCAAAGCGCCGCCTCCTAGCCGCGAACCCGGGCATTTTGCGTACAAGGGAAACGCTTAAGCAGTCGGCCACAAATCAGTTGAAGAATTCTTTCTTAACAACAAATAAGAGCAAAATTCATGTGTGTGGGTAGCTGAAATGGAAGAAAGAAATTTGCATGCATCATTTGCAGGAATTCTAATCAGTCGATTGGTTTGACTGATCTTTTTTGAATAATAGCAAAATGCATGTGTGTGGGTAGCTGAAATGAAAGAAAGAAATTGGCATGCATCATTTGCAGGAATTCTAATCAGTCGACTGGTTTGACTGATTTTTTTGTTTTTGCGACTGCTTGGATTTTTTTGCTGCTTCTCAGCAGCTTTTTTTTATTTTTTGGGTGGATTTCGTCGATAGTCAGAAATGATATTTTTATGATTTTGTCTATTTTGAAGTATGAAGGTATAGAAAAATCGCTATAACTTCTTTATTTCTGATTAGATTGAAATGCACCCAAGGACAAAATGTTAGCTAATTTTACCATATTTAACATGAATACATTTACAATTTTGTTTTACTAAACTTACTTATTTATTTTCTATCTCTATGTTCTAGTTTCTATGTTGAAACTGTGTAACTAAACTAACTAAACGAATAAATATGAATAAAACGCTGAAAAGAACGTGTTGTAAGGAAAATATTCGTGCACGTATAAAATACAAATTTATTTCAGCTTCCGAATTAGATATTTGCAACTTTCAAATAAATAACTTCAAGGTATTTATTTGACAAATTGAAGTATGAAAATATTATATCTGATATTTTTCAATGTTCTAATTATATGCGTGCACCTGTTATTGTTATGAGCTATTTGAGCTGCAAATGATATTTTGCAGATTTTTCTGGCGTCATAGCAGAATTTTTGGAAAACTCCAAATATGAATCTGCAAGATGAATTGCAGTTGGCTGTACTTTTTATTATAATAGGCATGTCATAGATCAGTTGAAAGCTCATAGCGTCGCATCATCGAATCGTTCGTGCAATCGTGAATTTTATATTGTGTCTATTTGTTTTGCTTTATCTGCTTAAAATGTCCCTTAATTGCTTATTAAAGAGTTGTCCGGGAGTGAGCCCAGGGGGAAAAATAAGGCTGTTCCAATTTCCCACCCACCAACCCGACTTATTGTCGAAATGGTTGCAAAACTTGGGTGTGGAGAAATCGGAATTAAACAGCAACAGCCGATTGTGTGCACGCCATTTTGACGCCTCGTGCCTTGGTTCGATGAGGTTGAAACTCGGTTCAATACCAACTCTGTGCTTAGGTAAGTACAATAGAAATATTTTATATTTATAAATTTTATACATATTTTATACAAACATACATACATATTTTATACAAAGAAATACATTTGATCAAATTGGATATTTTTTATTTAAGATTATAAAAAATGAATAAAAAAATTAAAAAAATTCAAGAAAAAAAAAACACGACTTTTTATTTTTGTGAAAAAAATCAAGTTTCAACAGTTATAACTAGGGTGCGGATTTTTATGCAGAAATAAATAAAAAATATGCACATAAAATATGCGCTTAAAATTTTGAATCATGCACTAGAAATTGAAAAATATTATTCTTTTACCAATTACACCGGTTTTCACAGCATTTTTAGCAATAGCATCAATTAAACTAATTTGAGTTTTTGAAAGGTTCCTTTCTTCTAATTAAGTGATAAATTCACTAAGAAATCCATATAAGCTAGTTGAATTTTAAGAGAAGGTAAATTCAATAATTCTTTGGTATTTTTAATAGAAAATGCATCTGAATCATCAAAATCGTTGACTACATCTTTGGAAAAATAGGGGCATCTAACAAAAATTAATAAAAATAAGCAAAATGTGATAAAAAAATATGCAAATAACTGAAAATATGCATATATTGTCGGCAATGCCAAAATATGCAAAAATATGCAAATCCATTTAAATGCCACTTTAAAGCAAATTCAATGATTCGTAAAGGTATTTAGTTCATTTTATTGTAGAGATACCCACAAAAAATATGAATTTGCATAAGAATCCGCACCCTAGTTATAAGTTTTTGATCCGATTTTCGGTTTTTTTAATTTTTTTGCTCATAATAGCTCAATACTATTCATTCATTTCTTGTCTACAATTTTCAAAATTTGTACTTTTGGATTTTTGGGAATTTTTTTCGTAAAATTACTCAAACTCAAAATTTCTAAAAAGGCATTATTTAGCATTTAAATTTCGTAACCACCAAATTATTGAACGTAATTCTACCATTTTTTGTTTTTATATTAGGTATTGTCTTAGAAAATATTTTCATGGCATGTCGCTTAATTATTTTAAAATTTGGACTTGTGATTTTTTTAATAAAACAAGAAAAAAATGAGATTTTTTCCAAAAGTAAAAAATCTAACTCTGGTAATTTGAGTCCGATTTTCATGTTTGATAACTCATTTTAAAGAAAATTTAAATCAAAAACGATCTGCGTACCAGTTTTCTCCAAATTTTATGTCGACGTCGTTACTATCGAAAAAAAAAAAATAAGGACCACTCTAATGTAAATGTACATGAATGCATATGTATGTATAATATAATATACATTGTATATGAGAATTTCCATTCTGGAGTTACGTACGATTTGTACAAAAAAATAATAAAAAAATTAATGAAAAAGCCAAGTTTTTAAAAATTTTTTTTATATTTGCGTAGTAATTAAGTAGCACTATAATTTAATACATTCTGCTCCTCCTTGCATCAACCATTTTTTATTATTTTCAACCAATATATTGCATTTTTATAAAACAAAAACGTCTACGAAACATTTAGTAAACATTTACTAAAATGAAAAATTACATTTGTGAAACAGTTCAGACCATTTGATCATCATGGTAAATGACTTTTTGTTTAAATTGCTTAAATCAATAAAATTTAAATGTTTCTCTAAGATAATATCACCAAATAATAATTTTTTAACAACTTTTAATTTTCGTGTCACGGTGGTCTTTTTTCTGGAAATGCCCATATGCCTATTAGACTTGTTCATAGTTCTATGTGTTATTATATAATAAGAATTTCATTCACTTCACTTCACTTTGGAAGTTATTATATGATATAATAAGATTCCACTTTAGTTTTTAAGTTATTATATTGTATAATAAGCATATAATGGTCAAATACCTTCCATACTTGGCTGTAGAAGTTAGTTACAAGTGTCACGTACGTTTCATCAATGAAAAGTTATTTTTTCAGTGCACTTTTTTATGTTAAACTTTACATTTATTTAAATGATTGCAGTTAGTTTTGCATTAGCCAAAGCTTATACATACAAATTTTGTGAAGATAGTTTATGAAAATTGTTTAAAATATATTTATATATTATCCACATTTAATCCTTAATATTTGAATATATATACATTGGATTAAATTAAACATATTGTATTTTACTATGAATAAAATTTTATGTCTATTTTCCACATATTTTGTGAAGATAGTTTTTGAAGAATGTTTCAAATATTTTAAATATATCAATATATGTAATTCATTTGATTAAATGAAACATTTCACATAAATAAAATTTTGTAGATATGTTTTTCTCCTTGTTTTTATTTTGATTCGTTCTGTAAAATTAATGAAAAGAAATTAAAAGAAAAATTAATGAAAAAAAATAGAAGTCTTTTTTTTCATGCACATCGTATACATTCGAAACGAATAGCCGATCAAGTTTCTTATATGAAAAATTCTTCCTGAAAAATGCTCGTATTCGTTTCAACATATTTAACAACAGCAATCGCCGAATGGGTAAGGTGCTTATGGGTGACATGGTAAGTTTAAAATTATAATTTTAACATGTAGAGTTTTTCCATCAATGTAATAATTTATTGGTTATTAAAAACCTCGAAAATTAATTTTTTGTTTATTTTGTCACGTTTTGGTAAATATCTCATATTTTCGCCAGTTCGAAAACGTTCCGATTGTTCCAAAAATTGTATTTAATTTAATTTTAAATCTCGTTTCGAAAACGTTTTGATTATTCTAAAAATCTCGTATTAAATTGTTATACCTTGCAAGTTATACCACTTTTTTAAAACATCTTTAAAATATTTCCAATATATTTTCCACATTTATTCCAATTTATTTGAAAATATAATATGTAAATTGCATTGAGTGATGTATAATATATAATATATAATAAATTGGATTAAATGCAACATTTCCTATTTGACCTAAAAAAATTTAATATAATTACAAACATTGAAAAAATAAGATTTAATTTTTCCATACTTCAATTTGTCAAATAAATACCAGCAAGTTGATAGAAAAGCTTTGAAACTTGCAAATATCTAATTGGGAAATTCTTAAATTTTTTTACATTTACAAAAACTTACAAACATTTAAACATTGAAGTAAGTATCTATATCTATTCTATTAATAATAATAATATAATAATATCTAAGGTTTCATATAAATATATAGCTATATTAAAAATTTCGATTGTCAACACAACTTTGAAATTTCTAAAATTCTAGCAAGAAGAAAAAAAATCCTAGGTACTATACCAACAAGAAGCACAGCAGTTGATAAATTCCTAGCTTGCTATAGGATAGCAACAACAAGCAGAATATAAAAAAAAATGCATGCAAATTTCTTTCCTCCATTTCAGCTACCCACACACATGCATGCGAACAAAAACAATAACAAACTTATTCAATGAATTTGTCTTTTTTTGTTTGCATCATCGTAGAAACCACAATAGTTGTAAATAATGCAAATTTTATATATGTACCTAAATAGAAATATTGAAAAAAAAAATTTCATATTTTCATAGAAACCTGCAAGTGGATTAAAAACAAGTTAATTAAAAACCTAATATCTAATTGGATCTATTTCATCTTGCATGAAATAAATATATGCAAGGAATAAGCGGCTAAATAATCTAAACATTGTGCTGAAAAATTTGATTTAATCCAATTTATTTCAAGGTCTCATAAATAGCATGAATTAAGCATTTTCTATCATTTAATTTGTAATTAAGAAAAGATTTATTAAGTTGAAATGTGGTCGACTGGTTAACGCGTTCGCCTTGCAATCAAAATGCCCGGGTTCGAAGCGGGCCAGCAGCGGCGCATTATTTTTCTTTTGATGTAAAAATTCGCTGCTATAAGTTATTCTGTTTATTCAATTTATTGAAAATAAAGAAATTATTTGAACTCAAAAAAATGAATTTACATAGAAATACCTTAATCTTGTCAAATATCTAATTGGCATATTGAAATAAATGCATGCAACAAGGAAGCCAGGCATAAAAATGTTATTTCTTCCAAAATGTTATTATTTTCAATACAATAAATTCGATCAAATTCAGATAATTCAAAACATTTCATATTTTTATACTTCAACTTCTCAATTCAATACATGCAAGTTGATTGAAAACCTTTTAAACTTGCAAATATCTAATTGGGAAATTGAAATAAATCTATGCAAGCAAAAGCAGCTAAAAAATGAAAAAATTCATTTATCCAATTTATTTGAAAATAACATAAATTGGATAAATGAAAAATTTTCTATTTGACGTAAAAAAATATTCATATACTCATTGTAGAAATATTGAAAAAATTATTAAAATATTGAAAAAAATCATTTTATATTTTTAAATATACAAATACCTAAAACTAGCATAAATGTTGGCATATTGAAATAAATTCATTCAAGCAGCAAGTGTCTAGCCCAAAACGTAAACATTGTGCAGGAAAAAATTTCAATATAAAAAACCAAAAGAACAATCATCGCTGCGCCTGCACAAATATCGGCATCGCTTCTGCGCACATTGTTCTGCGCAGATTGCTTCTGCGCACATTTAATCTCGAAAACAAAACTGCAAAGTCTCCATTTGCTTGCTACATTTGGAGTGATGTTAAACTTCAGAGCGAAAAAAATTCTCTGCTATATATATACTCATTGGTCTAAGTCCAATAATTTATTTTCATAATTCTGTTATTTACGAAAATTAAATAACAGAACCTCTAAATTAAATAAATTTTGAACTCTATAATAATTATCGTTTTTTTTTTGTTTTTCTAAAACTACTGGATTAATCAAGATTTTGTAACCCGTTTTACCTGTCCTACTTTTTCATGTGACTTATATATAATTCATATTCAGTTTAGGTTTTGAGTTTCTTATTTGAAATGTATAAATTAAAAATGTTGTTGCACACCACTCAGAAGTCGTTTTATCCGTTGTTACCGAGCGATCATCGAAGAAATATTGATCTAATGAAAACATACGATACAATATTCAAAACCTCACGCTACAGATAAAACGATATTACTCATCATCGCGGGTGTGATGTCTTTTATTTTGCAATAAAAGTAAGTAAAGACTGACTACAGAAATGATCCTGTGAAGTATAGTCTTAACTTAAACAAGCACAGCGTGCAGTATAAGAACAATGAGTGTAAAGAACGAAATTGGAATTCTAAGAGTAACTAAAATAACGAGAGAAAGAAATCAAATGTAGTCAGTACAAAACAACAAAATAGGCTAAAGGCAATATCAACAAAAATTCTATATGCTGTTGTGAAGCATGCTTCATGGTGGGTAGAAAAACAACAAAACAAAAAAATTGATAAAAACAACAACGAGTTGTTGAGTAAAAAAATAAAGCTATAACTAAATCACCACTTAATATCAGCTGCTTGTGTTGAATGTTTGTTTGCATGGCAACAGTTCTGTGCTATTCGGTGTGGAATGTTAAACAACAGCGAGGTGGTGCTGTTAAAATTGGAACTGTTTTGTTTACAACAGAGAATTTCATATATTAATAAGGAGAAGACTTCTTTAAATATTGTTTTATAATTTATATTTACTGAATCAAGTTTCAGAAGTATAGAAAATAGAAGAAAAAAAAAAAACTAAAAATATTTCAATGAATATTTATTTTTTAGCTCAAAATCAATCAAAATTGCTGTTTTTAATAAATTAGTTTATCTATATAATAAAGATCTATAAAAGTATTAATACTTTTTTAGGGTGATTTTAATGAAAATTGTTTCTTTATGTCAAAATGGTTTTTGAGTGAAAATACAACGTTTTTATCTTTTAATTTAAACATTTAAAAAATTCTTTATTTACATCTTGTGTAACAACAAAACCTTTCTTTTTGCCATTTATTTCCAGGTAAGACAGCAACAACGGCTTCAATATCACATACATTCATCATTATGAACATAAATCAATCAAAATAACAACAACCAACAACTACAAAACATGGCCATAATACTGAGTCAGTAAGTTAAATTGCATTTAAGCTAAACATTCAGGGTCAACAGATGAGATATGATCTAATTTATACGCGTAACATTTTGATTTAAAGGTCGCTTTAACTAAATTGGAGCTTTTAGTAGAAACTCTGTTTTGATAATTTTATTAAAATATTTTCGCACGAAAATTAAAAAAAAAACCCCCCGTCAATTATTGTGTCAAACTGTATGTTTACAAATTACTAATTATAAAGGTATGCATATATTTTAACATTCCCTTTTGAAGGTCATGTCGCTTAGCAAGCAGCACTAGTTTTAAAGTGACGTTCGGCTGTACATAATAATTGTGTGAATATTTTAACTTTTTTATTGTTAAAAATTTACTCGGTTTAAATATTAAAGAATTTAATACACTTTTGCAGATATACTTAGATAGAAAAAAAACATGATGAAAAAATAGCCAAAATTCAACTCAGCCCACATTTAATTTCAGTTTTTCTTAGTTAAACCACTCCTTGCTTGCATTTTTCTTGTCATTTGAATATATGTACGTACGTCAATATGTATGTTTTTATGCATGACTCGATTGTATGCATTGTATACTATGCAAGATATTTATGCGAAGCTTTGATACGATATAGAAAATCGAATTGGCCTAAAGTGACATTTTAACGATTTTCTGTGATTCGATTTTTAGTCTGCGGCATTTGTTGACATTTTGTGTATCGACTAAAAATTTAAGCTATTTTTTTTTCAAGTCGAAAATAACTTTACTGCTCTATTGCAACATCGATTGATTTATTTCTTTTTTTATCGTTGTTTAGCAATGCACAATTATGCAGGAATTTTTATTATTTTGAAAATTGAGATAGTTAAACGTCGATTTATGCACAAATTTGTAAACAAAAAATAGTACAAAATGTGATAAAAACATTGCTCAATTTATACAGCTACTGTCTATCTATATACTTTGTATATAATAACACTAGTCTACAAGGTTTTTATCCAGAGACCTGAAATACTTTTCTAGAAGAGCTTTTTACGCTGATTCTACGTCTATTAGGCTGGGTCGATTTGTATGGAGGTAAAAACATTGATGTTGCCTGGGCAGTTTTCGGATTGAGCATGAAAAGTTATTGAAAAAACAAAAAAAAAAGGGGGACTATAGGGGTGCACTTTACCCTATCACATCTTCATGTGAATTTTTCCTTAGGATTTTTTTTCAAAAAATTTTTGTATATAAACGTGTACAGCTAAAATAAAACTCATGCCAGAAATGAAATTCTTGAACCCAATTCAACCTAAAACCAGTCTCACATTTATATGTTTTTATACAAAAATTGATCGTAAAAATTTTATAAAGAAAAAAATTCACAAAATTCAAGGTATAATCTTAACGTTGGTGCGTATGTATTTTTGACCATCACGGCTGAACCACTGAAGCTATCCACCTTATATTCACAACATGTGTTCGTGTGGTACTCCAAAATTTTTTGTGTTTTAAGATTCCCCTAGGTGGCACTGTGGTCGATTTAAAAAAAAAAAATATTTGTAAACCGATTTGGCCCAAATATTTTGATAAAAAGAATATCTTTGGCAAAATTTGAACCGAAAAAAATAATATTAAATTCGGATTATCAATTCCAAAAATATTAATTAATATCACGAATTTTAAAAAATATACCTTGAATTGGTTAAATTTTTTCTTTAGGAATTTTCTACGATACAGTTTTGTATAAAAACGTATAAATGTGAGACCAGTTTTAATTTGAATCGGGTACGAGGATTTCATCAGTTTTGCTCTACCAGCCTAACGTCTATACTCAGTTTTCCCCTAATAGGGAACCCATTTTGTTTCTTGTTTCCCATGAAAGGTGACGTCCATACAAAGGTTTTTATGTACAAACGGTCTTTGTATATGTATTAATTCGTGAGTTATTGGCATTTGAACATGTATTTGTGCGTATATGCTCTATATGGGGAAATATTTGCAAATCCCTATATCTCGGTAAATATGGATACTACGGTATGGGAATTTGATACAGATATGGGTAGGATAATTTTTAAACACAGTAGAAAAAGTAGGCGGAATAAGTCAAAGGGGCGTGACACTATAAATAAATAACTATTTCTCGGTAAACATGGGTACTAGGGTATTGGAATAAAATAGCAAGAAATACTCAAGAGATTCGAACGCAAAAACAGCAATCGATGTTATTTTATTAAAAAAAACTAGTTTAAAAGTCACGCCCCCTATAGAGAGAAAAAAAATAACGCGAGAACGGATCAGCCGACTTGAACGAAAAAGGTATCAATATATTTTGTATTAGATTTAGATGAGAAAAACAAAATTTTCCATGCTAAGCCACTAACATTGAAAAACAAAATTAGAATTGAACGACTGAATCGATTTGAACATAATATGAATCAAACAATTCTGATTACATTTAGATGACACTATTTACGCTCACAATATTGAAAAATATAACAAGAAAGAACGATTTAGTCAATTTGCAGTTTGCAGATTTGCACCCTGTTCGCTCAACAATCAATTCAAATAAATAACAGAAAACCACTTTGTTTTAAATTCTACTTAAAAATATTTATTAAACAAAAAGATATTAAAAGGAGTTACACTTTATTAACTTGAAGGCAAGATCCACGTCTGTTACAGTAAACGGTTGAAAAGCGACAAACTAAAAAGCGGAGCAGCGCCAACTGCTTCAGCCCAAAATGTCTTGTACATACAGTACAAAGACAACAACAAAAATAACGCGATGAACAGTTTTATATACATTGTAGTTGTATAAACAAATAAATTGTGTGCTGCTAAGAGCACTGTTGAATGTTATAAATAACAAAAAAATGCAAGTTTGCATATTTGGTATGACGTGCCTCGAAGTTATTTAGATTATTGACTGGACAGCCATCCGAAACCTTTGTTTCAAGTGACTGAATAGTCATGAAAGAATTTAACTTAATTATAACTTAATTATAATAGTTCGCATTAAACATTCCGCCCCCCAAGGACGATAGTTCTTCAAGTATGTGCGAAGCCAGAGAGATATGCTTAGGTAAGTAGACCTCAAGGATGAGGAGTAAGGCCGATGGAGGTTATTGGTGAGTCGCCTGGTTGACTGGCTGCGCCTCGACTCGCAGCCGATGTGCCATTACTTTCATCGCTTTCTCGAGTGGAATCGTGGGAATCTATATTCGGAAGAAAACAAATTTTTCTGATTGGTCGTTTAAAAAATTTACCATTGCATTTTAAGGTAACTACGCGGACCAAGTTATCTTTGCCTGGATGAACTTCTGTAATGCGTGCTAAAGGCCATTTTCCAGGTGGACATCTCTCATCGTATAGTAAAACCAGATCTCCGATTCTTGCATTCGTGCGTATAGTTGCCCATTTTGGTCTCGATTGCATTCGACTTAGGTATTCTGAGCGCCATCTTGACCAAAAATGTTGTTTCATCTGTTCTATCAATCGCCAGCGATTGTTGCCGGTTGTTTTAAGATCGAGGAGGTCCTCATTTGGTATGTTGATTGTAGGCTCACCAATTAGAAAATGAGCGGGTGTGAGCGCATCGCAATTTTCAACATCTTCGTTAAGTGGACTTAGTGGTCGTGAGTTTAGACAGGCTTCAATTTCAGCTAGAAGCGTAGCTAGTTCTTCATAGTTTAAAACATGGTCCTGCATGATTCTTTTCAAATGATGCTTGGTAGATTTCACGCCTGCCTCCCATAAACCACCAAAATGGGGAGATGCAGGAGGAATAAAATTCCAGGTAGTACCTTCTTCAACCAAAAGTTCTCTCAGATCCTTCGTTAACGCAGAAGTATTTTTTGAATGCATTTTTTGTAAAGCAGTATCAGCACCTACAAAGTTTGTGCCGCAATCTGAATATATTTGACTACATTTACCCCTTCTTGAGACAAATCTTCGGAATGCAGCAATGAAAGCCTCAGTGGAGAGGCTCGATACGGCTTCTAAGTGGATGGCTTTAGTTACCATACACAAGAATATACATATATATCCCTTTGAAATTTTCGAATTTCGAAGTGAAGACTGTCGAACATCGATGGGTCCTGCATAGTCCACACCGCTATGTAGAAATGGTCGAGCTGGCTTAAGTCGAATTGATGGCAAATTTCCCATAAGTTGCTCAGCAGTTTTGGCGGTATACTTAAAACATACTAAACAGCGTTTCAAGATGTTTTGTGCGATATGTCGAGCATTTGGTACCCAGTATTTACAACGAACGAAGTTCAACATCAATTGAATGCCACCATGTAATGTTCTAACATGAGCATCTGAAAAGATTAGAAAGGTAAGTGGATTTTTATTTGATAAAAGAATTGGATGTTTCATAGATGCCGGAATGTCTGCAAGTTTAAGTCTGCCACCAACTCGTAAAATTCCAGTTTTGTCCAAGAAAGGACACAGGTTTGCAATAGCGTGCCCCTTTTGTAGGCAACCATTGGATATCTCTTCGATTTCTCTAGAAAAATCTATCTGTTGAGCTATTCGAATAAGATGATTAGTTGCCATTTGTATTTCTTGAAATGATATAAACCCTATACGGCGATCTTCCTTTTTGAGACAGTTATGATGAAATCGAAGCAGGTAACTGGTAATGATGAGTGTTTTTCTCAATGTAGAATATTTTACCAATATATCTGGATATGACTTCGAAACAAGATTCGATACTTGAACGGATTTACGTTCCTCTAAGTTTGTGTTTACTGCTGGATCAATATCGGACGGCCAAGAGGCAGGAACATCTCTCAGCCAAAGTGGACCATGCCACCATAGATCATGGTTAACTAGGTCTCGCGGCATAACACCTTTTGTTGCGCAGTCAGCTGGGTTATCCTTCGTAGGTACGTAACGCCACTGACTTATTGAAGTCAATCGTTGAATTTCAGCTACACGATTTGCTACATAAACAGTCCAGCGAATTGGTTGTGCTCTTATCCAGGCTAACACAGTTGTGCTGTCACTCCATAGAATTACTTCATCTATGGATCCTTCGAGTGATTCTGATACTTTGTTTATTAGTTTTGCCAATAACTGTGCTGCACATAATTCAAGCTTTGGTATTGATAATGTTTTAAGGGGTGCAACCTTTGTTTTTGCTTGTAATAACTGTATTATAATGTCTCCATTTTCCATTATAGTCCTTGAATAAACGGTTGCGGCAAATCCAACTTGTGAAGCATCACCAAATCCGTGTAATGAACATTTTCTTTGTTTAGAAATACCAATATATCTATGAATTTGTACCTCTTCTAAGTACTTAAGTGAGTTTCGATACTCCATCCACTCTATTCGTATATTGTCGGGGAGCAAATCGTCCCATTTGATGCCAGCGAGCCATAATTTTTGGAATAACAGTTTAGCAATAATTGTTGTCGGTGCCAGCCATCCTAGTGGATCAAAGAGTTTCGAAGCATCAGACAACAGGCTTCTCTTAGTAGGAGCCGATGATGTATCAAAGTTAACTATAAATGAAAAACAATCAGTATATGGTTTCCAATATAAACCTAATGCTTTTATAAAATTATCTTGATTAAGTTCAACAGAATCTGATGATTCCCTTAGCTCATGTGGTATTAATTGAAGTAAATCCATTGAATTTGAGGCCCATTTCCGCAAATTAAATCCACCAGCATTCAGTAATTTGCACAGTTCTTGTTGTAGAGCGAGGGCTTCTGGAACATCATCAGTTCCAGTCATGATGTCATCCACATAAATATCAGTCAAGAGCTTATCCGCTGCATCGGGATATCGATTATATTCATCTCTAGCTAGTTGTTGAAGAGTTCGAATTGATAAGAACGGTGCGGAAGTAGTTCCGTACGTTACAGTGTTTAATTTATATATTTGAACTGGTTCATTTTTAGATTTCCTCCACAATATTTGCTGATACCATTGGTGTTCTGGTTTTATAAGTATTTGTCTGAACATTTTCTCAATGTCAGAGCTCAACGCAATTTTGTGTCTGCGCCATCGTAGAATTATTTGAGACAAATCGCACTGAAGAGCAGGGCCTGGTGCTAACTCTTCATTCAACGACCGTTGATTACGATATTTGCTAGACCCGTCAAAAACTACACGAAGTTTTGTTGTCGTACTACTTTGTTTTTCAACTCCGTGATGAGGAAGATAATACGCATTTTTCTTTACGTCATGTGGGTACTCGCCTACTAGTTGCATGTGTCCAAGATGAAGATATTCATCCATGAATTTGCTGTATTCTTTATACAACTCAGGTTTTCTCTCAAAAGTTTTCTCCATATTACGTAGCCTAATGCTAGCACCAATATGAGAATCTTCAAAGTCTTGAATTGATTTTCCTTCAATTTCAGCTTTGAATGGCAATGATACTATATACCGACCTTTGTCGTCTCTTTTATAGTTCGAAATAAAATGATTCTCACATGCAACTTCTTCTAATGTAGGTACCCGTTTTTGGGTCAATTCTTCTTGTTCCCAAAAGCGCCTTAATTGATCATCTATTTTGCAAAAATGAGTGCTAATGGTGAACTCTTGATTCAAAGAACTTATTGGTCCAGAGAGTATCCAACCGAAATAAGTTTCTTGGAAAAGTAGTCCATTTTCATTTTTATGTTGGCCCTCTTTTAAGATTAAACCATATACATCAGCGCCTAATATAATATCAATTGGACGTGATTCGAAATATTGAGGGTCAGCAAGATTGAATGGTAAGCTTGATGTTATTTTTAAAGGCGAAATGCTTCGATTTGGTAAGTATGTTGATAAATTTGGCAAAATAAAAGCTTCAACAGCAACAGAGAATGTGTCATGATTTGAATATAGTCGCATATAAGTGGACTTCCGTGCATAATTGACTTGATTAGGATTTACCCCATGAATTTTGAGGTGAGTAGAATGACAGCGAAGTTTGTATGTTTGCACAAACTGTTCAGTGATAAATGATCCTTGAGATCCTTGGTCTAGAAGTGCTCTTGCCCAAACTCTACCATTCGGGGTTTCAATATTCAGCAAAAGTGTTGCAAGTAAAATATTAGTTAAGTATTGCGGCTGATGCGCATCGAGAGTGGAAACGTGATGGTTTTGTAAACTGCTTGAGCTTTGCTTGACTGTGATATTTTTAGCTGTCTCACTTGGAGAAGTATTATGTAGGAGAGTGTGATGCTTCTGATTACACACTTGGCAAGTATAGCTTGATTTGCAATCACAAGCCTTATGTCCGCTACTTAAGCAATTCATGCAAATTGATTGGCTTTTCACGAACTTAATCTTATCTTCTGGTGAGTAAGATTTGAATGCCCAACACGAATAGAGGGAATGAGATTTTTTGCAGCAGAGGCAAAGTGATGATTTGTTAAGACTGAATGTCTTAAGCTGAGAGCGCGATGGCCCATTCATAGATTTTGGTTTAAAGGCAGCTTCAGCTGTGCCTAAGGTTTCTAACGTTCGGAAGGTACTTTCCAAGAATTGAAACAGATTTTCAAGTTCTGGAAGTTCATTTGAAGCTCTGAGAGTGTGCTCCCAATCTTTTCTAGTTTCTGTATCAAACTTTTGTACCGTAAGGTGTACAATCATTGGGTCCCAATTATCAGTAGGGATATTTAGATTAGCAAGTGAAGATAGACATTCCTTGGTAGTATCTAATAAAGTTTTGATCGCTGAGTGCGAAGGCTTACTACACTTAGGAATAGCGAAGAGCTTTTGAAGAAGCGTGTCTACAATAATGCGTTTATTGTGAAACCTGTCCTCCAATGTCTTCCAAGCTAGATCATAATTTGCTTCAGTTGCAAATATATGTCTTATTAAATGTTCTGCCTCTCCCTTGACGGAGCCCTTAAGATAGAACATTTTCTCAATTTTGTTCAATGACTTATTGTTATGAACCAGAGATGTGTACAGGTCTCGAAATGAAAACCATTCTAGGTAATCACCTGAAAATGTTGGAACAGCAATTTTGGGCAGCCTTGTTTCTGCTCCCAAAATTGTGTCCTCTCGTTGCACATAGACTGTGCTAGAATGGGGTGGTGTGCATGGATCTATAACGCCTTCAGTTTGAATAATGTCTAAGAGTTCTCCCTTTAATTCGAAGGTTAACTCCCTATAATGATAATATATCTCTTCGGTAATGTATGGAATATCCTTTGATTCCAATGATGTTTCTTGAGCTATTTTTAATATATCGAAATGATTTTTCTTTACCTTATCAAAGTTGTTGTTCAGTTCATTTAACACGGTGGTAGAGTATCCTCTAGATTTACTTCTTCGTTCACGTACCATCTTTATCATGCGTGACAAATCGTCAAACGCATCGCGTTGTTCTTCAATTAATTTTTCCATCGTTGTTGATCTTTCAGATACAAAATACAGTGCTGATAATCACTAGAGTTCCAAGGAAATACAGTAGAGCAGCGGCACAGCAAGCTAATTGTAGCGCACAGCAGGGCAGCCCGGAAGTGCAAGATGATATTCCAATTAAATATAGCAGAGTTGTTATGAAGATGCAAACAAAAGCTTTTGAATGCATTTAAATTTCTGTTAAGTTCCCGGGTTTCGGCACCAAAAAATGTTCGCTCAACAATCAATTCAAATAAATAACAGAAAACCACTTTGTTTTAAATTCTACTTAAAAATATTTATTAAACAAAAAGATATTAAAAGGAGTTACACTTTATTAACTTGAAGGCAAGATCCACGTCTGTTACAGTAAACGGTTGAAAAGCGACAAACTAAAAAGCGGAGCAGCGCCAACTGCTTCAGCCCAAAATGTCTTGTACATACAGTACAAAGACAACAACAAAAATAACGCGATGAACAGTTTTATATACATTGTAGTTGTATAAACAAATAAATTGTGTGCTGCTAAGAGCACTGTTGAATGTTATAAATAACAAAAAAATGCAAGTTTGCATATTTGGTATGACGTGCCTCGAAGTTATTTAGATTATTGACTGGACAGCCATCCGAAACCTTTGTTTCAAGTGACTGAATAGTCATGAAAGAATTTAACTTAATTATAACTTAATTATAATAGTTCGCATTAAACACACCCAGTGAACCAAAACTATCGTTTTTTAATTCATTTATTAACCTTTTCGTGTAGATGCGTTCATTTTCGACACTCATAAATAAAGCCGTTTTGTATCAACCGCAGGACTGAATTGCCTCTCGAAAATAAATTTTTTTTTTTTGTTCGGAAATAAATAATTATTTTCCAATTTGAAAAACTGTTTTGCATTGAATGTTGTCGTGGTTTTCATTCTATTTGGGATTGATCTTCATTTAAGAAATGAAAGAAATGTTGAACTGTTATAACAGACCTGATGATAGATGAAAAGGAAAATAGTTTTTCATACGTGTAGCAGTATATCTATCTCCCTTCTTATGACGAGAATCAATTCGCCCTGGTGATAAAGTTTATACGACGTTTGTATGAAGTTTAACATTTTAATTTACTATTATAAAAATATGAACAAAGGTTTGAAATTTTTCTTTTTTAACTCATTTTAGAATATAAAAAAGTAACATTTACAGTTCCGTTCTGAACTCATTTATGAATAAAAAAATGGTTCATTTACGAGAAATTGTTGCCTACTATATTGATAAAAAAATTATTCTTTTTCGACTCAAAATAAGTATTTTAAATTTCGCATAAAAAGCACCATTTTTATTTATGGAAAAAGTTTTTACGAATTTAATCTTCTATAGCAAGCACTTTAAAGAAACAGAATAAAAAAACAAAAATTTAAAAAAAAAATTTACTCTAAAATGTTCGCAAAACTCTCAACTCACGCAAAACTTTCGCTTATGGTTCAGTGGGCAGTTTACCAAGTCTGCCTGCCCCGCTCACATAATTTCAAAAAAACATAATAAGACTTCAACAGCTTAGCCGATTTCAACAAAAATTAAATCAATTAAGTCTGTGTGTCATTGCGATTAACATTCCAGCAAAAAAGTACTTCCAAAATAAGGTAGTGTGTAAGGGAAGTATTGAATTCCATCCCCTTCCACTTTTATACCCAGAATGCATTCTTTCAACATATGCATGTAATTGGGTCGTTCTCCAGAAGTGCTTCCAGAATGTTTTCAAAGGAAAAGAGTGTCTTGAGTTTGGTGCCGATCGAACCAATGGGCAGGCATTAGACAAAAGCATGCTACCTCCCTTTGGCCCAACGACGATATATTGTTCTTTCCTTGCCATTTCCATTTTTAATAAAACAAAAACATTTACATAAGCTAAATTTGTGAAACATTGCGGAGTGTGAAATTTGTTCATCATGGTAAATGAATTAATGTATAAATTGCTTAAACAAATAAAATTTAAATATTTCTCCGAGATAATATTCTTAATCATAAGTTTTTAATAACTTTTCATATTTCACCTGTGGTTCCATTTTCTGGATTTGCCAATATTTTCAAGCCTGTTAAATAATGCCTGGCGAAGCGGGTGGGGGTTGAGCTAGTGTTCTTATAAATTGATTGAGCAAAATGGCTTTGAAACTTTAATCAAATTTCAAATTTAATTTTTAATTTTTCTTTGTTTTAATTTTTTTTTCATTTTTTCCTAAATCTTTCATATTGTTGTTGGTATATTAATGAGGGAAATTATATGAAAAACATTATCAAACTAAAACATCTTTGAAAAATAGTTTAAAACATTATGGAAAAGACGGTCAAAGTTCAAAATGTTTAACCAAAAACTTAAATTTAGACTTAAGGGGGGACATGACATTGGCAGTTTTTTGAAATTGACTTTTTTTTAATAATTTTGTATTTTAGTAAATATTCTTAAGATTCTAAGAAAAAAAAATTTCATGAAAATATTAATACGGGTTCAAAAGTTACAGCCGGATTAGTGAGAGCGCATTTTTAATTTTCGCGCTACCTACGTACGGCAGCTTGTATATACTTGTTTTACTTGCTACCTGACTTTTGGTGGTTTTTATTTCGTAGCTTATAGTAAAGTTATTTGCAAATGTTTCAAATACTTGGTATCACCATAGGAGTTACAGCATTGAATTTTTCCAAAGGAAATGATGCAAATCGTTTGAAATGCGCCAGAGTGAAGGCATATGAAGCTTCAAAAGAAACCCGAATTGCTAAACGATTGCAAAAAACTATAAGAAACAGCACAACACAAGATAACGAAGGCATACAGTACGAAGCAGGCATGGCAGATTGAAGGTAACCTTTTTTTTCTTTGTTCACAAACTTTGAACGCGTTTATCTCGAAACCATGTTTTTCGTACTGGTTGCGGCACTAGCGGGATCATTTTTTGACGAAATTTTATTTTTTTTTATATTTTTTTAAACTTGATTCGCTATCGTATGACACGAGCTTTTTTTTAAATTTTTTTATGAATTTTTTAAGTTAATATTTTTTTCGAAAAAACACACTTTCAAATTTGGAACATCACCAAAAATTGAAAAAATTTAAAAAAAAGCTCGTGTCATATGATAACCAATTTTGTTAAAATTTAAAAAAGTTTTTTTTTTTCAAGATCGGACAATTTTTGTAACTTCCAGCGCTGCAACCACAAGGCCCCGTTTTTTTCTCTGCCGCCAGTTTGGAGCTCTATAAAACCATGTTGGAGTGAAAAATATAGTTTTTTTAATTTTTTTTCTTACATACAAATGGTTAATACAGTATAGGATAGCTTTTTAAATTATCTGTCTGATGACATACAACTGATTGCTTTATATGAAACAATTCAGTTTCTAGAATAGAAAAACTGAATCAAGGTCTAAAAAATGTAAATCACCCTGTATCTCGAAAATTCGACCTATTAGGGGAAAACTGAGTATAGACCTAGAATCAGCGTAAAAAGCTCTTCTAGGAAAGTATTTGAAGTCTCTGGATAAAAACATTTTCCTGAATTTATAGAATAGTCTAGAATAGTGTAGTTATCATTTTCTTACTGTAACTGTACTTTAGAAAAGTTTAGATTAGAATAGTTGATGTCAAAAAAAAGTATTTGTACCTACTTCGGAAGAATCAGTTATAATGGCATGAAAATACATTTTAAGTTAAACCCGTAGTCCGTTTAGTTATAAAATCAAAGAAAAACTTAAGAATACACCAGTAGCTATAAAAGTATAACATTTAAATACAAACTCCTTGACCTATTAATGTTGGCGAAAAAAAAAACAAACAAAACAAATTTTGAATTAAAAACATGCATGCATGGTACCACATGCACTTAGTCACTCAGTCAATCAATCCGTTACACTAATCAAACTACATACATAAAAAGAGAAAACCGCAGAATTTCCGTTGCGCAAAATAGTCACGAAAAAAAAATCATATACAAGAAAACCAAAAAAAAGTTTAAATGCTTTTAAACATTGTGCCAAAAACGATAAACTGTATAAACAATTTAGCTAAAACTTACAATTAATTTAGCCAGTCACACTCAGTAGCAAAATTATTCAAGGGCCTTTAAAGCGCAACATAAGACATGTGGTTTTTTTATTTTATTTGCCGCATTTGGCAATTTTTCCGAAGATTAACTGTTATTTCCGTTTCTACTGAAATTGAGCGGTATTGTGGTGATGTGTGTGCTAGGGTTTAAGCAAATTTGCTTCGAACACAGCGATTAACTTTTAGTTAGTCATGCTTATTTATAAATATGTAAGTGAGAGTTTATTTAAATTTAATAAACTATACATATACATTATATATAAGAAAAACCCCGATTGCGTTGCTACATCCTTCAACTACACTCAAATAGAAAACCTTCACAGAATCTTTTGTGAACTCTATACTGATAAAAAAATTTTTCAAGTCAACCTAGAAACTTTCAATTAATTGAATTAAAATTCAAATTCCACATCCACCTGCATAAAAACGCTGAATTTTCTAGGCTTTAATTAGGAAAAAGTGATGTAGAAGGTGTTCGGATAAAATTAAAGTGCAACGCCCCTTGTATAATCCCGCCCACTTTTCTAAACTACGTACAGCTCATTTTATCAAAGAATATGTGAGAAAAACTTGGTTGAAGTCGAATAAATGGTGTAGAAGGAGTTCGATTAGAACTTAATTGACACGCCCTTTTGTCTAATTTCGCTTAGTTTTTCCTATTTTTTCTGCAGTTGCCGACAGTAATGATTCGAACTAATTTACAAAATTTTAGTCTAATACAACCAAAACCATCTGAAATATATTATTTTCATTAATTTGTGGGAGTTAAAAAGAGGTGTGGCAAGTTTTTGTTATTTTATAAACCGAGATATTAACCTTAATAGCAGATGTTGTAAATTTAGTGGCCATAGAGGTGTTACCGTTCCTGAGATCTTAAAGGACACCACACCGCTTGAACGATTTTATATATCTAGATAAATGTTTAATTAATTAATTGTAGAGCGAAAACGAGGCGTATAAACTTTCACCCTCAAAAGTGTCAAGATTTTTAGCGTAAGTAACATTGCGAAAGTCAAATGAAGCTATACCAGCTTGTTGAATTTGCTTCTAGAATAGAAGTAAAAAGAAAACATAATTTTATGGCTTGAAATGCTTTTTTATTATTAAAAATATTCTACCAGAAGCTCAATTCGCTTGTTCCAACGGTTCTCTAATTTATGGATCCCATCGCTGCACAGTGTCCGATTTTTCAATAATAGCTGCAAAAAATATAAAATAAAACATAAATAAAATAAATAAAAAATAGCACAAAACCCCCAAAAAATATTTGCCCCAATCACCAGTGTACCTTTCTTAATTGAAAGTTAAAACTCTAAATAAAACATATTTTCAATTGAGTAGTGATAGTGTAAGAATACCCTAACATAACGGTACAACGAATGTCAGGCTTGTAGTACTGTAAAAAAAAAACAGATATTGCTTACATTGATAGTTCCACAAGTTGGCTCTGATATTGCGATTTTGTAAAGTTTTTTTTTAAATGTTTTTGATTGTAAATGAAAGTATAAATAATTCTATACCGATTGGTGCAAAAATATTTGCAAAAATAGTGGTAAATTATATTTTGAATAATTTTTGTTCAATAGCTTTGTTTTGTGTATTTTGTTAAGCAAAACAATAATATTGCAGCCTGTATCTTTTCTTGCCGACACTTGCCAAGGAACCAATTTGCAACAGAATAAAGAGAAATCTTTGTGCATTAGTGTTTTAGAAAGAAATTGTGCTCCCAGTTGCATCCCGCTTTTTTTTTTTTAAATCTCTCGTCTTCAGCTTTTTGAAGTGTGGCACTTTAATGTAAGAAGAGATAGCTTGAACAGAATTGTGGACTATATTCTTGGAAATTTAAGTAGTGCATTGCAAACTAAAATCGATGATGATAAAGTAAAAGAGTTTTCGAGGCGTTTTGCTCAAATTTAGATTGCAGGTGGACCCATGCGAGAAGAGTAAAAAATCAATTTTTGAAAAATAATAGGAGTTAGTTGGAAAGTGAAAAAAAAACATCTTCTTTTTCGCAAACAAGCTCCATCGCCCAGAAATCTGGAAGACCGACTTAAGAATCGGATTGTATGGAACGAACAACAATGAAAAAAGCTAAAGAACTTGCAGATGTTGTAGGTGATAATGCAGTGCTTATGGCAGCTGAAGTGAAGTTACGGAGTGCTGGAAAAATAAAAAAAAAATATTTCAGCTTCGGTACCTTGCCGATTTTTTTTTTAATGTTAAAAATTTTAATATCTAGACTTTTAGCGATTTTTTAAAGTTCTATATATCTACGTGGGCGTGGTCGTGTTCTTATTTTTCCAGTCTTTACTACGTATAACATGTGTATTGGGTAGAAAAAAGCACGTAGCAAAATTTCAAATCGATAACCCTTTTTTGTGAATCTTATCGCGGTTTCTCATATTTCATTATTAGAGCCCTGCGTGAATATATTCATCAAGTGAATATTTCCTGATTCTCTGCTGTAGCAGTCATTGCAAGCAACGCTGCAAGCGAATAAATGTAAGCAACAGGTCGTGTAGCAACAGGTCGTGTAGCGCAAGAGAATAACTTTTTATTTGTTCTCTTTTCACTTTTTATACACTCTTGAATTTAATATTTTTAAAATGATTTTAAATCGACCTCAGTAAAATAAGTTCTTTTGAATTTTTTAATATCAGATACTCATTTTGAAATTATATCTTTGGGATAACAAAAACTCTAAACACTTTTCCGCAATTTTCTTTTATTTAAGAGCCTCCGGAAGTTTTTCGAAGAAAAAAAACTCCTATTTAAAAAATTTTTTTTTAAGATTTCATTTTATTTTAGACCAACATTGTTTTACATTATTAAAGCACAACTATTGAAGATTTATCCCTGACATTTTGGTCTAAAAAATATTCGTCGATAAGGTAGAATAGAGCAATGCCGCGAAAGACCTTAAAATGTGCGGGGAGCAAGATATCTGCAGACTGGTGCATCCGCAAAAAAAAAAAGTCGGTATAGTAAAGAGTTTTCAGGTGTCGTTCGATTTTTTTTTTTTTTTTTGATGCATACTTTTTGATTTAAAACCTAAAACGACCTCAATTTTGTTGACAAAAAATTACTTACGCCCGCTATATTGTCAAAAATTAATATTTTTCAAAAATCAACGATTAAACGCACAAGAACTTTTAAATAAACCGAAAACATTTTTTTTTAGATCAACCAGTTCCCAGATTTCTTGCTCACCGCAAATTTAAGGTCTTTCGCCGCATTGCACTTTTCTACGCTATCGACGAATATTTTTGGACCAAAAAAGCTGTCATAAATCCTTAATAGTTATACTTAAATTTTGGTCTAAAATAAAATAGAGGTTAAAAAGAAATTTTTAAAATTATGCCTTTTTTTCTTTGAAAACTCCCGGAGGCCCTTAAGCTACATACAGCTATGCAGGTACGTTTTTGGTTGGCTATAGAAATATGCACTTGTAAAAATCTATTAAGACTGAGGAAAATTTTAAAAAACTAATTTTTTTGTATTTTGTATTTATTAGTGTTATGTAGCTTAATCAATATAATCGATTATGTACTCATCCTTTTTCGAGACATGTATGGTCTGGAAAAAAAATTCAATGTGGCCTAAATTTCAACTGAAAGTTTTTTAATTTTCAGAACATTCTAACTTAAAAATTATGAGCATTTTCAAAAAAATTTCGACTGCTGAAACTGCGACTGAAAACTGTTTGTCATTTTATTCGATGTGATTTAAGAGAGATTTTAGGCAAACAATTTTTCGAAAATCTAATTTTTATTTTAATTGATTTTTGATGTACAACTATTCGAGAATGTGTAAACAAATTTTTAAATCAATACTGCGTATGATACAGATTCGACAGAGCTTAAAGCCCGGTGCGAGAGAATACCAATCGATCAAAGGGAAGAAGCTGTTAAAACGCGTGATATTCGCTTTATGTGGGTATGTAAAAGTGAATGTGTGCATAGAATGTTTTTTTATAAATATACTATATAAACTCTACCTTGTAGAAAAAAAATTTATTAATTTGTTACAGTTTTGTTTTGAGTTTGACCGCTGCTTTTGAAGTGTGAAGCTTTCAATGCGTTTTTCTCGAAACATACTTTTTCAAGACGGCCTACACTACTGCAAACATTCTAATCGACCGATTTTAATTTTTTTTTTTCTTAATCCATTTGTTATCCAATGTTATTCCAATGTTATTCTACACGTCTTTCACCAAAATGAGCATTTGTAGAAAATTTGTCTAGTTTTTACACGCAACAGTATGGTCAAAAGTTATGTAAATTTTCCGACTTTTTCTTAATTTTCCACATTTTCATTCCATTCTGGTAAAAGATGTACATTCAGGGGTCTATTTTCGAAAGCAAATTTTTTCAGACAATCTAGTCGCGCTAGGTTGTGGGCCGATTTTTACCTTTTTTTGAAGGAGACCAACTTCAGCGAAATTTTATTTATAAAAAATATATGTTAACAAACAAAAACATTTTTTTTTTACTTAGACTAATGATGTAAAATTAGCATGCAAATGAAATATTTTGTATATATAAAATACACTTTTTTAGAAAACATCTTCTAAAATTTGCCTTAATTTTAACTAATTTTGCCTAAAACCTCCCTTAACTTAATTTTGTAGTTAGAAGGCTTTATATTCCAAAATTGTAGAATAGTTATGGATTTATTCTTTGTTAAATTCATTGGTAGGAGCGGATTTTCTTCCGCTGTCATGTGTATTTCACCCTGCATAATTTTTTAAAAAATTTGTTAACATTGCAAAAATATTTTTAATCAAAATGTGAAAAAAACTGCATTGTTGAGATTATAAAAACGTGTGCTATTTGGGTGCTTATGACAAAATATCTAAAAAAAAATCTTCAATTTTTTTGAAGATTTTCTTAAAAAGTAAAAATGTTAATCATTACTTTTTTATCACTAAATGACCCATTCATGTCAAAAAACCCTATTTTTGTATGAATTTTGGCACTTTTACTACTAAGCCAATATCATCCCTGCCCTATAGGAACAAACTAACTTGTTTTTAACAACAACTAATTAAAAAACTAGTTTAAAATAAACTTGTATATGAACTACTTTGAATTATATTAAGGCGGCATCCACTACAATTCTAAATAGTTTTTATTGCATTATATATGAAGTAATTGAAATACTATTTAAAAACAAGTGCTTGATAAACTACTTTTAATTATATTAAGGCGGCAACTACTCTGATTTTGACATCTTTTAATTTCAAATTTTTATTAGATTACAAGTTTATATATATTTAACCATGTTATTTCATCAAATATTTTTAACTTTAAGTAATAGTTTTCAATTGGTAATTTTAAAGTAATTAAAAAAATAATTTAAATATAACTAATTTAACAAGTAGTTGAAAATATATGCAGACGAAAGTCAATTGACTTATTTAGCGGACATCACCATACAAAATATGTTAGTTCGTTCTATGGAAAAAAGTCAGAATTTCAACTAGTTGTGGTTGACAAAAAACTACTTTATCAACTACTTTTTAATTAGTTGATTTTCCTACAGGATGGTGAGCTTGCGATCTACGCGTTGTTTCAGTTTGTTTTTCTCAGTACTTAATAAATTGCACCAATACTCAATAATCTACTGCAGTGACCTGAATAAGAGTAAATATGTTGGGTTTTCCCCGAAATAGGCTTTTTGTTATTCTTTTTTTTTTATTATTCCATAGAAAAAACACAAACACTGTCGAAAATAGCTTATATCGGCCGTTTCTGAACTTCTAGAGGGGTCAAATATATGAATTGATCCTATTATTTTTTTCCCCTCAACATTTCTTCCCAACACACCTACACCCTATCTGCCACCCTTCTTTGGGTGCCCATACAAAAAACGGAAAAGCTGTCGAAAATAATTTATATCGGCCGTACCTGAACTCCTAGAGGGGTCAAATATATCAGTAGGTCCTATTATTTTTTGCCCCTCAACATTTCTCCCCAACACACCTACCCTTTATCTACCACCCTTCTTTGGGTCCTTATACAAAAAACACAAAAGCTGTCGAAAATAGTTTATATCGGCCGTAACTGCATTCCTAGAGTTGTCAAATTTATGAGTTGGTTCTATTATTTTTGCCCTTCAATATTTCTCCCCAACACACCTACCTCCTATCTACCACCCTTCTTTAGGTCCCAATACAAAAAGTATCTATTTTCTATGAACGAACGAATAAAAAAATATTCCCTAAATATTCAGGGTATGAACACTGATATTTTTATTTTTTATTGCTTTATTTGCTACCTGCTGGTGTTTGTAAAGCATCGTGCTCTTATACCCTTCGTTTCTTATATCTGAATAAAACAAAGAGAGTTTATGAGCAGGTATGAGCAAAGCAGAAAAGGGATAGAGTGAATTTTTTACTCTATAGCAAGAGAATATATTCAGAGAGGCGAAAAAGCAGAAATCATACAGAGCTCTATTCATTATATAGGACGTAGGCGTGATTTGCATATGATTTAATTAATATTCGGGTATAAAATCGATATCATACAAAAATGCTTTAATACCAAATTTCAAATCTAGTGCTCTGTGTTATTTTTATTGAGATTTTTTATAATTTTAAATGCGCCATTTGTATGGGAGATGGGAGTGGCAGCGCCTTAGGATTGTTCATATTTTTACCAAAGATACATCTTTCCCAAACTAAGCCACGTGTCAAATTTCAATACTCTATCTTAATTAGTTTTCCAGTTACAGAATTAAGTGTAGCTATTTTTGTAAAATCGGACACTGTGCGCTGTAGTGGCCTTTCGGAAGGTCCCCAAAATACCGTTCTGTCGCTGCTATCACCTCTTCATTTGATCGTTTTCCATGCATGATTTTTTTGAGATGTGTGAGCAGCCAGAAGTCAGAGGGAGCTGGATCTTGCGAATAAAGTTAATGTTCCAACAATTCGTGCTTAAATTTACTGATTTTAGCAATGGTTTTTTACTTTTGTAAGTCCTGAAGAAAAATCACACTTTTTTCTTCTGCAAACCGGGTCTTTCTTCACGAATCTTTGAGTCGAGCTCATCCAAAAGGTTGCAATAAATTCGGAAATAATTGTTTTTCCAGTTTGGAGATAATCCATCAACAAAATACCTTTTGCATCCCAAAAAACTGATGACATAACCTTCTTTGCTGATTTTTGAACCCCAACTCGCTTAGGAGCCGAAGTTCCAGGCTCACGCCACTCTTTAGGTTCTTGTTTCGATTCAGAATCATGGTGGTAGACCAAATTTTCATCCATAGTAATGAATCAACGCATAAAATCTTTTTAAAAAGCTCCAAATGTTGCTCAAAATGTCTTATTTAAATGTGTTTTTGTTTCATTGATGATGTTGATATCATCTTGCGGACGCTGATGATATTGAACCAAGAGAGATGTAACCGCTGCTTTCACTGCTATCGAAAAGGAATTAGCCAAAGTGGGTTTGACGATAAATAAGGGTAAAACAAAGTATATACTGTCTGCGAACAAGGGAGTGCGGCGTCTAGACTCCCACGTTTCATACAGCAGCTATAACTTTGAAGTAGTCAAGGAGTTTGTATACCTTGGCACCGCCATTAATAACAACAACAACGAAGTCAGCCTGGAGATATAGCGAAGAACAATAATTGCTAATAGGTGCTACCACGAGTTCAGTAAGCAACTAAGTTCCAGAGCCCCCTCTCGATCAACAAAACTCACACTCTACAAGACGCTCGTTCTACTTGTGCTTCTATATGGCACTGAGGCATGGGTAGTTTCGCAAACTGACGCAGCTGCTTTGGGGGTTTTCGAGAGAGAAGTTCTTCGCAAAATTTTCGGTCCTGTTCGAGTCGGCGATGACTATCGCATCCGAATGAACCACGAACTGTATGAGCTCTACGAAGACATTGACGTAGTTCGGCGTATAACTGTGCAGCAACTACGCTGGCTGGGTTATGTCCATCGTATGAACGATGAAGCTCCAGCGAAAAATGTGCTCGAGGCGAGGGTCGGACCAGGCCGAGGAAGCCCTAACCGCGTTTGGTGTATACGATAGGAGAAGGCGCGCGCAAAGCAGTGGCGCCTGGCGAGAGCTGATGAGGTCAGCCGAAACCCGAACACGGGTTGTTATGGCTACCTAAGTAAGTAAGTAAATTTTGTTTCATTGTTAGCGAATGCGGCACCCATTGTGCACACACCATTTTAAAACCCAAAACTTCACTTCTTCAAAACTTCTTCCAAAACCATATCCTGTAGTTTTGCTATGATTTCTGCTGTTGCTGCACGTTTGGAACGTCTTTGATTGGAATCGTCTTCAGAACTTGTACAACCACGTTTAAACTCAGCAACTCAGTTGTACACTATTGCAAGTGAAGGTGAAGAGTCCTTATACACTTCAAATAATTGTTAATGAATTTCTTTTGGTAGTACACCTTTCAAAAATATAAATTCAATCACTTCAAGCTTTTCCCTATTAAAAAAATACGGACGTACTACCGCCATCTATGTGTGATTCAAGGAACTTATTAAACAACCTGGTCTTTATTTAAAAACTAGATTTGTGTAGTACCAATCTCTATGATTCTGATATTGTCATTTATATCTTGTTATCTGATAGCTAGTCACAAGAAACCTCTCTTAGGGCCTCTCTTTAAACTCTGAGCCTGGAGGGAAACAACCCGTTTTTTACTACATCCCTGGTTATTTCAAAAGTCTGTTTTGCTTCTTCCAAAAATCTGCATTTAGTTTCTTTAAATAGAATAAGATATGACAAGATATGTTATAACATAGGCGGGCCTCTCGACTTTTTGGTCCAAGTCCCGATTTCGAGGGTAAATTGTAAAATTCAAGTAGACAGATATAACTTTTTTTTAGATTTTGTTAAACTGTGTAATCGATTGTTTGCTTAGTAAAAAAATAAGCATATCGTTTTTTTATTTAACAGATACTATTGTATCTAGCTGTAAATTATTTATGAATGACTTTGAATGCTGAAAAAAAGCTTCTGAGGCAGATACAAAACTTCCAATAACTTTATTAGTTTTTTACATATACTATATTAAAAAAATATAACATTAAAATCAAACTGTGAATTACGTCTAAATTTAAGCATTAACTTTAAAAGAGAAAATCTTCATTGTAGTAACGCACTGAAAGAAAGCCTCACCAAGATAGACATTGAAGAAGAGTAAATAAATAAATAGTATAAAATGAAAAAATTCAACATAACCGCCGCGGGACGTGAGAAATTTTTTGAATTTTTGAACAAAACGTTTTTATTTTAATAAGAATATCATACATAACTTAATGGACAACACCTTTCCAAATAAGCTTTGTTGTGTTTTGTTTTTTCTTATTTTTTCTGAATGAACGATTATGTATTTTTAGTGAAATGCATAAATTTGAGATAGATTAAAGAGATGCGATACTTTATTTTCGACTGCAGTGGAATGTTTTACGTAATCAGACCGAAATTCAATGAAAGTGAAATTTCTGCGTTCACTTTCAGCAACATCTTTGATAGCATCTTTGGTGAAAAATGCGGCAGTTTAAAGATTAAAAATGTTGTTTTTATTTATATTATTTTTTTTGATGCAAAAATTTTTCAACGTATTCACGGTAAAATGGTTGAAAGTGAGTTACTAGGTAAGTGGCCACCAAGCGAGGTAACGTTGGTGCGTTAACGGATGGCGTTAACTGGTCTCTTTTAACGGCACAATAACGAACTAGTTTTTAATTATAACTCGATTCATTTCATAAAGTTAGTGAAATAGAAAGAAAAAAAGTAACTCCAAAATAAAAATAAAAAATAATAAAATTAAAACTCCAAAAATTTATACCCATAAAGAGCAGACAGACGGGATGGATGGACTTTGCCGCAGTTGTGGCTAAAAGAGTTTTATGCTATTGCCTTGACTGAAATAGAGCTGCTTTACTTCAAGAGGCTTACTGTTTTAAGAGTTACTTAAAACAATGTCCTCAGATAATATAAGCCTCTGAAAAAAAAGTTGAATATATTGTTATATGTTATTTATATAACTTTTAATAAATTGTTTGTCTATTTAAATTTTGCCAAATTTATTTTATTATAAAACATTTGCAAATTATCCAACTGGCAACTCTATCTATTTGTTGCACCCCAAAGTGCATTGAACGCACTTGCTTTAGTTTGCAGAAAGTGCAGCCAGCCGAGAGATCAAAAAAACAGAAAGTTTTCATTTTTATTTGGTTCACTTTCAAGTCAATTCAAGCGAAACTAGTTGCGGTTGGTGCTTTTATTGTTTAACTTTTTTTTTTCATTTTTAGTTTTGTTATTATTTCGTTATTGTGGCTGTGGTCACCTTAGTTATGCCGTTTTTTTTTTCTTTATTTCATTTTAACTGGTCTGCTTACGGCCACATGCTGTTGTTGTTATTGTTGTTGTAGGTATTGTCATTTTGGCCATCATTGGTGCATAACACATTCCTGAATGTTGCATTTAATTTTATCTGAATTTATGCATTCATTGCTGCAACTAACGAGGTATGTTTGCGGTATAGAAGACAACAATTCAGAAATGTTGATGCAAATCAACAAATAATAGTAGTGCATGCTAATGTTTTAGAAATTTTCTTAGGAATTCATTCTTGCTTGAATTAAATAATTTAAATATTTTTTTAATTGCTTCCGATCGGTGCATTGAAATCTGCAATCACTCACAAAAGTATTTGGAATTTGATATTATTTTTTTTAAGGTCAATAAAATAACAGTATGTTCAAAAAGTCCATAGGATGACATATAGATGGCGTTACTAGATTTTTTCCATATGATTTTTATTTAATACCAACCTTCAAACAATACGTATAAAAATTTGGCAACAATCTGACAATTGATTCGTGATTATAGCATTTTGTGTGCAACTATTGTTATTGAAAAAAAAAAATGAAAAAAAGGGAATATCGAGTTTTGATAAAGCATTGCTTTTTGATGAAAAAAATACAGTGGAAACCAAACAATGGCTTGATAAACATTATTCGGACTCTGCTCCATCGAGGCAAATGGTAGAATAGTGGATTGCTGAATTCAAACGTGGTCGTACCAACACAAATGATGCAGAGCGCAGTGGACGCCCAAATCAGACCGTTATTCCACAAAACATCAAAAAAATCCACAATTTGGTTATGAACGATCGCAAATTGAAGGTGCATGAGCTAGCTGACATTGTAAAGATATCAGATGCTGATGTTTTTACCATTTTACACAAACATTTGGGTATGCGAAAGCTCTGTGCAAAGTGGGTGCCGCGTGAGCTCACAGTCGACCAAAAACAACAACGAATTGATGCTTTAGAGGAGTGGTTGGCGCTGTTAAACCGCAATAAAATCGAACACTATCGTCGAAATGTGATAATGGATGAAACACGGCTTCACTATTACACACCAGAATCCAAAAGACATTCAGCTGAGTGGGCAGCAGTCGACGAACCGAATCCAAAGCGAGCAAAGACCCAACAGTCGGCTTGTAAGGTGATGGCGTCTATATTTTGGGATGCGAAAGGAAAAATATTCATCGACCATCTCCAAAAAAGAACCACCATCAACAGCCACTATTACTGTGCACTTTTAGATCGATTGAAGGCTGAAATCGCCAAGAAACGGCCACATTTGCAAAAGGAAAAAGTGTTGTTTCACCAAGACAATGCACCGTGTCACAAATCGATGAAAACGAGGGCAAAATTAAAGGAATTGGGCTTCAAATTGCTTACCCACCCACCGTATTCTGCAGATTTAGCCCTCAGCGACTTTTTCCTGTTTACAGATCTCAAAAGAATGCTCGCTGGAAAGAAATTCAAGTCCAATGATGAAGTAATCGCTGAAACTGAGGCCTATTTTGACGGGAAAGAGAAATCGTACTATAAAAGTGGTATCGAAAAGTTGGAAAATCGCTATACTCGTTATATCGCCCTCGAAGGCAACTATATAGAATAATATAATCGAGTTTTATCAAAATTTTGTTTTTTCTTACTTATCCTACGGACTTATTAAATGCGCTGTTAAATAGATTTCGCTTGTACGAAATATTTTTATAAATTTTTAATCGAAATTCATTGAGTTTTAATGGCTCTTCAATTCCTATAGCAGTGTTTATTATTTCGTAGAAGTAAAATACATTCCCTGACAACTCTAGATATGAGCTTTTTGGGGCCTAATTCATTTCTGACTTTTTCGAACTTTTTCGAACCAAATTTTATTATGAAAAATATCCCCACAGAAATATGAAATATGACCCCAAAAGATGAAATAACATTTCAAATTGTCTTGTTTTTGCTTTTTGTATAATTTCTTTTTTTTGTGACCTATTTTTATATTTGAATTTGAATTTTGAAAAGAAAAAAAGTCAGACGGAGCCATATTAGGTAAATACGTATATTTGAGTTTTTGGCCAGAAACTTGGCCAGGAAATTATAGCCTTTTGCGATGATGCGTTGTCATCATCTACGAATTTTCTTTCTACAAACTGGGCGTTTTTCAACGCCTTGGCTCTCTCAAATACAGCATAACGCACAGATAATATTCTTTATTTACCATCTCACCATCAAGCAAGAATTCCATGTTCACAACACCGCAAAAATCAAAGAAAACAATCGCGAGGTTTTTCGGTTTCGGCTCAGTCGGAAGGCGCAATTCCAAAAGCTTTTTGACTGGTTTGTATTCGGAATGGTACGAATTGATTCGTAAGACATAAAAAGTTCAAGGGCTTTCAGTTAACGACCCATGTACATTTTTGAAGGGAGATTTTTGTGAACAATTAACACCATGTCCTTGATTATTAAATGAAGTTTATCCAATGTTTCCTTTTTTTGAAGCGTTAGCTTCTTTTGCGACGTTATTAACGAGAGTGAATGAAAACTTTACAAAAGTGTCAGTTACGATTTTTTTTTTCTATGAACTTTGCATTTAGGCTTAGCGCAAAAACAAAAACACGTAAAAACAGCAACAACACAAGCTGCTCTCGATGGTCAAACCCGCATAAACAACAACAAATGCATGCAAACGCAATAAAAAGCAACCCTCACTCAACGATGTTACTAATGTTAATGGTATCGCTATTTTCTGGGGTGGCTAACAATTGTTTTTTACAATTTTTTCATGTTTATTAATGAAATTGAGAGCATAAAAGTATTCAATTTTGGTTACGCTATGTACAGTGAAGAAAAAAAGTCTACATACAGCATCTTATTTTTGATTTCCGCAAAATTTATGAATTTTAATAAAAGTTTAACTATACAGTTTTTTCAGAGATGGCTTTTAAGTAACAAACTATAACAAAAACTTTATACTTAATCAGCTCAACAAGAAATTTACATTAATAAAAAAACCTAACACAACAAAAGTCTGCGTTTTCAAATCAAACTCGACAAAAAAAGCTATACATTTCAATTTCTTTTGCCTCTCAGACAGATTATACAGATTATTGACTCTCATTAATTTATGTTTTGAGATATGTTTTAGTCGGTAACACTCATATAATTGGACAACAAAACAAAAGTTCAACTATCATGCGAAAATGTAAAAATTTCATAAAGAATCCTTTAAGAAAATTGCTATATGAGCAAAATTGAGTCAATCCAGAGAATAGACTATTATACAAAATTAAATCTACTCAAAATACATTACGATCGCACTGCGCTACGGCCGGCAAAAAATTGCTCGAAGCTATTTCGGCTTTTTTATGAAAAATGTGAAACAAACTTCGGCAATCAATGGTTCACAACTAGTGAATCACTGCGCCATACTTTTTAATAAGTACTTTCATTCAAGAAATGTGAAAAAAAAATAAAAAGAAGTACAAAGGATTTTCCAACACAATTTATAGTCAAGAAAAAACATTTATAATTAAGAATAACTACTCTCCATTTTTAACGGAACCCTTAACACTCATATAAAGAAGTAAATGAACTTTTAGATATGTAATCGGTTTTAAAAACACGAAAGAAAATGAAGTACTTTAAGAATTTGGGCAAAAAATTTTATTTTTTTAGTGCGAGTCCTTGCAAATTGTCACATTCTTCATTTTTCTCAGATATTAACGTTTTTTAAACTAACGAGAAGTATGCCAAAGTGGTTCACTAGTTTTGAGCCATTGATTTCCACATGTTGGTACACTTTTTTCATGAAAAAGACGAAATATCCTTGAGAAAGTTTGTTAACCGGCCGTAGCTATTTAATTTTGTATAATAACCTATACTCTGGTTCAACTAAATTTTACTTATGTTGCAATTTTATTAAAGGATATTTTATGAAGTTTTTACATTTTCGCATGATAGTCAAACACACGGTAAAAATCTTGGAGTAATTTCTAAACCAATGGTTGGAATAATGTATTTATTAAACCATTTTTTATTAGAATTAATACTTTTCAAAATACTAAACATTTTTTTTAGTCAAAACTGTAGTTAAATTTAATTAAGTTGGAATTAAATTTGAACTTAAGTCTACGGTTTAAAATTTAATACAAAATAACTAAAAAGTAATAAAATCAGTTTCAAAAACTAGTACAATTGGAATAGATTTTCCATGATATTTCAGATTTAATACAACATGTATTTCATTTGAAGCCATGCGTATTATATTTCAATACTTTCCGTCTTAACTTTCAGATTGTTAAGATTCAAAAGTCTTATGATTCAGAGTTACTTTTTCGGTTAACAAAGCTTTATAATAAAATTTTTGTGAAAAATTTTTTATTTTGTTTGATTATGGCGCAAGTTCGAAACCTACAATAGGAGTTAGTTTAAAAATTATAGTTTAAAAGAAAAAAAATGAATTGTGTAAACAAAACCAGTTTTGTTTTTAGTACGCTATGGTTTAAAATCGAATAAAAGTTGTAATAAGGTTTTTAATCCACATCGGGTATCAAACCCATGCGGGAATAAAAATTGGTTTTAGTATTAGGCGCGATTTAAATTTTAATACAATGTCGGTGTCGTCATATATACAGTACAGGATTTACTAAAATATAGTCCAAGATTTTTAACCTTGCACAACTAAATTGATTTAATAATCCGTATTCTAATGAGAAGGAAAACAAATTTAAATGTTTCGCTTTTTTTTGTCGAGTTTCCTTTGAAAAGTTGCGCACAATGTTGCGAAAATAGTAAAATAAAAGTAATAATAAAAATAGAAACTTTTGTAGTTTGAACTTGATTTTTTCTAAAATTATTTTAAGGGGGCGAAATTGGTTAATTTTAAAAATATAATCAACCCTGTTCTGAAAACCGTTTTTGATCGTAATCGGAATGGATTCCAATCGTCGGTGTTCTGCAATCTTATATTTAACTTCGAATCGGATTTGCTAGAAAGGTCGGAATTGACCTGTTCTGAATTCCGATAAATCGGACTTGCAACCGGTTTCACTCTGATCAGCTATTTGGCAACCATTTTCATTCCGATAAAATTTTGATTTGTTTTAACATGTGAGTAAATAGAAGTATTTCTTTTTTAATAAACAATTAAACTTAATCTTAGAAGAAAGCACAACAATACTGCCCCAAAACTTCGCTTTATGGAAGAGCATCCAGGCATTGCAATTTAGCATCCGTATTGTTTAGCATGTTCGTGACCACTTTCAACATTATGTTTCTTCGCAAAGTTATGCTTGCATCATTTCCCATTGAAAGATGATAGCCTCCTTGTGTTGTGTTGTGGTCAGTTGAATAATTGTAGGAGTCGTAGATCGCAGAGCAAAAGGTTGAACTTCATTTAGAATCAAATTAAGTACCGCCTTATTGAGACGATATTGTGCAATATATACAAATGAGACATCATCAATTGGTTTTAAGTAAACCTTACAAGTCGCTATTTACGTTGAACCAAATCAATCCAAAGGATTACTGTAGTCGCGCAGAATCCTCCGTTTAACTTTTTCGTCCCTGTGCTTTTCACACTCCAATAAAACTGTAGTCAAACTAGTTGTATGCCAAACTCATTTTATGTCTCAAAATTATAATTAATTCAACAAAAATATTAAGAATTCGCAAATACTTATATCAAAAAGCACAAAAAATTATTTTTCCCAATCTTACAAAACAGCTAATTTTGACATGTTCGAATCTGTTTTCATTTTGTTTCGAACATTCCATTTTGGATCGGAATGCAGAACACTGTTTTAGATCCGATCGGAATTGAATTCCGACTTTTACGCAATTCCAACTCGGAATTCAGAACAGGGCAAAATAAATAGATAGTTTTGCTTTAAATAGGCAACTTTAATTAAACAGGCTTTCCCGAACGTCAAAAAAATGTTTTATAGACATAATTTTTGTTATATGATCAAAACAATAATTTTAAAATAAAATTTAGTTCAAACAATACAAAGCTTATATGATGTAGTATGCAAATTTTTGTCCTTCACTGTATATAGTGGAACCAAAACTGAAAAATTTTTTGCCATCAATTTTATTAATAAACTTGAAAAAAAAGTAGTAAGGATAGAGCTTCGGCAGGGTACCGAAGCCAAAATACCCCCCCGCGGCTATATTGAAGTATATTCGAAGTCTTTAGCCACATGATGACATTCTGTTTTGTATATTAACGAAAGTTTTCCTATTTTGATGACGTTACTTTGAATGGGAGGTAGGCGTGGATTTGATCCGATTTGGCCATATATCATTGAGATGGTTCATATTATATATCAAAGCTAATGTGCAAAATTTCAAAGCATTTCATTAATTTTTGTGGATTTTTTAGAGATTTTACGTTACAAAAAAACCCAATTTGTATGGGAGGTAGGCGTGGTTTTCATTCAATTTTGCCAAATATCATAGTGGTGGTCTATGTTATATATCAAAGCCCATATGCAAAATTTCAAGACATTTCTTGGAAATGTGGTTTGGTTTTCATCTTGATTTTCATCCGATTTTTCCAAATTTCATAGCCAAGATTAAGATTTTAAAGACATTTTACGGTTAATATAAGGTCACTTTGTATGGGAGGTAGGCGTGGTTTTCATCCGATTTGGCCCATTTTCGAACTTGATCTTCCTTTTTTAAAAATAAACTTATATTTTGAATTTCAACGCGATAGCTTTAAAATTGCGGCTGTAATCGTGTCAACAGACGGACAGACAGACGTGCACACGGAAATCGACTCGGAAGATGATGCTGATCAAAAATATATACATTTTTCTATACCTGCCACGCCTCCTTCTTGGCGTTACAAACGGAATGACAAAGTTAATATACCCCTTACGCAGAACGCGTTGGGATATAAAATGTATAAACTTTAAAGTGTGTGAATGTTTTTTCTTTCAGATAATTCTAAATTTAATTTTACATCTAATAAAGCTTTCATCGGCAGTCCTGACGACTGCACTACGGTTATTTTTTTTTTTCATTTTTAAGACTTTAATTTTCTATGAAACTATCTTTTTTGAGTACCTTTGGATACTACTTTCTAAAGTATCTAAAAGAACCAGAACTGACTCTAAATCTGAATCTAAAAATTGAGGCGCCTCTTAAAGGCTTCTTTAAGACAACCACTTTAACCTCTTCAGACCTTAGCCAACCCAGCACGTTACTTTTTCATACCCTGCCTTGGTGTCCATTCCAATTCCCCTGTAACGGGGTGTTATTTAATTTTTTCAACGCTTTTTCATAAAGCAAAAATAAAATACCAGTTGCAACATTAAAGTATTAAAGGCATTTTTTTTTTTTATTCAATTGAACTGAACTCGCGTGCAACCTATAGCCTCATTTGGAGCAACAACAACAATAACACTAACTACACAGCAACTATAGCGGCAATAAAAATAATCAAACAAATTTTTTGTGTTTGTAAAAAAGCTTTAAAACCCATTCGACAAAATCAAATCGTGCTCAAGCTGACTTCACAGCCTACAGTGCTGGAATTGGCGTTTGATTTCAGCCTCAATGCACGCCGATGCTGCCAACCGCAAAGCAAAGCTTTTGCTTTGTGGGAGTGGCGGCTGGCTGAAAATTTAAAGCCAAAATTGTAGAAATGACCAACTTAGTTGGTTTTTTTCTTTTTTTGGGTTTTTGACGAAATTGTCAGAGAGTGCATAAAAATAGAATTCATGATTTGCTTGTTATAATAAAAAAACAAAAAAAACTTACAGTTATGATATATTTAAATGTGACTTATTTGTTGCAATTGCGCGGCAGAATGGCAATGTCAAGCTTGTTGATTTTTCCTATATTTTTTTTTTAGGTTTCTTTATGGAGTGGACACATTTACAGCTATTGAGCTAGCGATGTTTACCTAAACTTTGTTGAACACATCACATAGTTTATACAAAATTTTTTGTAATTTTTAAAATTTTTTAAAAAATTTCTACAAAATACAAAAATTTTATAATTTTTAAAACTGTTGTGCCTCATAAAAGCTCACAAAGCTTAGTTTCTTTTTCAGCTTTTATTCTTATATTTGATTTAACTGTTTAATATTTTCAGCATGATTCACAGCTGTGCCAATATGTCACTGAGTCACCCTTTTGGACGCGGTATCATTGTACTTTACAAGTTTTGCTACAAGTTTGTTTGGCTTATGCATTGTGCCACATTTTTTAACCACATGTTGGTTTTTATCACGAAAGGGTTCAATGTTGGCTTTGTCAGCTTTACGATATGTTTGTGTAATATGCTGTTAAATTTATGCTTGAAATATCAATAATCGTAAATTTTACCAGGTGTTTGCTAAGTTCATTGTCTTTAAAAAACTTTAAATGTTTTGTGTACAATTTTTCTTGAATAAAATTTTTTCTTCAAGCGAATAGACAGAAAATAATGCCTATTTATGCAACCTTTTGAACTACGAGTATATAGAACAAACTAGAATAAGCTATTGTAAAATAAAATTTTAATGCAGCACATTACACACTATCGGACAAAATAAAATGCAAAGAAATAAAAACATATCCATTGCAGTAAAATAACTTCAGTTTTTTATGTGAATTATTTCAAAAGCTGCATAGTGTTTTAATACTAATTCGAGATATGTTAAAAAAGAAAATTTAAAAAGTGAATTTCAGCTTTCAAAATAGTTCACAAAAACATAAATCAAAATACTCAATTATCATCAAATTACTTAGACAAAATAAAGTGCAAAGATTTTCAACTAAGTAGTTAGACTGGCAACCAAATTTTTCAAAATTTCCAAAGCAATTTTATATTTTTTCGTGAGTCATATAAAATTTTATCATCTAAAAACGTCCACAAATGCTTAATCCGATTCTAGTTCTGAGATTGAAGAGGCCATTCCAATTTTTCGATATTATTTTAATTATATTAAGAAAATACTGCGTTGCAATCATTCTCGTGTGCCTGGGATCATTATCTTGTTGAAAGACAAAATCACCTAAGTTAATTTTTTCGTCGGATTTGATAAGATTTTCTTTGAAAATATTAACATATTACATGCCAGTCACTTTTGTATATATTTTAACGAGCTGATGATATGTTTTCAGATTAAATCTCTGGGAGGGCTCACACCAAAACCACTTACGTCTTTTTCAGTTTTTTAAATTAAATTTGAACTCATCTGACCAAATATTGTGATTCCAGAACTTCTAGTCAAGTTTTTTTTTTTAATGAAGTAGTCTGTTGTTCTGACTCGCTTTTAAACCTTATTTCAGGAATTTTTTTTATAAAAAATATAATACAATAACTATAATTTTGCTTACATGTTTTTATTGACATAATAAATTTAAAAAAATGTTTGTTATTCAATTACTCATATATACAGTTGTTTTTCCCCCAACTCAAAATACACAACTTTAAATGGAGATAGGTGGATGGCGCAGGTGTTAACTGCACTTGAGGTCATTTGAAACAAAAAAAAAAAAAGAAAGAGTATATAGGCGACCGGCACGCACAGAGAAAGTGAAACTCTTATTCAAAAATAGAATTTCGGGGAGGATTGCTAATTTATTTTATTGAAATCCTCTCCTGCAGTGCAATCAAGTAGTTTTATAGCTGTCTGCCTACATACTAGTATTAGTTCAAGATCTGTCTTTTTTAATATGGCCTACTGATACTTTTAACATGGCGATGTCATAGGAACTGTATATTACAACTGGTAATTGTAATATAATTACTATGGTAATTATAAGAATAGTTTAATATTCACATACAGAATTAGATCCAGGAATTTTTAACTTTCGTGGCATAGTTGGCTATTAAGAGGTTGGTTATTAAGATGTATTACTTTAATTTGATGGTTTTAGTAGTACCCAGGTTGAAAGTGTCTTAAGTTTCTGTATTCAGAAAAGCTGGTTTGAGTCCGTCCTTATGAACTGTAGCGGTAGTGATTTTTTTAAAAATTGTAAAGAATTTTGCTGTGATAAAAACCTATGATAAAAAATGACAGAATTTTTCAATTCTAAACAAATTAAGCTAGCACACCTATGGTAAGAGAACTATATAATTTTTAAATTCAAATAACGGGTTTGAACTAAGCGACTAATTTTCGCATAGTGTTGGCCAGTCTGGCAAATAGTAAAAATAAAAAAAGTGAAGGTAATAAAATGGCTCCATAGAAAAAATATTGTTACTTTTAAATTCTGATGACGGAATCGGATTCAGCCACCCATTTGTATCTTATGTTCACCCAGCACCGAATTCGTAAAAATAAAAAAATGTAGGCGGCAGCCCTATAGAAAATTTGAGTTCGTTATTTTGAATTCGTAAAAATTTTTAAAAATTTACCCACCGAATTCATAAGAATAAAAAAATCTAGAAGACAACCCTAATTTTTGTTTAGCCTATAACCTTCGCTTCATTATTATCTACATTTTAAAGAAAGAATTAACTAAATTCGTTAAAAATTACGGACAGCAGAGGGAAACAAACGCCTTTTTCCACTTTGTTTTATATATATATTAAGATTTATAAATATTTAAAGGAAAAAATCTGTCGGTACTTTTCATGCTTCCATTGTACCATTGCCTTTCTTGTTTCGAATCGAACAAAATATGAACAAACCGGATCAAATCAAATTATTGTTTACCCAAAATAATTATTATTTTTTTTTAACGTAAACAACAGTGAGGACCACTAAATATTTGCTTCGTGGTTGGAAGCTCTAAACCTAATCCACCGCGCATACTTATTTAGATTTTTTTTCACTTGGCAATTGTTGAGTACGCTGAATGCATGGTGAAATTAAATAAGGTTTGCGCAATTTTTTCACCTCTCTCACAAAATGTTTTCGCTACGCTTGTCACCATTTATTTTTCTACAGTGTGCCTCTCTCTATCAAAATTGTTTGACAAGCTTAGCAAAATTTGTAAACGTTTAATTCCACCATGGCTTAATGTAGCCAATGTGTTCCATGCATTATTTGTGCAGCTGTAACACAGCTATGTGCATATTCAATATGAGCTTTATAAGCTCATCCAAACCAGTAGATTGAGAATGTTTATGTGTGCAAAGCTTTTAAAATTACTTTTTAATTAAGATTTAAAATTACTACAGAGCCACCAAAGCAGCATAGCGTCAAAAAAACAAAGTTTAGAAAAATGCAGTGACGGTAAAACGATCATGATTGTATGGCAAAGATAAGCGCCGACTTCAAAGCATTTATATTCATAAAGAAATGAATATATTTATGATAATAAATTAAATTAGAAAAAAAATTCAAATAATAAGATTTTCAATATAATCTATATCTATATCTATATCTATATCTATACTATTATATAAAACTGAAGTGGAAATTTTTGTTTCCAGGTAAACTCCAAAAGTACTGGATCGATTTTTATGAAATAAGTTTTAAAATATACTTTTTGTGTTACAGCACAGCATAGGCATTATATCGAAATTTTAATAAAAAAAGCATGTTTTATTAAAGTGTTAAGTTTTTAAAGAAATCCTCCTTGATGTGACGAATTACTTGATCGTTTTCTTTCCACGTGTTTGTGTTGCGAGAATTTCAATAAACTCCATGTTGTTCTCTAATCTTCTCTTTTTCCACTCAGCCAGCACAGCACAACATTAAAAACAGATGAGATGAGAAACATATAAATGCAGTGCTGAGCTGACCAAAAAAAAAAAAAAACTCAAGCAAAAAATGTTTTTTATTTCGTTTGACATGCATTGTCTTAAAGGCTGATGTCACACGGTGATCGTTTGAATGGCGTTTAAAAGTTTTTGTTTGAGAAAAAAAACCGTCCGGACCCCTTTCGGCCTGGTGGTAGTAATAAAAATAAATTATCAAATTTGACGAAGAAATTAATAGGGAAATTAATTGAAAATTATTTTTTACTTTGTAGTGACTTTGAAGTCGGTTTATTTTTCTTTTTTTTTTTTGTTAGAAAGTTTTTATTTCTTCTAACTAAAAAAATTAAACGAAACTATTTCCATAATAAAAAAAAAAAAACAAAAAAAGCATTTGTCTGAGCCCGGGATCGAACCATGATCTCTTAACTAATATACTCTCTTTCTTAAACCACTGAGCTACCGAGGCAATTTATGGCTTACAAATTAATAGCCCTATTCTGTTGATTGACAATTGTAAATTTATTGACAACTGTAAAAATGTCTTATTCTTAAATATAAACAAAAGCTCATAACATTACAAAACTGCTAGCAACATAAAAAAATATTCAGAACAAATAAATAAGCGAAACATTTTGAATGTTTTCAACCCCTTGGACCAAAAAATAGCACATAAAAGACTAGCTTGTCAATGAATTTACAGTTGTCAATCAACAGAATAAGGCTATAAGTGTGTATATGAAATGATTGCAATTGAGGCCTTTGTAAAGCTTTACGTAAGGAAATTTAAAGAAAATAGTAATTAAGTTCCAACGTAGCGCCAGCAAACTTCTGAATAGACGAGTGGATAGAGTGTGCGGCTGTCGATACAAAGGATCCAAGTTCAATCCTTTGCTGGATATGGTCGTAGTAAATGAAAATGAAATGAAACGCGCTGCAGAAGAGACAGATAGATAATTAATTATAATTTTTGTTTCAGTCCCCAATTTCCTGAATAAGCCTTGATAAAAAACATTATATCAAACTTTATATAAGATCTTGTATAAAGGAATTAATTTCGTATGCCTTTTTTCTTTTTTTTTTTAGACCTTGTCTAAAAATTGTTTCAAGGATTGTTCAAGGAAGTTTAAATTGTTCTTTCTACACAATTTCCTTATACAAAGCTATATTCAAGGCATATTTAGGTGGAACTGTTACCAGGGCTGTGCATTTATTTTAGTTCCCAAGTATCACTATTAACAGTAGATATACAGTAGTTCCCTTAAAGTGCCACATCCTATTCGTATGTATATAATCGAGATGCAGTGTTTTTCTCACATTGCCACGCTCCTTTGTCGAACAACGGCCACTTCCTTCACCGTGATTTGTAATAATTGTTCCTATCCCTGTACTAAATTTCAGTACCCTAGTGTCAATATTATTCGAGATGCAGTATTTTCCTAATATTTCCACTGCCCACAGTGGGCCAGAACCAATCAAAGAGGCGCGCATAGCAAACAAATTAAGAGGCGATTTTTTGTACATTTTCGAGCATGTTTGGTTACCTAAATATATAACGAACCTACCTGGAAGCCTCAAAACATTTTTTATTTTTATTTTCAATACACCTTCAGCGAAGCCAATGAAAATCCAAATTAAAATTTTTTTTTTTTAAGTCTTTTAAAATACATATTGGTCTTTCACTTTAATAAATCAGAAGTCCCGAGTTGTTCGAAAGCGCAAATCGTAACTCTTTTCTCATAAAATATATTCTGCAAATTTGCGATGCTAATACCTGCTACTTTGGCATTGGCGGCTGCTTAAACCAATATAAAATATTCGAAATCGTTTTCACAAAATAAAAATCAGCTCTTCAAATGTTGTGAGTAGTTTTTTGGATTTTAAAAAATTTATTTCAGCAACAAATATTGTTTGGAATGTAGGTGTGCGAGAATCAAGCTAGATGGCGCTTGGCGCGCTGGGTATTGTTGCAGTTCGAATGTTGTCAATTGAATTGGCATCATTTTATTTAATAGATTTTTTTAAAAAGTTCCGAATATGTCTGATTCAGGTAGTTAAAATATTAGTTTTTTGAAAAAAATACTTAGTTACATGACAAGAGTATAAGAAGAAAATGCATGAACTGTTTGCAAACAACCTCCACATTTGGTAGCTGGTTATTTTTCTACGATAATTTTTCTAGAAACCTGGAGCATTCAGCTCTAAAGTTCTAAAGCTCTAAAAAGTTATATTCAACATTAAAATCACATGACTCAACTCTGAAGAATGAAGTTTGAAGTTGTTATTAAATTTTTAATTATTGATCATAATAATTTGTTAACAATTGTTTCAACAGCTGACAACTAATAATTTTTGCTCGCATCAAATAGAATGTTAATGAACTCCAAAAACCTTAAAATACTCATTTCAGAACATTATTGACTAGATTTTATATACTTTGCATGCACAAGCTATGCGCGCTTTTTGATTTGCTCTGGCCTACTGTGCGCTGCTTTGTCGAATTACGCCCAGTTTCTTCACCGTTATTTTGATCAATTTTATTACTATTGTACTAAATTTCAATGCCCTAGTGTAGATATTAACCGTAATATAAGGTTTTTAATAGTGACACACCCACTTGTCGAATATTGCCTACTTTTTCCGTTTTCATAGTCCACATCAGTTCACAAAAAATTATGGTAATCGCAGAAGTGCTTTAGCAGTTATCGATTACAAACATTAAATAAAAAGAAACCAACGAACTTGAGAGTCTCCTACTTTTTGAAGTCGGTTGATATTTTCTTTATTTTGCTTTTTTATATTTTTTTAAAATGCCTTATTAAAATCTAATCTAGTATCTCCAAAGAGTTCATAGATCCATCCTATCTATGTATATATACAAAAAACTCTAACGGAAAAATAATCTTCACATTAAATATTTCTCTAAAATTCTCATTAAACGATTTTAAAAAGTGTTTTAGAGTAAGCCAGACACTCAGCCACCAGCAATGTTGAATTTTTTGATATATTGCTTAACGGTCGAGAAATATTTTTGGGTATTGAAATTTTAAAAAGTTACAAAAAAGCTCTGCATGATACTCATTAGTTAATCAATTTTTCTCTTTACTACAATATGCACAAACAAGATTAAATAGGAAAAAATTTTTTTTCAAAATTGGTTTTGTTTCTTGCTTCAGTCAAATTATATAAAATTGAATTCCAAGCAACTTTTTCTCAACCCACAAGCATGATAATCCAATTTTAATTAGATCGATATGTAATATTTGTTGATCATAGAAAGAAATCAATGGGGGTTAAAAAAATGTATTAATTGAAATTGATTTTATTAGCCTTAACAAGCAAACCACTTGCTAGATAATTAAAAAAATAAATTGAAAGTATTGTACACAGCACACCGCTGCAAGAAAACACACAAACACAAAATCAATAACATTTTTTACGAAATGTGATGTTGGTATAATTCAGTAATTCTCACCATAAATCGCAAAACGCAAAAAAAAAAATAATCAAACTGACCATTGTCAGTTATTTATAGCGGCGCCCTCTTAGTGCCTGGATAGCCCGCAGCTATTTTTGCATAATTTTGCTATAGATATAGTTTTGTTGCTATGATTTAAGTACGCCCGCGAGTTATTTTCATAAAAGATAATTTTTTTTCTTTTAAAGCAATGAAGCAATCAAAGGCAGTGTTGCCTAAAAATTGTTTATAATAACAACTTAAAGAGTTTTTTATATATGTTAAAAGTTCGAGACCAGAATATAGAATAGATCACAATTAAAAACGTAAACAAATGTCTTTTTGTATAAGTGTAGCTGAGTCTCACAGCAATACCAAATAATGTCTTCTAGCTGATTTATGACAAATCAGCAGATTATAAAGTTTGTTTCTTAAGTCTTTTGTTTTCTTCTGGCTTAGTGCGTTAATTGCGTCTGCATAAATGAAACACAGCCGGTTATTTTGCTTCAATTATTTGATTAATAGTGCTTTGTTGCTAATGTTAATTTTTTTATGTTAAATCTTTTGTACCAAATTAAGGTACATTGTATCAGTTTCTTGGTAAGTTTCAATAGACGAATGCCGGAAATTGTTTTATTAGCTTTATTTTGCCGTTCTAGTTCGTTTTTTAAGTCTTTTATTATATTTTACGTTTGTTCTTATTTAAATTATTTTAATTTTGTACGTTTATTAATAAATCAATTTTGTTTGGTTTAAGTTTCTATGCTCCAGTAGAATTTCTGTCTACTTGAGAACATTTTAATGCCTGCAAGCTTGACATTGAGTGACTTGTAATTTTTTTTTTTTTTGTTCTTTAAGTTTTTGTAATATTTTTGCTTTTTATAACAACTAAGCACAAAATGAAATCTTAAAAAAAATCTTAACTGCGCAAGCGAACGCCAAAGAATTCTCCACACCTCACAGTCATGATGTTGTGGTTTTTTTTTTTTAACAAAGTCATGTAACATGATTTGCTTCAAGCACCATGCATATTGTATGTATGTATGTTGTGTTTCATATCAAGGACAAACTAGACTTTCATACAGTTGTTGCTGCCAGCATAAAATGGTGCCTGTTCTGTTGTGTTACTTGCACGACACCCGCACAAAATCCATTGATTATTCTAATAAATAACAAGCGCCTGATTGGGCCTTTCAATGTTTGTACTTAGTTGACTGTCAATGCAGTCAAAACTTGTTCAACTAGTTGGCTTTAGCGTGTTCGTATGAGGAATGTCAGCTAAAGCAACGCCGACTAAATTATTCTGGCAGATTTTGTTCGGTTGCTGTATTTATACCAATTTATTAGAAAAAATTTTTTAGCAAACAAGCTTAAAGAAGTTTTCAGAATGTCAGCTAGAACAAGTTTAAAAAATGTGGATTGAAGCTTGTCTAAAGTTGATATTTTTAACTTCCTTGATTTTATACCTTACAAATATTCTAACATTCTTTCATTTCATTCATTTTATTTGTCTCTATGGTAGCTATTTTATTGAAATGTTAGCATACATTTTACTATAAATTTGCGTATATTTCGATAAATGATTCATTTTATTAAATTATCACCATTGGAATCTTCATGAATTCTCCATAAAATTTATGATTGAATAAAGCTTTATATAAGAAATTATAAGAGAAAATTAAATTTTAATGGCTTTTACAGGCTGTTTTAAGCAAAGCTTGATTAATCTACTTTTATTCAGGGCTTTTTCAAGTTGAGTGGGAATAACTTCAAATATTTAGTTAAGATAACAATATGGGTATAAATATATTAATTCTCGTTTTTTCTCTAATAAAATTTTTGTTGTAATTAATTCTTGAGGAGTTATTGCTCTAAGAATCTCGTCGTCTTCCTGGTGGAATCCCTAAGGAAATTCCTTTATTGGAAAACCAAGCAAGCGCTTCAACATTAACGATACCGAAATCTTTCCTAATAGTTACCCCCAGCTACCCCCAGTTTTCATCACATCAGATTAAATTTTTTTTTAAAATATACCAAGTATGATGTAATGCTTAAACATGAGAGCTTTTTTTTTGCTTGATTGGTTTGTAGAATTTCGTATAAAGTAGCATTAAGTTTTCGTAAAAGCAAAGTTTGCACATTCTAAGCAGTTATAAATAATTCATCAACTTGTTGCTGCTTCTTCAATTCAAAATGCAAGACTTAAGACACAAACTTGATTTCGCAAAGCCAAAGGCAAGAGAAAAAAAACTGAATTAAAGCAACTATAAGCTTAAAATGCTTATTTGAAAAATAAGCTATTTGGCAACTGCTAAGCATTAAGAAATATTTCAAGAAATATTCAATTTTTCAGTCTACCAATACGAAAAAGTTACTCGCATTATTACACATGATTTCTAAAAACAAATTCCATGTGAAAAATTCGACTTAAAATAAATAAGTTTAACATTTAAACAAGTTTCATAAATCAAGATCTTTTTATTGCACAAAAGTTCAGCCACCATCACAGTGTTAAAAGGTGCCTCTATGTTGTTGCTGCTTTTGTTTTTCCTTTCATATTTTTTTTTAACTCTCGCCTCATAGTCAGTCATTCAATGATTTGCTTAAGATATAAGCGCATAAAATAAAATGCTTGCATGCTCACAAAAGTGTACCAAAATTGCTGCTACATACTTTAAAACTACTAAAAATGTAGTTACTCCGGTTACTGCTTAAATTTGCGCTGGTCTAATTGTTAATTTATTTAAGTAATTTTGTAGCATGCGCGCAAAAATTAACAAATATGCATAATTTAAGTTGCAGGCAAGAAATACAAATACAAGAACGCTGACACGCAGATAACAAAAACAGCAACAACAACGGCTTTGGTGGCTTAAAGCCGCACATATAGCTTTTAGTGGATTTTTGGTGTTGTTGCTTAGATTTGCGAAACTTCATTTTTTTTTTTGCATAAATTTTTGCGTAATTAATTTAATATAATGCGGAAAATATTTGTGTTGCTTCAACAGCAACTAACTAGTTATTGGCAACATTGTTGTTGCTCTATGCTTAACTTGCACTGTGCACATATGTATGTGCTTGCATGACAGTGTATGTGTGTGTTTGGTTAACTAATTTGCATTTTACTGTTGTAATTAGCGGTATATGAATTTAAACTGTAATAATTGCAAGTTGCTTTTTTTCAAAGGAAGCTTTAGCCAAACTGACAGTATTTTACAGCAACAGTTTTTACAGTTTCGTTGAGTGTGTAATGCGTGAAGTTGCAACTAATTTTTGACAGCTTATTAAAAAATATTACATACTGAGTATTTGAGCTAAGCAATTGTATTTTTTATCTTTTTTTCTAGTTATTTATTTTTTTTTTAATAAAAATAAAGTTGTGCAAATTTTTTTAATTCGAACAAAAATGCTAGCATTATTATGACATAACTATATAATCTATTGGCTGACAATACAAAAGACTTAAGAAACAAACCTGTTTCATTTTATATAACATATACTAAATGCTTTTGCTAGCAATTTTTTTTTTTTTTATTAATGATTTATTGAATTTTATTCTTGCCTTATTTTGATTTAACTGCGCACTTATTTTTGCAATTTGTCTGCAATTTCTGAAAAATTTTTGTTAATTAAAAAGCAGAACTTCTAGTTGCTAACATTGGATAAACTGTTATAGAGTAGCTTGTAACATTTCCAAGGTCATGACACAACTTTTTTTTGCAGAATTTTTGTATACAAAAAAATTTCAAAATCACTGAAATATTGCTAATGGTTATTTTCTAATACTCAGATTATAAGAATCCTCATATAATCGGATTATCGAAATATAATAAGTAGGTACATTTTACGGCTCTCGATTTTCAAGTATTTCGAGTACCCGGACTTCCCGGGTAGTTCAAATTACTCGGGCCATACCCGATTAGTTTCGGGTATTTCGGATAGTTTCGGGTACTTCAGGTTGTTTCGAGCTTTCGAGCGAATGCCCGGGTGCCGGGTGTATATTTTTATATTCTTCATTTATTTTATTCTTAAGCTAAATTCATTCAAATGCTTTTATCTCTTGCGCAAGAACAGACAAAAGTAGTCTGTTTAATAAAGAAACAAAGCTTAAGCAACAAATTTGATTGCTGTCTATAATTATAATTATTTAGTTGAGCAGAGGCTAGTTGATTTCAAAATTTTTATGTTGGTTTGCATGGTGATTAGGGCGGGTCGATTTCAAAATCGCTCAATGCTCTGTGAAAATCGTATTCTAGGGATCAAAATAAGAAACTTTGCCGAAGGAACCATACCTCTAAAACGAATTGTGATGTCCCCCAATTTGGGTCGAACTTTTGGGTAGGGGCCAATTTTGAAAAATTCCACTTTGACCCATTTAGAGTGCTCCAATCGAGTCCAAATGTAAGACCGACCCCCACTAACTTTGGAGGCTTGACCCACCCATGCCAGTGGCACACCCCCTGGAACCCCCCTGTGGGGTTCCCCATACACACATTTCAAAAAATCACCAGTTTTGGCACTTTACATGAAAAAATCAGCGAAATGGCTGTTTTTTCTTTATTTTTATTTATTTATTTATAATAATAATATTTATTAATTATTTATAATAATATCTATTTTTTCTCTTTTGAAATTTATTTAGTCAGAACATATGTAAATGAAAAAATTAATTAAAGTTAGTTATAGAAAAGAAACTAAAAAAATTATTGTTTGAAGTCTTTTTTATTTTCAAGTCTGGGCAATTTCGCACGGCTCTCTAATGTCGTCTCCAAAACAGCCTCTACATTTTCCGGTATAACCCGTTTGGAAACGCTAGCTAGCAATTGAACATGTCGTTGTATGTGTGATGCAATTTTTGGATCATTAAACGGTGGATCATCTTGATTTAAATATTCTTTCACTGTATCGTACGGAGTGCTTCGCGTGAATGTTGGTTCAAATACGTTATTTATGTCATTCATATTGATCATTTCCGTGTAACTTGTGCAATTAAACTTTATATCTGGTTTTTTATAAGCTCTAAGTTGCGTTGGGTCGTCAACATCTGTTCGATAGCGTAGAATTATGTTGATAGCACAGTCGCGCTTTTCTTTGCTATCATCAAACAACATTGATAACAAGATATTTTCCGAATGCGCATAATATGAATTATCTGTAATTACTTGATTGACAATTTTGCGTAAACGAGGTTCTAGAAATCGTGACCAACTAATGAAGTTGAGAAATAATGCACTGCCGTACACGACAGAGCTGTAATACTTGATATTGAAGTACATTGGCACATAACATTTAATTATAAATTCAACCAGAATTCTTAAATTTGCATCTGGATTTTCCGTTGTCACATATAATCGTAATAATCTAGCGGCCTTGGTGAGCCACCGAGAATGTACAATTTTCCCTGGTTTGATGTTAGCCAGATCCACCGAAACCACGCCGCTAGAAATTGCATGGGCCATGTCGTATAAGTACTTCGAATCGGTAGAAAATTCAATTTTTTTCTGGATCGGGGGCATATTTTGCAACTCAATTTTCTGGAAGCCGTCCCCCACCTGAAAATATATAATAATAAAATAATTAAAAATGGTTGACAATTATAATAAATGAGTGATAGCAATAACTTACCGGAAGAGTTTCACAAGTTTCGATTTGACGGCTCAGTTTTCCGGTTGCCGATCTTGGTCCAGTGCTGGTTGATTTATCCAAAGCTTCAAACAAATGCCGAAACGGAAGTTCGTTGAAGAGTAGAAGGCAAACGAACCAATGCAATGGTCTTTTTAACAGCAATTCGAATTGTCGTATAATTCCACCGTGTGGGCCAGTGTTTGTTGGCTCACCGTCAGTGCATATTCCAATTAATGCATCCAGTGATATATTTTTATCGTTGAAAAAATCATTTAATTTGGTTGTTTTGTATTTAACGGTTTTATGTTCCAGTCTTACGTAACCAATCAATTCAGAATTGGGTTCTCTCAAAATAACAAGATGAGTTCTTTTACCATCCTAGTATGATACTTCTCATCAACTTTAGCTGTCGTAATAAGAATGAAATGGTAATTTCAATTCTACCTGCTGTGCCTTGTGGTGGCTTAAAAACGCACACAAGCAATTTTAGGATCTGCAATTGTGTCACAGTGATACCTTAATTTTTTAAAAGGGTTGCGGTGCATTTCAGTGATACCTTAATTGTTAAAATGGTTGCATAAAACGCGCATTTCTTAAGAAGGTGCCATAAAATACCCACAAAAAGGGTTGTAAAAACAACCTTCATTTCTTAAGTAGGTGCTATAAAAAAACTACACAAGTAAGTTTACGACATGCAGCTGTGTCTTGTGGTGCCTTAAAAAACGCACACAAGCAATTTTCCGATTTGCAATTGTGTCACAGTGATACCTTAATTTTTTAAAAGGGTTGAATAAATTTCTAAAGAGAAAAAAAACTCCAAAAAGAAAAAAACAGCCATTTCGCTGATTTTTTCATGTAAAGTGCCAAAACTGGCGATTTTTTGAAATGTTTTTATGGGGAACCCCCAAGGGGTTCCAGGGGGTGTGCCATTGGCATGGGTGGGTCGGGTCTCCAAAGTTAGTGGGGGTCGGTCATACATTTGGACTCGATTGGAGCACTCTAAATGGGTCAAAGTGGGATTTTTCAAATTTGCCCCTACCCAAAAGTTCGACCCAAATTGGGGGACATCAGAATTCGTTTTAGAGGTATGATTCCTTCGACAAGGTTTCTTATTTTGATCCCTAGAATACGATTTTCATAGAGCAATGGGCGATTTTTTACCTCCCCACAAATCGACCCGGCCTAATGGTGATACTACCACAATTAGTATCCAATTAGCCTTAATGAGTCGTTTTGGTGCCATAACCTATTATTCTTGTATATTTCGGTTTTTAACGCGCTGGAAGGTTGAAATAGTATTTCTTAGTCATTCAGTGGTTGAGATCTAATCAAGATTGCTGATTTGGTTGAGATTTAATCTAGATTGCTGAAGACATACTTTCCTAGCTTACTGAATCTAGATGTTGCTAGTGCAGGGCAAGCACATAAAAAGTGTGTCAAGATTGTATGTATGATCCTAGCTGTGATGCAGGCCGGTAGTCCTCTATATCTACAATCAGCCTCGGCAAATTAATAAGAGTGAATGCTTCCTTTTATTGTATTCCTCGGAACTTTGCCGATCTTGAAACGACAGGAGAAGAAACCAATCTGGCCAGTTCATTCGCCTTTGCATTACCATAAATATTCCTATGACCTACAACCCATACACTCAAAAAAGTGAGTGTTTGTCATAAGCAAGGGCACCCGTAGAGAAAAGAAGGGAGGGACAGTTGTTCCTCTCAAGAACTCAGCTAAAATATGTATATTATATTATTATATATGTTACGCAAACATAAAAAAAAACTTAAAAATTTAAAATTAATTCAAAAACAAAAAAATACCTTGTATGATTTACTCTTTTATTAATCTTTCATTTTACATGTAATATGTAATCTATATATATATAAAACAAAGTGGGGGAAAAGCGTTTGTTTCCCTCTGCTGCTCGTAATTTTCAACCAATTTAGTTGATTTTGTTTTTAAATGTAGATAATAATGATGCGAAGGTTATAGGCTAACCTTCCTAACCTTATTTTCACGAAGTCGGTGGGCGAAGACTAAGTAAAAATCGGTCGCTGAATCCGAGGCCGTTGTCAGAATTTCAAAAATTATGTAATTTTTTTACCATAGGGTTGCCACCTAAGTTTTTAAATTTTAATGAATTCAAAAGTGAACTGTAGGTAAAAAAGGCCACTGAATCCGAATCCGTTATCAGAATTTAAAAATTATGCAATTTCCTTACCATAGGGTTTGCCACCTAAATATTTTTTCATTTTTACTAATTTGGAGCTGGCGAACACTAATTAAAAATTAATCGCTAAACCCGAGCCCGTTATATGAGCTTAAAAACGATGTAGTTTTCTAAACATACACAAAAAAAAACAACAAAATTAATGAACAGAGTAATATGTTAAATTAAATTAATCACTAAATATCAATGATTTGTTTTCATTATTTTAATGGACTCTTCATTGATTTCAATGAAAAGTACATTGATCCGAGTTGTAAATCAAATTTTAACAAGACATACATTGATTTTAAATGAAAAGTTCATTGAATTGAATGTACAGTTCATTAACTTTAATGTATAGTTCATTGAATTCAATGAATAGTTCATTAAATTCAATGTATAGTTCATTAAATTCAATGTATAGTTCATTGAACTCAATGTATAGCTCATTGAACTCAATGTATAGTTCATTGAATTCAATGTATAGCTCATTGAACTCAATGTATAGTTCATTGAATTCAATGTATAAATCATTAAATTTAATGCATAGTTCATCGAATTCAATGTCTATTAATTTATTCCCATCCCAATTTTATTTGAAGTAAAACACGCAGCTCTGAGGATGTGTGACAATTGTGTGTGTAAATTTAAGATAAATGGTGATAATCAATTAAAATAAAAGACAGTCAAAGATTGCTGCCATCATTTTCAAAAAAGTTTTACATATTTAAAGTTGAAGGAAATTAATGATGATTGATTGATGATGATGCACATCGGCCTTTCGTACGATTCCCTCCATGATGATGTTGAAGAGAACGCATGACAGTGGATCGCATTGCCTGAAACCTCTTTCGGTAGTAAAGGTTTCGGAGAGGTCTTTTCCTGCCTTGACGGAGCTGCGTGTGTTGCTCAACGTCATTCTACAAAGTCTAATCAACTTTGCAGGTATACCGAACTCAGACATTGTTGCGTATAGGCAATCCCTTCTCGGGCTATCAAACGCAGCTTTAAAATCGACAAAGAGATGGTGTGTGTCAATTTGATTTTCGTGGGTTTTCTCCAGGATTTGTCGTAGCGTGAAAATCTGGTCTATGGTAAACTTATCAGGTCGAAAGCCACACTGATAAGGTCCAATCAGTGTTTTTGTAATCGGCTTTAATCTTTCACACAGTACCCTTGAGAGAACCTTATATGCGATGGAAATAAGACTGATACCTCTATAACTTTCGCAGATTGTTGGGTCTCCTTTCTTAAGTATAGGGCACAGTACGCTGAGGTTCCAATCGTCGGGCATGCTTTCTTCTAGCCATATTTTTCTGATGAGCTGATGCATGCAACTTATCAATTCATCGCCGCCGGTTTTAAACAATTCAGCTGACAGGCCGTCAGCACCCGCTGCTTTATTGTTTTTGAGTCGTTGGAAAGCAACTCGAACCTCTTCATGGCTAGGTGGTGGTACTTCCACTCCGTCATCGTTGATTGGTGGCTCTGAACTGCGCTCTCCATGGGCGGCATTGGTGGAATCGTCGCCAGTAAGTAAATTGGAGAAGTGCCGTCTCCACAATCTCAGCACACACTGCATACACTCAGCATACAAGAGAAAATCCGCTTAGGTCAGATATAATTAATAAAACTGTTTTACCCGTGCATTATAAATTTTTTGTGTCATGCCAGAAAGATTTTGAAATTGCACTGTGATTTTACACTTTCTTAGGTATTTGAAAATTATTTTTAGAATTTAGTTTATTTAAAATATGTTTTAAAAAATACAAAAATATTCACGACATTTTTAATATTTTGTGTCATTATATGTCAAATATTCATTTTAATATTTAGGTTCTTGCCTTACCTGAACATTCTAGAATATTCTAATCACATGAATGCATTATTGAAAAAACTCGAGCATCTACTGTCAAATAGTGAAATCTGAGTTCATTAAAGTAGTTGATCAGATCATCAGATCATTTAAGATGAGCTTACACAGGTCTTAACTCCATATGCATGTTTGATAAAATAAAGTTTATTAAGTAAAATTTGAAAATTGTTGCATTTTTATTTACAAATTTCTTAGAATTGTGGGATTGTGGGAGCATTTACTTAACCGGAAAAAATAGTAACATATGCATTTGCAAAAATTATTAAAATGCATTAGATAGCAAAAAATCAAAATGCAATAAAAAACATGTCTGAACTGCGACATGAAAACTAGAATTCTCTTAACTGGGATGGGGTTTTTCTTTTGAGCTCATTTTTAAAAATATATTACATTTTCTTTTAATGAACATTCCAGAATAATTCCCAAATATGTGAATTTCCTAAGTAGACCTCAGCTCCTCCCTAGGAAAAATCCCGCAGGCGCACATGTTCTTTTTCCGACAGTGATCGAAAAAGTGATCGAAAGCCATAGACAATACTTTGAATAATATGTTATTTCATGAAATAATTCAAATATAGCATTATTTTCATCCAAAAGATTTCTGTTTTAATGTATACACCAAATACAAATAAATAATATTACATTTTCTTGTAGTCATAGATGGAAAAAAGTGTCGTTTTGAGATTTCAATCAAAAACCAAAACGAGTTCAAACGAGATTCAAAAATTGTGTTTTGTTGACAAAAAAGTTACCTAAAAATGTGTGAGACGCGTGTTAGAAAATTTGTTTATTATCAGCTGAAACTTTTTGTTATGTTTGTGGCTTAATTACGTATATAATGAAAAGCAACAAACAACAATAAAACAAATAAAATAAATTGTTAAAGTTGTGTATGTCCAGTAAACAAACAAGTCAGGAAGCTGCCAAAAAATACAAACTCTTGATTTCCTTCAATACCAGCTGGTTTTGATCATTGCCATAACTATGTCTATTCAGTCTATTTTTAATTATACTTCACTGGAAAAGTAGCAGCATATTTAATAGACGATGATGACCTTAAACTTGCCTCATTATGATGTAATTAATTATTTCTATGTATAACAGGAAAATGTCTTAGCTGAAACAGGTTGTTTTTGTGTTTAATTTTTGGTGACCTCTTTTATTGGCAACACACAACTCTTTAAATTTTTTGGGTGAATAGCCTCTGTAAGAAAATATTTTAGTAGCTGCTTAAATATATCTACAACAGATGATGTCACCTGATTAGCTGGAGTTTATGACTCTTTTAAGAATACATTAATTCGCACAGTTAAAGCAGATGAGTTGGCTTTGAAGTAGGTGTCTAGGTGTGTGTGTGTGTGTGTGTGTGTGTGTGTGTGCTTGACATATGCGGGAAGAATATTTATTTTGATAATGTTCTTCAATATGATGAAACTTTATATCGTAACAAGTTTTGCAAGAACTGCGCAGTTGTCAAATGTTGAGTATTTTAATAATATTTTTAAATCATTAAATTTTTTTAATTTTAATGAAAGAACTACTTTTGGTGAAAAAAAAAATTGTAAAAATAGAAATATAATGAGTAAATGAAGAGTGCTAAAAAAATATTTTTTAAGAAATAAGAATTAGCTTCACATTCCTGCATATAAAGAACAGTTGTCTTAAATTTTTTATTAAATAAAAAATTAAATTCGTTGTATACAGAATTAATTACAATTATGCAAATTTTTCATTTTTTCGGGGTAAAAGTTGAGTTCGCGTCAGCACTGTTAACGTCAGCAATGCTATATCGCCACCACTGTTAATGCCATTACTGTTAGCACTGATTCAGCTACCAGCAGGCAGAAAACATAGCAACGTTTTTGTGTTTGTTGTATGGGGACCCCCTTATTGTGTTGTTGTATGAGGACCCACAGAAGGGTGGCATAAAGGAGTGGGTGTGTAAAAAATAATGTTGAAGTGGAAAAAATTATAGGTCCAGCTCATATAATTGACCCCTCTAGGAATCAATTCAGGATAGATATGGGCAATAATTGACAGTTTTTGAGTTTTTTATTAGGGGGCCCACAGAGAAAGGTGGCTATGAGTTGAGAAAAAATTTTGAAGGACAGAAAGTAATAATGACCCCTCTAGGGATTAATTCGGGAGAGATATGTACATAAATACTAAAATCGACAGTTTTTGTGTTTTTATGATGGCAGCCCCCAGAAGGGTGGGGAGTAGGCATATTGGGAGTAGATACGTTCAGAAGAAATGTTGGAGGGCAAAAAATAATCCAGAGGACTAGATCATATATTTATCCCCCTAGCGATCAATTTGGGAGAGATATATACCACAACCGACTCCCAGAAGGGTGACAGATAGAAAAAATGCTGAACAGCAAAAAAATTATGGCGATATATTATATATTTTACCCCTCTGGGAGTTGATTCAGAAGAGACATATACTAAAATGAACAGTTTTTGTGTATTTTGTATTGAGACTGACTAGAATATAGGCACATAGTGGCTTATTATATGATAACATTATTGAGGTAATTTTTTGTTTCTAACAGTTTAATTTGATTTTTTGACATGATTTTTTCTATTCTTATTATTTAAATTTTTAAAAAACTTAAGCTTAAAAATAATTTTTTTACAATTCATATAAAGTACCTTCAATCAGTTCCAGATTATGATCAAACAAAGTCTCGACTTTAGTAAAGATAAAAATCATGTTAATAAACAAAGTTTTATGTAGATATTTAAAGTTAATTTATTATTTATTTATTATTATTTTTTATTTATTATTTATTATTACAGTTATAATAATTGAAGCAACAGTGATCAAAAACTTAAATACAGATACAAATTCAGCCAAGAAACATTATTATAAATGCTTCTTCAAACTTAACAATGCAGCGTTTATAATAAGGTTTATAATAAAGTAAATTTTTTTATCTTGATATCCTTGAAATATCGGGTTATTCCACGGAATGAGCCTAAAAGCTGTTTGATATGTTGCAAATATACAAAAAAATACAGCCTAAAAAGCAAGCCATTACTTTTATATGCGCTACACTTTATCAACTTCATTATAAGAGCAACTTAAGGATATAATAACTACAACAAAGAAACAGAGACAATGCAAAAAAATTTCTCGTAAAGTGCAATTTTTTTTATCTCTTTTATTTAATAATAAAACGGGTCTTTTTAAGTAAGCTCCGTAAGGCGGTCATTGAGATATCGCAGGTTGATATAAGCCAACAACAAAGAATGCTGCTGTAGTGCACTATAAGTGGTAGGTAAAGACTATAAAGGAGAAGGATAAAGACTTAAAATTTCCAGAAAAGGGCACAAAAAGTGGCAGTAAAGGATTGTTCGATTTTTAAGCAGTTTTTTATTGCTGTTACAGCACTCAAGCTAGTTTTTTTCCGCAGAAACTGGCCGGCCTTGATTATTAATGTGTTATAAGTAAAAGAGATGAGCTGATAATGCAGATTTTTTTACAGATGCGCCGACATTGACATTTTTTTAGCGTGATTCAAGCGTTCATGTCAAATTGCAAGAAGCGTGTACAATTATTTTGAGAAATTTTTATCGTGATTTTGTTATGATAATAAACACAAAATGCGAAATAAATAATGCTTTGCCAAAATATTTTACTTTAAAGCGCTGTATGCAACACTTTGTTATAAGAAAAGCAATAGATAATAGCAAATTTCATAAAAAAAAGCAAAACAAATATGCAAGAAATTAAGAAATACAAAAAACTCGCTTCAAAAGATAGCAAAAACAAAACAAGTACAAAGCAAACTGCATACAACAGTAAAAAAAAAATAAGAAGAAACCACCAGCACATCAAAAACAAAAGACTTAAGCGACAAACTTGGCATTTTCGGTTGCTGCCTTCAACGAGCAGAACTGCGCTGCGTAGCATAATTAAAGCGTGTTAAATACTTTGCAAATATTACTAACCAATGCCGCATTTGAGGTTGTACTGTTTATGGCTCCTTACAATCAACTAGCTGATGTTGTTGTTGAAAAGCCTGTCTAGATGCATTTATAGCTACCAATTGCAATTGTGTGCCCAAAAATGAAAAAAAACTGAATGCCGATAGCTAAAACAAGTTATTGGCGCATTGCAATTGACCTTTCAGCTACTTTTAGCTTAGTTTAAGACAGGTTTTTCGCCTCTAGATCAGGCAGAAGCTACAATGAAGAAGCATTCTGCAGCGTATTTTTCATGACTGATTTTATATAATTTTTCACGTAAAGTTTTGAAAATTCTGAAATGTCATAACGCAAATGGGAATTATAAGTGAAATATGTTCAAAAAATATTAAGAGTAGAAGATAAATGATGCTTTACTATTAGAATTAATTATGTTTTTATGTTGAAAACGGATACTAAACATATACTTAATTCACTTTTTTGTGAAATCTTTGCATCATCAAGGTTTTTTACTTGAACTTTAAATGTCAAATTGAAATTTTCAAGATTTATTACGCTAAGATCATCAGCTTGTATAACATTTTAAATAAAAATTTTATTTATTTTTCTTTTTCCAAAAACTATGTTTCATATATTATTGCTGAACAACAAAAAGAGTTTAAGGTTTTCAAAGGTTATTATAATTTTATGACAGTTATCATTTTAAGCAAAATTTTAACATGTGTAATGCGTGGTATTATAAAAAACAACCCTAATTTTTAATATTGCTAAACTTAAATCTATCGTGCAAGCTTACTTTTTTAATCTTATAATGAAGAATATCATTCGAGCTGATCTGAGGCAAATGGCACCATATTCTATACGCTGCTAGCATATGCTGCTAGCATATGCTGATGATATTGATATTATTGGCCATAATATGAGAATGTTTGCATTCTCCAAATTAGAAAAAGAGTCGAGTCGCACGGGTCCTGCAGTGTATGCAGATAAGACGAAATACCTGGTGTCAAGAAACAAACAGTCCCAGCCTCTTGGAACCCACTTCTCTGTTGACATCACCTCCTTACAGGTTGTTTAGAACTTCATCTACCTAGGATCCCGTATAAACTCCACCAACAATATCGGTATTGAGATCAAACGAAGGTTTATTCTTCTCAAAGGTATTACTTTGGTCTCTCCTTTTTTTGACAAACAAAAGTAACGCTCTATAAGTCACTTATTATGGCCGTCTTGTTTTATTTATTTATTCAGTTAAACATAGTGTTCACATATAAGACTAGTCTTTTGAATGCAGTAAGAAAAACAAGCATAATAACAACGAGTAATAAACAACGGTTATAAGTTAAATAAAGTAAAGATATAAAACTTAAATTAAAATTTCATATTAATTTCTAACTTAGTTTATCCAGCAAGGTGTTATCAAATAAAAAAATTATAATTAGAAAATATTAATGAGAATATTATAACAAAGACATATGACTCTATAAGACATGACTCTATATATATCACTTTTAACAACAATATTTCTTTAAGAATTAAAAAAGAAAGAGGGAAAAGAAAGAAAAGATAGTATTAAGAGAAAATTTTGAAGATTTCATACTTGAATTTGCGTTTATTTGTTATACATTTGACTGATGAAGGCAACGAATTCCATACTTTGATGGCGTTCACGAAGAATAATCTGCTGGAGTTCAGAAAATTATGGACAGGGATTATGAGGTTCATGTTTCTTGTTGATCTACAAAACTGAAGTTTATTAAATAAGTATACAGGAGTTTGTGTATTAATTAAATTGTGTAAAAAAATACAATTTCTAGCATTCAAATAATTGAAAATATTGCGACCGAGTAACTGATTGCTCAAATGGCTTATACGGTCAAATTTTTTAAGACCATTTACGTATCTTACTGCGTTATTAAATGCAAGCTGTAACTTATGACTTGATCTAGAATCAAGATTACTGTAAACCACCTCTGAATACGAAATTATAGGCATTATAAGCTGGATAACTAACTTTCTTCTGATATCAACAGGCACAAAGGATGCAGTTCGTCTCAGATTGCGAAGGATGTAGTAAACTTTACAAACAACGGAAGTTATATGGTCATCGCAAGAAAGAGTGGAGTTGATGTAGAACCCGAGATTTTGAACCTTTTTAACGAAGTTTAGTGCAACCTCATTGAGATGAATTATAGGGATATTATGGAGAGAGTAGCTTGGTTTCATAATCGGCAAGACATATGACTTCAGGGGATTGAGTTTTAACTTATTAGCCTTAGCCCAATCTGATATATTACTCAAATCTTCATTCAACTTTGAACATAAATCATCAACAAGACTAATGGGCCTGGAAGAGTATAGCTGAAGATCATCAGCATATGCGTGCATGGTGACGTAATGACATTTAGTAAAGATATCATTTAGGAAGATCGAAAACAAAAGGGGACCGAGAACAGAGCCTTGAGGCACCCCACAGGTTAAATTTCTAAAAGCGGACAGACTATTTCCCACCCTTACTCTCTGAGACCTCCCAACTAAGTAATTATATACCAAACGGACAGCCGATGTAGATAATCCAAAACTGAACACAAGTTTACGACAAAGTATTGAATGATCAACAGAGTCAAAAGCCTTGGAAAAATCTAACAGACAGAGCAGGCTTAAGTGCCCCAGATCATATGATATTCTAATGTCATCTAAAATCTTAACTATGGCTGTAGAGCAGCTGTGGCCAGGTCTAAAGCCAGACTGAAGTGAGGAGATGAGATCATGAGTTCTGATGAGTTCAGAAATTTGCGCTGCCATGAGAGACTCAAATACCTTTGATAAACAAGATAGCAGACTAACAGGACGAAAATCAGATAGTTCACAAGCATTGGCTTTTTTAGCTATTGGGATGATTGTCGCTACTTTCCATATATCAGGAAAGCAAGAACTAGTAAAACAATAATTAAATATGTGCGTCAAGGGACTTAGAATAAAAGGTAAAATAAGTTTTACAAATTTAATTGATACTCCATCCTCGCCTATAGCATTCGATTTAATATTATTCACACAACGAGCAACATCACACTCTCCTACAGCAACAAATTCCAAATTAAAAGGACAACCTGGAGTACGAATATTTGTATCATCAGCTGACGTATTATCAGGATTAGCTGAGCTAGCAATAAAATATTCATTTAAGCTATTAGCATCGATACAACACTCATTAGACGTTACATTACAAACTCTAGCATGTCTTAAGTTACTCCAAAGCTTCTTAGATGACTGTGACGAACTTAGTTTGGACATAAAGAAACTACGTTTAGAAGACTTAACAGCAGAATTGGCTTCATTTCTAGCCCTTTTGTACTGCTCCCGGTTGAATATTGAAGGGTTTCTTTTCCAACGATTGTAACATTTGTTCCGTTCTTTAAGAGCCAATTTAACATTCCAAGTGAACCAAGGACAGCTTATGTTAGAAACACGGCGAGTAGTTAAAGGTACATGCAGATCAAATAACGTGCTTATTATATTATTAAAAAAACTCAATTTTTCATTTGCTGAGCTAAAGTACCAACACTCGGACCAATTTATGTTTAGAAGGTCATTGTACAAGGCGTCATAATTGATTCCTTTATAATTCCGGTAAGTTATAGAACTCTCAACAACATTTACTGACAGATTGATATTTAAAGAACAGAACAGGAGATCATGGTCTGATACAAACGATAATTGGTCTAAAAGTAAAACATAGAAGCATCTGATACAACAAAGACGTCCAGTAAACTGGGAGCAGCATTACTATCATAGCGAGTGGGTATACTAGTATTAAGTATTTGGAGACCAACCTCAGAAAGTCGATCATAAAACTGATCAACAAGATTATCCTGGACTAAAATATTGATATTAAAATCTCCACACATGATAAGATGATCGTACTCTATTGCACAGCTAGACACCGCAGAAAATAATTGATCCAAGCTACAATGGCGATACGGATTATATACACAAAACAAAAAAACTTTAGTGCTATTATCAAAAATTTCAACATTTAGAAACTCTACCTCAGAGCCACTGGACATATCTAACAGTTTAACGTTAAGATTGTTTTTGCAGTATATTGCAACGCCCCCGCCTTTCTTATTAATTCGATCATTTCGAAAAATTTTATAATTGTTAATATTCAAACAATTGTCATCTATGTCTCGATGCAACCAGGTTTCAGAGACACAGATGACATCAACGGCAGAATTTTCAAAGCAGTGACGTACACAATCGAGTTTTATATCGTTTAGGCTCCTAGAGCCTACAGCTGCGTTTATGCAGCACAAATTTGGACGCTCAGCAGGTTGATGAAAAGACTTTGGCAGCTGACGAGAGAAAGAACCTTCGTAAGATCTACGGACCAATATGCGTCAAAGGCGCGTACCGAATACGATTGAACGGTGAGCTGTATGAGCTCTACGCCGACATCGACATAGTAAAGTGCATAAAAATCAAGCGGCTTCGCTGGCTAGGTCATGTTGAGTTGACGGAGGGCAACGCTTCAGCAAATAAAATATTCGATTCGGTATCCAGCTGCACCGAAAAAAAAAGCAATAGGTAAATCACCGAAGTCGGCTTGGGTAAAGAAAATTGCAGGGGAATTATAAGCTTATGCTTATTCACCTAAGCAATTTATTGTTTAATACATTGCTTTGAAAGCACAAACTTCGATACCTTGCCAAAAAAAAATATTTGCTTCACCTAAGCCCAAAATCCAAAAATACAAAATTGAAAAACAACTAGCATGATTGGCTTAAGCATAGTTTTGAGCTATTTTCTGCAAAAAAATAGAATAAAAAATAGCACAGCTGCGTCGTTAGACACACGAGAGGAGGATAGATTTGATAATTTAACGGTTTTTTTTTTAATAAAACTACTTTCAAATGCAAAAATAACATAAAGTAAATTAAAACACACGCTATTATATATTCACACCAGTAAATTTTATTACATTTTATCAACAAAAAGAAAATAAAACTAAATTCTTTGCCCGCCGTGCGGAATCGAACCTGGAACTTTTGGTGCCAATCCATCGCTATACCCACTGATCCAAGCAGCCTTGCTACTACTTGCTGACATAACAGCAGCTATGTTAACAGATGCTGTGTTAACAGATGCAGTATGTCGCAGTATTCTGTTTATAGCCATACAACAAAAATCTTTTAATAGATTATTGTGTTATGCTGCAGCATAGCTTCTGTTGTAAATAATATTGAATAAATCACTCCACGTAACGAAGGAGTTTGGCTCAATGCGTGGAGTAGTGACTTCATACACAGTGGTATCGGTTGGTTGTGGGTTCGAATCACAACGGCATGCGAAGGTAAAATTTTTGTATATGATATTTAATTTAGTTTAATTTAATGTTCTTGTTAAAGTATCGAAGAATGTGCTTTCAAATCAATGTATTAAACAATAAATTGCTTAGGTGAATAAGCATACGTTTATGCTTCCCATACAATTCTCTTTACCCAAGCCGACTTAGGTGATTTACCTATTGCTTTTTTTCTCGGTGTAAGTAAGAAAGTAAAATTAAATCTTTAAATCTTGTCTGAATAATACAAAAAATATACGAGATTTGTTTTCTTGATCTAAAGATTGCTTTACAAAATGGTTTTTAAAAAAAATTGTACAGAATATCCAAAAAAGTAGTCACTGAATGTAGATGCCACTCTATTGCTATCGATTGAAAATCAGCTACGCAGATGGAAGGAACATTTTTGTGGCATGCGTAATAATGATTGCATCAAGCGGAGAGCAGCAATAAGGCCCAAGTTGATCGACATGTACAGATCTTACAGAGCTATTGAACCGAATTACAAAGCAGTTGAACTTGATATCATACCAGCTGAGCGAATGAAGGTTAGGATCGAGACTACACTTTAAAGACATAAAATTGACTTTCGCAGTGGCTGATTGCTAAGTTCAAGATCCACTTTACTTAATCCTTTGACAAAGTCCTTTGATCCGATGAATCGCAAATGTACTTGGAGGTCTCTGCTCTGAAGAGAAACAATCCCAAAAATAGTTCCTGTTTTTAAAGAGCCCCACAAAAACGTAAGATGTTTTGTTCTGCAAAAAAAAACAGTTCTACGGCTCTTTCGAAATGCAACAGGAAGTCGATAAAAGGATATTCTGTCACCTATGCTCCATATAGTGGCGATAGATAATGTACTAACAGCCACCGTAGGTATAACTGAGAGACACGGCGTCCAATGAAGACAGTTGGAAAAGCTAGACTCCTTTTGCTCATTTGGACCGATAATGAGTGTGTTCTTGGCAGTACTATCAGCGGACTTGAAGAGATGTATATGCAGATAAATACAGAGAGTCAGATCATCTTGTGATCAACGGACAAATGAGGGCACTCCACACATCAAAATATTGTTCTGAAGGCAACTCCATTTAAGGAAGTGACAGACAGAATCCGGTTTATCGAGTACGCCTGCCGTTAGGCTTAAATACTCGGGTCTCCAGACCTAGGGTAATAGTTCATGAAACAGACAACCAGAACTTATGTGTATACCACAACACGAACCCGTTTATGACTTATCTAATATAGCATACGGGGCACCCAGTGTAGCAACACGAACATGGAAGCTGTTTCACAAACCCAAAGCATCACCCAGTGCCCTGCCGAATAGGAGCATTATGCAATAATTACATACTGCCCATAATAGCAGTACCAGTTTAGATTCCAGTAGTGACGTACCTTCAATCCATCTACTGGTGAAAACGAGACCTACCTAATATTTTGCATATTAAGACAGATATGCCAGCCCGGTCGTACCACTGCGCGACCCCAGCGATCAATCTAGAATTAAAATTGACTGATACCTACAGAGTAGGACCTGATTTTTCCACTCTTATTCTGGCAGTCCAGATGATCTAAGGTTCTCAACATCCAGATAGAGTATAGGCCTTGTTCTCAGGGACTGCCGTGCTCAGTATGAGAGCCCAAGTTACACACATTTCAACACTAACCTTAGTGACCGCCGTGCCAGTTTGAGGGACCAAATCAAACTTTGACGGGAAAACTCAAAGGAAAACTCGAGAGTCAACGTATAAAGCACGTATGTTAAGCACTCACATCCAATTTCAATCGCCAATTCGTCTCAATGCAGTGGATAGATAGGGTCTACCCCATTTGACGGGTAAGACTGTCCCCATACTAACAAGTTTTAAAGTCAATTGCTATACCTTCGCAGACTTGTTCCAAATCGATATACCGAATATGGCCTGCTGCCAAGATGGGCGCCACCCCGAGCTCTTGGTTGGCCCTGTCAGTTCTTACGTTTGCAGGACGTATCCTACAAGCCACCATCCTCCTTTATCCTGGCTTTGGACAGGCAGGCTCAACTAAGTTGCTAACCTGGCGGAGTTAAAGAAGGGCCACTTTTACTACGGAGGGTGTCATCCAATAGCGGACTGGCCATACTGGAGTATTTAAGGATTCCAGATAAGCTAGCGCCATTTTGGGCCGATAACTAATACTAATTTACCAAAAAATACGTTTGTTATATTCTCTTTAAGCACACTTTTGATGATTTGACCCATTCTGAATTAATGATTTAATCTTTTTGTTGATTAAGATTACAGAGATCCTCCATCAAACACGCGTGCATATAATTTTAAAAATATTTTCGGTAATTCAGTCTATGGTTAAATCATACACCATCATATATATATATACCCAAATTTAGCATTACTTATAACACCACTAAAATAATTTTCAATGAGTTTTTTTAATTTTAATTATTCATATTTATACCCAACGCGTACTGCGTAAGTCAATCCGTTTGTAACACCAGTAAGGAGGCGTAGCAGGTATTTTTATCAGCATCACCCCCCGAGTGGATTTTCTTCTGTTCGTCTGTCCATCTGTGATCACTATCACGGTAATTAGAAATCTAAGCTTTTTTCTAAAAAAAAATGATAAAGTTCAAAAATGAGCTAAATCGGATGAAAACCACGCCTCCCATACAAAGTGACTTTATTTTAACTGTAAAATCTCCACACAAATTAAAAAAAAAATCCATAAAAATCTAAAAATCCAAAAAACTTAAACAAACGTCAGGAAATTTCGTACATATGCTTTGATTTTTAATATTAACCGTCACTATTGTATACTTCAAAATCGGATGAAAACCGCGCCTATCTCCCATACAAACTGACTTTATTTTTACCTTCAAATCTCTTTAAAATCCACAAAAATTAAAGTAATATCATGAAACATGCTTTGATATTTAATATAAGCCATCGCTATGCTATTTGGCAAAATCGGATAAAAACCACGCCTACCTCCCAAACAAAGTAACTATTTCAACGGAAAAATCTCTTTAAAATCAGCAAAAATTTAAAACCATATCTTGAAATTTCGCACATAAGCTTTGATATTTAATATTAACTATCAATACGATATTTTTCAAAATCAGATGAAAACCACGCCTACCTCCCATACATAGCCACCTTATTTTAATCGTAAAATCTCTTAAAAAAACCACAAAAATTAATGAAATGTATTGAAATTTTGCACATTAACTTTGATATTAAATATGAACCCTCATTATTAAATTTGGAAAAATCTAATGAAAGCTCCTCCTACCTTCCATGCAAAGTGACGTCATCAAAATAGAAAAATCTTCGTAAATATTTAAAACTAAATGTTATTATTTGTGTTTGTATCCAAACTCCCCCCACAACGTTTGTCTGACCTACACCAAATTTTGCATATATATTCTTCGGTGTAATGTGAAGTGTTATGACTAGAAAACTGGGCGTGGCATTTTATTTTTAATTGAACTTCTGTAGCACCGTGTGTCTGACTTCAACAAAATTTTGCACACATAATCCTTGGTACTTTTGGCAGACTTAGTTTGTAAAATTGAGGCGGTACCAAACGGGGGGCATGGCACCTAATTTTTAAATTAGCTCCAACTAAATTTCGCACATATATTCTTTAGTACAATGAGCAGTTTTAAGCGTACAGAAGTGGGTGGGATTAGACAAGGTGGCATGTCAATTTTATTCTAGTCGAATTCCCTCTACACCGTATTTCCGATTTAAGCTAAATTTTATACATTTGGCATAAGGAGCAGTCCGTAGTTTATAAAAGTGTCTGGAATTAAACTGATGATTAGTGTGGCACTTTAATTTAAAACGAACTTCAACAGCATTTGTCCAACTTCAACCAAATTTTCTACACATATTCTTTGGAATAATGAGCAGTAATTGGTTTAGAAAATTGAGTGGAATTAGACAGGGGGCGTGGCACTATAATATGTATCGAAGTTCTCTTGCACCGTTAGTATGAATTCAACCAAATTTTGTGCATATATTCTTTAACATAATAAGCAGTCCAGAGTAAAGAAAATTTGTCGGGATTTGACAGGAGGGCGTGGTACTTTAATGTTATTCGAAGACTTACACTTCCCTAAGGTTTGTCCGACTTCAAACAAATTTTCTTTAATTGTTTTTTGAATAATGTGCTGTCCGTAGTCCAGAAAGGAAGGCGGGATAAGATATGGGGGTGTGGTGCTTTAATTTTAATCGAACCCTTCTACAACTTTTTTCCGACTTGAACCAAATTTACACCGTTTGTTTGGCTTCCACCAAATTTCGTACATAGCATATATTTATTAGAATAATGAGTAGTCCGTAGTCTAAAAAAGTGGGCTGGATTAGACAAGCGGACGTGTAATTTTAATTTTTATACTCTTTTTCAAGTAAATATCTGCACAATTGTATTAATATTTTGCATACACGCAGAAAAATAATAGGCCTTCCCAAACATAATTCGCAGGAAGTATACTATGTTTCTGCATGTTTCTTGGAAACAAGTAATCATAATTGGTTCCACATATAATATGATTAATTAATGCAATTTTTCTTTATATATATATTTGCATCTTAACATTATTTAATTGTACCTTAGCACTTGTTGTTTGAATTTAAAAACAATATAATTTGTTTTAAAGATATATAAATATATTTTAATTATAAATGGACTGAGAACACTTTTAGTCTATTAATATTTGTTTGCTTGGAAATATAATTTAGTCAGAAATAACATTAAATATTCACGGACAAATATACATGAATTGGAGAATACATAACTTAATTGCAGTCAAGCAATTATTTTCAAAACGATAATTAAGAACAATATAATATATTTACCGATGATTACACTATATTTACTTGGAAACATATTTTAGCAAAAGAAATGCCAAAAGTTTTTCACTGTGATTACAAAATATTTGCTTAGAAGTAATTTTTGGTTTGAAGCAAATAAAATATGGTAAGAAAACAATAAATACGTTTTTCTCGGATTTAATTATGTTGAGAAGTAACCATATTATGTTTATCCGACATTACAATAATTTTTATAAGTACACATTTTCTAGTTGGAGAAAGCATAATATGGTTGGAGCACCCACTTTGCCAGCGAAGCACCCGCTTTATCAGCTAAGTTGCTTCAAAACTCACCTATTTTTACTGCTGAACCACCTTATCTTTCTTTTTGTTTTTTATTTTATTAATTTGAAAACACAAACACTTATAATTTAGACAAATATTTTCAGAAACACTTTTCACAAGAGCTAAACATTTCAACACGTTTGGCGCGGCTGCTTGAAACTTAAAATGACGCCAAGACTTGGCAACTGTTAAAAGCAAGCGCATAAAGCAACAAGGTTTCCGCTATTTTTCGTGCAAGTGCAAAAGAAACAGATATATGTATGTCTAGGCGAAACACATAAAAGAAAGGAGTTCTGTTTGTTTTAAATTTGCAGAGTTCTGTTTTTATTTGAGTTTAACAGTGATGCAAATATATTTTTATTGGGTAGAAACACACAATTCTATTTTGTCCCAAGCATATTAATGTAGACATTAGTTTTTTAGCTAAGGTAATTATATTAATGTTGGACACAACTAATATCTTCTTATATCGAAAAATAATGCTATTGAAGGAATGTTCTTTATCATTAGGCGGTTCCCTCTGAATATTTTGTTTTTGGAACCAAACATATATAATCATATTTGTTCTCTGCGTGTACATATGTATAGAGTTTAAAATTATTTAAATATTATATCATTGAACTATTATGTTTGATTATAGATTTTTCTATTTTTTAAGGAAGCTATGAAATTTTTGCTTGAAAAGCTATGAAATATTTAAGTTGTTAGAGTCTATTTTGTTTTGTAATTTTATTTAACTTATTCATTAAAATCTTTTATATTAATATTAATATCACAGGCTGTAAAAACTCTATTCATTGACTGATATAAATAAATAAAGCCAGTTTCTTAGCATTGATAATTGTCATGTTTGAAAATCAAGTTCGTTTCTTAAATCTATTGTTTCTTTTTTATTTTTATTACAAAATTCAAGGCAAAAACAAATTATTATTATATATATATATATGTTTTAACAAACAAAAGCGCTGCCTAAGCAACAATAAAAGACAACCTTAAAAACAATCTTTGACTTAAGCCACGCTTTCAAATTTCAACACGCTAACACACCCTTTATATGGCCACAGCGCTTCGCAACATTAAATTAAACGTCATTCAAAATTTGAACAATATCAACTTCTTAACAGAAAATCAAATAAATACTGAAGGGGTGAGGAGGAGGGCTACTAATTTATATGTACTCTTAACAATACAATTTTGATTCCGTGACAGTTAAAATAAAGCAAATCGAACAACTTCACCGCCCACAATAGCAACAAAAACTACAGCTAACTTTGTTCGCTTCACTTAACTCAACTTTAACTGCAACTGCAGTCAATCAAACTGTAAATATCTGCACTTTGGCTTTTTTTATAACAAAATAACAAAAACAAACAAAAATAAAGGCAGTTTTTTGTTACTATTTTTTTAAAAGTAGCCGTTTTTTTATATAGTAAAAAAAAACTATAACAAATAAAACCAAGTTGGTTGCATGTAGATTAAATTTCATTGCATTGCGCCACAGTGCAAAGCTTGCAGCGGCTACAATGGACAAAACCAACCTTTATTTATGCCTATATTTGTGTGAGTGTATGTATTTGTTCTATTACTTAATATGCTGTAAGCAAAACAACAACAACAGCAGCAACAACAAGTTAGAAAGGCAATCAACAGCAACAATGCAAATTAAAAGCTGCAAACAAGAGCGAACAACGTGATTGAATAACTTTTTCACACTTTAGGTTAACTTTGTGTATATTTTTCTTCTTATTCTTCCAGTATATGAATTGGCTCTGCAGGCAGGTCTTTCTTTTTTATTTGATTAAGCATTTGTTGTGCTGGTGTGGCTTGGCATGACTTGGCGTAGGCAGCTACTTGCATTTATTAATGGACACGCTGCGGTCAGCCTGTAAAAGCACCATAATCACTGCAAATGAAGTGTGGAAAATAGATCAAGCGACAGAGTCAGTCAGTTAAATTTCGCAACATGTAACTAAAAAGTTATACCATATAGTCCAAAGTTTATTGAGCGGTTTTTCCTTTTGATGTTCAGACGTCAGCAATGTTTTATTCCATTGTGGTTATAATAAAGTCAACGGAAAGGTATGCAGAAGTTGCGGTTTTTCTTCAACATGTGTCTTTTTGTCTTTTTTAGTAACAATAAATAAGGTGTGTACCATTTATGCCCCATTTATGGAACTAAAAATGGAACTAGAAGTGATTTGCTTGAGTGAAATCTAAAAACGACACTTTTTTCGACACCGTTTTTTTTTTAAAACTGATGTTTCTTTTTTTCTTGCTTCCATAACAACAAGAAAATATAGTATAAGTATTCAAAATATTTCTTTGCCTGCCATGGGAATCAAACTCGTACCCCATCGATTTTTAGTTCTATACATTACCCACTGATCCAAACATCTCTGTAGCGCAAAGGTTTTGATTTAATATTAAGTATAACTGAAGCTATGTTGCATCAGATTGCAATAATCTATGAATAGATAGACGTAGAAGCAACATTTTTGATAATTTTTGTTGTTTGGATAGCTGCTAAACTACTTACTACAAGATGTCATCATCAGTATTGTCACCTTGCCACTTTTTGTTTCAGAATTATCGATTTTTATAAAAAAACTAGCTTATACCCGGCGAGCTTCGCTGCGCTCCGCGCTAAACCCCTGAAAATGGGGCGTATAGTGAGGCCACGCTCTTATCCAATTATTTTCATCTTTGTCTGTTTTTTTGATGGTTATTTAATAAGTGTCCACATTTTATATACAGTGAATGTTTGTATATACAGTGACTGCCGCTTGGATCAATAGACCCTACATACCAAGCGTGGTATTTCACTATCAAAGCTTGTTAAATTTTAATGATTTCTAAAAAAGTGGGTGTAAATATGGTGTGACTACTCCCATTTTTTTGTGAACTTTCCATTTAACAAAATTTAGGTCTTATACGATAAAATCATCAGATATAGAAGATTTTTTATTTATTTCTTTGTATTTTTTTTTTATTTATTTTTATTGATTTACCCAGGGCGCGTTGCTACGACTAAGACAAACTATGGGTCGAGCCCAATACCCGTTCAAGTTTTCCATTAAAAAGACACCACCAAGTGGTAACTCCATTATGAGTTTCTATATTCTGTGACTTCTACTTTCAAAGCTATTCGATATCAAAAATTTAGCTTATATGAGCTGAGCCATACTCCCTTGTTCAATACCCGTCCAAGTTTTCTATTAGAAAGTCATCACCAAGTGGTAACTCCATTCTGAGTTTAAATTTTCTGTGACTTTTACTTCCATAGTTATTTGAAATCAAAAATTTGGCTGGTATGGGCGGAGCCATACCCCCATGTCCAATGGCCGTCCAAGTTTTCCATTAAAAGGAATTCACCAAGTGGAAACTCCATTGTGAATTTCAATATCGTGTGACTTACACCTCCAAAGCTATTTAATATAAAAAATTCGGATTATAAGGACGGAGCCACACCCCCTTGTTCAATGCCCGTTCAAGTCTGCAATTAGAAGGACATCACCAAGTGGTTAGGTTAGGAAGATTCGATATAAACAATTTGGCTTTTATGGGCAGAGCCACACCCCCATGGCCAATGCCCGTCTAAGTCTTCTATTAGATAAACATCACCAAGTGGTAACTCTATTCTGAGTTTCAATGTCCGGTGATTTTTACTTCTAAGCCTATTCGATATCAAAAATTTGGCTTGTATGGGCCGCGCCACACCCCCTTGCCCAATACCCGTGCAAGTCTTCTATTAGAAAGACATCAGCAAGTGGTAAATCCATTCTGAGTCTCAATGTTCTGTGACTTTTACTTCTGTAGCTATTCGAAATCAAAAAAAATTGACTGATATGGGCGGAGCCACACCCCCTTGACCAACCCCCGTCGCAGTTTTCTATTAGAAAGACACCACCAAGTGGTAACTCCATTCTGAGTTTCAATGTCTTTCCAATTTTTCAATTTTTACTTCCAAAACTATTCGATATCAAATATTTGGCTTTTATGGGCGAAGCCACACCCCCTTGTTCGATGTCTGTCCAAGTTTTCCATTAAAAAGACATCACCAAGTGGTAACTCCATTCTGAATTTCAATGTTCTGTGAATTTTTCGCCATAGCTATTCTGTATCGAAAATGTGAGTTGTATTGGCGAAGCCACGCTCGTTTTACATAGGAGGGTGAAAAGTACTTTAGAACCTATTCTCATACCTACTAAATATACAAAAAAAATTTCATTAAAATCAGTCGAGCCGTTTCGGAGGAGTTCGGCCACAATCATTGTGACACCTTTATTTTATATATTAGATTACTGCATAATAATTCCAATATTAAAAATTTTATTACAATTAATATTTTATTCATTTTGGTATATAAAGAGTGGATGCAGTACAGTTTTAAGAACATTAAATGATAATTATTTGATATAAAACTAATCTAGCGTAAAAAAATGTCTTTATGGTATACTCTCATGGTTGTTTTTTATGTTTTGCTGTAGGACTTGGGTCGAATTTTTTCGTAAGAAAAAAATGACGTACCACCATTTATTAAAATCTACCACTCATCTAATACTATTTAACATTGTTTAGTCTCAACATTGGTCATCATCCTCTATCTATTAATATATTATTGTGATCTGCTGCAAGATACCTCCAGTTATGCTTAATATTGTATCAATAACTCAGCGTAACAACAGCGAATCGCTGTTTGGATTGGTGAGAAGAGTGTAGGACTATGATTCAATGGGATACAGGTTCGATTCCTACGATGGGCTTAGAAATATTTTTTGTTTTTTTTTTTTTGTTGATGTGAAATGAATTTGAGTTGTTGATACATGTTTTTTCTTTGTTTTTGCATAGCGCGAATGAAAAATTAACAATTACCTACAAGTGCGTTGAAATAACAATGAATGCCACTTGTAATAAAATAAATTAAAGTAATAATGAAATGTTATAACATTTACTGGTGTGAATATTGACGTGTATTTTTAACTTTCTTTATGCTGTTTTAAATTTATGAATTTAAAAGTTATTTTATTACAAAAAAATAACCACCATTAAATTATCAAATCTATGAAACTGCGAAAAAGCTTTGCTTCTCTTGTGTGTTCAACGACGCACCAGTCTTTCTTTTTATTATGAAACTTTTTTGAGTTTCTTGACTCCAAGCGAGTGTTAAATCAAATTTATTGTTTAAAGTTCATTTTGATGAAATCTAGGACTCATTTGAATAGAGGTGTATACTAGATAAAAACTATTTGGTTATAGGAAAAAAATATGGCTTGTGATTAGATATCCTCTTTTTGGACCTTAAAAGTAGATATCGTCATGAGTGGGACACCTGAAAAAATCTCCCAAAAAAATGTCAAAAATGTATAATAAGTGCAAATACGTATATTGATATTGATATTGATATTGATATTGATATTGATATTGATATTGATATTGATATTGATATTGATATTGATATTGATATTGATATTGATATTGATATTGATATTGATATTGATATTGATATTGATATTGATATTGATATTGATATTGATATTGATATTGATATTGGTATTGATATCGATATTGATATTTATATTGATATTTATATTGATATTGATTTGAAATTGATATTGATATTAATATTGATACAGATATTGATATTTATATTGATATGATATTGATAGTAATATTTATTTAATTTTCAAGAGATTCAAAACAATGAAGTTAATCATTTGAATGATTCTAACGTACCGCAGCAATCTCGGTTTAGGCATCCTGAAATGAATGGCAGTTTTTTGCATTTGTTTTTTATCAATTATCTTCACTTCCATTACACACGTAATGTCATAACAAAAAGTGGCTTCCTCCGGTATTATTCCTGTATTGACTATATATTAGGGTAAATTTAAAAAGTATACATATGGCAGAGATATTTTCAAGTTTTTTTAACTTTAATATCGTTCAACTTAAAACATGGCCGCTGTTGTGAAATTTAATGTAGAATCCAAATCACTGTTAGGCTCTTTTAAAAAATTCTGTCAAATTTATTTTTTTTAAGTTTTTGCTGAAGTGGGTACGATTTTTGTCTTGAGTGTTATACCATAAAAGTCTAAAATTTCCGAATTTTTATCATTTCAATTTAGTTGTATTAAGTTAAAAATTCTTAAAAAAAAGTTAAGTAATTCGGCGGCATAGATGTTGGTGTTTAAACGACAATCACGACTTATAGCGTTTTTTAATATATTCGTTAAAACATATTCTGCACTTAAAACTGAAAAAAAGCATTAAAAAACTAATCAATCAAATGCAAACACTTTTTTTACTTAAAACCGCAAAATCATAGACAACACTCTAGACATATTAATCTAAACATACCATAATCTGCTGATTAAATTTTAATAAACACCTTAAAGTGCCACTTATTTAGTAAAACTGAAATCGATTTAGCGATTGTTTTCTTGCAGTAATGCACTTGACGGAATATCAGTAACTAAAATAAAGATTAGAGCAAATAAATTAAAACATAACACTCCTGACACGAAGCGGTGACAACACAAATTCTGCAAAAAAAATACTATTTTGTAAACTGTAGAAATTAAAAACACCAGAAAACTGACATTGCAAATCAATGCATTTTTCTTTCTATTCGTTTTCTTTTCCTATATTGAATAAACGCAGGTAAGAATGGAGACAGATGTTTTTCTATGAAACATATAATAGAGGGGTGAAAATAATCGCTTGTAAATATTAAACTATGAAATTTGCCGTCACTCTAAATGCCTTATTTCTTATTCTTATTTTCATTCTTAAAACAGAATTTTTTTATAATAGTTTCTTTTTGTGCTTATTTTTTGAGAGAGAAGACTGGAAAAGGCAGGAACAGTGAAAAGCCGTGAATTTTGAAATTTTACCATTAATATAAGCATTAGATAGTTATAAGTGAACACTTAAAAATATAATGCTTCTAAAATAATACCTTAGAACTCGTTTGCTAACTCACAAAGGTTAGTTTTTGAAGGTAAAGTGAACAAAATGAGTCTCGAAAACTTACTTTTCTCTCCAAAATGGTTCATAAATGAATTGAAAAATTATACTTTTGGTTCACATCAAAAATTATATACCATATTTGTATACTTAAAGTTTGCATGTTCAATTTATCAAATATTCCAAATTTGAAGTAGTTTTAATTGGCATAGAGAACAATAAAAGTTCAACAAAACTTGCATCAAACTTGCTTTCCAAGGCTTTATCTTTACTTTTTGTTCATATGAAGTGACATTTGCCGATTACAGTACACAAGAAAATGTCAACCATACGTAGCGTTAATTTTTTTTTAATTTCATTTACTATATGTCTAGAATAATTTGTGATTCTTGAATGCATTTGTATGAGCGACACGTTTGTCCCACTTTTAAAGTTCTTATTTGTACGCATGCACGATTCGATACAATACGGTTCTATTTGGAAATTTGATTGAGTGCCACTCAAATGATTATACAATTTGCTTTATTGTGTCATGTTCTGATTGCGACAGTATTTCGTATGTATGCTTATATCAGTTCTAGACTCGTGCTCAGCCCTTCTTCTGCTATTACAACCATAAGTATTGACAAAAAGAAAAAAAAACAAAAATGGAATGTGAAATTTTATTGCAGACATGTGTTGAATTACATTCTACTTATTACATTTTGTAATGTGATGTTATGCTTTGTAACAATTTATCTATAGCGATTCTAGATATTAAAGAGAACATAGGTAATTTTGCTGAATAACGCACATTTTTTGCCTTGTGAACACGAGTTCGTGCCTTAAGTCTTTTGTTTTATCATTTGCTGTGTGCCAGCATCAATTTAGTATATTACTAATTACTTTTCACTTATTTATGGCAGCTATAATTAAAATAAGCCCATTAATATTAGCCAGCAATGACTTAAATAAAAACACCTTACAAACTGCCATAAATAATAACTTAACAATTCCTAAACCAGTTTTATGCACCAATAACAATTTAACCCAACAGCAAAAGTAAGTCTCATTTAATCTCGTCATCGATGCTGGCTAAATTCCAAAATATAAAAAGTTGCTGTCGAGCAGAACGATAGAAAATCAACAACATTAAATACCAACAGCAGCAGCAGCGGCAGCTTCACCCACAGCTTCCAGCGAATGCATTGCCAAGATTCTGCTAAAGCAACAAATTGGCTCTTTGCGTTGCGGCTGCTGTTTCTCTATTACACTCAATATGGTATTCAAGTGCTGCGAGACATCCAACGCCAAATTGCTAGCAATTACAACAACAATAGAATCTTATAATAAAACAACCAAAGTCGATGCACGACTACAACTACAACAAGTGGAAATGCCAAGCCAGTCACTTGGCACTGAATCACTCTTCAACGGAATCTAGACGGCTTTCAATGAGTTTGCTTCGAACAATTTTGTTTTTTAGTGATTAAGCTGCACGAGATATTCTCTAAGCTCTGTAGAAAATATGTCATAAGTCATCAAAATTTAAGTTAAGCTCAAGAAATTTACTTTGCAGCGTAGCATAGTGATTTTCACCTTGGAGAATATTCCAGAAATTTTTGAAATGAAATATTGGTGCAAATAGAATCATGCATTTTTGGCCAAAGAATCAAAAGGGCCCACAAAACTACTTATGATCCAATTTGGAGTAGAGATAAGCCCAGCCTTAAACGAGCCACTGGAGCACACAAAGTCCCAATATATTTGACTAAATTTTTGTCCAAAAGATCCTTTATTCATATTTTTGGAGTATTTTTAAGGGTGGGCAAATTATTCAGATATAATCTTACGTAATCTATGAAAAATTCTAGGAAAGTTTTCCCAAGAAATCATGTCTAAAATTCAAACTTACTTCACGTATTTGAACGAGACATATGACATTTATCTTTATATAGATCAGTAAAGACTATTGTGGAAGAAAATTTTGTAAGCTTTCCGAATCTATTTTCTTCTTAAAAAAATGTTGCAGTTTAAGTAAAATTTTGAAAACCTGGGGCTCTATTCTCTAACTGCGGAAAAAGCAGTGTCAAATTGTGTGTTCTAATATTTTATTAACATATATATTACTAAAGCTTTCAGACTTCAATAATAACACAAGTTTATTAAAAATTGTATTAAAAAAAAAAAACGAAATGGCCATTTCAGCCCTTGAAAGGACTTTGATCGAGCTTCTTATGATCAATAGTGTTGTTTGTGTTGTGAAATGTTTGAACACAAATGATCGATAACTGGACCTACAAGTTTTCTGCCGTCTCCGAAATTGTATCGTGTAATTACAAAATATAAATTTTAGATCCTTACTTATAACTTTCTTTATAAATTCTACATTATAAATTCAAAAGTTATTTCACCCAATAACCGTCAAAAAGTATAAAATTTTTATGATATTGCGTATCATTAAAACGCGAACAAAAAACCGATAAGTAACGCGATTTACTCAAAAATAAATTTCATTTTATTCCAACCACTCCTTCTATTTTGGTCCATCGTTTTTATGGAGACAATTCACTGTGCGCCATAACGTCAATTTAGTATGATCTTTTATTATTATTAAAAGATTCAAGCCCATAAAAAATGTGGTTTTGGCATATTTTTAAAAATTTTGGAGTAATTTTAATTTTTAATTTATTGCTTTAATTACGGGAAAATTGCAAGAAATATTTGTCTTAATTATTTGGACTGAAAAAAAAATTTTTATAAATTTTATTCCTTTAAATTCCAACTTTTTATGTCCGTTAACAAATTTTGATGATGCATTGTTTGAAATTTCCGTTACTTTAAGGGGGACCATCTGGTTTCCTTTTACCAATAAATCGATTTTGAGAGTTTTTTTTAGAAAAGCTGAAAACCCTAGAATTATAATGCTGTTTTATTTTTTCTGTTTCTCAATTTACCACAAAAACATATATTCATATATATATTAGCTGAATACCCGGCTTAACTCGGGTGTTGATATTGAAGTTTTTTGATAAAACCTTTTACAAACTTTAAAAGGAATTTTATGTGCATCTTTCAAACCGGTAACTTAGGCGAAATAAGCAAAATGTTGCTCGAACATCTGAAGATTATGAGAAAAAGTTGGGAAAATCGCGATTTGTGTATGCGTGCCGATCGCTTACAAAAGTATATTTTCAAATTTTATATTGTATTCGATAGAATGGATATTTTTGAAAAAATCAGAGCAAAAACAAATTTTTGGCAATCATTTCTGTAAATTTTCTCATACATAAATGCTCTCCTTTGACCTTGTGTCGTAATGTGTTCAAGCTACTAAACTTGTGGGCAGTTCATGTGTTATTATTGTTGACGTAACCTTTGTGTGTTGTCTTTAAGGCTGCACAATATTTATAATTTACAGATACTATCTTAAAGTACTGAATATATATATAAAATAAACCAAACATTCTAAGTGTTTCTTATGAATTTTTTTCAATTGTTTGCGAATAAGACATTATCTTGTAAGTCTCTTTTTACTGGATAACAATTAAATAAGCTCTGAAAATAGAAATTGAAATGTCAAAACAACGCCAACGTACGACGCAACTGACTTGCGCATGTGTTGATGCGAACTCAAATACAACAGAATTCGGCATCAGCTGTCCTGATATGGGAAAATAAGAATGTTGAATATAAATGCACATAAAGAAGAAAAGAAGATATTTTCACCGTTCGCGATTTGCAACGCCTTACTGTATTTTGTAGTGTTTAAGATATAGCAAAATACACAGCGCAAAAAACTCACCGCCAAAGCCCCTTCCATACTTGAAAACCCCTATACACAAATTTTCATCCTAATCAGATTAGCGGTTTTGGAGTGTTTTACAATTTTTTAAGAGATTTGTTCTACAGCGCCCTCTGGCGCTCAAGAAAGCAAAAAAAATAAGAGTGTGCTTTAGAACACACAACTGGAGTAAAACTTCCTTAGCTCCATCTATGTGTATGCATATACATATATATCTATAATACATATCAGGGGGGAAACTGTTCTCCCCTGTCCTACCGTTGCTACGCCCATGTATATGTATATATGTTTATATATTTATAATGTATACATAAACAAATCGGGGGGCCAACTGCTCGACCCTCGCTACGCCCATGTATGAGTATATATGTTTATATATGTATGTACATATCGGGGGGAAACTTCCCTCCCCTGCTCTACCCTCGTTACGCCTATGTATATGTATGTATGTTTATATATGTGTATATGCATAATATATATATTATATAAACATGTATTCGGATAAACGCCTTAGGAGTTTTTGAAGTTTTTAAAATATTTGTACTACAGCGCCTTCTGGTGTTCAAGATGGAACACAGTAAATAGGTCATATAAACTCACCGTATCCGAAAACCTCTACATAGAAATTTTCATGCAAATCGGATGAACGGCTTAGGAGTTTTCCGACGTTTTTTAAAATAATTATACTACAACGCCCTCTGGTGTTCAAGATAGAACCGAGTAGATAAGTCATAAGAACTCACGGTATCCGAAAACTTCCACATAAAAATTTTCATGCAAATCGAATAACGGCTTAGGAGTTTTTCGACGCTTTTAAAAATATTTGTACTACAGCGCGCTCTGGTGTTCAAGATAGAACAGAGTAGATAAATTTTTTTCTTTACACAAATTTTCATGCAAATCGGATAAACGGTTTCGGAGTTAAGCCAAAAAAAATAATGCCTTGAACCCGATCGCAGCGCCCCCAAACGGGTCCAACCTTTTTTACTAAATAAATGGTAGCCTATATATTGACCGGGGGTATAAGGAACCTAGATGTCAAGTTTCATTCAAATCCATCCAGTGTTTTTCGCGTGATGCTCTTGTCAAAAATACTTTATTGTTTTTTAAAAGAGGGTACGTTTTTACTAGAAATTATTATAGACCGGGAGCCAGCAATCCTAAAAGTGCAGTTACACGGATTTCAACATTTTTTGGTATTTAGAGATAGTAAATAGCAATTCGAATAAAATAAGCCCGGTATCACGGGGTCTATCCTGACACCAGAATTTTTTAAGGATTTTTCTATTATTAACAAAGAGTAAAAATTTGCACTTATCACGAAAATTATTTTCAACAAGCGCATTTTATTGTAAATTTTATGTGCTTTTAGAAAAAATGGTATGAAAGCTTCCATTGTGGCGAAAAAGTCTGTCATACCTATTTTAAAAACATATCATATATGGTAAAATTTTTTCGCCACAATGGAAGCTGCCATACCATTTTTTTCATTTTTTTCAAAGATATCCTCCCCAACGCAGAATGCACGATTTTTCAGGACACGACATCGGCGCCTTCTGGTGCTGTTGAAATGAATAATATAATTAAAAACGAATTTGTTTTTGTTGCCTCTTAATATATCCTTTCAAATCTCTTCATGCCTCTTATCTCATATCTCTTAATAAAATAGGTTTCTTAAATTGGTGGCCGTGGTGCAATGGGTAGAGCGCCTGCCCCATACGCCAGATAACTCTGGTTCAATTCCCACCTGATACAGAAAATATTTTCAATTGAATTCATATTCCTGTTCGGCCGTCACCTCTCTACAGACAATCGTAAACTTCAGAGAGTAAAACTGCCATGAAAAGCTTCTTGAGATCATAAGCCGTTCGGAGTTGGCATAAAACATGTAGGCCCAGTTCTCGATCATTTGTGTTCGAACATTTCAAAACACACACAACTCAATTGATCATAAGAAGCTCGGTCAAAGTCTTTTCAAGGGCTAAAATAGCCATTTCCGTTTTTTTTTTTTTCAATCTTTGAAAATTGGCCCATTTTCATTCAAAAAAAACAGACTTCCCCCTTAAACTGTGTCATTTAAAAAAGTCGAAACCATAAAAACACGTGAAAAATGCTTCAGATAAAAACTTTTTCAAGGATTTGGGTCAACAACCGCATTCGAACCTGAATGTATACAAGCAATGCCGACAAATTGAAAGACAAGACAACAATAACAATTTGTGGCTTATTTTATAAATTTTGAGAATGACATCATTTGATTTGATTAAACAAATTTAACAATAAATAAAAACATTTAATCGAAATACTTAAAATAATACTTGTTCCAAGAAAACCGGTTATTTTACGCTAATACTGGCTAATAAATCATGACAGTTGATATGAAATAATAACATAAAAACAGTCAGTGTAATCAGCATTTTTTCAACAGCTTCAAGACAGTACTAAAGTGTTGTTGTTGTTGTTAGTTAAATGGTCTTCATCTTAATAACCATACTTAGATGGAGTGCCTAGATGATGCCAGAGTTGTCTTGCAGTTGATTACAATAAATTAATAACCATTTTATTGCAGACAGCTACAAATTAGCTGAGTTTCTTGTTTTTTTTTTCTTTTTCTCACAACCATTTTGAACACAACAGTGTTGCCAATGCAATGCAATTTTAATTAAGTGTAGAATACATATAATTAATGAGTTATTACACACTGATGACCTTGACTTTTTCTAGTTTTTTAATAAACATTTACATGCAGGCACAGTGTACATTTACATATTAACATATACAGTAATAGACATTAGAATTGAGTTATTTCATTGTCAAATAAGGTATTATATATAGTCAAACATTTAAAGAGCGTCTAGAGAGGTGCTTCATCTTCCCAAAGTGTCCCCTTGTTTTCGCACCTGTTTGGAGTACAAATTACCAGGGAAAATAATTGTATTCGTTATGGATAATTTTTATTTTTCACAGAAATTTTTTTATGTTGCCTTGCAACATTTATTTGTGCATTTTTTTTTGTTACCAGTTACCGCCACCACGCACGGTAGAAGTGAAACTTTTACCCAAAAATGGAATTTTTGTTCAGATTGCTAATTTATTTTATTAACATTCCTTCCTTCAGTGAAACCAGATGGTTAAAAAGCAGTCTGCCTTCATACCAGTATTAGTTCAAGAACTGTCTATCTTTTTTCATAAAGCCAACTAGTATTTTCAATATGGTGATACCATGGGAAATATCAAGTGTTCCTTTTGTTTATGGACAGTTACTGAAAAGTTCAATATTCACGTACAGAATAAGATTGCAGTTTTTTTTTTTACTTTGGGGACACAGTTGGTTATCTAGAGGATTTTTTTATTGTAATTTAATGACTTAAGTCATCCCAGGCTCGATCGTCATAGCGCAGACGACAGATCTTGCTGTTTATTTTTTTTTTTTTTCTTAATAACATTTTTATTTGTGTCGGGAATAATGCACTTAAAAGGACTTAAATCATAATTGAAAGAGATAGATAGATAGTATGAGCTACTGAAATAAATATGTCTACGTAGCCCAGTGGTTAGAACAGCTGCCTATGTATTCAAGCGTACTGTGTTCAATCCTCAGCGGGAAGTAAATATATAAAGAAATTTAAATAGCAATTTTTTCGTTATTATACAACTAGTGCGGCGAATTGCTGTGTTGTTGTTTTCATAAAAACCATTTCGTTACATTGGTTTTACCCCCCCCCCCCCCCTCCCCCTCCCATCTAGCTCACCGTATTGTTGTATACGCGGGCTATAAAAGTTTCGGCTATTCGTTTGTTTAGTTCTTCCAAATGTAATGTTAACATCATTTTGTAGAAAGTTCCACTGTTGCATTTTGGATTCTTATGATTCTGTTTGGCATTTTAATAATTGCAAGTCCCGACTATGTTAACAAACTACATATGAATAAAAGCTATCCCGTTAGTCACACACCGTTAGTCACACTTTTCAATCAAGTCATTATTGAAAATATTTCACCGTGACGCTTTGGTCAGGGTTAATCGCTTTACTTAAACCATTGATACAAAGATATAAAAACTCTTTGACAACTGATACGAAAATTGACAAAAATATCTGTCGTGAGGCTTTAAAATTGCGCTAATGTTCTGAGGCTAGAAACTCAGCAACTTCAGATTCTAAGCTGTGGTGACCACATTCAGCTTCTTATTGTAAAAACATATATTATTGCTACCGCTTACCGCTTCAAATTAGAAGCGTTTTAATTTCAGTCGCTTGACGTAGGGGCAAATATTGTATTCTCTGAGATTTGGTTAGACAAATAACCTACATAAAAATATGTTTATTGTTGTTATCGTCCATAACTTCATTTGATTTCCGATTTTACTTTTTTTTTTAAGCATTTAAAATCGAATACCCTGGTCGTTAAAGAAAATCACGTCAGAAGAATTTTTTGGAATATTTTTAAAAGCAAAACGCAAATTATAACAAAAAAATATTTTTTCTGTTCATGTAAGAGCCTATAACTTTGTAAAAAATTAAACGATTTAATACATTTGGACAAAAATGGAACACAACATTATCCTTTTTTATTATCCTTAATAAAAAAATACACTTTTGGTGAACAGAAGCAAAGTTATAATTCACTAAGTAAGGCAAGGTATGAAAATTCGAAGTGACTTCTTAAAATGGCCATTGGCGAAAAAATCGAACTGATGAAAACATTCTAAAAACGCAGAAAGTCATCATATGAATCGGCAAAATGTAAAATATTGGTGGTAACTCTTGTACATTAAAAACATTTTTTTTTTGTACAAATTAATAAATTTCATTTGGTATAGCAAAATGACTTGCTTGATTCGGTTCTCGTTTCGTTCTGCCAGGTTTTTTTTTCATATTTTGAAATTTTATCAAACAATTCGATTCAATAAACAATAAAAACATGATAATGAACAAATTCATAGTCAGCAAATTTCAATTATAAACAAGTAAGGATATCAAACAACAAAATAAAATTAATAATTGGTAAAAGTTAATAACTATTAACTATTCCCCTACTCAAATTTGAAACGTCCTCGGTTCAATTATTTTGTTGATTATTGTTAAGATGATATGATATTTTATGCTGGTCATATTTAGCACATTTATGGGCGGATAAGTTTAATTGTTTATAATATGTTATAGCAAATGAAGTTCTACGCTAATTAAATTGTATTTAATATATTAAGTAAATATGGTATTAATTCAAAATATTTCCAATTTTTTTTTTTTTTTTTTTAGATCTACATGAAAATTTTAGATCTTTTCGCAAGTGTGATAATTCCTTAAGCTACTTATTTGCATATACTTATCGAAGATTACTTTTATGAATCGTTTTTCCTTCAATCAAAACTGTGGATCCCAAATCTTTTCAATTATTTTTCCAATGAAAATTTTGTTTAATTTATTTCCTAATCGCTTATATCTTTTCAAAAATACCTTTTCTCCAGGTTCATATGTTAGTAATTTTGCTTTTATTAATTCTTTCTAAATTTGTTTCTTGGATGTGTTCTAATCGCTTTTTTATTTCAACTAATTTATCTATTGGGTAGTTATGAAAAACATCGATTGGCTTAGCATTTATCACAGAATGAATACTATTGTTATATTTATGTGTAGCTAATAATACTAATTCATTAGTTTGGTTAATCTGTTGTTGATATTTAAGACAGCGTGCAATTTCCATCAATGTGGAATGAAACCTCTCCACCTGCCCGTTGCTTTCGCTGTGAAGTGTAGGTATAAAAAACTGTTCAATTAAAAAATGGTCTCTAAGAAGCGTTTTAATTATGTTAGAACTGAAGGCTTTTTCATTGTCAGATACAATTATTTTAGTGTTTTTAAATTTTAGAAGTATTTCTAATAATTCTAATAATATAAAAATTTAATATCTACTGAAGCTCTCGATGCAATAGGCTTCACTACAGCAAATTTTGAAAATTTATCTATACATGTCAGGAAATATTTTTTATCTGTTATAAATGTGCCTACATGCAATATTTCTCCAGGTAAATTTGGTATTGGTCTCTTTCCAATTTTAGGATCTGGTGGTTTTCTTTGATATCTATTTTCTAAATATATTCTGCAGTTAGCTATTATAGATTTCAAGCATTTCTTTATATTTGGAAAATAATATTCTTTTGATATTTGTTGAAAGTTTTCTTGTAAACACCGGTGTGCACGATTATGTTCATTAGTTAACGTTTCGTGTCGGTCATTTTTGTTAGTTAAGTCGATACCAAGTAACTCAGTATGAACAAATTGTACGCCAGGAAACTCAGAAACAAGCCTATTTTTTCTGCTAAAGTAGATAAGTCGCAGTGAATAGCATTTGCTACATTAAAATTTATAACATTTTTCAAACATTGAAAAAGATTTTCAAGTGTATTGAAGTAAATGTTATGTAGAATAAATTTTTCAAAAATTGAGAGTGCGTCAGCCACTTTATTTTCTCTTCCAGGCTTATAATAAAATGTTGGCGCAAACTTCTCAATAACAGCACGCCAGCGTTTAATTTTTGAATTTGGATTTTTGTCCGAAATAGCGAAAATCAATGGTTGGTGGTCAGTAAAAATATTGATATCTTTAATACCATAGAGTAATGCCGAGCTCACGCTCGTTTGTTACATAGTCTTGTTCTGTTTTCGAAAGAGTACGCGATATCATGGTAATTGGTGTACCATTTTGCGATAATACAGCAACAATAGCACTCGAGGAAGCATCTGTTGTGATTTCAAAAGCCCGATTGTAGTCAGGATATTGTAGAAGAACATCTTCTGAAGCTAGAACTCTTTTAATTTTTTCGAATGATGCTATTGCTTCTTGGTCAAACGTTATTTGAATACTTTTTGACTTGTTTGTTCCAATGTGACCGTTTTCTCCCCGAAGATACTGAGTCAAAAGTTTGACAATTGCTGCATAATCTCTCACAAATCTTCGATAATATCCTGAGAGGCCAAGAAATTAACGTAACGCTCTTAAGGTTTGTGGAAGATTATAGTTCAGGATATCTTTAATTTTATTTGGATATGTTTTAATGCCTTTTTGGGAAATCGAAAAGCCTAAAAATTCTACTTCAGTTGTAAAAAACTTTGATTTTTCGGGAGAAACTCGCATTCCCGCTCTCTCTAGTTTACTTAAAATATTGTTAATGCCTTTTAGGTGTGATTGTTCGTCAGGTGAATAAATGATAATGTCGTCGATATAAACATGGCAAGTCTTGCCGATATCTGCTCGAAGAACGTCATCAATCGCTCTTGATTGGAAAAATGATTGGTGCATTTTTTAGTTCAAAGGGTAAACGGCAGAACTCATATTTTCCGTTATTGATACTGAAGGCTGTTTTTTCTCTGTCTTTTTCACATAAAATAATTTGGTGAAAGCCGTATTTTAGGTCTGAAGTTGTAAAATATTGTGATTTAAAATCTATCACCATACGCAATTTTTGATTTCCATTTTCATCAAACCTCTTTTTTGTCACAACATGAATTATACCATCTTTAAGTAGATTTTTTATTTCCTTATTAATAAATTCCGCCACTGAAATTGGATATGGGTAGCTTGTAAATTGGATAATTTGTTGTTGTACGGATCGTATCCTTGACATTTGTATTATATGGCAATGCTCTATTTGGATCAGCGAAAGCATTTACATTTTTGTTTAATATTTTATCAAATTTAGATTTTATATATACATGAACAGAACTATCTTCTATTGTTATCAGGTTAACCGGATTGCAAGTAAAATATTGTAGTTTAACCTGTCCATTTTGATAAAATTGTATCCTTTTTTCGTATCCACTACTGCGTTCATTTGTTTTAGGAGAACATATCCAATGATACCATCAAATGTACTTAAAGTTGGTTGATTTTACTTCTTAAAAAAAATGTAGAAGTGCAATCAAGGATGTTAACCAAACATTTTTTACTTATTATATTATCTCCGTTTATTGATTTTAATTTGAAAGGTTTTTCAAGAAGAATCACTCCCTTAAGAAATTCAAATTCTTTGATATAGCTTTTAGATGTTCCTGTGTCAATTAAATTGTGAAGCTCCTGACCATTCGACATTTTTTTTTTTTTGTTATGAATGGTAGGAGCGAATCTAGTTTAAATAATTTATTTCATTGTTTGAGTCGTCCGACCACATTCGAGTATTGTCTTGAGTAAAGTCTTCTTGGTAGTTAGGTTCATTAATAAAATTAGATTTTAAGAAGTCATTTTGATAGTAATTTTCTTGTTCATAATTACAATGATTAGTCTCATTAAAATATTTTGTCTCTGGCATATAATTTACCCTTTGATTTTTTGTGAATGGTGATTTATTAGACTCAACTTGTTGACGAGGTGTATTCAAGGTCGCTTTATATGGTCTTTTTTCCTGGTGTGGCTAAGTAACTAAGTTTGAGTGTAAAAAAACTGTTTTGTCTAAATTGAGGTGTATTTTGTGTAGGTGTTTGACTGTAAAGTGAAGTGCCACTGTCTACTTCCATTGGAGTTGGATTTTCGTTAAAATGAAGATTAGGGTTAATATTGCGTTGTAAACGTTGATATTGAGGCATTGTTAGCCTTAATTTTACCGAATCACCAACTTCAAAAGTGCGTGCAAAATCAAATCGTTAAGGTTAGTTTCAAGCTCTTGGGCTACAGCAAGTGCAGTGGTCGTGCAGAAAAAAGGAAATCGCAAATCGGACATCGAAGGCCGGATATAAATACACGCAGTGCGTTCTCCCTTGCAAGTTCGTTAAGAGCTGTAACTATATCGATGTTGTCACTATGTAGCATTATTTGTTTATTAATAATTAAGGTAAGTTGTCTGTCAACAATATCATAATAGTCTGTTAATAACATATTACCTTGCTTCAGAATGCTAAGCTCATTTTCTAAATCATAAATTGGCCTTTTGTCGGAGTATGTTTGGTCAAGTCTTGTTATGATTGCCTTAAAATTGAGAACAGTATTAAAGGACGCAAGAGTAGCATTTGCAGAGTCTGTGATTTTGTTTCTAAACATACCCATAGCTATAAAGTACTCTTCTGAACCCTTTTTATAATAATTAATAACGAAATGTGATGCGCTTCGCCAAGCAGGGTAAGACGCAGCATTTGCTTTGAATTCTGGTAAGGATTTGAGTAAGTCTAGACTTGAATCATTAGATTGAATGCTTGGGTCAATTGAAACAGGCTCATAAGGTGCTACACTGGGTGGTATTAATCGATTAAGAGTTTGAGTAAGCTGATTTAGCTGCGCGGTAAACTCCTGTTTTGTACGTTCGTTAGTTACATTAATTGACTCTAACACTTGTTCTCTGGTTACACTCATCTTGAGTTACTCTCAAACTAATGAATTTCTTTTGAAAAAGAAGTGTTCCGTACTCTGTTCTACTCTATCTTGATCTTAGAAATTTTTTAAAATCAATCAAAAAAATAGCCAAATAAGTACGAAGTTTGCTTTTAAGGATTAAAATTTTGTCACAAATTCGATAAGGATTGTATTTTAAAAAATAAGGACATTTGAAACAATATTGAATATTTACTTAAAATCCTCAAAGATTCGTTTTTGGTTGTGGTTTCTTGATTGCATAGTTTTCGATATTCGAATTATGCGGATTTCAATTTGTCCTTACGGATGGTATTGGATTAATCTGTTGAAGTTGCCTTTCTTTGGTGACATCAGGATGGTGTTGAAATATGTTGAAATATGTCGCTACCTTAATATAGAAAGGCCCTATCTCAAAAGGCCCTAAGTCAATAGGAGAAGGAGAAAACTTAATAAAAAATGAAGTTCTGTAGTTTCGAATTTTTTGTAAACAAATTTTTTTATTAAAAACTATAAGTGATGTAGAGATGTTACAATTATTTTTACTGTAGATATTGCAGAACTTTGTTTTTTATGAAGTTTTTTTCTTCTCCTATAATGTAAAAAAATTGAGTTAGGGCCTTTCTATATTAAGGTAACGATGTGCTATTCAGATCTTTTCTGGACACTATCTTTTGAGCGTATCCTCTTACAAAGTGGCGAATTGGAGTTCTATACCATTCACCAAGCTCAAGTGATGCGGAATTTTTAAATTACATTGAGGAAATAATGAGTGAAGTTTGCGACATGTCGTTTAATAATATTATAATTGGCGACTTTAATATAAACTTAAATATAAATTCAACTTATAGCTTAAAACTTAATGAAATATTTCAATCACAATCAATGCGGCAAATAATTAATTTTAATACACGGATAGCGGAATCGTCCGAAACATTAATCGATCATTTATATACAAATGCAAATAATATAAATTCTGAAAGGTTAGACAACTATAAAATATCAGATCACGAAACAATAATGTTCAAAATAAATATAAATGAGCATCTAAAAATGCGAGAAAAGAGGAAAATAATATCATGGGAAAATTACGACTGCGAAAAATTATTAAACTTATTACGATGCTATGACTATAATGTTTTAAATAACGTTAACTTTAACGAAAAAGTCAGTATTTTAACAAACAGCTTATTAAACTCTATGCAACAATTAACAAGTGAAAAAGAAATAAATGTCAAACTGAAAAACAAATGGTACGATCGCGAATTGACTGAATTAAATAGATATAAATACGACATATTTAAAAAATGTCAAAATACTGGAATATGGAGGGAATACTACGACATAAAAAAGTATTACAAAAAACAAATTATAGTTAAAAAAATAAAGTATATGGAACACAAAGTTCAAATTAATAGTACAAACAGTAAACTTATGTGGAAATATCTTAAACAAACGGTCAACATAACAGAACAAAAAGACACTATAAATAAAATTAACATAAATAATAAAGTTTACGAAAATAAAGCTGAAATCGCAGAGGCATTAAACAAATATTTTGTTGATAGCATAATGGACATAAATAATAATATTCAAAGATTTCCTATTAATAATGTAATAAGCCAGCAGATTAATACTAGACTAATATTTACAGAAATAACGACAGAAGATATTCTCGAAATAGTAGACAATTTTAAATACAAGATTGGTGGTAAAAATCTTCTATCGGAGGGTGTAATAAAAGACTCAGTGCAATATTTAGGACATTTCTGTGCAATTATAATAAATGAAAGTGTAAAAACTGGAGTGGTTCCAAATTTATGGAAAATTTCTACTGTAATACCTGTAAAGAAAGTGACAAAAACATTAAAAGCTGAGGAACTGAGTCCAATAGATACTCTTCCGAATATGGAAAAAATCTTAGAGACTGTGATAAAAAGACAACTCGTGCAATATGTAGATAGTAATAACATTATAATTAAAGAGCTGTCAGGATTTAGAAAATTGCATTCCTGCGAAACTGCACTAAATTTAGTGATTGCACAATGGAAAGAAGACTTAAATGCAAAAAAATCAATAATTGCCGTCTTTATAGACCTAAAAAGAGCCTTCGAAACGATAGACCGTGAAATATTACTGCAAAAACTAAAACAAATTGGAATCAATGGAATCGAGCTGAAATGGTTTAATAGCTTTCTAACAAATCGCAAACAGCATACAGTAATAGATCAAGCAAAGTCGAGAGAAGTACCAGTAGAAATTGGCCTGCCCCAGGGATCGGTCTTAGCCCCGATTTTATTTAATATATAAATTAATGATATTTTAGATTGTCTTAAACATTGTAAAATTAACCTTTTTGCTGATGATGCCTTAATAACCATAAGTGATACTGATATAAGCACTGCAATGATAAAAGTACAAGAAGATTTAGATAGACTTTATATATGGCTGTGTACAAATAGACTTAAATTAAATATAGCGAAAACACAATTTATGACAATTACTCGATGTAATGTTAGGTTAAGTGATCAGATACTAAAAATTAACAATGAAAAGATTAATGAGGTAGAAAAAATTAAATATTTAGGTATTCAGATAGACAATAAACTCAAATTTAATGATCACATAGATTATACAGTAAATAAAATTGCAAAGAAAATAGGATTTATGCAAAGAACATGTCGATTCGTCAGAAAAGAATACAAAATTATGGTTTATAGATCTATTATAGAACCCCATTTTATATATTGTCCATCAATATTATATATTTTACCTGACTCACAAGCTGACAGGCTACAAAAGATGCAAAATAAAGCTATGCGCCATATATTAAAAGCACAATATGATACACCAACAATAACTATGTTGAATGCACTAAATTGGTTGAGCATTAAACAACAATTACTCTTCCATACAATGAAATTTATATTTAATATTAAACATGGATTAGTACCAGAGTACCTTAGTAATAATTTAACATATGTTAACGAAATACATTCCTATATAACAAGAGACAGAAATAATTTTAGATTGCCTTTATATAGAACAGAAGCTGAAAAACAAAATTTGTATTACAAAGGACTTAAATGCTTTAATGCTTTACCAAGCGAAATCAAAAATTGTGATAACAAAAACCGTTTTAAAAATTTATTATACATATACTGCAAAACAACACCTGTGAGATAACTTTAAATTATGTTAGGAAATTAAGTTAAAATTCGTTAAAACATGTAGAAAATAAGGTTTTGTAAGAAATTATTAATATATAAATAGGCTTATTAAAGCTGTAATAAATAAATAAATAAATAAATACAATGATGTTGAAAATTATTTTCAGTGCTGTTTTCTTTTTTTAGTAATTTAAGGCGTATTTTATCCTCTTATAAGGATGTTGGAAAAGTTTTTAAGTGCAGTTTAAATTTGAATTCACTAATTTTAAAGTCCTTTTTTGTTTTATTCAATACTGATTTATTTTGTAAATATCCTTTTATCAGGATTGAAGTTCGGGTACAGGAACGTTTGGCGCCAATTAATAAATTTTATTTGGTATAGCAAAATGACTTGCTTGATTCGGTTCTCGTTTCGTTCTGTCTGTTTTTATTTTTTCATATTTTGAAATTTTATCAAACAATTCGATTCAATAAACAATAAAAACATGATAATGAACAAATTCATAGTCAGCAAGTTTCAATTCAGTTTGTATCAAACAATACAATAAAATAGAATAAAATAGAAACTTATTGTATCAAACAATAAAATAAAACTAATAATTGGTAAAAGTAAAATACTATTAACTTACAACAGTGTTATTACTATCAACCAATTCCATAACAGTACATAACGATTATGTCGCTGCAAATCACACATCCCGCATTTTGGATATTGGTAGACGTGAATACCTGCTACTCTAATGTTAACTTATGTACTACAATCTGCACATAATGTTTTTAACAGAACACTGCTGTTAACAACAGAATTGTACAAGGCTTATTTCAACACAGCAGAAGCAGCTAACATTTCTTTTCTTTAAATGCTCGTTTCTTTGCTAGTTTGTTAGTTAAATGAGCTAAATATAGCCCGAAATAAAAAATTCACCTCCAAAGAACTTTAATTCACCACGAACTCAACTAAGAGCTCTTTCGCGATGTAGCTTGGAGAAAACTGGTATTAAGCACTTATCTGAATTAAGAGCGATGGTTCACCAAGCTAAGCGCTTCGCATTGCTATCTTATGTCATATGCTATACACGTAGGGTAGGGTTCGAATCCCCACTCAGATGGTTCAATTTAAAATAACTCGAATTTATTTCCCCCTTCTTGATTAGGCAAGAGTTTTCAAATCGTTTATGGTTAAAATCTCTAATCAAAGAAGGTAGATCGAATCGTTCGCTCGTGCCGTACCTGTGATAGTCTTAACTTTGATTGTCAACAGGTCCCGTGTTAACTTGCGAGTGAATACATTTTTAAGACAAGATATTGATTGTATGAGTATTTTTAGAAAATAAATTTTTTAAAAAAGTAATGAAAGAATATTTTAAGAAAATAATTTTTTGTATAATTTGTTTTTTAAATATCTAAAATAGAAATAGAAAATTTCATTAAAAAACTGTTATATAACTATATGCTGCTGTAAATTAATGAAGCAGTCATTTTGCTCAAGATAATTACAAGTACCTACTCAGTATACACCCTCAATTGAATTTCATTCAATTAAACATTAATTTCAACACTTAAGATTTAACATATTAATCGATTAAAACCAAAAAAAAAAAAAACAAAACTCCTCTAAATTCACAAAACAAAATTCAAAATCTACCAACAACCTTCAAGAAGTCGCAAAAAAAGCTACGCATTTGCGTAGGATTTCAGATTCGTTTTCAATTGAGGTTCATTATTTGTGGCCTGTATTATGCTGTTTTGAGGTTTGGCTGTGCTTGCAAGGAAAAACATTGTCTAAGCGAAACTGCAGCAGTAAATGGCTGATTGTATGTCTATATACGTATTTGTCTTTCAATATATCTTTCTACTTGTATCTCTATCTTGCCCATGTATCTGTCTAGCTTGTTATCTGTCGGTCTGCCTATGTGTCTGTCTGCCAATCCAATCTTTGTTAAGAATTTGCTTAACAACTTTTCTGTATCGTAAAGTTTTTGCTTTTTTACAAGCTGCTACGCACAAGCTTGCCACACGTTATTTTGCTGTTAATTTTGTATTGTTGTTGATTTTTTTGTATATAATCATTGTTGTTGTTGCTGCAGTTATAGCATTGATTGAAACATTGCACCAACGATCAGTTAACAAAATGTTTTTTAAACACCTTTTTCAATTAACGAGCCCAAACGTATAGTATGACTGAGTGAGTCTGGCAGCACTGCAATGAAGTTGCAAGAATTTTATTGCGATGACTGTTACTGCACAATGGGGAGCTTGCACCTTCTTTTACTTTATCTCTTATTTTGTCTTTCATACAATTGAAGAGGCGTTTTATTGCATTGAATATGAGTGTTCGACTGTGTCTTGTTATATGTGAATTATTTTATCTGAATTGTTAACATTTTTCTAGTTCGTGGTGTTTTCTTTTTAGGACTCTGTGAACATTGTTGCAGTTGATATATTCTATATAAATTTATTGAATAACAACTACGAAAAAAGAAAAGTTGTGCTATAAATGTCCAGTGAACACAAGCTAACTTTTATGCAAGTCTATTTAAAATTTAACAGTCGTTTTTATGTGTTGATTGTCTGAACTGTCAATATTGTTAGTACATACTTTATCTTTATTCGAAAGACCTAGGGGTGGAAACCTAAATAAATCTTATTTTTTTCCTTAGAAATTACCGAATAATTATTTTAAGGTAAATTGTAAAAAAATAAAACTTTTCAATTTCATGAACAAATTTAAAAAAAAAAAATAGAATTCAAAATTAGAAACTTGAACAGAAAATATATAAAAACTAGTAGGAAATGGAGCTTCGGTAGGGTACCGAAGCTAAAATAAACCTCGCCTAACCCCTCCGCCCCCCCCCCCCCCCCCCCCCGCAGCCGTATTGAAGGATATTCGAAGTCTTAAGCCGTCTATAAAATGTTTATGTTTTATCTGAAAAAATATTTGTGTCATACGCTTAATTTTAAAAAACCCTTAGCTGCCACATAGATTAATTTGTAGACTGCTCATTATGGCTGTTTGATGGCCTACTAACGGATAGATACTTGTGTCTTCTTTCTTCTTTTGGGTTAGAGTCTTGTATAAATCAGCCGACTCGCATTGTGTCTTCATCTGGCTCATGTATAGACCACATCTTTTTGCGTCTTCTAAGTGCTGAATGCTTTGACTTTCTATGCTCTGTTATGGATTTTCAGATAACGGATCACTGTATGACAGGCTTGAGTCTGGTTAATGTCAAAACATATTGCCCTAGTTCTCAAGCACCGGTAAGTTCCATCTTAAAAACGGATTTTGTTGAGTTAAGGAATTCACTATATTTTGAATTCTGGGATAATGTCTATACTGAAAGTAATCTTTCTATTGCATATGCAAATTTTTTAGCAACCTTAAATAGTCATATCAATAGCTGCTCTACATTTTCTGCTCGCAAAAATGGAAGCCCTAGAAGACTAAAGCCTTGGATGTCAAACTTTCTGCTTGATAAAATAAAAAGGAAAAAGAAACTTTACAAATTAAAAAAGAAATTCCATAATAACGAATCTATTGCTCTAAAGTATAAAAATATATGTAAAGAGATTTCAAAAGATGTTCTGGCTTGTAAAAATGATTACTATCTACTTCAGTTTCTTAAAGTAAAAGGTGATATTAGAGGTGAGTGGAAGTTAGTAAATAATATCTTGAATAAAAATTGTAAAAAAGAACAAATATCTAGTGTCTCACATGATAATTGCACTATTTCTAATCCTCAGGATATTGCTAATGTTTTTAATAGCTTCTTTGCTAGAATTGGAAAAGAGTTAGTTCCTGAAAGCTGTGTATTAAGTCATAAGTGTAATTGCTTATCAAGTGAGACCTATAACTCAGCTACTTTTGTTTTCAAGCCTGTCAGCTCTTTCGAAGTTTTCAAAACTATTATGTCCTTGAAAAATTCGCATTCTACTACTTCTAACTGTGTATCTAATGATTTTTTAAAGAAAATAGCCTACTACATTAGTGACATTTTGAGCGTGATTTTCAACTTAAGCGTTACCAGAGGTATATTTCCAGAAGGTCTAAAAATAGCTGAGGTTATACCATTATTTAAAAAAGGCGATAAGTCCATGATTAATAATTATAGATCCATTTCACTTCTTCCTGTATTCTCTAAAATATTTGAAAAATTAATTAAAGTTCGAATTTTATCATTTTTGGAGAAATATAATTTTTTTAGTAAATTCCAGTTTGGTTTCAGATCGGGCCTATCAACAGATGATGCATTATTGAATTTTTGTACGAACATTTACTCTAGCCTGAATAATAAACGGTTAACAGCAGTTCTTTTTGTCGATATCACTAAAGCGTTCGACACAGTTGATCATAATATTTTGCTGGATAAGCTTTATATGAACGGTTTAAGGGAATTCATCTTTAAATGGTTTCAGTCCTATTTAAAAAACAGAAAACAGCGTGTCAAAATATTAAACTGTTATAGTTCCAGGGTCAGTGCTGGGTCCTATTTTGTTTTTAATCTTTATTAATTCGCTTTTTGAAATAAAATTCCGCAGCTCTATCAATGCTTTTGCCGACGATATGGCCTGTGCCTTCTCTAGTAACTCTCCCTTGCAATTGTCTGTGGACATTAACCATGATCTCTCTGCTTTAAGGCACTGGTTTATGATTCACAAGCTAGTACTTAGTGATAAAACAAGAATAATGTTCTTTAATATAAATGCTAAAAATGTTGACTTCGATTCCTTTTTTTTCATGGTGGTAAATGTGAGAGATTTTCTATAAGTAATGATATATGTCCATCATATAATTGCGCACAAACAAACTGCGATCACAAGTCTTGTTCTTCAAACTGCTTTTATATTGATAATGTGAGTTCTTTTAGATATCTCGGTATTTGGTTGGATAGTGGCATGAAGTGGACAGTTCATACAAGTGAACTTCAAAAGTACCTATTGGCTGCCACTAGGCATTTATATTTGTTGAAATCGTACTGTAGTCCTATACTTCTCAAGTGTATCTATTATGGTATCTTCCACTCTAAACTTGAGTATGGATTAGTTTGTTGGGGGGTGCGTATAAAAATAAAATATATCCACTTAGATTTCATAGTAGCCTCTTACTTTTCAATAATCTTGGTGTCCTGCCTCTGAAGCATTTATATTTCTATAAAGTTTTAAAAGTGTTTTTTATTAAATCTGGTTATATGCTTAGCCGACACTCAGATAACTATCATTTGAGAGTTAATGGTTACAATGTTGAAACAGTGCCGCCGCACACCTTAAGGTTATATTTAAGTTTTTTTACTTCTGTTGCTCCTCGGCTTTTTAACAGTCTTCCATTTGAAATCAGAAATATTCGTAAACTGTCTGCGTTTCTTAGAATGGTAAAACTATGGCTTTTAAATGACGATTACAGTGGCATTGACACATTATTAGCTATCTCGGTTTAACTCTTTATTATTTTTGGTAACTTTTTCTCTAGTTTTTCTTTTAATCGTTTTTAAATTACTGAAGTCCATTCTATCATTTAAATTTTTAACCTTCCATAATTTAACCTAAGATTAAGTATATTTAAAAAAAAAAAAAAAAAAAAAAAATATAAATTTTGTGTAAACTTGCTCTTTGCTACCTCCAAATTATTACTTTTAATTAGTATTTATTTTATTATATATTACTAGCTGCATTCGCCTCTAGTTCCTAGTGAACTATAGAAGCAGCTAAACATTCATTCCAGCTATTCTGCTTTTATAAAACTTTATGTTCATACGTATTGTGTTATTATTTAGAATGTAATGAATTGTTGAATAAATATAAATACAATACAATACAAATTATACCTTTCAGACCTGACGCCAAACTACAAAGAATTTGTTTATGATTTTTGGAATATATGGTCTTTGCATGAAAAGGAATGACAAAGTTAATATACTCCCTACGCAGTACGCGTTGGGTATACATATTGGTCAAATCCCATCCATACTTTTCTCTATAATACTTTCGTTCTCAACTTGAAGACTTTAAGATTTATTTGCAAAATGTATTAGAGGGAAATATACTATGGTTTCCAGTTTTAAGGAGTTTTTGAATAGAAAAAAAAGGTTTCTGTTTCTTAATTTATAAAAATTAGTCCAGCATTTTTGCATTTTTTACCTGTAAAGTATTCCGATGTTAATGAAACTTTGGGAGTACAATAGAAAAACTATCGTAAGTTATCGACCTCGTTGACCGTTTTCGCTTATACTTCTTTAACTAAGCTCATTTTGTGTACAAAGTTGAAGAGCATTAAAATTCCTAAAAGTTCGTTGGTAAAGCAGATTTTCGGACCCAATATTGACGAAAATGCAGCTGATCAAAGTTAAAACAAAGTTTTTTTAAATGGACGAAACAGCCTAACTATTTGTTACCATCATTTCTAATTTATTATCTGTCATTGAGCTGTCGAGTGACGTCTGACATTTCAATTGTTATTTGATTTTTTTTTTTTACATATTCTCGAATAGTTGTAGAATATCTATGCAGAGGAAATATACATACGGCGTCGTCAATGGTCAGAATGGTGTCAAGAAATGGCAACAATGGATGATCAATTTTCGAAGATGTCAATTGGCCGCTAAGATCATGTGATTTGACACCGTTGGACTTCTTTCTTTGGGGTTATTTGAATGAAAAGGTGTACGTCAATAAGCCAGCAACAATTCAAGAGCTAAAGGATGAGATAATTCGACACATTAACGGCATAGAACCTCACTTATGCCTCAGCGTCATCGAAAATTTGGACCATCGGATGGAGGTGTGCCGCCGAGGTCGCTGCGGCCATTTGGCTGATATTTTGTTCCATATATAATTGAACCATACCAGTATTATCATAATAAAAAGAAATGACAAAAATTTACTAAACAATTTGTGTTTTATTTAAAATCAACATCGGCCGTTAAAATGTAACCACCCTTTATACATATATATATGTTCTGCATAGATATTTATTAAATAATGTGGTGGTCGAAATAAGGTGCCACGATTTACCCGGTCGTTAATCGGTGCGACGACGTTATAGATATTCCATATAATTCTTAATATTTTACAGACTGCTTTCATCAAATTTTACTTAAAACTTTTAAAGCTTAAATATCAACTCAATGATGACAACCATTTAAAAACTAGTTATACTCTCGCTATTATTTGTCGAAAAAGCAAACAAAATGTTTTAAGCCATTGTTATATGTATAATAAACTTTTACTCTAATTAAAAGCTCTTCAATTTATTCTTTTTAAATTTTAATAAAAGTAAAGCTGAAAAAAGGTGGTGTAGTGGGTAGAGTGTGTGACTCTTACGCCAGAGATCCCAGGTTCGAATCCTCCATCCGACACAGAAAGTTTTTTCAATTGAATTAATTTTTCTGTTCGGCCGTCACCTCAGACAATGGCAAACCTCAGAGAGTAAAAACTGCCATGAAAAGCTTCTTGAGAACAATGTTCATTAATATAGGTTAAATCACTTGAGAGAAAAGCACTCTTTATCTGCCTTTGCTCGAACTGTCAAAGTAGCTGTTAGCTAAAAATTGCACAGACTCAGGTTTTTTTTTTCTTGATTTCCTTTTATCCATTCTGAGAGATCGACCGAGCTTCTCTCAAGTGACTTAACCTGTATTAATGAACCTTGCTTGAGAACATAAGCCGTTCGGAGTCGGAGTAAAACATGTAGGTCCAGTTCTCGATCATTTGTGTGCAAACATTTCACATCACACACAACACAATTGATCATAAAAAGCTCGGTCAAAGTCCTTTCAAGGGGTGAAATGGCTATTTCGTTTTTTTTTTTTTTTTCTTTGTTTTTTAAAGCTGAAAAAAAGAGTTTAAAAAAATTTTTTACATAAATTGACAAATAGGTATACTATTTCTTTTTTCTATTTTTAATTTTATAAAATTCAAAAATCTAATATGTATATGACATTAAATGTATCCAAATTTGTATTTTTAGTTTAATATATTTTTCAACCTCTAAAATTATGAAGCCTTACACTAAAACTCATTAATCTCCATTCCAAAATCTTCAAATTCTCAATTTACTATAATTATTCGTAATTAAAAAACGTTTTACACAAATGAACTTATTTAAATGCTCTCCTTTTTTTCTCTTACAGATACTCAAAATTTTTACTACTCTTCTGCCAACACACATAACCGCTTTGTGCCATCACCTTCATTTCAAAGTCAACGTCAAACATCCTCCGCAAATTATTTGAGTGGTTCTCGTGGTGCTTCATCGATTGGCTATCCACAGCCGGGCTCGTATCAGGAGCAGCTGCTGTTTATAGCTAACGATGGTCAACAGCATCAGCAGCAGCCAGTGTCACAGTCACAAACATCGGCGGCTTACTCGCCGTTTGGGTCACAATATTCGGTAAGTTGCATAGCAAAGATCTTCAAGAGAGATCATAAAAATTAAAAGATGGTTTATTACTTGAGTGTGTTTACGTAAAAATAAAAAAACTTAAGGCATAGAAAGATGTTATTTTTAGATGTCATATTTTTAGATTTTTTTGCTTAATTGTTTAAAAGCTTGCAACTTTAACAAATATGTTCCATCATGTTTCCGGCAGAGTACTAAATTAAACGAAATAAGTTAAAGTTATGCATGAAAAATGCAAAAAAAAAAAATAATTATTAGGTTGCAATTTGATATATTAAGTTCTGAGGCATTTGCTAGTGGGAAATAGTAGTAGCAGAAAATAGATTCAAGAAGAAGGCATAAAGTGATCTCATTGACGTCCGTTAATATTGACAATTATATGCCAAAATGTACACAGGAAAAAAATAACCATAAAAAACTATTCAAACATCACAATTAGTAAAAATCCAAGTCAAAATTACTGTTTGTTTCAGTAATTCAACAACTTCACCGAGTTCTTAGGGAAAAATAATGGGACCACAGCCATACATGCAGTTTAAACGTCGAAAAATACGGATATGAACAGAAGAAAATTTTAAAACAACTAGTAGAAAGCTAACAAAATAAATAAACTGGAAGTTTTGTTATATTTTTCAATTCAATTATTACAAGCAATTATTTAAGCAATTCAACTAACACTTTTTGCTTACAAATTTTTAAAGCAAGCAATGGAAGTGTATCTGATTGACATGCGAGACTTGCCTAGAACACGGTTCGCATATCGGCTTGAATAAAATTTCAATATGGCATTGATTTGCAATAACATTACAAATTTCACAATTTGTTCACTCTATACAAAAAAAAAAAAAAAAAAAACTTTAGTTTCGTAAGGAAAAGAAAAATAGACAGTGGGGCGACTACCGACCGAAGTCAAAACTTAAAGCTATCAAAAACTTAAACCTATAAAATAACCAGTGTTGTTTTTTGAATTTTCAAATTAATTGCAGTATCAAATCGTTCATCGTGGCGACTGTGGCGTAGTGACTAGAGTGTGTGGCTCATACGTCAGAGAACCCAGGTTCGAGTCCCACCTGGCACAGAAAGTTTTTTCAATTGAGTTTCTTACTTCTCACCATTTCTTCTGAACACACACGTAACTCCTTTCTGTCACCCTTCTGGGGTCTTTATACAAAAAATGCAAAACCTTTGGATTATGGTTCATATTTCTCTCATATAGTTGAATTTGAAATGTTAGAAGTTGAATTTAAAGTCTTAAATTCTGGTTTCTTTTTTTTTTTGTAAAATCATTTCATTTAATGGAAAATATACTGAATTAATTAGAAAAGATGTTGCAATAATTTTCTTATAAACTGTAAGGAAATTTTTTGGTTTGGAGTTAATAATTTAAGTATACAATATCTCGACACAACTTGCGTAACATTTTCTCACTACACTAATTTAGAGTTAACCATTTTTATGATTTGACGTTCAGTTCAAGATGGACATGGTTTTTATTTAGCTTTATCTATCCTTGAAATCAAATAATTCTATAAAAGGCAAATGCTCATGTACAATGCTCTCAAGTCAAAATCTCTATTTTTATAGAATTTACGAAGTACTTTTTTGAAGGCGTAGTTTTTATACACTTTTGTCCAAAACAAGGGAAGTGTACACAGTTAAAAATTTAATTGCGTTTTTCTTTGATTCAGGGTTATTTAACACGAATCTGAAGTGAAATTCCTTTTTTAATCTCTAAAACTATTGCTGCACTGAAAAAAATTTTCTCCTGAAAAAAAGAAGAGGTGAATATAATTAATTAAAAACTCCATTTTTATTACGTTCCTCTTTTTTTAAAAAAACATTTTTTTAATACAAAATAAAATAAATAAATACAAAACACAAAAAAAAATATTCCAAAAATTCCAAATTTTCCAAAAAGTTTTTGGAACAAAAAACTATATTATAACATGAAATCTTAAATAAAAAACAAAATTTTAGAACTTACCCCGATTTTGTTTATCATCAAATATTTGTCGATAATTATATAGTTATATAATAACTCTACCATTTACGGGGACTATTTTTTTCAAATCTTTTTGAGTTCTTACATGCCTTTATGATAAAATTCTTGGGTCTGAGGATGCGGCCAATATATTGAAAAGATGCTCGTTTTATTGTTTTTAGGAAATCTTGCAGGTATTAAAGTATCTGTATTTTTAATAGACATAATTTTTGGATTCCTGTGTTTCTTCGAACAATTCTCCAATTGGTAACGATTGATATTCTATAAAATCTTTCTGTTTTCGGCGTTCACTTGTCCCTGCAGTTCAAGTCATTGAGGATGACTTTCAACCTTTTGGTGATCTCACCATCAACACCTGTTATTTCAGCTGTGTGTCGGTTCTATCGAATAATGTCCTCGCTGTATTTCCATCATTCGTATATCCTTATCCTGCTATTGGTTATTCCAAGTTTGTTGCGGAATTCATCCTAAATTTTTCCTTTCCATATCCTTCTGTGTAGTCTATTTATAAAAATTTTCACCAATTCTTGGAAGATGTCGATGTTTTTGTATAGCTGCTTCGAAATCTATTTCAATCGATGAACTTTTGAAATGTTCAAATACATTAAGGTTTGGAATTGACATTTTCAAATTTTAATTTTATAATGATAAGAAGCGATCTGTTTGCAGCTTTCTAAAGAACTGACAGCTTTAGTTAAGAGAATATCACCATTTATGCTTTCCTTGATGACAAATTGTTGACCTATACTTTTTAAAAGGTTAAAAAAATAAGGAAAGAAAAATAATAAAAAATATTATATATATATAATAAAAAATAATAAAATTTTTTATGCACGAGATTAGTTTTTCTGCCAGAAACAATAACGTGAATCAAAGTCGTGAAACATTAATTAACCCTGTAGCTCCTAAGAATGTGAAAATAGACCCCTCCCATACGATTTTTTGCTCAGCTCGACATAACCTTTCAGCTCCGTAAATAGTTGCACTCAATTGCGGGACACCCTGTATATGGTAAATATGGTAAATTTATTTTTTTCTACCTGTGGATACTCATATCTTTTATATTGTCTTATTGCCCATTAAAAATGTGCAAGGAAAATGACCATTTCAAGCATCTGCAAGCGGGACATCGGAAAATTCAAAGGTTTCCTTATATAAATCGTCACGCCCGGGACTCATTCTGAAAGTCGATTCAATGTTTGAAAAGACTTAAAAATAGTATTTTAGATAAACGCAAAAATTAACATATTTTTTTTTCAAAAAACCAAAAATTCAAAAACTAGACAAAACCATCAATTTTCACCAGCTCTACAAAGTTAACCATTTGTTCAATTGAGTTAAAAAAATGTAGGCATTGGGGGGACTGCCGACCGAAGTGAAAACTTAAAGCTAGAAATAACATAGCTGTTATGCATTTCCGAAGTAGCTAGAGTCGGCAAATCAGACGCATTCTACTTTTTAAACACTTTTTATTAATTTATGCGTTATTGAATGTATACTCTGCTATTTTTTAATGTTTATATATAATATATTTGTAACACAATTATTGTGGTTGAGAAATCGGTAATTGGCTCGATAATTGGTTGGTAATCGGTTGATAGCCGCTTTGGTAATCGGTTGGTAATCTCTTTGGTAATCGGTTGGTAATCACTTCGATAAACGGCAATGGGTTGGTAATTGCTTCGGTAATCAGTTGGTATTCGCTTTGGTAGTTGGTAATCGGTTGGCAATCGCTTCGGTAATCGGAAATCGGTTGGTTATCGCTTCGGTAATTGGTTCGGTAATTGGTTTTTTAGTCGCTTCAGTAATCGGTAATCGATTGGTAATCGCTTCGGTAATCGGTAATTGGTTCGGTAATTGGTTCGTATGATGTACAATGCAACAGAAGTTAACAACTAAAAAACCTTTTTAAAAAAAAAACCCGACTACAAAATCACTACAAAGTTAAAAATAGTTTTAAAATAACTTTTCCTTTTAATTTCTTGGTCATATTTCATAATTTATTTAAACATATTATTACATCGGAAATCTTATTATTTTAATTTTTTTCTCATTTGTTTTATTATCATAAATATATGTATTAATTTCTTTATGAATATAAAGCTTTTAAGGTCGGCGCTAATATAATCAGACTTTTAATCAGAAGCGCCAACTTCAAAGCTTTTGTATTCACAAATAAAACAATTTAAAGAATACAAGAATGCAATAAAAAAAAAACAGAGAAACCGACGAACTTGAGAACCACTCCTTTTTGAGATCGGTTAAAGAGTGATGATATCGCTAAAAGCGTGATGATATCGCGAATCTATAGTTTATTCTCTATCAAAAAGAGCTCAACGCCTAAAAAAGTTGCTTAACGAGCCTCATCATTTGATTTCCTAGTTTCAACCACATCCGAATTGATTTTCGCAAGCATTTTTGAAGAATGCAGCAATTGTGCGACAAAGCAGAATAACTCAGACGTAACTTTCAGCTGAAGAACAAGCCATAACTTCTTTCATAGTGGCTCTATTCTCTTGAATTTTTAGTACTGAGTGGGTTGGATAAGAGGATTCTGACCCAAAACTGCTTATTACTGGGGGTATTAGTTTTAACTGGCACCGTTGTCAATAATGGGAAAGCCCAATAATGATTAATTATTTTTATGCGATAATACTTTTTGTCACTTTACTTCAATCTGTTATTGATTTTTTCCAATCTCCAAGACAATGCGAATTGAGTTCAGCTTCAAAAACTCTCAAGGCCTCATTTCATTCAACTAACTTTATGCTGCAATATAGCCCGTTTCTGTCGAAATCATAATATTACAATGGAATAAATAAAATATGAATTGATTTCAATTCAATAAACTGCTGCATATGTAATAGAAAAATTTCTATGCACGAAAAAGTTTGTTGTTATTGTTTTGCAGAAATTCTTTCACAACTTCCAGTTTTAAACAATACATTCTTGTTTTTATTATTCAATTCATTGACTCTCATGATTTTTCTGATAAAAAGCGTGCTCAATAAAATTCAAACTCATAAAGTGGGCTTGCGTGTTAATTACAAATCTTATAAAAATGCTTATGTTTTAATAGCTGGTAGCATTTTCTCTAACTGTTATTTCCTTGCACAATAATTACAATTAAATCTTAACTTTCACTTGACCAAAAAATTTTAAATTGTGGGTCTTTAATTTAATTAATCCGAACTTAAGCTTAATTAATAACATCAATTTTGTATATTGTTTTTTTGTTTTATTTTATGCATAGCTTATTTCGAACTTTGATTTGTATTGTATGCATTTGCATGAGTTTTGAACCGTGAACAGCAGCAAAAAACTTCAATTAAAAAATGTTTATCATGCACTGCATGAAGCTGTCAAAATTACAGCAACAGCAAAGTCTTACTCATCACCAACATCAACATCATAATCATGATCATCATCACATGCTGTTCATCATCATCATTGCGTTCAACATCATGATTATGACCATTATTAACTTTTGAGTTGCATGAATTATTCAACATATTGCTTGATTTTTACCATGCATTTCTAAGGCAACAATAACAACAATAAATCGCTTTTCAAGACCAGGCCCACAATGAATCTTTAAGTGCATCATGTAAGTTAACTTGAAATATATTCCTTTTATCATTTTGTGTGGAGTTTATTTTTGTCTCAAAAAACAGCACGAGCTCAACTTTATTTGCTTCTGGTCGGTCGCATTCCATGTGGTGCTGAAGGTTTCAGCAAAGTTGAATGGGCTATTTTTGTAAGATGAGTAAATAAAATTAGCTGGGCAAAGATTATATGCAACACTTAAATACAAAACAAACTATATTCAACAACAAAAACTTCACACATGAGAAAAAAATTTACATTTGTGTTTAATTAATAATATCTTTTATTGATTTTTAATAATTTTGCTCTGAATTAAAAACGAAAAGCAACGAAAATATTAGTTTTTTTTAGACTAATAACACAGACCTTCAAAAACCACCTTTTTGTCATTTTTTTATTAAAATAGATGACTCCGACGTTTTGCTAGAAAACTTAAACTTTAAATGCAAAAAAGCCATTTATGACTATTCTCACCCTAACAACTAGACAACGATACGAGATTTAATATAACGGAGTAGACCATCTTATTGTGCCGTACAAAATCTTTTAAAACCAAACCATTTGTTTGAAAAAGAATTACTAAAATTTTTGTCGTATATATATAAATAAACCGTAATTAACTAATTCTAATTGATTTTGTTGTGATCAACACAATGCCGTAAGACTTTTTACGCTATTAGATCAGGATTTTGTAAGAAAATAACCCCAAAATAGATAAAAAGCTGATTTTGATATATTAATTGAATATTAGATAAAGATGGCGACTACTGGATTAATACCAGTTATTATGGTACTACTTACTTACTTACTTACTTAGGTGGCCATAACAACCAGTGTTCGGCTTTCGGCCGACCTCATCAGCTCACGCCAGGCGCTGCTTTCCGCGCGCTTCTCTCCAATCGGATACACCAAGTGCGGTTAGGGCTTCCTCGGCCTGGTCCATCCATTGGAGGCATGGTCTCCCTCGTAGTTGTTGACCAACGACTCTCGCCTCGAGCACCTTTTTCGCTGGAGCTTCGTCGTCCATACGATGGACATGACCCAGCCAGTGTAGTCGCTGAACAGTTATACGCTGAACTATGTCAATGTCTTCGTAGAGCTCATACAGCTCGTGGTTCATTCGGATGCAATAGTCATCGCCGGCTCGAACAGAGCCGAAGATTTTGCGAAGAACTTTTCTCTCGAACATCCCCAGAGCAGCTGCGTCAGTTTGCGAAACTACCCATGCCTCAGCTTCATAAAGAAACACAGGTAGAATGAGCGTCTTGACGATGGATGGACCAGGCCGAGGAAGCCTTAACCGCACTTGGTGTATCCGATTGGAGAAGTGCTATCTCCACAATATCAGTGCACACTGCGTATCTGTAACCAGATCTCTATTTTGATCTCTACAAGTGGATTAAAGCGAGCATTAAAGTAGTTTAAAGCGATCATGTAATGAATTAAGAAGTTGTTAAAGAAATTAACTTTAAAGATTTGCATAGAATCAACAAACAAATCATCACGTTGTTAATAATCAAATTGTCTTCTTTGACGGCGGACTCGTGCGCTTTCAAATTATAGATCAATATCTAAATCAATTGCAATTATTTTAGCATCCTTAAGGAACACCATAATCTATGACAACTACGTTACTACTTGGCTCAGATTAAAACTATCTGCATAGTCACATGTATTTCAAATGTGAGTGACGGTGATGCAAATAATAAGACGTCTTCTACTCAACGATCAACCCTTTATTTAAATATTCTTAAGACAGAAATTCGATATGCAAAACGCCCATTTAAATAAAGTTTATATTCACTCATCCATATATACAACATATCTCTGCACACCGAAAAAAAGCTTATGTTAAATTGAAAAAAACCTAGTATAATTTATAAGATGGCTTTGGCAGTTTTCAGCCTCCCAAGTACTTCATCAAAACGCCTAAGTTTTACATGTTGACTTGCCAAATTTATATTTGGGTGATAAATTAATCAAGTACTTGGTAATTTTTTATACACTACTTTTAAAAAAAAATTGAATATCAAATATATAACTTTTTTTCGGGTTTTGGTTTTTTGTTATTTTCCTTTTTTTTAAGCTGCCGCCTCTCGTTCTATCATTTGCGTGACTGAAATCAGCAACAACACAAATTTTTCTTTTGTCAACACCTTTTTTTTTTCTTAGAAATTAATGACTTCTCGGTTTTTTTTGCTGCTTGACTTCTATTATAACAAGAACATTAAAGTAAACTAGTGATAACTCCCCGAAAATCGGGTGTACTTCCCTACTTTGCTTTGAAAATCACACTTTCTCATTCACATTGGAGCGAGTTCGTGTCTTAAGTCTTTTTACCATTTTCTCATCTTTAAACGCTCATATCAGCTAAACGCTATGACTTTCCAAAAATCTTATAATTTTCTGCACCTCCAGACCTTTGTAATGATATATCAAATGTTGCTGTACCATTTGTAGATTTGCTGGAATAAGGGGACCCTTACAGGAATAAATATATAGAAGAAGATTGTTCTTAAAGATTTATGCAAGGCAACTCTTATTCTCTTATTTTAACTCTATTCTAAGTAAGCCGAAGCCGATGAAAGCAACGGTTCCAATAGAAGAAAGAGAAAATCTTGAAAAACAGAGCAGTAATGAAAAATTTGTGCTGATTGATAGAACAAAGAAACGTTGAATGCTTTCTCTTGCGAGCTTCTACCAATATTAATGTATTAAATTCGCTCCGAATTATTCAGCGAACGCGCATACTCTTGCACTCTGCCATGATTATGCCTTTACGTGTGTTTTTAAGAGTGGCTCTCTCTGCAATCAGTGAAATAGAATTAAATAAAAGCATATTCAAAGTCTATTGTAAAACTTTATTAATATTTTTTAAGAACTGTTACCAAAGTAAAATATAAAAAATAAATGAAAAAACTTGATCAAGAAATGGCTAAAATATTCGCTTCACTTCTCAATCACATTAGGCGAGTTCGTGTCTTAAGTCTTTTTGCCATTTTCCCAAATTTCCTCATATCTGCTCAACGCTACCACTTATCAAAAATCTAATAAGAGAATCTAAGAGATTTAAAACCACACAATCAACCGATACCACTGTGTATGAAGTCAACTGAAGCTATGCTGAAGCATAACACAATAATCTATTAAAAGATTTTTGTTGTATGGCTATCAACAGAATACTGCTCTGTTAATACATCATCTGTTAACATATCTGCAGTTATGTTAGCAAAAAGTAGCAAGGCTGTTTGAATCAGTGGGTAGAGCGATGTACTGACATCAAAAATTCCAGGTTTTTTTTTATTTTTACTTTTCTTTTTGTTGATGAAATGTAATAAAATTTACTGGTGTGAATATAAAAGTGTGTTTTTTAATTTACTTTATGTTGTTTTTGAGTAGTAGTAGTTTTATTTCAAAAAAACAATTAAATTATCAAATCTATCCTTCTTTCGTGTGCCTAATGACGCAGCTGTGCTTTTTATCAGAAAATTGCTCAAAACTATGCATAAGCCATCCATGCAAGTTGTTTTTTGATTTTGGATTTTGGGCTTAGAGGAATCAAATATTTTTTTTTTTGGCAAGGTATCAAAGTATGTGCTTTCAAAGCAATGTATTAAACAATAAATTGCTTAGGTGAATAAGCATAAGTTTAAAATTCCCATACAATTAGTAAAAATTGCCATTAAAAACGCTTTTTGAGAACATAAGCCGCTTGGAGAGTCGGCATAAAGCTTGTAGGCCCAGTTCTTTTTGTGTTCAAACATTTCATGCACAACACAACTGATCATAAGAAGCTCGGTCAAAGTCCTTTCAAGGGCTGAAATGGCCATTTTCGTTCGGTGCGTTCGATGGATTGATTTAAATTGTTTATGTATGGCGCTCCAATCTGCCGTTCGTCCCAAGCCATGGCCTTACTGGCTCTACCGTAGAGCCGGCCCTGCTATTATCTTTCACGAAATGGACGTAACCGGGAGTAGTCGCAAGTAACAGGTAATGAAACAAAAACCGCTTGAAAGAATTGAATTGAATTGAATCGAAATTGAATTAAAAAGGACTAAATTCAACACTAAAATTTCTGCTGAAATATTGAAATCTTGTATACGATTGCACAACCATCATCTTGTAATAGTATACAGAAGTAGTCGAATGTATCCGGAAATGAAACTTGAAAACGCTTTAATAATATGAAAAGAACTACATATAATGCGTAACACATTGCTTCAATATAACAAAAAACTTGGCACGAGAGCACATTAGGTCAGTTCCTATTATCTATTCATCGAAATAAATAAACAATAACATACATAAATATATTAAATCTTTATCCTATGATTTTGAATTAAAAAACTAAATCATTGAATTTTGAATCAAACTGTTCTTAGAAATAATACGCTTTACCAATAGTTTTTCGAGCCACTGCCAATTATAATAATGTTGTGTTATAAAACAATATTTCAACATTTTTCTCTGTAAACAGCAACAATAACCACTTCATCCGAAATTTGAAACGACTTGTTGTTGTTCGCCTTCGTCTAAAATTTTTTACACCGATTCAGCATCGATTATGCGCATTAGACACAGTTACTTTGAGATGTTTTGTTATTTTAATTGGGTTGTAGTTTAATTTATTTTCGATCTAATTTTAAAGATAAATCAGCTAAGTAATGCGATAAGTTCGATATAAAAAAGGGGTTAAATAAACAAAAGTTTACAAGTTAAAAATGAATACAAATGAATAATAATGCATTTTAGGAGAATGTTAAAGATTACACTGATCTACAGTGGAAAAGTATTCAGAATAATTTTAACTAATTTCTGCTTATCTACTCATGCTAAATACAAGTTGGTAAGTAAAAATCAATTAGTAGTTTAAGTTTTCGCGTTACTTACATACGCGATTCGTCATGACATACCCCATATTCCGTACAAGTATGATTGTGTGTTAGTCACATTAGTTAGTTGGCATGTTAACTATACTGTGTTTTAGTAATCTATTCTGTATTACTAAGTGATAAAATAGTTAAAAGTAAAAAAGTAGCTGCATTTTATTGTAAAATGTCTTGAAAATGTGTAAATAATCCCGACAGTTTTTGCTATATATGTCGTGAGGTCATATTTAGTAAACAAATGTGTTCTATATCGCCTTTAATAAAGAAAGCCTATACTTATTACTTTAAAGAAGAAATTAAACACCAGGATAAAATGTGGGTTCCACATTTCTGCTGCAATCCGTGTGCTACAGGTTTGAGAAATTGGCTGAGTGGCAAAAAAATATCATTTCGTTCAGCGAGAATCGACAAATCACGCGTCTGATTGTTCTTTCTGCCTGACAACTCATATATTTGGAAAAGGCAAAGGTGTTTAAAAAATTAAAGAAAAGTACCATATTGTACCCAAATATACCATCGACTACTCGTCCTCTGCACCACAGCAATCTTCATCCGATTCCCAATCGTCCTAACATTCGCGACGACGAAGATAATTTCACACATACTTCCCCATCAATTTCCGAAATATCATATCACGAAGGACCTGGTACATCATCACAGCCACATAAGTTAACTCAAAGTGAATTAAATGATCTGGTACGGGACTTAGAACTGCCAAAGGACAAAGCAGAACTTCTAGGCTCGAGACTGCAACAATGGAACCATTTAGGAAGTGGTGTGACTGTAACATATTTCCGTAGTAGACAAAAAGAATTCACGCAACATTTTGAAATGGCAGAAAGTTTAGTTTATTGTAAAGATGTCAGTGGTTTGATGGGAGCTCTTAAAATCTCATAGAGCTATAGATGGCTCTAAATTAAGTTTAAAAGCGGTTTTGTTACATAGCCGAAATATTTTGCCTTCGATTCCTATTGGTCACGCAGTTCATATGAAAGAGTCTTATGAAAATATGAAAACCTTTTTGCTGCGGATTAAGTATGATGAACACCAATGGCAAATCTGCGGAGATTTATAAGTCGTAGCTTTGCTGCTTGGACTACTATTAGACAACACGAAATTTTGTTGCATTTTTTGCGAATGGGACAGTCGTGGTAGAAGAGAGCATTATAAAAAAAAAGGTGTAGCCTCATCGTCAGTCACTTAAGCCCGGGCAAAATATATGTTAAAAATAACCCTTTAGTTGGCCCACAAAAAGTGTTACTTCCACCATTTTTAAGTGCAATGGGTAACTGAGGCTCAAATAGGGACAAAAATGGGGCTGCTTTTGTATACCTTTGCCATAAATTTTCAATATTAAGTAAAGCTAAGATCATGGAAGGTATTTTCATCGGTCCTCAAATAAGAAATTTATGTAAAGATGATTATTTTGACTCTGTTCTGGAAGGTGAAGAAAAAAAGCCTGACACGATTTTCGCCTTGCCGCAAATAACTTTTTGGGAAATAAGAGGAGTGACAACTATGTTGAACTTATCAAAAGCATGTTATCGTCATACTAAAAACTGGGTTGTAATATGTCATTGAAAATCCACTTCCTACATTCACATTTAAGACTTCTTTCCGGACAATTGTGGCGCTTTTAGCCATGAACATGGTGAGCGCTTCCATCAAAACGATTCAGAAAAGTGGAACGTTGCAATGTTGGCGGATTATTGCTGGAATGTTTGTCGCAATACTACAGAAACAGAATATAAGAGGGCAGCGAAAAAACCTCGTCGCAATTCTGCTAATGAATAGAAGAACGGTATGATTTCCGTGATTTTTTTAAAAAATCTTGTATTTTTTTCTAATAAAAGGACACTAATTTTGAAATATAATTATTATTTTTGTGTTCCGCATAACAAAGTAAATAAAATAAGCTGTTTTACCTGAAGAATACTTTTATAAAGTCAAAATTTGTCGATCAGTGTTATTACTATTGCAACTACTACGTTATAGATAAAAAATTCATGGTTTTATTTTGAAATATTCGTGGCAGAAAATAAATTTTCTATGAATGCTGTACGATTTGAAATAAAACTGAAATAAATGGCTCATGGCACCTTAAGGTGCATATATAGTGACGGCTTGTTGCTGTGCCGAGCCGAACCGAGAAGGAGAACTGGAAAACGCTGCACATATATACTTTAAGCTTCCTGCTCTAATGGCACTATACGCACTTTGAGCTAATTTGATATGATTGTACCATGATTCTATGCATAAGTTTTTTTCTGGTTTTTTTGGCAAATAAAGCGAGAAAATACTTTCACCGGATCTCCAGAGACTTTAGTCCAAGAGGAGCACATCGTGCTTTGTAAAAAGATATAAAATCCCAGTGAAGCTTACTAATTGCTAACCTAGTGAAACATTTTTGAATATTTTTAATTCTACTGCTACGTACAGTATCTGCTTACGGTATCTGGTCACAAGCAGTTCAGCTATATTCTAAGAAGGCATCTGAGAACTCCAAGTATTACACGTCAGAAATCCCATCATAGTATTTTCTATTGAAATAAAAGCATCAAAATGTTTGCTTTCTCTCAAATAAAACCCAAAAATCTGTTTTCAAATTCACTTTCGCGAGTAATTCCGTATTAATAGCAGAGGTGTCTTCAAAAAGTTGGTTCTTCATAGAAAAAGACATGACATTACATTTATTAACATTAAGATTATTGAACTCACACCAAAACTGGAGACTACTGGAGACAGAACGTCTTCATGAGTATCCACAATTCTGAAAATCTTAATGTCATCAGCGTACATCAGGTATTACGAAAAACGAACATAATTCAGAAGATCGTTGATAAAAAGAACAAACAAAAGTGGACCAAGGAGGCTGTCTTGGGGTACACCTGAATAATTGTCTATATAATTAGATAACTAGTTTCCAATCTGAACATATTGTTGACGAACAACAAAGTAGTTCCCTAACCATTGTAGTAACGAGGAATGAAATCCTAGATAACTAAGCTTATTTATCAGAACAGAGTGCTGGACTCTATCGAACGCCTTGAGTATAGCATCTTTTTGAAGACCCTTTTCCATTTCATTGAACAGAAAAGGTGTGAAAGAGTAGATTAGTAAGAGTAGATTTACCAGGCACAAATCCATGCTGACTCTGCAACAATCTGTTTTTAACGCAGATGTTATTTTTTAAAAGCGCTTCAAAAATGTTACTTAGCAATATTTTGCTAAGAACTGGATTTGAAAATTGGAGTAATCGCCGATATCTTCCAGTAGTCTAAAAACTTTTTTTCAAGGAGTGACATATTGAAAATATGGGTCAACCCTTCACATGACAATAGCACAGTTTTTAAGAAATATGGGTGGATGTTATCCGGCTCACATCCCTTTTCTACGTGAAGACTTACCAACACTTCGAAAACATCATCCTCCGAGAAGGTGATGCAGCCAAGGTCCACGATTAGACAATGAATAGTCACAAACATAATTTGATTGAAAAAAGAACAAATAAATCACTTATATCTTGTAGACTTTCAGAAAGGACCTGATGGTCTTTTTTTTATTCCGAAAAGTCCGAAATGCTTTGGCGTTATTATTATATTATTACATATGCATAGACATCAAAACCATCTCCAGACTCTTAAGAATAAATTAAAGTTTATTGTTATTTATATGTTTCACATAAAGTTTTATTATGAGTTTTATTACTCACTTAATATACAGTTACTCACAATATTGAGTATACACCATTAAAAGTCACGAAAACCTTTCATTTTAACAGTATTAAAAGAAGTTTTTTAAAAATTTTCTTGGATTTTATTTTAGTTAACATATTTTAGTTAGTATATTTGACTTGCAACATTACAATAATAAATAATACAAACTTTTTTTTAAACAAAAACTAAAAGAAGCCTGGCATCTACTTGCATCTAATTTTTTGATCGTTATAGCTATTGAGAAAAAATAATAATTATTAATTATCTAATGTGATGGGGCAGTTTATACTTTGTTTTTTCGAGTTATTTCAAGAATCGATTGCAGACGAAAACAAAAGGATATTTCCACTCGAAAACTTATTATTAAACTGTGCTGTGGTCCATAAAAACACTTCGACTTATTTTGCGTAAGAACAATTTAAATGGCCGAGTATTGCTAGAAAAAGCCCTTACATTTTACCTGTAAATAAAATAAAACGATTAGAGTTCGCTCTGGCGCATGTTCATAAACCGCTGACTTTTTGGGAGTCTGTAATGTTCACTGACGAAACCAAAATAAATATATTTGGCTGCGATGAAAGGCAAATTGTTAGGAGGCAGCCAAATACAGAGATACAAAAACAAAACTTATGTGTTACGATCCAACACGGAAGAGGTAGCGTGTTGGGAGGTGCTATGGCTGCCAGTGGAGTAGGAACCTTTATTATAAATACCATGGATATATTTAAATACTTGGCTATTCTGCGACGAAATATGCGACAGTCTGCCGAAGAACTTCATCTACGTCCATCATATTATTTCCAACAAGACAATGATCCGAAGCACTCTACCCACATTTTACGTGAATGGTTCTTGTATAACGCTCCCAAGCAGTTAAAAATGCCACCGCAGTCACCTGATCTCAACTCCATTGAGCATCTTTGGGATGAAGTAAAGACCAGGTTGAAAAATGCAAATTCAGACTGCAAACCTAAACTTAAGAGAAAAATTGAGAAAATCTATCAAAATATTCCCTCTACCGTGACCCAAAACTTGGTAAACTCGGTGCCAAGACGTTTACAGGCAGTTATAAATGCGGAAGGTGGAAACAAAAAATACTAATACCATCCTTTATTTTTTATTTGTTAATTTCTTATCGTTTCATTATATTATGTTCACTGAATTTTGTGTCATTATTAAAGGGATTTTTTTTAGTTTTTAGTTAAAAAATAACTCTTATTTAGTTTCTTTAATGTTTGAAATCAAATACGTATATACTAACTGAAATAAAAGTAAAAACAAAATTTAAAAAACGGGTTTTAGTGCTGTCAAAATTAAAGCTTTTCATAACTTTTAATAGTGGGTGTAGGCTCTATTTTGTGAGTAACTGTATAAATTTGAATGTCACCTTGTTATAAATTAAACATTCCCGTTATCTTGGTGGTTTACCTCTTCATAACAACTAAACCAACCAGAACTAATCTATCAAAGTGCAACTTTAATTCAGTGAAATATGCTTATTGCACTTTCTCGACATAAATAATACAACAACAACACAACTACTACTTTTTCTTAAAAACTAAATAAGCGCTATTTTGCGCTCTAATAACTAAATTGCATACAAATCTAGCTGCAGTTGCCTTTTATTTTTTTTGAGATACATTTCTTTTATTGTTCTTCTTGCCAAGAGTTTTACTCTGTCTTAAAACACCTATAGCTGCATACATAATCTTCAGCGAGCTGAATAAAAAAAACCCCGCCAAAAATTTACGCTTGCAAACATGCCATAATTACAATAATTATAGTACTTGTTGTATTCATTTTCCTTTGTTGTAGTTATTGTGATCTGAATTTTTGTTACGGATATTTTAGGCGCTAATAATATCAACATCCGCTTAATCTCGGTGGGTAATTTTAAGGCGGTCTGCTGTATTAATGTTGTAATAAAAATTATTTTTTTTAAAGCTCAGCTTATTTAATTTTTGAATTTTTTTTTATCAAAAATTAATTCGAAATATAAAGCACACTTTGAACGGAAATGCATAATTTTATCTAGAAATCAATTTAAAAATCCATTTTAAAATTTGAAGATATCAATAAAAATCTCATTATGCATAGGTACACTTCATACGAAAAAAAATACCGAGTTCTAAACCACGCCATCTGTACTGATAAGATCATCTTTATTACACATAGATACTCGTATAACATATTTATTTATAAAAACTGTAAAAAAAATCTTAAAAATTTGAAAAGCAGGAAATTTCAAATCATAGCAAAACACAAAGAAAAACAAAATTATGAAAACCGCGCTCAACACAAACAACCATTTAACTCAGCTGTTGGTTGACCTTTTAGCTCTTTGATTTCAGCCAGAAAAGTTGAAATTATTTTAAAACTCATCGTATGCTAGTTGTTAGGTGCCATTTTTAAGGTCTCAAGACATTCAAAACATCCATTCACTGCTGCCCGTGTTCGTGTTCCATTCAACTGTCAAAATTCGTATTCAACCAACTGTTAAATTACTTACAGTAGCTCGAGCTGGTAACATGCCACCTGTATTTTATTTTTATGTTTTTTGTTTTCTGTTTTTTTTTTTCTTGAAAAATTTACACAAATCTTGTTGTGAGTTTAAAAAGTGTTTTTCGCTGCTTTTCATTTTTCGACACACTTTGACAATTTTTAAATGTCACTCAATTAAAAACGAAAAACATGGTTCACATGAAAGTTTTTTGGTGGTCTGCATATGTATTTTAATGTTAACAGCTTGAAATTATGTGTGTTAATTACTTATTTCATGCTTTTGTTTTTGTTTTAATTGTTGTTTCGAGCCTGAGGCAGTAAACAGACAAAACTTAGTAATAAATTGTTAACCTAATTTTCGCATATTTTTTATGTTTAGTGTTACAATTTTACGTTAAAGTGACTTATATTTGCTTTCCTTTTGTGGTCGTTTTAACATTTGTGCTCTGTCATTGTCAAGGAAAGTGAAAATAATAATTACGACTTTAAAATTATATTGTTAACTAAAGAAATAAAGGTCTAGGTCAGTATTTTAAGAAGACATAAAATTGAAATAAAAAATAATCCGTCACTGCTTGATGACATATTTGGCAATAAAATTATTATTTAGATCAAATCATAAAAAGTGTACCTAGGCGTAATGTCTGAAAGTAAAATCCGGAAGAACTCTTATTCGGTTTTGAATGACTTAAATATTTTTAGTTTCAAAATAAGTCAAATTAATGTTATTTTACACTATCTACACATAAAAAATGCACAATATCAAGTTGTTTATCTTGGTGCTTGTTCTTTAGAAGAACTTTAGGCGTTGTGGAAAAAACAAATTAAGTTGCATTTAGAAACTTAGATGACGAATGGTAGTTCGTCTACTGGACAAAAATCAGAAATCATTTTATGGTCAATCATTCATTTCATATGATAAAATCATTTTCATGTTCACGAAATCTTACATATTTGGTATCGCTGTAAAGGAAATTCCTTTACTAGAAGAAACCCAAAACATCAGAATCCCAAATTTTTTTTGTGTATGCTGCATCTCTTCAAGGTCAGGGTATTTCAATGATATTTACCTTTTGAAATTCTCGTTTTTTAGTGTTAAAACTTACACCATTTTGAAATTCTGGCAACGGATTCGGATTCAGCGACCCATTTTTATCTAGTGTTCGCCTCAGCACTGAACTCGAAAAAATAAAAAAAAAAATAAGTGGCAATGCTATACACCATCTTAAATTTTAAAATTCTGACATCAGATTCGAAGTCAGTGACCCCCTTACACTGATAAATTATGTTTAAAATCCTTAAAAATGTATTTTATTATGGGTGGTAATACAGTAGTAAAAATTTAGGTGGCAGCCTTATCCTCCATATTAAATTTTAAAACTGTGACATTAGATTTGAAATCAAATCCGTTGTCAGAATTCCAAAATTACAAGAATTCGCAAAAATACAAAAAAATCTGTGTGCAATCCTACCCGCCATCTTGAATTTTACATTTTCACATCAATTCCGAAATCAGCTACCCCCTACCAACCAAAACTACGAACCACTGAGTCTACAGAATTTCGCTTTCAAATAAAAACTTAAAAAATTCTCAACTACCTCAAATAGCTCGAAACTACCCGGGTAGCTCGAAAGCTCGAAATACCCGAAACTATCCGAACTAGCCGGGTACCAGGGTACTTGAAATACTCGAAAATCAAGAGCACTACTTACAACATACAACCTTAGGACACTTTGTGAATACCCTTGTTGTATTCAATACATATGCACATATTTAAAATATTCTAAAATTTGATATGAAAAACAGAACTTGAAAATTAAAGCATTTTGTTCAGTCTTAAAGCATGTCGATTTTTTTCAGTGTAGAAACCCACAGAACACTAAAAAGACGCATTCGGGAGCTGTTCAAATCCAAGTTGAACCCTTTGTCTACAAGAACCTTCATCCATGGCCAGTTGATGGATCCAGGAAAATATTTTGGGGGGAGTTTTAAAAATTGTCATGTACTGTATATATGTATTTTAATGCATGGGTGGCCCTTAGCTGTATGGAATAAATTTTTTTTAACATATTTCAAATGTGCATAAGCCTCGATTGTACCCTTACATGAAAAAAGTAAATTGTAAAATTTTCACGGAAAAATATTGATATTTTACGTTCCTGTAGCGACCTCTTTACTGAAAAGCTATTTTTCCAAAAACATCCCAATTACATTGTTTAAGATCAAATTTTCTAAAAACTGGTACGCACTTCGATTTTTATTTCAATATTCTTTAAAATGAGTTATTAAATTTGAAAATCAGACTTTAATTAAGAGAGTTTATGATTTTTTTTTTTCTGTGTAAAGAGCAATTTAAAGATTTTTGAAAAAAGTCAAGTTTCATCAGCTATTTTTTATCCGATTTTTGGTTTTTTTTTTTAATTTTTTGAACAAAAGAGCTCAAAACTATTTTTTGATAATTTCTGTGTTGATTTTTCAAAATGTGTATTTTTGGGTTTTTGGGAATTTGTTTTATAAAAATACTTAAACTCGATATTTTTTTAAAAAAGGCTTCTAGCAAAAAATATTGTTATGACCAAATTATTAAACACAATCGCACCATTTTTTTTATCTGTATTAGGTATAGTTTTAAAAAATATGTAAAAGGCATTTCACTGCTTTTGTTTTTTTTTAATTTGAATTTTTGCGATTGTTTTAATACAACAAGAAAAAAAATGAGATTTTTTTTCTAAAAGTAAAAAATCATAACTCTGGAATTTAAGTCCGATATTCATGTTTGATAACTCATTTTAAAGAAAAATCAAATGAAAAACCAAGTACACGTTTAAATATCAATATTTTTTTTTTTTTTTGAAATTTTTAGTTATTACTTTTGCAGTATAAAGAAACAATGCAGAGCTATGTACATGTCAAATATAAGAAAATAACAAAATAAGGACCACTTTTATATACATAGTAAATTTATTAAATAAGTAATCAGTAAATCAAATAAACTGTGTTTTAGATTATAAAATTATATGCATTTTTCTTGGCTTTTGCGACACAATTCCGATTACATCTTCGCACGTTACTTCAACGTCACAATGCACGTTCAACAACGCCAACCCGTTGAATTGGTCTTCAATTCTTTTGCTTCGCAGGTACGTTTTTAATCTGCGTAGAGATGAGAATGAGCGTTCGCTTGATGCCTCGAAATCGGAAGGGTTTTGCAAATTTGTAGGAGCCGATGTTTTTTGAAAATTGCTTATTGCAGTTGTTAAAAGCATCAATAAATGATTTCGCTAGTTTTTCTTTTAGAATCTTCGAACAGTGTTTGCAAAAATATGGAGTACATATGAACCGCACTGTGAGGTATTTGGATATATTTGATTCAAAAAATGCGCTGTTTTTGTGACTTCAGATTGCGATTGCATGTATGACTGTTTACAGGCGCAATAGCAAAAAAAAAAAACATAAAAAACAGTTTCCCTATTCTCTAACTGTGAAAAAACAGTGTACACTAAATATTGTGTGCACACACAGTTTCCGATTCACTTAATACTTTGAAAATGAGTTTTTACCTTTTAAAATATGAACACAAGCAACAAATCTTATTCACTCAGATTTTTTCTATTTTATATTTGCTGTGATATACTCGGCGTAATTTGGGATCGTATTTTTGAAAATTTTATCATCAGCGAAGGAATAACTTATTTTCTTCATATAAGCAAATAATATTTTTCTATAGTGATGTTTATTTATATATACGATTGAATCAATTTTTTCAAAAATTTAAATTTGTTTTTGAAATTGACAGCCATAAATTTTTATTCATCAATTTAATTTTATATTCCGCATGTCAGTGAACTTTTTAGTGTACAGATTCACTTAAAATAATAAACTGTGCACTTAAAGTGAATATGAAATTTTTAAAATTGTGTACACAAATTTTGTGCTCAGTTACGGAATAGAGCCCAGAACTCAGTGCATTAGAAATAGAAACAGCTACAAATATTTGCAGCGTAGGGGTAGGAATATTTAAAATAAGTTATGAAAAAATCAATGTTTTTCTTTTTTGTACTCATAGCACGCATAGTAAACACACGCACATCACATTTAAATGCAGGCTCTCCGAGAATTTCGGGGGTGTTTCAACCCCCAAAATCATCCCCTGAATTCGCACCTGTCCATGGCCTAGGAACCCACAAAACCCTAAAAAGCCCAAATGACGCACACAGGAACGTGTCAAATCGTATACTTGGAACCCACAAAAGTGATAAATATCATACAGAAGCAGCTGAAAGTCTTCTAAATAAAAAAGTAATTTTTTGTTCTCAGAAACTCATAAAACTACTAGCTTAAACCCGCCGCTTCGCCGGGTTTTCAAAAAGTTTTCATTCAAAAATTGATAGTGGGTAGGCTTGATTTTTCGCTACCAAAACGATTTTTTATTGTTTGAGTAATACTACAAATTATTAACCTTAAGATTGTTATATCATCTGATAGGAAATCGAAAACCTAAATTTTGGAATTAATTTTTTTTACAACAAAAACAACTTTTATCCAATTTTTTGGCTTAAACTAAAAATTTTTGAACATTTTTTAAAAAAATTTTTAAAAATATTAATACTTTGGTTTAGTAAAAATTTCAACTTATGTTTGAAGGATATTTTAACAAACATTTTTCAAAAAAAATTATTGAAATCCATTGCAAACTGACTGAAATATTTGCCTTCAAAGCTAGAAGTGTGAATTTCAAGTCGTTTTTCTCTCATTCTCAGCTTATAATTAATACTAAAAAGATCTGGTACTAAAATTTTTCACAGTTTTCAAACTACATACATGATTTTGGTATCAAATTGAAGGAAATTTAAAAGCGTTTATTGATTTTGTTCTCGTTTAACCGAAGTGCAATTTAATCCATTAGGGCCGAAAGAAAACCATAAAAAACAGACATTTTTAGACTTGAAGCAACATTTTGGTGAAAACTATGTATGCCATTGAGCAGAAATAAGTTATTATTGCATGCTAATTTTACTTTTTTTAAAAAACTGGCACTAAAACTTTTGAAATATTATGCAGTATTTAATGAAAATTCGAGACGCATATGTTTCCATATAGTAACATTGGTTGTTAATGGGTTAAAATAAAGTATCCTATTGCACTCTCTGCTGACCTATAAATATGTGTACAAAATTTTATAAAAATCTGAGTTGTCGTTTAAACGTGATGAGTGAACATAAAAAGTGGCTACAGATTTATTAATAGTATAGATTAAAAGTTCGACTCATGCCTAAAATCACGTGAATAAAATACAAGTGTAGTTCAAGTTCGTGTTTAAAAAAACGAACTACACGGAGTTCGAACTTGCATGAACACGTGTAGTTCGAAACACACGTGTTTGAGTTGAAGCTCTACCCTATAGGAACAAACTAACTTGTTTTTAAAAACAACTAATTAAAAACCTAATTTAAAATAAACTAGTATATGAACTACTTTGAATTATATTAAGACAATTATGAATTATATTAAGTTTATATATATTTAACCATGTTATTTCATCAATTATTTTGTACTTAAGGCCATCAATAATAGTTTTCAATTGGTTATTTTAAAGTAATTAAAAAATAATTTAAATATAACTAATTTAACAAGTAGTTCAAAATATATGCAGGCGAAAGTCAATTGACTTATTTAGCGGACATCACCATACAAACTACTTTATCAACTACTTTTAAATTAGTTGATTTTCCTACAGGGTAATTTGAATCATATCATTGAAAAGATTCATGATATAAAATGTTTTAATAATCTCTTACTAAAATCAAAATTTTAAATTTTGATAGTTAAACATACAAACAGCGATTTAAATTTTAATAAATATGAGGTACTAAATATGATAGATGGTGGCGGCCATGGCGTAGTGGGTAGAGTGTGTGGCTGATATGCCAGTAAGCCCAGGTCGCCCATTTGATACATAGAGTTTTTTCAATTGAATTAATTTTTCTGTTCGCTCGTCACCATTCTGCAGACAATGGCAAACCTCAGAGAGTAAAAAACTGCCATGAAAAGCTTCTTGAGAAAATAAGCCGTTCGGAGTCAGCATAAAGCTGGTAGGTCCAGTTCTCGATCATTTTGTGTTCAAACAAGCTCGGTCAAAGTCCTTTCAAGGGCTGAAATGACCATTTCCTTTTTTTTTTAATATGATTAGAGTTCATACGATTTTATCTTTAACTACCGAAAGAGCGGTAAAAACTATTTTTTAGATTGTGCCTATGTAAGAACTCTATTTCTCCAGAATCTGTGGCTTAATCTTGATGTACTTCTTTTTATTTTTTTTTTTTGCATTTAATTTTGTTGGAAAACCATCAGCTATATGCATTTTTAGCTCAATTTAACTATACAATTTTTCCTCTTTTCAGCAAACACGCAATCCCGATTATTACGATATATCGCCACGCCCCTTTGGTGTTGCAGGAACAACTGGTGTAGGCAATGCGGCAGCTTCAAATAGCTTAACACGCTCCAAAGCAATACGACCAAGTGCGGCGGCTAGCAGTGGTTATATAACGCAACAACAACAACAACACCAATCAATACGCAGCAATATACCTCACCAACAGACACAATTTATGACACAATTCAATGATCCGGTAAGTAAAAAAAAAATTGCATTGCATGCATGCAATAATTAAAAATAGTACTATTTGGCAACTCTATTTCTACTCACTAGCATAAGTTTAATTAAATTCATGTTGCCTGCCACCATGATTGCCATATCGACCACATCATATTATCATAAATCACATCATGAAGTCATATTGGCAACTTTGACAACTTAATCAAGTGCTTTTCTGCATAGATTTATATGAGTTTCATTTTGGATTCACTGATTTTTGCTCAATATATGGAAGAATGAAATTTTGCAATAACAGCAAATGAAATTACAATTTAATGCAACATATGATTTAATTAAAGTGGATGTTGTTTCAATAAAATAGGTGCTTAAATTACAACAATAATAACCGCGTGCTGATACTATTACTTGCATGCTTAAGAAAATTATATGTTACACAATTAATGGCCCATAACAAACAGAAAATAAAATAACGATTATGTTGTTAAACTAACTAAGCTAACTTACTATATTAACTTAGTTACTAAAACTAGTCATTTAGTTTTACAATAAAAAGAAGAAGTACAAATTTTTATACTGGGATGAACTAATCTATATCAATACTATTATATAAAATTGAATTGCAACTTTTTGTTTTTTTTAACTCCAACTTTGTTAAGGGTCGATTTTTATGAAATATCTTTTGAAATGTCATATTTGAGCTAAAGCAGAGTATAGGAGTATTTTAAGTTTTTTAAGAAATCATCCCCAATGCCACGAATTGCTTGATCGTTTTATTTTCACGCGTTTTTGTTGCGAGAGTTTCAATAAACTCCATGTTGCTCTGTACTCTTATTATTTAGTTTGATATACATTGTCTTAAGGGCTGAGGTCACACGGTGATCGTTTGAACGGCGTTCAGAAGTTGTTGTTGCTTTCAATGAAAACTGTCAAAACATATTGAGAGTGAGAGCGGATAAACACATTGTAGAGCGATCAAAATGTGTTCATTTTTGAACTCAAGGCGTTTGACAGACCACCTTTAGCGTGTTTAGGATTTTTTATATGAAGTTTTTGTGCTCTATCTCTCTCCACACTCATTCGACGAGTATGAAAAACGTATTAACGCTCTTTATTAATTTAAAAAATATTCGTGGCGAAGCCGCAGACCACTGTGGCCTGCTAGTTTTATATAATTTTCAAATCGATCAAGTTGACAGTAAATCATTTTTTGAAGTGAATACGACTAGATGGCGGGTAAAACCAATGTAACGAAATGGTTCTTATGAAAACAGCAACACAGCAGTTCGCTTCACTAGTTGGATAAAAGGAAAAAATTGCTATTTTCATTTTTTTTTATATGTTTTCTTCCACTGAGGATTGAACACAGTACGTGTGTATCTATAGCCGGCTGTTCTAACCACTGGGCCACGTAGGCATATTTATTTGAGTAGCTCATACTTATGTTAAATCAACAATCAGTGCTACTCTCTTTTATGATTGAATTGAGTCTTTCGTTCAATACTCTGAAAGTACTGTACGGTCTATAAATTTGAATCTGAACGTAGCTTTTTCAGAACATTAGTATACTTTAAGTTGGGACCTGACATTCGCGGCAGAGAAAACAGACCTTCTTTTAAAAATTCATAACTCAGTCAAAAACAAACATTTTTCCAAATTTTTATTACGAGTATTATAGAGAATTGAACAAATTACATGAAAAAAAAATCAAAAAAATATATTTTTAACTCCAACATGGTTTTATAGAGCTCCAAACTGGTGGCAGAGAAAAAAACGGGGCCTCGTGGTTGCAGCGCTGGGAGTTGCAAAAATTTTCCGATCTGGAAAAAAATGACTTTTTTTAAATCTTAACAAAATTGGTTATCGTATGACACGAGCTTTTTTTTTAATTTTTTTTTCATTTTTTGGTGATGTTTTAAATTTGAAAGTGTGTTTTTTTCAAAACAAGAATGACTTTAAAAATTCATAAAATATCGAAAAAAAAATTTAAAAAAAGGCTCGTGTCATACGATAGCGAACCAAGTTTAAAAAAATACAAAAAAAAAATTTCGTCAAAAAATTAACTCGCTAGTGCCGCAACCAGTACGAAAAACATGGTTTCGAGATAAACGCGTTCAAAGTTTGTGAACAAAGAAAAAACAAAAGGTTACCTTCAATCTGCCATGTCTGCTTCGTACTGCATGCCTTCGTTATCTTGTGTTGTGCTGTTTCTTATAGTTTTTTGCAATCGTTTAGCAGTTCGGGCTTCACCCTTCAAGTAGGTACGAAATAACAACCACCAAAAGTCAGGTAGCAAGTAAAACAAGTATATACCAGCTGCCGTACGTAGGTAGCGCAAAAATTAAAAATGCGCTCTCACTAATCCGGCTGTAACTTTTGAACTTGTAGGAATTTTTCCATGCAATTTTTTTTCTTAGAATCTTAAGAATATTTACCAAAATACAAAATTATTAAAAAAAAGACTATCGATTTCAAAAAACTGCCAATGTCATGTAACCCCTTAAAAGAGAAATAAGTACACAATTGTATTTCGTATCCTTAATCCACTGAAAATCAAATAAAAGGTTTGATAACATTTTTTGACGGATTAGCAACGGGTTCAAATCGGGTCCGTGGAAACATAAGAAAGCGAAGTGTATACTGACGGACTCGTAGCAGGTTCGAAACTGATGCGCATCCGTTTTTGTGCACATTGGGATGTTCATATGTATGCATAAGTATGGGATCACTTGTCGTGCATAGTAGTGAATTTTGATAAAATAGGTGCAATATTTTAATGGGCAAATATTAATGTAAAAATTAAGAGATGTTAACTTCTAAAACAAACTCAATTCGAGTCCAATGGCAAATATTTGGCCAACAGCACTACTAACAGCAGCTACACAAACTCACACCTCTATACCACTTTAGACCAACTTTAAGCTAAAATCTACATTAATGTTAACTTGCTGCTATTATTTTTTTTTTTCCTTATGCAAACAACTAACTAGCTCGATTTGCTCTAGTTTTTCAGTTTAGACCTGTTGTTGGTGGTATACTCTTCTACCACGTTTTGGCTACCCACTTTTGTTGTTACTATTTTATCTGCTGCTGCTGCTGCTGCTGCTCTGTTGCTTTTTATTTTTAACAGCCACGCGATAAGAGCTGCAATGTTTGTTATTTGCAAACTAAACATGTTATGCAATATTAAGTGTACAATTTGAACTTTTTCTATTTTTTTTTTTTATTTATTTTTATTAAAATTGCTTTTTTCCGATACTGTCATTTTAATTTTTGCTTAAGGGGGCATAACTTTTATTATAAATAGTTTGTTATTAATGGATTTCCATGATTTTTTTGATTAGCACAGACTGGATAGCTACACTTTGACGATGGCGTTGAACGCTGTGTTAGCGATATATTTTTTACTTAAAGTGTATAAAAAATCTCAAGTACAAGCAACGTTACAGTTGTGCGAACAGCCAGATAATTTTCAATAGACTTTAGCTTTCTTCATTTAAATTGAAGTTGCGCATGCGCCGCATTAATGCTTATAATAGTTTTTATTTATGAGTTTTATAATTAAAAATTTTATAACTTTCTGGCTGCTTAAAATTTTTCAAATAAGCTTTACGGTATTATTCTCGTAGTTCACAATGATAAATTTATTTATAATTTCAAAGATTGCTCATGCTGAAATAAAATCTAGAGCACATTTGTAGATCTATATCATCGTGTAGCTTTAGGTAGTTTTTACAATTCTTATTTAATTAAGACATTAAATTTTCACGACAGAATTTATACTAATACTCCTTAGGGTGTTCCAAACAATTAATAATAATCACAAGCTTAACATTAACCCAAAATCTTAACTATTATAAGTCGAGTCACAATGTTACCAAACTAAAAGCAAAAAAAAAACATATGAAACTAAATCAAAGAACAGCCAAAACTATATCGTGAGAAGCTTAAAATTCATACATATTCATAAAATCTAGTGTGCGACTGACTTTGTTTTATTGTGCTTAAAATTTGTCAATATATCTGTTGTTCATGCTTTTTTCCAGTATTGCTAAATTTTGCGGCTTTAATCCAGCCTAAAGAAACACTTGATACACATTCACAATGTCACTCCCAGACATAATGATATGATTTACAATAGTTATGAGTCTTGAATTTTGTTGAATCTTTACCTGAGTCTGCAATCAGAAACTACTAATTACAGAAAAACTTGCTTATGAAATGGAAGTAACAAATGTTACTGTAATGACTGCATTACAGAAGCTCAATTCAAGAAACTCATGGGAAACCAGAGTTTATTTCTCAAATTTAGTGTGGTTGTTTGAACAAATTTTGACTTTTAAAATTCCAAAAAAAAAAAAAAAAACTAGAAAATACACTTTGTATTGTATGTATAGAATAGAAAAACTTGCGCTGCCTATAAAAGTTTTAAAATTAATCAGTGGAAATCTTTTGAAGTGTATTATTAGAAGTCAAATAAGACTATTTTAGTTTATTGGCATCTTGAGATAGCACAAGTCTTTGGAAATTAAGTTTTGACGTTTATATCTCAATATATCGACCCTCTAGCCTTGCATCACTTAAATAAAGACCATCCTTAAATAAAGATCACAAAAGCCCAGGGCTTTTGCGAAACATTACGAAGTAACAGGTGAACTATGATTTTGGCGCCTCTTTACTTATTATTATCAAAATTTGAGAGATTCACACGATTCTATCTCAACTATTCTACTATTTATTGAAATAGAAAAGACAATACATATCTTTTATTTTGAAGTCAAAACTTCTTAACCTTAAGTCTGTACTATGGGCGCTCAGCGCCCCAGACAACCTGTAAATGTAAAAAAAATTACTAAAAAAATGAAACAAACTCATTATGGCCATATATACCATATATACCATTTGAAAGATCGAATCTTTAGCTACACACTAGTGAATTTTCATAATAATATGCATATGAATATGTAAAATATAGACTCAGAGCACACATGTGTACCATTCATGCAATGAGGCGTACAGCGCCCCTCTCTATTCATCATACATTTTACATGGGAATCCGTTTCTTTTCCATTTTCTTCCTCTTATTTTTGCTTCTACACTTCTTATTATTACCTATACTATGCTAGCTTTTACTCAGCGCTTATCCCCTAAGAAGTGGGCGTCGCTATAGTGAGGACACGCCTTACTTCGAAAGCTATACCGAAAATTTGGGATGCTGAAAAAGTATCACGCCTCTCGCCCAACGCCCGTAAAATGTTACCAGTGTCCAAATTGAGGTCGAATACCGAATTCCGAGGCTGTGCGACCTATAATTCCAATGCAATTCGATATCGAAAATTTGGGGTGTATTTAAGGTGGCACGCCCCCCTTTCACAATCGCCACCAGACTTTACAGGAATACTCTCAAGACTGCTACCGTTTCCCTGAATATTAATAAAAATTAGCTAAGCGGTTTGGAATCTTAACGTGATACACATACGTATATACAATGTATATTATACATACATCCATTTTTTTATACTTAGAAAGATGGGTGGAAAAAGTGGGCGTGGCAACATTTATACAGGGTGTCCCGCAATTGAGTGCAACTATTTACGGAAGTGAAAGGCTATGTCGAGCTGGGAAAAATATCGTGTGGGAGGGGGGTCTATTTTCACATTCTTAGGAGCTACAGGGTTAATTAATATTTCACGACTTTGATTCACGTTATTGTTCCTAGCACAAAAACTAAGTTACGGAATCTGATAGCTTATTGCAAAGGCAAAAAAATCACCTTTTCAACGGTATATTAACGAATAGCACCGACGTAACCGTTACCAAGCTGTGCTCGTTCAAAGATGAAATCATTCGGTTGAAACTACCAAATTTTAACTTTGAATGCAAATTTCTCTGAATTTCGCGTAATAAATGAAATTTTTTTTTATTATCAACTGTGTAATTTATTCAATTTTCTTTTCAATGACACCAATAACATAAATGTATTTTAAAAAACAAAAAAGTTGGCTGTACTAAAAAAATTATACTTATTACAAAATAACGATATTAGCATAAGTTATTGTAATGTCATTATTTACCATTATTTTGTAATAGGTATAATTTTTTAGTACAGCCAACTTTTTTAGTTTTTAAAATAAATTTATGTGTTTGGTGTCATTAAAAAGAAAATGAAATAAATTACAAAATTGATTATAAAAAAAAATTTCATTTATTACGCGAAATTCTGAGAAATTTGCACTCAAAGTTGAAATTTGGTAGTTTACATCGATTGATTTCATCTTTGAACAAGTTAGTTTTCCGTTACTTAGTTTTTGTGCTCGAAACAATAACGTGAATCAAGGTCGTGAAATATTAATTAACCCCGTAGCTCCTAAGACTGTGAAAGTAGACCCCCTCCCCTCCCATACGATTTTTTTTTCAGCTCGACATAACCTTTCACCTCCGTAAATAGTTGCACTCAATTGCGGGACACCCTGTATATATATAGTGACCAATTGGTCCCATTGCACCTACATACCAAGTTTCACTATCAAAATGTGTACAACTCATATATGTGTAACTCAAAATGTGGGCACATAATTTTTACTGATTTGTGAGCGGTAAAAGTGATAGTAACAACATTAATATATAAAATGACCGCCACTTTGACCCATAGCATCTTCATACCAAATTTGACTTTCACATTTAAGGAATTGAAATGAAAATGGAAAGTGGAATATTGTGCGACCACACCCATTTTTATTTAATTTATCGAGAGTAAACATATGAACTTAATTACAGAATTTTAGTTTTATAATATCAAACCCGTCTACTATATAGGAGTTCTATTGATTTGTGGGCGGTAAAAGTGGGAGTGCCAACATTTATGTATATAGTGACCGCCGCTTGGAGCACCTACATACTAAGTTTCACTATCAAATCTTGTGCAATTCTGGAATTATATTTTTTGCATTTGGTTCCGTTTCAATTATAAAAAAATTAAAATTTATAAAAATAAGCAAAAACATTACAAAACATAATTTCACATATATTCTATGTAAATAAATTGGAAAAATAAAAAAAATCGAGGAGTTATACACTTTTTTTGTTAAAGTTCATTTAAAAATTACAATTTCCCATATAAAATACAAAAGGGGCGCTGAACGCCCCAAAGTACAGAGATATGGTTGCGAAGCATAGTACAGTCTAAAGGTTAAGGTGCGTTGAGCACATTTTGGTGGAGAGCAAAACTATAGATTCGCGATATCATCACGCTGTTAGCGTAACAGAAATTATTGCTGTACAGCATTCCCTTTTAGGGATTACCTAGCATCGACCAAGCCGAAGACCGAAGCGATTACCGAACCGATTACCAGGCCGATTACCGAAGCGATTACCAAAGCGATAACCAACCGATTACCAAAGCGATTACCAACTGATGACCGCAGAGATTACCAACCGATTACAGAAGGGATAACCAACCGATTACCGAAGCGGTTACCAATCGATTACCGAAGCGATTACCAAGCGATTACCGAACTACCTACCGATTACTGAGGAGATTACCAATCGATTACCAACCGATTACCAAACCAATTACCTATTACCGAAGCGAATACCAACCGATTACCGAAGCGTTTACCAACCGATTACCAACCGATTACCGAAGAGATAACCCACCAATTACGGAAGAGATTACCAACCGATTAGCGAAGCTATTACCGAAGCGATTTCCAACCAATTACCAATTACCGAAGCGATTACTAACCGATTACCGGGCCAATTACCGATTACCCAACCAGAGTAATTGTGTTACAAATATATTATTTAAAACCATTACAAAATTGCAGTTTATGGATGGTTTATGGCTAGGGAAGCAATTGACTCCTGCCTATGACATGTTCACGTAAAATTCGCCAGTTGAATGCAAAGAAAGTACATAGATTGAAATGAGACTAGTTCTGGTTACCTAAGGGCTAGTGTCATTTACTGCAGGGCAGTACAAGCTAGAAGTTGATTGAACTAACCCTTCTTTGCATTATCTTGGGTCAAAAATGGAAGCAATTCGTATATAACTAGTAAAAATAAAGTAGCTTACGGGAAAGGAGCCATTGATTACTTTCGATACTGGCGGGTAGTGTATAGAACTCTTAATCGGTGTGTACGGGTTCAATCCCCCCGCCGGGCCAAGAAATGTTTTTAATATTTGATATAAAATTTCCCTGTTATGACGGACGTAATCAAAAAGGAAACCATCAATTTGAATGTCGGAATAACGAAAAATAATTCAATTTACTGGTGTGAATATTAAAGTGTGTTTTTCAATTTGCTTTATGATATCTTAAAATTTTACAATTTAAAAGTTAATTAAAAAACCATTAAATTATTAAATCTATGTAAATGCGAAAAAGCTTCGCTTCTCACGTGTGTCCGACGACCCACCTGTGTTTTTAATACCAAAGTCATTGTAAATTCAATTACCACCGAAACTTAATTCACATGAATGTTTTCTCTCAGTGTATAAGAAAGTTATATAGTAAAATATTTAAATATTGAATATTGTCTTACAACAGATAAATTTTCATACTAAAGTCCATATGTATCCACGTGAAAAATATCCAATTCATGCTCTAGTAAATCTATGCCTCGACTTATGTACTAAATTCTTGTTTTACAAATTACCCATTTCATCACATTCTATAATTACAAACTAATTCCATATTCTTTTTATTTTTCAGAGCACTTCCAACGATAAACCATCCTCGACCTCATCTCGGTTATCTGCCGCTGGTTTCGGCACTACCGCAACACGTCCTTTCAGTTCAAGTGGCTTTGTGCCCAGCACAAATCGTAATCGCGCCACGCCAGTTAACTCTCCCTACATCACTGAAGAAGCACAACCACAACCACCACAGCAACAACTCCCTTTTCGCAATACTCGAAATCGTTTTTATCCCAGCAGTGCGTCATCAACAACATCCACCGAAGTTACAACAGCAGTCAGCAGCAGCAGCAGCAAGCGATTCAATCGTTTTGGGGCCAGTCGAACACAGCAACAGCCGAGTAGTGCTGGCTATAGATCACAACAAACAAGAACAACAACAACAGCAGCAGCTCCAGTTGAACCAGCGCCACATGGTTTCTCGCCAAGACGCCCAACATATGGAAGCAAAGCAAACAGAGCAACTAGCGCTCCCACAAGCAATGCCGGTACTAGTTTTCAACCACGTCGACCTGGCTTTGTCAGTAGTTCAGAAATTAATGAACCAGTACATACGGTCAAACAACGTCCATTCACCTTGAATAGTGGACGTGTGCGTTTGCCTCCAACGACGGCGACGAAAGAGAAACTCTTGAAGCAACAGGTGGCAGCAACCGCAACCGCAGTTAAGCAAACTATTAGCGCTGAAAGCGGATCCAATGAGGATGACGAAGACGGTGAAGATGATGATGATGATGATAGTGAATATTACGAAGAGTTGAGTGATAATAATACTAATCATGTTGGCAATGAACCAAAAAAATCTGCCGAAGTAAGTTTTGAGAAGCTTGGGCTGCATGAGGCCAGCGCTATGATGACAACTACGATGCCAAGTACAATAACGGAAACCGTGCCACAACTGGTTGAGAGAACAACACAATCGAAAAAAACAGAACAAGATCAAACCACGATATTAAATACTCAGCAGCAGCCCGTTGAAGCTAAGCTAGAATCAAGCAGTGAAAGTAGGGAACAGTCGGCAGAAGGAAGTCAACACTATGCAGCTGCAAGTGAAGAACAGCCAACAACAGCACGAACCGCAGAGTATGAGTACGAATATGTGGAAGAAGATGAATCCACCGAGGCTACGACGAATGTCGTAAAACTAATCGAGAGTACCACTGAAGCTAGCACGGAAGAAGTCACCAAGTTGCCCAGCTTTGCTGAGGTAAATACTGAGCTAGAGCAGCAGCATACCATCAGCACGAACTCAACACAGTCTAAAAAAGTGGAGAATGAAAGGGAAAATGTGAAGTTGGCGGTAACAACTATGCAACCGAATCTAAAGACAGATGCAACTGAGCAACAGGAACAGGAGCAACAACACGTTACACAAGAGCAGCACACTGAACATCTTGCCAACGATGAACAAAGTGAACAAGAAGAATCCAGTACGGATTACGATGATGAGGACTACGATGAAGAGGAAGAAGATGACGAGAATGCCGACGGTGGGGAAGAAGGTGAAGAAGAAGAAGAAGGCTCTAGTGAGGGTTCAGGCCAACATACTGCGCCAGTAACTAAAGCGGAGCTAACAACATTGTATCCCGAAGGACCTATAGTGACGCACAAGCAGTTGAATGACAATTTCGATCGTGAAGTCATCTCCGTGGTGACAACCAAGAGTGTTGTAAATGGTTCGACCGCATTTCCGGCATCAATTACACCTAGAACAACGGCGACAACGCTTTCTGCAGAAGAGGAAGATATTCTATTGGAGAACAAAGTGCGTCCAACATTGTCCCGAGATGATCCTCCCGCGGACAATGAAGATGCGGATAAAATACATATGAACACTGGCGATGAGCAGAGCCTTAACAATGCCACGGAGAGTTATGTGGTCATCGCCTCCATACAAACCAGTCGCAGCATAAATGGCGCACGTTTTCTGCCATTCCCCGCCATTAATCAGGAGGAAACGAAACAAACACTTTCCGAGCTAGAACGCAAGATACACGGTTCAAAGCCTACGAAAACGGACAAGAGCAAAAAAGATGAGACATCGGAACAGTCCAATGAGAGTGTAGAGACAACCACTTTACCCGAAAGCTCTACGGTGGAGAATACAACAACTGCCACTGCCATTTCCGCCGTGTCTTCCTCTACAGAAAGCATCATAGACAAGCTGGATCGAGTGCAATCAGAACTCTCAAGCAGTTTGCTCTCCGGCAAGTATCCCATTATAAGCCAAATGGATGTTTCTACGCCAGCGACGAGTGCCACTTCAGGATTCTCCAAGTTTGCGCCCAACATACGCAAGTTCCAGCACAAGACAACGCCGTCGCCCAAAGTGCGTGTACATCATCTCGATGAGGTTGAAATGGATGATTTGGCTGGTCTACTCCCGGTCGGTTTTAAGCCACGTAACTCTTTTAAGAATCGTAAGTTGACTACAACCAGCACGACGACCGAAGCACCAGTGCCAAAAATAATGTTCCACAAACCTTCACGCAACTCCACCATTAGCCGTTCCTACAAGAATGGAGCTGCGGCACAGAATGTAGGCTTGGCCGGCTTGCTGCCAAAGGGCTACAAGCACCCAACTACCACGACGCCGGAACCTGCCACGTCCGATATAACTGACATCTTTAGCAAGATCAAATTCGATGACAATCTGGATAAACTATTGCCCAACGATTATAAGGCGACCACCGTTAAGCCGGCCGTCACCATAATAGATGACATCTCGAAGTTCTTACCACCTGGTTTTAAGCTGAACAACACCAGCACCGCGAAACCAATTCTACTGGTACAGGATGAAATCAGCAAATTTTTGCCACCTGGCTATAAGCCTCCATCGGAGCAAACAGAAACAGCTGCAAGTGGCGGCATTGTGCCACTTAAAACGGATGAGCTAAGCAAGTTACTGCCTCCGGGCTTTAAGCTGAATGGCAATTCAAATAAGCCGTTGATTGCGGCTCCCGAAGCCATTGATATCTCACAGCTATTGCCCAAGGGCTATAAACCGGGAGCCGAGAAACCAGCTGAACCTACTGAAATGAAGAAAAAGATTGAGCCAACTAATAGTGCCAATGCACAACATCCCGCCTCAACTACAGTAAAAATCCCCATAGCCACTAGCTCAACAACTAATGCCGCTGATGCAAGCTCGGCAGGCAATAATTCCTCCAGCTTCAAGGTTGTCTTTCCCAAAGGCATTCACAAACGCATCGGATCACAACGTTTGACAACACCGCGCACAAACGGCAATGCCGAAGAGGGTGCAGGCAATTCGCCGCCTGTTGTCATTAAGAAAGGTCCTCCAATGCGTGCTACCACAGAGTTTACAGGCTGGCCCACACCCTCAACGACGCCCATTTCAATTGAGAAATTACTCGAACAGGCCAAGACTGCAACCATTGACTTTGATGATTTGCTCGGACCTACGAGCAGCTCGACGACGACCACAACTACAACAACTACCACGACGACAACTACGCCACGCCCCACTAAGCCGGGACACTGCACGAGTGAGTGTGATCTGGCGGCAACGATCAAAATTATCGATGGTGTTGCATGGAAGCCTGAACTTTTGGATCACAACACATTGGAGTGGAAAAATCTAGCGCGCGAAGTAGAAGCTCAGGTAAGTCGAAGTTGTGTGAAACTAAAAAAAAAAAAAAACCCTAAAACTACGTCCATTTACAGCTTAACGAGGTCTACTCAAATGCACCGCAGCTCAACAAATGGTATCAAAAGGTGCGCATTGACAGCTTCAGTAAAGGCAGCGTTCTAGTGGACTACTACGTGGAATTGGCCAATATTACTGAAGATGTCAATACCCTGGAAATTAGGAAACTTTTCCATCAAGCTCTTACACCACCAAAGCTACCCGCCCTACCCTCTAAGCCAGAAATTGAAAATGAAACCGATAGTGATAATGATGAGTCGTTCAACAAGCTGAAGGAGGAGAAACTAGTCAAGGAAACATTCATAATGGGCAAATATCTCATTGATCCCATAGCTACAGATTTTACTGGTACTGGCTTTTATTCGGCTTAGATAACAATTCTTAATATTTGATGTTTTTTTATCCACAGTTATTGCTAAAACACTTTCACCCACTATTGAGTTTGCCGAGGAAGATAATTTGCTGCCTCAATGGGCCATTGTAGTGATTGTGATCGGCGTGGGTTCACTGCTGTTTGTGGTCATCTTTGGTGTAACTGTGGTGAGTATTGGGCTGAAATTTACAATCAAAGTCTAGTAAGCTAATTTTGAACAAATTTCAGCTACTTAATCGTCAGAAACGTTCCAAGAAGACACCAATACCGCTGACAAATGACATGCTCAATGAGCTAAAGATCAATCATATGGGCGGCACTGATAATTATGGCGTCGATGATTTCTACAACATCGACGATACTTGGAATGATACGAAGCAGCCCATTAAACCTAAGGTTTGTACTGATGATTTTATAAGAAGTTTATTCTAGTGTTGCTGGTGTTGGACTCTCCATAACTAACACACCTTGTTGTATATTTCTGCCTTTTAATATTTTATTGCTCTTAGTTTAGAGTAAAAAAAAAATAGTTCTAAAAGCAATGTGGATTAATATAGGTCAAGTCACTTGAGAGAAAAGCACTCTTTTTTCGCCTTTGCTCGAACTGTCAAAGTAGCTGTTAGCTAAAAATTGTACAGATTCAGGTTTTTTTTTCTTGATTTCCTTTCATCCATTCTGACAGTTCAACCGAGCTTCTCTCAAGTGATTTAACCTATATTAATGAACCTTGTCTAAAATTAAGTTTTCAATTTTAAACTGTTTTGAAAAGATAATCAGGCATGTTCTAAAATCCTCGGAATAGGATTTAATTTCAATGAAATGATATTGGAAATTAATCCGATTCCGACGTGAATCGGATTTCAGAATATGCATGAATATTTGAAATATAACACAGTGAAACAAATTCAATTTTTTTTTAACACATTAAAATCTTCTAATAGGTCTCAAAGGAAGGTCGAAGTGTAGAAGAATGCCATATTCACTTTTTTTCCAGCAGTCTTGTTTTTTTAAAAAAATTCGTAACAATATTTATCTTTTTAATAAAATTACATTTTGTGAAATTTCTTATTCATGATCATCCAAAACTTAGAGCCGTATTGTTGACCTCTGGATATTTAACGCTATCTTATAACGATAACTTATTCAGGGCTTCAAATTTAACCAGAGGTTAAAATCTCTGGATAATAATTGGTATTGTTCACATCTGGATAGCAACTAAACATGTCTGGATATCTTTACGGCTGGCCAAATTCAACTGGTTAACTTTTTCTCTGGATACCTTTATCAGCTGGTTATCTTTTGACATAAGCTCGTGATAAATACGCTAACCAGAGGTGAACAATACGAAACTACTGGAAACCGTGGAAATATCAGCTGGTTAAAGATATCCAGAGCTAAACAATACGGCCCTTAATATTTTAGACGTAATATTTATCGTAGAGTTAGAATCTTCCTTGTTTAACGTGTGGTCATCAATGACTACTGAAATTACGCAAATTAAATTAATTGGGTAAACATAAGCTTATTGCTTGAAGTTTGTGCTGTTCTCTATTTGTTGCTTGACAAATCCACCAACGGTACTTGAAACGCATGTGAAGGGCGTCCTTTCCCATGTAACATGGTTCCATTTTGGCAATGGCTTGATGAAATCGCTCTCCATTCTCTTCAATAAAATCACCCAAATTGTTTGGAAATAATCCAAATAGTTGCTAAAAAAGAGAATTTTTAGCGACATGTTGCTTACCATTTGATGATAAGCATCAATTATTTCAGCCACAATTTCTTTATAATTTTTTGCTCTCTTGTTACCCAAAAAATTCTCAATTACTGCGTTAGCACCCTTTCACGCTCTTTTTTAAACTGATGTCAATAGCTCCAAGTACTCCACGTTCTTTAGCAGTTTTCTTATTTGTGGGCCAATAAACACACCTTCAAAACGATGAGAAATAATATCTTAGTCAAAATAAAATTGGAAATAAAAAAACGTTATCGATTTTTGAAGCGCTAAACTTAGGAGAAACTATTTTAAGGTACTTAAAAGTACGATTTTGATGCAGTTCTGTAATATGGGTCCATAGAAGTTGATAGAAAAAATAAAAAAAATGTTACCTGAGCACACACCTGAGATATGACACGGGTAAGGTTACAGGTAAAATTTTCAGTAATGTCGAAAAACCGCTGTCGGTTTTTTACTTCCATAGAAAACATCGTAGGCTATCTGGAAAAGTTGCGCGTTTTCCGTTTTTCCCATTTTCCCATTTTTGGCAGATTTTTACCTGTGATGTTTCACCTGTCAAATTAAAGGTAAATTGCGGCAAATTTGACTGTTACATTTTTTTGTTGCTTAGACCCATTCTTTCTCTTTACTATAAAAAAAAAAATTATAACCCGCGCTAGAATTTTTTACGTGTCAACACTTTCTTCGTATGATATATCATACGTTGTCATTAATGGGTTAATATGCAGAGGTGGCCGAATAATTTTTGAGCTTGGAAGTAATGGTATATGGTCGGTGCTATCATTACCCAATTGGAATGCTACTCGAGGTACCCATTGGTGGTCCGTATAATGCAACTCTCATTTACAAACTTCCCATAGGCATAAAAAACATTGTTGCTTCGAACTTCCTTTTTTTAGCAAAATTTCCAGCCATGAACATCATATTTTATTAAGTCAAGTATTAACTTCATTGTTTCATAGTTTCTATGGTACTTCATCTGTACCATAAACAATTCGCACAGGTGGATATTCATTGCCAATATGCAATAACACACCTTTGAGGCTTTTGATGGAACCATCAATGAATAGGCGCCACTCATTTGGAATATGGTTTTGACCCATGTCTGCGAACAACAACTCATCAATATCATTTGACAAGCTAATGTTTCTTCAAGTGTTTCAAAACACGAGTCTGAAGTTTTAGAATGTTGACGTTTTTGAGCTAATTTATCTCTAAAATCTTTCGCCACCAAATTACACTGTTGATGATTTATTCACTTTGTGATATATTCGTGTCCCGCACAATATCGTCAAAATCGGTCAGTGTTATAAAGTGCGGTACATCACAGCTCACTTCGCTTTGAGTTAGAAAAAATTTAGGACGGTTTATGTTATCAACGGTGCTTTGAATTGAATCCGCTTCAAATGCTTCAAATTCGTTAACTTTCTCCTTACTTATCTCTTCTGAAGGGGCTTTTGGATGATATTCGGAGCGTAATATTGCCGATTAAACGATTTCGACGTTGGCATATTGAATTAATGTGTGATTGAAATAGTGGTGTATTTGGCAGCGTTAAACAAAAATAGCATGATTCTTTTCAATGTTCACTCCGCCGAAACCAAGTTACAAACATAATTCAATCGATTTCTTAATCCATGTTCCTATGTCTCTGTGTCTATTCTGTGTCTATTCTGCGAGAATAGTACGATAGCATTCAAAACAAACGATTTATGGCAAGTATCACAAAATTTATGACGAAATAGGCCTCCAATCCTTTCACAAAACTCTTTGTGATATTGCGTACCTTACTTAACGGCACAAATAAACCGCACAAATAACAAAGCTTATCGGTTTGGACACAACATTTTTTTCTTATATTTAAATATTTTTTTATTATTATTCTTTTCTATATGTCAAAAAACAACGCAGCCACCTATTTCTGCACACAGGGGAATTTATAGTTTTTAAAAGTGAACTAAATTTTTCAATGGAAATAATATTGTAAATATTAAATAATATAATATAAATAATTCAATGGAAAAATATTGTAAATTAGCTAAAAAAACTAAATTTTGTGACGATCATAATTAAAAAATTACACAAAGATATAAAAACCCAAGGCTGCTGGGAAAAAAGTGAGAATGACATTCTTCGACACTTAGACTCTTCTTTCAGGGCTATTAGAAGATTATCATGTGTACATTGTAGTGTTGCACTGTGCAATAGTCTCTAAGCCGCTATATCAGAAAATACTTTCTATACTCCAAGAAAAATGAGAACATTTATTTTGATTTATATGCCAGCAATAAACCGGTTTTCATTTTTAATAGTTTCGCAGCACCTATTTAAATTTTTTCTTTTCAAACTTCAGCTCTATTTTCTAAACTAAATTTCAAGTATGGAAAAAAAAATCTAACTAATGTTAACAAAACTCTAAAAGCCCTGTCTCCGTTCCCATCAAATATAGTGTTTCTTTATGAATGTTGTTTATATAGTTACTTATTCCTAAGTGCAATATTCTAGTTTTTAAACCTGTATCAATCAGGGTGGCTATTTTTCAATGCTGGTCTGATGTTTTCATGTGCGGAATAATAATAATAATAATTAATAATTAATAAACTTATTCATCCTGTTATTCGTTTCCTTCAGATGCTATCGTATCCGACTTCTAGAAATATCTCTCTCCAGCTCTTGTTAAGTTGACCAGCTTTACACCAGGGATGATATTGGCTTAGTTGTAAAAGGGCCAAAATTTATACAAAAATAGGGTTTCTTTCACAAGAATGGGGACTTTAGTGGTAATTCAATATTACAGACTTTCTATTTGAATATTCAGTCATGACAACAAATATCCAAATAAATTTCGAGTTTTTGTCTACAAATTGTCGACATTGTCAACATATTGTCAGCAAATTGTCGATATTCTTTCCAAATTGTCGACGTAATCTGCACCAAAATTGCCAACAATTACAGTCTTCACATAGATGAACATCACTGGCAGGGAAGTTTTATTTGTCACAAAAGTAGCGCAATTAAGTTTAAACGATCAGCTCTCAGAATCAAAAAATTTGGGTCGAAGTGATATTCTCGTAGTTTGTTTCGTCTAAATAGATTCTTCTAAATTTATTTAATTTTATTTATAGAGGTCCCATTGCACTTTAAAAAAAAGGCTTGTGCATTAATTAAAAAGTCAAAAATATGTCAGAAAAATAATCAATATAGTTAATTTCTACAAATTTTTAACAAAACCATTAATTTAATAAGTAAATAATACAAATAAAAATAGCATAGCATTTCCAGAGAAACCGCAAATCGGATCGATATATTCATCGTTAAAGAGCCTCAGAAGTACTCTTTCGAATCCTTGGTTATATACATAAGAATGTCAGAAATATATGAGAAATTTAACGAAGAGTCTGCGTTAAGACTTGTAAGAAGATGAATCAATGATGCGAAATTAATAAAGAATGATTTAATAAATGTTATACAATTTTGGAATATAGAGTTTTGAACAACAAAATTAACTTAAATCACATCCAATAAGGTGACAAAAAATGTTCCATCGCAGCTTCCGCAGTCTCCATTTTTTTGAAAAAGCTTATAGTTTTTGAGTTATAGTACAAAACTTGAAAAATTTTCATTTCTGATGCCATTTTGAGACCGCTATGTTGAATTTTTTTCCAAGCCCTACATTTCTTAGAATTTATGACTCGAAAACACTTTCCCATTTGGAAATGAATGTGTATAATACCGACTAAATTTTTAGATCTAACATTTTTTTAAGTGGAAAAATCGAGGTTTTATGCAAATAATTGGTTATTACTTCTTAAGCACATTTATTTAAGATGAATTCTGACGCCATAATCTGAAAGAGCGTGAATTTTTATATATCATGTGTCGGAAATTATTTCGGAAGAAAAACATAGATTAAAATTCATGGAAAATTTACGACGTTAAATACTTCATCAGTTAAGGCTACGATGGAGCTTTTTTACAGGTTCGCGTTTTCATCTATATGCCTGAAAAAATTTTGTAAGGAATGCATCGTGCATAAAGCTCTTCACCTCAAATTTTTCATTCCTAAAACCTATAGAATTACTTTGAGATACTATTAAAAGTAAAATTGGTTTGAAAATTTTGGCATTCTTTTGAAGGGTGTGCAGGAATCTTCAGTCTTCCTTCATAATAGTAGATACCAAATGTTTGTAATGAATTCTCCTGTTGATGTCAATCAACAATAGAAAATAGTGTTTATTCTGCATAATGCTAACATGGTGGCTATATATAAAATATAAAAACGTCAGTTTTTTAAAAATTTTTCTCAGTTTTAATAGATTTTTACAAGTGTACTATTTCTGGAGCCAACCCGAAACGTACCTGCGTAGGCTCATATAGCTTAGATATAGCTTAAATAACAAAATTGAGGAGAATTGTTAAAGTTTTTTGTTTTTCTAATGCTATAATTTCAAAAAATTCAACAGAACTTATTTTACTGAGATCGATTCAAAATTATTTTTTCAGTAGAATTTTTCAAAAGGGCCTAAAATGAATCGAAAGGGCTTCGGGGCTTATGCAATTAAAAAGGGCTCAAAAAAACCCTAAAAGCCCCCAAATATCATCCCTGCTTCACACTCCACCATTCTTCTCCAATATTCCTTCGAGCTGACGGGTAATGTTCTCCTTGCATTAAGTGGATTCCACTTCCATTTTTACCTTTCAACCAGGATGTCTAGAGGGTCCTTCACTTTACGAAAACTTGCACGCAACGTACCGATAAAACGTTCGAATTAAACAGTCGAACTTTAAGGCTGGCGCATAGGTTGTTATTTCTCGATATATAGTTTAACATACCAAAATCCGCTCTGGCTTTTCTAATTCGGCACTCAATATCCTCCACAGTTTCAACACAGCACAGAGGGTTGAAATCGTCAAAAATGGAGATTAATTCACCTAGAAGTCAGAGAGAACTTTAGACCTTTTTTTTTTACTTAGAATAGACCAAAATAAGAAAAAAATTCTACCCGTCCGTCCGTCTGCCTGTTTGTCCATCTGTCGACATGATTAAAGTCGTAATTTGAAGCTATCGTTATGAAATTCGATATTTAAGCTTGAATCAAAAAGCTATAGGTCAAGATCTAAAATGAGCCAAATCGGATGAAAACTTGATAATAACTTGAATAACTTGATTAAAACGGTAAAATGTCTATAAATACCACAAAGTTTAATATATGGACTTGAGGTTTTATATAAGAGCTTTGATATTTAATAACCACTCTGAGTATAAAATTCCAAATGGGTTGGAAACTACGCCAACCTTCCATACAAAGTGACGTCATCAAAACTGTAAGATCTCTTTAAATTCAACAAAACTTAGTATATGGGCTTGAAATATGGAAATGAGCTTTGATATTTAATGTGCACTCCGAGTATGAAATTCAATCATATCCAATGAAAACCAAACGTACTTCCTATACTGACTTGAAACCACACGTACTTCTCATAATGACTTAAAATTCCTAATATACGAGTATTTATATATTATCTTCCATACAAAATGATGTCCTCACTATTTTTTTTTTTTAACAAAATTCATAGAAATATTACATAATGCTCAATTAATCTGATATTTTATTGCATATAAAAAATTGTGACTATTTTCATAATTTATTTATTAAAAGTGATTCGCGCAAAAACGCGCAACTTTTTATTGCTGAATATGAAAGCTTACATATTGTTGTTTAATACAAAATTTCTACTCGTACTTGATGTTACCGAATTCCTTTTTGAAACTTCACAAATATTTCTACACAATTATTGTCAACCACTTTTTTTTAAATCACGCTTAAATATTTACCTGAAGTTGAAGGTTCCATAGTAAAAAGATCACTTTGAGGGTTAAAAAAAAAATATTTTTAACCTTTAAATTATTTCCAATTTCAATTTTTTCAACTGCTTTGGAACCTATAGCTTTCCTGTTTTATTATTTTGCTGATATGGGGTGTTCATAAAATCGTAATCATAATTTAATTTATTTCACCTCTAAAATTATTAAGACGTTTATTAGGATAACACTTATGATATGCATTTTTCTCTTTCACAGCGTTTCACCAATTCTGTGCATGACAGCAATGGTTCCAACATCTATGACAGTTGGCGGTCGGCACGTCACGGTGACTACTACTACGACTCCCAGCATAACTATTCGCAAAAGGGTGACTCCTTGCAACGTTCATCGCATCCGGGGCATCATCAGCAGCAGCAGCAGCAACAACAACAACCGCATCACCACAGTCATCATCATGGTCATCATCAGTATGCGCAGCAGTCACCATATCAACCGCAGTACCCGGATGCTTTCTCCGACGCCCATCAAATGTACACGTACAACAATCATGCGAGTAGATCGCGCTATCCCAGGGATTATGATCCAGAATTCTAGCTTAGCCTGCTTAATTAGAACCAAGTTTTTTTTTTTCTATTTTTTTTAATTTTCATTTATTAATAAAAATATTAATGGACTTTTTTTAACTAGCTTTTAAAAACAAATGAAACGAAATAACTAAGCAATAATAAATAATAAAATTTTATACTAGTTAATGTTTAAGTTTTAAATTATGAAGACTTTATAAATTATTTAGTTTTGGCAAACTTTAATTTGTTTAAATTATGCAAATTAAATTGTTACTAATTTTATTTTAAAACTTATCTTCAGATATTTTTACAGAGTTCTGATAATATCTTGAACTTTTGAAACCCTTTTTTATGGTTTTAAAATCGTCTACATTTTTTTCAAATACTCAAAATTATGTTTAGAACTCTTGTGCCTTCTAGGAAAATTTGTATTGAAACATACACAACTACCTTCATATAAATACATGCATGCTTAAATAAATACGTAAGTTAATTGAAAATAAATATATAAAATATTATATTAAAAATTTTTGTATAATCCACGCAAACGTAACTCATAAAAAATGTTCATAAAATATGAGTTTACTTGAGTCACGATTAGTTTTTAATGTAATTGTCATTTATATAAAAAAAAATAATTTGTTATTTTAATCTAGCTATTAAAGTAAATAATCAGAAAAATAAAAACTATATAAAAAAAAATTTTTGTTTTAATTCAAAATTTTTAAAAAAGCAACAGCAAATGGTATTAGCTCATAGGATTTTTGTAAAGACTAAGGTTATCGAGCCCATACAATTTATACCAAGGATGGAAAATAAAGATTATATTTTAATTTTTTCATACATCATCAAAAGATCAGGTATAAAAATTATTGTAAAATCTTAATATATAAAAGGCAAGCAAGTGCTCTGCAATATCGCTCAATTTGTAATTATTGTTTGCGATTATTTTTTCCCAATATGTACTGTCCTGAAAAATGTTCAGCCTGAAAGTATGCACAGAAAATTCAGTATGCACAGACTGAACATTTTTCAGAACAGTATGTTGTACAAGCACTGTAATAATGGCAAAAAATAATTACAGTTTGAGCATTAATGCTTCCAACCCGTCGTAGGACGGGCTTTTATACTAGTAATTTTATATGTAGCAATATGGCGCAACGGATTCAGAAATCCTATTTTTGACATAATTTTTTAAGATAACTAGTAAGGAATGGAGCTTCGGCAGGGTACCGAAGCTAAAATACCAACTCCCCCCCCACCCCCGCGGCCGTATTGAGGTATATCCGTTGTGTCAACAGCTGTTGGGTTTTATCCACATCGACAGTAGATGTACCCGGGTACTTCATACGTTTTGTATGGCAGATAGTTGCTTTTGATATACAAATATTAACTACTACCTGGATTCTTGTAATTTTCTGGTTTTTTTTTTTTTATTTATTGGAAATATTGTCTAGTTAACAAAACTTTTATCATAATTTGGGAAAAAAAAAATTTGGTACCTAAATAATCCATTTTTACCAAAAATGGGAATTGCCAAAATCCATAAAAATTTAACAATTTCCAAATTCTTTTTTAATCCTTGTAATTTGATCCCTTTTTACCAAGAAAAATAATTAACATTGAATTTTCATTCGCAAAATTCCGTTATATTTGAACTGAAAATCAACCCCTCTTGCTCATAGTGCTATTTTTAGTACCTGCGCAGAATAATTATAACTCATAAAATATTTGTTCAATGTAAACATTTTTTTTTTGGAATGTGTAGGAAAACACGTCTACTAACAGGAACAAAAGGGTATTTGGGAATATCTTGCCTACCTACCCTTGCACAACCAGTTTTGCAGGCAGAAACATGATTTTTTGCGCAGGTTTCGTTTTGAGTAGTTTTGTATGCATAAGTCAGTTTATGTGCGATTTTTGAAGTGTAAAGACCTAAAAATTTATTTTGTGCGGCAAATATATAAAAAGTGAAAATAAAATGGATGGTGCAATTTGTAATAAGCCTGTGTGCGCAGAGCACTCGAAGGATCATCCACAATGCCTCAGATGCTGCTAAAATTCATAAAATATATTTTTTACTTTCATTATAATGATTTTCTATAAATAAATAAACAAATTTCCATAAAATAAACTAAATATTTCCATTTATTTCTATATATTTGTATGAATTTTCATAGAACATCAGCTGTTGACGCTAGGTCATTTTCTAGTAACTGGGTTATATTTTCCAAACGGTTGGTCCAATTGACCAAATTGGACTGAATTTCACACCAATATCAATTACATATTTCCAAGCTATGATACGAAGTTTCATCAAGATTGGACCAGCCGCAGCAATATAAAGTGAACTTTGCCATTTATTTCTATATATTTGTATGAATTTTCATACAAGTACCCGGGTACATCAGCAGTCGACGCCATTCCACTAACTTGAATTTGGGCTGTATCGACTGAACTGCTGCTCCAATCTTGATGAAACTTTTCCACATGATGCAAAAGTGTATGGTTGAGGATATCATGAAATTTCAGGTCAATCGGACTAACCGTTTGGAAGATACAGGAAAATTAAAGTTGCAAATGTACCCGTGGGCTCTACGATCGACACAACGGATATTCGAAGTCTTAAGCCGTCTATAAAATGTTTATATACTATCTGCAAAAATATTTGTGTTATACGCTTAATTTTATTTTACCCTTTGCTGCCACATAGAGTAATTTGTAGACTGCTTGAATATGAATATATGTGAAAAATGTGATTGTTATGTGGCAATTCATACCAACGGCTTGTATGTTGTAAATCTTATTATTTTAATTCTTTTCTTATTTGTTTTATTATCATAAATATATTAATTTCTTCATGAATAAAAATGCTTTGAAGTTGGCGCTTCTGATTAAAAGTCTGATTATATAAGCGCCGACCTTAAAAGCTTTTGTAATCATGAAGAAATTAATATATTTATGATAATGAAACAAAAAGGAAAAAAATTGAAATAATAAGATTTCATATGCAATAATATGTTTAAATAAATTATCAAATATGACCAAGAAATTAAAAGGAAAAGTAATTTTAAAACTATTTTTTACTTTGTAGTGATTTTGTAGTCGGTTGTTTTATATTTTTAGATTACTCACTGCTCATTATTCCAAAGAATATATTTGCAAAATTTGTTTGAAATCAGAAAAACGGTGTAGAAGAATTTCGGTTAGAATTAAAAGTGACACGCCCCTTGTCCACTCCCACCCACTTTTGTAAGCTTATAACTTCTCATTGTACTAAAGAACATATGTGCAAAATTTGGTTGAAATCGAAGAAACGGTGTAGATGGAAATAGATAAAAATAAAGTGCCACGCCTCCTATATAGTACCGCCAACTTTTATAAACTAAAGACTGATACTAATGGCAAATATTATGTGTGCAAAATTTGGCTTAAGTCGGACAAACGGTGTAGAGGGAGTTCAATTAGAGTTCAAATGACACGCCCCTTATCTAATCCCACCCACTTTTGTAGGCTTAAAACCTCTCAGTATGCTCAAGAATATGTGTAACAAATTTGATAGATAGAGCTAGTTAAAAAATAAAATGCCACGCCCCCTGTCCAGTACTGCCCAGTTTTATAAACTTACTCGTAAGATTGCTCAAATTACCAAGGATAATATGTGCAACATTTTGTTGAACTTTATATTACACCATATGTGTATATAGAATATATGTGCAAAATTTTGGTATGTGTTGGATAAACGAGCTGGGGGGAAATTGGAAAAAGAAAGTTTTTCTATTTTGATGACGTCACTTTGTATGGGAGGTAGGCGTGGCTTTCATCCGATTTGGCCAAATATCACAGAGATGCTTTATACTATATATCAAAGCGCATGTGCAAAATTTGAAGACATTTCTTTAATTTTTATGGATTTTTAAGCGATTTTACGTTTTAAATAAAGCCAATTTGTATGGGAGGTAGGCGTGATTTTCATCCGTTTTTGTCAAATATCATAGTAATGGTCAACGTTAAATATCAAAGGCTATGTGCAAAATTTCAAGACCTTTCTTTAATTTGAGCAGTTTTTTAAGATATTTTACGTTTGAAATAAAGCCACTTTGTATGGGAAATGGGTGTGGTTTTCATTCGATTTTGCCATATCATAGATATGGCTTATATTAAATATAAAAGCTTATGTGCACAATTTTAAGACATTTCTTTAATTTTTGTGGATTTTTAAGAGATTTTACATTTAAAATAAAGACATTTGTATGGGAGGTAGGCGTGGTTTTCATCCGTTTTATCTCAATTTCAGAGTCAGGACTCAAATTGAAGATCAAAGCTTACGTGCCAAATTACAATGCATTTCTTTAATTTTTGTGGATTTTAAAAATATTTTACGGTTAAAATAAAGTCACTTTGTATGGGAGGTAGGCATGGTTTTAATCCGATTTGGTCCATTTTGGAACTTGATCCTTTTTTTTAACCTTTTTTAAAAATAAACTTATATTTTGAATTTCATCGCGATAGCTTTAAAATTACGGCTGTAATCGTGTCGACAGACGGACAGACAGACGGACACACGGAAATCGACTCAGGAGATGATGCTGATCAAAAATATATATATTTTTCCTTACCTGCCACGCCTCCTTCTTGGCGTTACAAACGGAATGACAAAGTTAATATACCCCTTACGCAGTACGCGTTGGGGTATAAAAATCACCTTAACCCTCCGTTACTATCGCTATTCGGAGTAACGTCATTACTAACCAGAGTGTAATCCACCCATAAAATTTAATTCACGAATCTGTAAGAGAGAACATTAAAACAGTAAAATGGTTCTGTTTTTCTATTAAACATAAAATTCCTTCAATTTAATTAATATATAATTAAAAAAAAAATATATCAAAATTAGGTAAATTAATTTTTTTTAGGTTTTAAAAGTTATCTGTGTAATCCACCCTGCGTTAGTAATGAAGGGTTAAAGTAATTATTTTTGATAAATTTTTTTTTTTGGTTATATATGACAGTTATTTTTTATCGCTATTTTTTCGATCAAAAATAAAAATTATTATAGATTGTTATTTTTCGATCAGAATATAACTAATTTTTTTATCGATATTTTTTCAATAAGAAATAAAAATCATTTTGTGATCGTTATTTTTTCGTTATTTTTCATCGTTATTTTTTCGATCAGAAATAATAAAATTTTTAATCGTTATTTTTTCAATCAGAAATAAAAGTTAGTTTTTAATCTTTGTTTTTTATATCAGAAATAAAAATCATTTTGTGATCGTTATTTGCCGATCAGAAATAAAAGATATTATTTATCGTTATTTTTTTCAATCAGAAATAAAAATCATTTTGTGATCGAAATTTTTTCGATCAGAAATAAAAGTTATTTTTATATCGTTATTTTTGCGATCAGAAGTATAAGTTACTTATTTGCAGAAATAAAAATTATTTTTTTATAATAGAAACTGTTATTGAGTTCAAATTAAAAAGTAATTGAGCATATAAAAAATAAAGTTCATACGTTACACCCTTCAAACCCACGTTTATCGTCATACAAGCAAGTTGTCTTGGGGAAGGATTTGATCAACGATTTTGTCAAGGAACAGGCCAAGTATTTGAACAAAGATTTGGGTAATAATTTAGACAAGGATTTAAGGATTTATATAAGAAAAAGGTGGAAAATGGTAGTAGTAGTCGAAAATAGTAGCATTAAATAGTAGTAGATATGGAAGCAGAAAATAGTAGAAGAAAATAGTGGTGGAAAATAGTAAGACAAAATAAAAGAACATAAATAGAATACAGTAGCATTAAAAAGTAGTAGGAAATATTAGTAGAATTAGTTGCGCAAATAGTAGCAAAAAATTGGAAGTAGAAAATAGTAGTAGAAAATAGTAGTATTACACTGTAGTAGATATAGAAGTAGAAATGGCTGTAGAAAAAAATAACAGTTAAAAGAATTTCACTTAAAAAAGACTTCTAAATAACGCCCACCGTCATGTACATTAGACATCTGCATGAATACATTTGTTTTGCCTGCAGCAAAGTGCACACTTTCGGACTCTACCACATTTTATAGTATCTTTCAAACTTGTGTACAGTACTTTCAAATCAAACACAGGTTGAAGCGAGTAGTGCACAACATCCGGTTGGATCTTAACAGAGTGTGTACACAACTTTAGGTTGGTTGCATAGCTATTTTTCATGCAGACTACTTTGTCTTTTCAAAACATAGCAAATACACCAAGTAGATTTTAGAAAATAGAAAATAGATATGAAGATCATGTTAACCCTTTCACCCCTACTGGGATCATATGTCCCAGCGAAGTTCCAGACTTCATATCTTTTTTATTTCGTTATATATTTTTATATCTAAAACATCCCAATAAAGGTTGAAGCATTATGTGTATTATAATTAAAAACAACTGCGCTGCATTATAGCGGTACCTCATTTGTATGCAGTTGTTTTAAAGTGAAGCACGTGTTTTACGCAGAAAGTTTCACATTTTTGTCAATAAAACAGCAGTTTTTGTGTTTTTGTTCACTATTCTATATAGTTACTAAAAGTAAATGGTGGAATATTGTTTCTTACATTTTGCAGCAAGAAAATAATCAAAGGGTAAAATGATAGAAACGATTTATTTTGAGTGGGACGTATTGTCCCATAGCTTTACAAATACAAGTTTGGTTTTTAATTTTTGCAGATGGCAAAGAAGAAATTATCGAATAAGGAAATGGTTGATATTATGCTAGAGAGCGATGGAAGCGAAAATGATGGTACTGACTTCAGTGACTCCGGGTCCAATTATTTTCCATCAGATGACGAAGATCAGCACACTGAGGAAGAAAATATATCTGACTCAAGTGACGAGAGCCATGAGTCTGGTGATGATGTTGCCCCTGATGCTGCTGTTGCACTTGGTACTTGTACGAGTATGTCGACTAACTTTAGCGAAAACACTACATTTGTTCCTAAATATACAATGCCTGCGGACAGAGATGCACAGGTATTATTGGATTTGCCCCCTTCGACTACTGAGTATGATATCTTCAGAAAAATTTTCCCGAAGGGTATGTACATTCGCATTGCCGAATGTACTAATCAGAGGCTAACGGAGCTAAATAGGGTAAAGAGTTCGAAACGTAATTCAACGGATAAATATGAAATTATGACTTTCATTGGAGTGTGTTTAATTATGCACTATAATCACGTTCCGGCTATAGCTGATTATTGGAGCAAGAACCTATCTTTGGGCAATGAATCTATCAAAAAGAGCATGTCACGTGACCGATACACTCACATGTCGTCGACAATATATTTCAATGACGTAGAAAAGCCGAATGGAGCTCCAAAAAAACTACTACATATCTGAACTTGTAGCGTGTGTAAAAAAAAACATTTTCGAAAGCACGAAGTGAGAGTCCTTTCCAATCAATAGATGAGTGCATGACCAAATTCAAGGGCCGTTCCGTCCTAAAGCAGTACATGCCAATGAAGCCCATAAAACGTGGAGTGAAAATATGGATGCGATGTGATTCTAAGAACGGATATACTTATGACTTAAATATTTATACCGGAAAGGAAACCAACTCTGAGATCACCGGCACTCTTGGCGAAAGAGTCATCCTTAATTTGACATATACGATTCGCAATAACGACGTTGCTGTTATTTTCGACAGATTTTTTACGTCAGTATCTTTGCTAAAGAACATTACATTTCCAGCGTTTGGAACGCATATGAAAAATCGGAAAGAAACGCCAAATTTCGTAGGACGCATGGACCGCGGGCACAGTCAATTTCAAGTGAGTGCTGATGGGTTATCAGCTGCAAGATGGATGGACTCTAAGGAAGTACTGAGCATGTCAAATTGCCATATGCCACACTTAGATCAGGTGCAAAGAAAGCAAAAGGATGGCACAAGGAGTACTGTGGACTGCCCTTTGCTTATAAGAGACTACAATCGGATGATGGGAGGCGTCGATCTCGCCGACCAAAAAACAGCAGTATACGACATGAACAGAAAGTCCAAAAAGTGGTGGAGGAAAGTATTTTTTAAAATCCTAATGCTGTGTGTTGTAAACTCGTGGATCATATATATGGAGCATCATCAACGTAAGATGCCATTAATTCAGTTTATAGTCCCACTAGCTGAAGCACTTATAGCGGAGGGAATGAAACACAAAGGATTAAAAACACGTCGGACAGGCGGCAGGCCTTCAAAGCGGGCTAAGAAGGAGATTTTGAACATTGGCGATCATTTGCCCGTTGAAAGCACCTTGCGCCGTCGTTGCGTTCGATGCACTTCCATGAAGAAAGAGAAAAGAACTGAATTCGTGTGTTCAGGATGCAATAATGCTCTATGCCCTTCCTGTTTCGCACCGTTCCACCAATAAAATAATTTATTTGATATATAAGATTTGAATTTGTTAAGTTCCATTGTATTCTTTTTTATGTTCCCTTATATTCGTAAGCTTTGAATTTTCGATGTTCCTTTGTTTTTCGTATAATAAAAATCTAAATAAAAAGAAAAATTTAAATTCATCAAATTAATTTTTTGCTTATTGTAGCTTTATTGGGACATAATATCCCACCGATAAACCTTATTGGGAGTATATATCCCAGGACAACGGAAAGGATCTCCGACTTCTCATGTATCCCGAACATCTTATATATTAGCCTTATAACTGTATTTGCAGTCAAGACCTACCACATTTAAAAAAAAAACTCCGGGGTGAAAGGGTTAAAAGAGTATGCCTAAAAAAGTCTACTTTATTTTTAGATTATTTTATACACTTTCTTTAAAATTATTGAAGTTTAAAACATTTCACTTTATTCTATTCAAGGTTTGTATGAATTATTTTCACATTCTTTTATTTAATCTAACTTATAATCTAACCTAAGCGAGGAAATTTTATATCAAAAACATTTCGGTTTTGCGTACAGTACTTGAATGTTTTACTTTTGTTTTGTAGTGTACTCACTAGTAGTTGGTTGTTGGCAATGATAGAGTGTAAGTATACGTGTTTCAAGCAAATGTTTTGAAGAGGCGTTCGGGTGAATTCGTGCAGATGTCTAATGTGCATACACATGTTTCTTTTTTTATCGATATAATTTCGATCACAAAAATACTTTTCAATCTGATCGAAAAAATATCGATCAGTGATTGATTTTTATTTCTAATCTAAAAAATATCGATTAAAAATAGCTTTTATTTCTGATCGAAATAATAACGATCACAAAATAATTTTCATTTCTGATTGAAACAAATAGCGATCAAAAAATAATTTATTTCTGATCGAAAAAAAATTATTACAAAATGATTTTTATTTCTGATCGAAAAAATAACGATCAAAACATAACTTTTATTTCTGATCGAAAAAGTAACGATCCAAAAATAAATGTTATTTCTAATCGAAAAAATAACAATCAATTATTTTTGCTTAAAAATATAACGAACAGAACTAATTTTTATTTCAGATCGAAAAAATAACAATCACTAAATAACATACATTTTCTTTTTCATCAAAAAAATAGCTTTTCTTTCTAATCGGAAAAATATTGATCAAAAGATAATTGCTATAAAATGTTTGATTGATGGCGATAATCGTTATTTGCTGCCCCTGATTGGAGCATAGAGATTGCACAGGGTTTTGATTTTAGAATAAGTTCTATAAACAAAAGGTTAGCGGTCAATGTAGGGTATAATAATTATATCCTGAGTCTAACTCACTGCATTCATTGATTTTCTACTCTCAGATTCCATTTATTAAACTTAAAAAGCATTTTGATGCCGATTAACAAATATTATATTTTTATTCCATGCCAATCTAAATATTTCTTAACAAATTTTAAAATTTCAATCTTTCAACAAAGAAATACGTATTGAGTTTTTAAAACTCTGTAATTACTCTCTAATTAGGCCAGCAAATTGCTTTAAAAATGGTCCGCTTGGCAATAATTTGCGGATAGCTAAAATCGTTTTAATCACTTGATTAAAACTGAAATGAGGATTGTCCAAGCATTGCAGCCTCTGCCACTTTAAAGTTGCACTTTTCCACAAAAAACTTCATACTGTAAAAAAAGTCCTGGAGAATTTAATTGTGGAGCGCAGAACTCTGTGTCAGATAAATAAAAAGGAAACTTTTTTTAGTATTTCGCAAATAGCTAAAAAATCTTTCATCTAACAGAAAAAAATATTCCCAGATACATATAAAAAAAGAGCCTATTTGAACCACTATAGTTCAAATCTATCAGAAATATCTTAAATAATAAGTGAGATGATATCTGAAAACAAAAGTAACAATTCTTACCAGAAAATGTTTTTCACCTTTATTGAAATAAAACACTCCACAAATAGTTGAACATTTTTTTTCATGTGAAATTTCATCGCTTGCGGATATGGTTATTGATCAAACTTTCATTAGATCCTTGAAGAAAATGTATGTCTCATTTTTGGTAAAGCTATAGCTCCAATTATCATTTATACTTTTACTATATGTGTACTTTTGCACCTATTGAGCAAAAACCACAAACAGGGAATCTAAACAATCGATTTTGTATTCGTCAATATCTCCGCTTTACAAGAGTTCCTTAGTTTATGAAAACAAAAAATATGCATTCAAAATCAATTCATTTCTATACACAAATGGTAATTTCTTTACAAAAAGCTCGTTTTTGGAATTTTGCCGATTATAAACTTGTTTAATTCAGTATATTTCAAGCATCGGTGGTTCAGTGGTAGAATGCTCGCCTGCCACGCGGGCGGCCCGGGTTCGATTCCCGGCCGATGCAATTATTTTTATAAAAAATTCGTTTTTATACCTGTTTTACCTACTACGAGCAATTTGTTTTAACAATTATGTAGTTAATTATATAATATTGTATATTAGTTATAATTATGTATAGTAATAATTCTTTTTTGATGAATTATAAGATTCATAAATTTTGCAATATTTAAATTAAAACTAGTAGTTTTCCATTATGACACAAAATAGAATCACAAGAATATTTATTTCAATTTGAAAAATGATACATTTATTTAAATAACAAAGAAAATTTCATTGAAAAATCATTGAATTTCTTTTGCCTTGAATTAAACATGGGTTTCTCTTAGTGGTAACAAATTTTCTTTTTGATGACTTTCTTGCACAGATATATCTGTAAATGCATTGAATAAAACGATTAAACAGTTATGCATTTGGTGTAAATTTGTTAAAAAATAAAATTAAGGTCATAAAAAATATACATTTTCAATGGATTAAAAAAAAAAAAAAACAAAAACGTTTTGAATTTCTGGTTAACCACGTGTAGGTGGTTGTTTGAGGCAAATAAATGGCAACGCGACATTGCAAATCAAAAAAACAAAGTTGCGAAGCAATTAAAAAATGCAGCTCAGAATCAATTTGCAACAACGTGCCATTTGTTTGCTTCTCTATACTAACTTTACAGCATAATGAATAATTAATGAATGTATTTTTTTTTTTTTTTGTTATTATAATTAATATTTAAAATGTCTTCTCTGTCAGCAAAGTCTACTTGCCGGTGGTAAACTTAGAGAGCCCCTCCAACAGGCTAACGTAGGATGTGTGCTCATGAGCCGTAGCCAAGTCGGACAATTTCTCAACAAATTCATTGCTAATGCCCTTCTCCTCCAGTAAATTCATGAGTAAATCGTACAAGTACTAGATACAATTGAACAATTATGTTTTGTTAACAGCACTTTTTACTTTAGTAAAACTTACGCCATCGAGAACATCACCAGCCACAGCATAAACCTTGTCATTCCACTCGCCCTCGAAGATGCACATTTCATCAATACCGAAAACATCATCTATACAAATTTATATAATAAAATACCATAAACAGAAAACTAATTTTTTAATACGCACTGTATTCGCCCTCCTGAGCAGCACCCTGAAGAAAAGAGCATGTAAAGGACACGGTGGTTTTTCCCCTAACGATGTCCACTTCAAATTGTGGCTTGCTACGCATCTCGCCAATATCGGGTTTCTCAGTGGCTGTCTCGATTTCTGGCTCCTCCTCGGTGTCGACGGTGTGATTCACATTGAAACTGATGACTACCCTTTAAACACAAAATTGCACCATTTATAATAAAATAAAAATTATTACTACTTTCTTATCTACTTACTTCTCATGCTCAGACTGCTTAGTCAACTCCACATCGGCGCCTTGCAAATTAACGCTGAAACCTGCCAATTCAGCTGGTACCTTGTTTTTTTGAGCTTTACGTTCGGTCAAAATTTCTTCAGTTAAAAATTCTACCAATTCACGTTCGCCTGTTGGGGAATTCAAGAAAACAATGCAAATAAATTTCATCATAATTTTCTAGGTTATGTAATCAATTAATATCGAATCCAATATCCTATATTTCACTAAATGGAACTCACCCTTTGTATGCATGTGTTTCATACCACATCCACAGCTGCAGCCCATGCTAGGCTTATGCAAATTCAAGACGGTCGCAGCTTTCATAGATTCTGGATTCTTCGACATGTGCCAAAGGGTGCGTGTAAAATCGCGTTTTCCCATTGCATTTTTCATAGCAGTCGACGAATTGCCAGATGCGATTTTGGCGAAACGGAGTGTAGCTTTAGTTAACTTATTCATTTTTGTTGAGAAAACTTCTAAAAACTATTCGAATCTATTTTACAATTTTATTTTTATGTTAACCGTCTGACCGGTGCAGTGAAAAGCGAAAACTGGAAAAATTTTGCTTAAACTTAACCTAAAAATTAGAATGTTAAATGTAGGGTGACTATGAGGTATTAGTAAAAGAATACTACCGTACATTCCAAACTGTCTACATAGCATCTTAGACACAAGTGAGCTTGTCTGTCACACAATACTGCGGCACGAAATGTGTAAAACCGCAAGCATTCGATTTGTACGGCCTGTGTGTCACACTTAGGCTTGGTTTTTATTGTTTTTTTTTTTAATCATTCATTCTTTTTGAGAAATTTGAAAAAAACCATGCCGATTTTTTGTTCACTGAAGAATGAGACAAGAGGCGGGTGATTTTTGCCTTCGCGTTTGGTCACTTTCATCTCCCACAAACAGAAAGCCGGTAAAATTTTTCTTTGCATAATTAATGCATCTGTTCGAATTTTACGAACTTCTAAATATTGTAAATTAAATGACAAATATTATAAGCCCGTATAAATTTATCAAAAAAATGCCGCCATTCTATGCTCTAGTGACCATGATAAAAATATTGTTTATCGTTTTACTTCCCAGTTCTTACGCGTCTTATTCACACTTTTTGTCATGGGCATGACAATCCAAATGGACACAAAAATTTAACCGGCATGAAAATACCAATATTATTATACTACGTTTGCATTGCAGCCAAATCTGGCGGTTAAGTCCAAAAATGAGATTAAGTATTGAAACCGCTTACTAACCTCTAAGGTTTCAAATACAAATTCGTACCTTGTAAGCTTATACTACGTTTACATTGCAGCCAAATCTGAAGGTTAAGTCCAAAAATGAGATTAAGTACTGAAACCACTTACTAACCACCAGCCACAGCCAATTCGTACCTTATAAGCTTAGATGTTTCATCTAAATCTCCATCTAAATCTTCAAATTTCGTAATGCAACACTGTGCTTAGGTTTTTTTTTCGTAAAGCACAAGGTGGAATGTCATATTAAAAATTTCGAGATCTGATAATATCGCAAGTTGACTTCGGAAAAACGTTAGATTTAACCTCCTAATAGACAGTGTAAGCAGTTTAGAGATTACGAAACTTTTTTCAGGAAAATCTCGAGATTAAACTGCAATATAAACGTAGTATTAGTTTGTGAACGGTATTTCAGCTTAAAAGCATGCATCGCATTTTCGCAAAACTTTTCGTCATTGTTATGACTGTCTAAACAGGCATCATAATATCAACATTTTGAACCATTGTAGCTCATATATTAAAAATTCAAGAAAAAATTTTAAGACAGTTTTATTTGAAGTATGAAACCCCAAAAATAAAAGAACTGCATAAAATATATCAGGACTTATTAAACATCTAAGTCTACCAAAAATATTTAAATTTAACCCTGTCCATCCCGGATGCGGCTTTGGGGCTCTAGTGCGAAAATCAACTAAAAACCAGTAAAAATGGTCGAAGGTAACTTCGGAGAACAATTCAACCTGGGAACACAAAATTTCACACTGAGATTTTTTCGACTACGTATATTAAATCAGAACTTGACAATATTTTGTCAAATAATAATACTATGATAAAGAGACTTCGAAGCTTTCAAAGTAAGCTTTAAAATAAAGGGTGGATTATATTTTTTTGTATGAAGATTGATAAACTCTATATTTTGTTTTAGCTTATTCTTTCTTGAAATGATATATTTTCTTCTTTTTATTAGGGTATTTTTTTCACTGCCCCGTTCTGGAGCAGAACATCAGTTTGAAAACAACGCTGTTTTTCTTAGCTTGCCAGCTTTCTCAATTTTAATTTTAATATTTTTGAAGTTAAGGTTTGAATTCATAGAAATAAAAAATAAGGAAGTGATGTTGAGCTCACATACACTGTACGTGTGCTGAGGCATTTTTTCAGATGTCAGTGCTTGAAATTTGTGACATTAGCTCTTGCCGAGCAAAACAAAACAAATTTATAAGCTATCGGATCTGTCAACTCACAAGCTTGACTTCAGGGGCGCATTCATTTTTCATGGTGCCATATATTTACAGGGCGCCTTTGCTATTACTGGAGTAAATTAATAATACGTTTTGTTTGTTGTTTTTATTGGCATTATATATACCATATAGAATTATTCTTTAGCTCAGTTCGCTCACATTTAGGCGAAAACATTCAAAAACAAAACTTAGAATTCAAACAAAATTATTAGATATAACCAAATCTATTTTGCATAAAATATATTATAATTAAATTGTTTTGAACACTTAAGTGATTAAAACTTTAATTTAATTATTAATATCGTCGTTTGGCGTGCAAAATCGCGTATCCGCCTCTTGCACTTACACACACACACACACACACGGTGATAGTAAAATTCCACAGGAGTGCAGGAAAACTGCTTTCTTTTCAACTATTGAATGGATTTTCAACTAAACTAAAAAGATTTATTGAAAATTAGATACTTGCTTTGTTCTTAAATCTGCATATAATGAAAAATCCACTCTTTAATAATTAAATCAAATTGAACTAAAATAAAATTTAAATTTTGGCTATTTTGCAATATACGCGGTATTGCAAGTGGCTGAAACACGATATTTCACGCCCAACGACGATATGCAATTCCAATCAGAAAAATTGCGCCTAGCTGTACGCAACAACCGAATACGGCCCTGAGTAAATGTTTCTGTGTTAGTGAGAACATACACCAGTAAGAAAAATGCCTCACTTTTATTCCAGAACGCCACTTCCTTATCTCTTATTTCCATGTTTGAATTTTCCATTTTTGAATTATTTTAATTAGTGCTTTTTTCATGGCACACTCAGAACTTTTATTGTGTGAACTTTTATTTTCTACCACTTTGACAGTCAATTAAAAAATTTTAAGCAGTGCCTCTCAAATTGTGTTAGTTTAATCTGTGTTACGCTGCAGCCACACGTGATAGTACTGGCAGGCCAGCAAAGAATATGTATTGACTACGAAAATGTTTCAAAATAATCTACAAATCTACGCTGCGGCCACACGTGATGGTAAATGTTCATTTGAAAATTGTCGTCAAAGGCAAAGGTTTGACCACTTTATTATTTCGGTTGCTTTTATTCAGTGATGCTTTATATGCCAACACAGTACGAAACTGAAATGGGATAAAAATGGGGAACTAATTACTTTGTAAAATCTGTTTATCAATATTTTCCAAAATGAAATGCAACTTATTCATATGATATTTTATGTTTTAAATAAGGGCAATTAAAATAATTGCATATATTTCACTACAAGACATGAAAGAAAAGTGCATATTTAAAGTTCGAATATTTTAGGGAGAAAATACGGCACAGTTTCCTTACTTCGATTTCGCATTGGCTGTGGTTGTCAAAATTCACTGGCTCACCCCCTAGCCACACGTGCCAGTTCGAAGACAGTAACAGTTCGAAAAACTCAATACACTCTCATTTTTCACTAATACACTCACACCTTGACATCACTGGCAGTCCACTGGCAACAACTTTTACTGACACAGTGAACTTTGACAACCACAGCCAGTGCGAAATCGAAGTAAGGAAACAGTGTTGTATTTTCTCCCTAAAATATTCGAATTTTAAATATGCATTTTTCTTTCATGTCTTGTAGTGAAATATATGCAATTATTTTAATTGCCCTTATTTGAAACATAAAATATCATATGAATAAGTTGCATTTAATTTTGTAAAATATTGATAAACAGATTTTACAAAAAAATTAGTTCCCCATTTTTATCCCATTTAAGTTTCGTGCGGTCTTGGCATATAAAGCATCACTGAATAAAAGCAACCGAAATAATAAAGTGGTGGAACCTTTGCCTTTGACGACAGTTTGCAAATGAACATTTACTATCACGTGTGGCCGCAGCGTAGATTTGTAGATTATGTCGAAACATTTTCGTAGTTAATACATATTCTTTGCTGGCCTGCCAGTACTATCACGTGTGGCTGCAGCGTCAGTAAAAGTTGTTGAAAAGTGAGAGTGTATTGAGTTTTTCGAACTGTTACTGTCTTCGGACTGGCACATGTGGTTAGGGGATTAGTAGTGGCACCTAAAACCGAGTTGGCCATCTGACGTGAAAGTCTGGAATCTACAGTACATGGAGTAAAAAAGCTGCACCTAACCCAAGACTGGTGTAACTGTTGTATTTGTTTAACGTATAAAATTTGTTCTGCTACAGAACAGAGTAATGAAAAAAACGCGGCGGCAAATTAAATCATTTGTCAAAGTTAAGAAGAATTTTCACTTTCATTACATTGAATTTATTTTTATAAATAATACAATAGATCCGTTTGATCTCCAATCAATTCCATTAGAATTTGCAAATGGTTTTTAACAATTTTAAAATTAATTCTCAAATAAACATCAAGACTAAGTTTTTACTCAATTTACCATGTCTCTGGTTTCCATTCTAATAGTTTTTATTTATTTCAAAGAGCTTTTTACATTGCTAACTTTTTGTTTTTTGCTAACTTTAACAAAAACTTTAACTTTAACTCTATTAGCTGTTTTAAGAAGTTTGACACTATTACCATTTTGGACAGAAGAAATTTCTCGGACTTAAACTTACAACTTTTTACAAGGACGAGAAATTTTTTAACCTCGAGTGCACTATCTTTTACCATTTTTTTTTTAAGTTCTGAAACGCTTCTCGGACTAAAACCTGCAAAATTGGTAAATTGGACTAACATTTTTGCAATTTATTACTATTCTTATATGTTTCTGAATCATTGCGCCAGAAGCAACGGAAACAAAACTCCGAAGTCTATTACTGATAATGATACTTATCATTTAATATAATTTTTCTCTTATTACATTATCATAAACAAATTTTGTTATGACATTTAGGCTATTCACAGTTTAAGTTCGTAGGCCTGTTAAATTTACGATTTGTTGTTTTTACGCCATCTTACGTAAGCATATTTTTCTTTGTTGTTGTTTTGCATGCAAACGCAAATACTCAAACATGCGTAAATAAAAGTAGCCCTTGGACGTGTTTTTTGTGCGTTGGAAAATCATTGAATACGGCAAACACATACTGAGATGCTCACAGTTTCAAAAATAACAAATGCTATAAAAAGGATTTGTTAATATACGTTCAAAATGTGAATAGCCTAATTATTTTGTTGTGTAACTGTATCTTCGGTGGAGCTTGGAGTGGACCATCCCTCCCCATCAAAAACCCCTTAGCTATGTGGCTACTTCTATACATTTTGGGCTATTGTGTTTCTAGAATATGCTGTAAGATATCTTTGCGCGTGCAAATCGCTTTAAATATCACTATTACCTTGTAAGTGAAAATTTTTTAATTTCATGAATATAAGTTAACAGATCGGGTTTTCCGAGATCTGGAGTTCTTTATTGTTATTTAATTTATTTGAGCTATGCTCAACTGTTTATCATAACATCAAATTCGGAACTAAACAATAATTTTTTGACAACAACCATAGATACCAATTTTACAATAAGAAGAAGAATATTATTTTGGATTCCATGAAATACTTAATAAATTGAAATCTTGAGAAAATGCAGTGTCTACATTTTCTCACTGTTTCAAGTTATACGCGAGCAACTGTTCGCTGGTTCGTCACGTACAGCGCTCATATTACAGATGGCTGGTTATTGTTGACTGTCTGATGGCTGGCTGTTGCTGCTGTCTTAATAACGTGGGCGAATTTAGCATGTGACATTAACTCCTCCCTCTGTTAAATTCAAAACGTCCCTGTTTTGATCACTGATTCTGTTTAGAATTTCCCTAAGGTCCTGCTCTGCGTTTGCTGATAATTTCCTCTTCCTGTATTGTTTAACGAGAAAAGTTACTAGTATGCTGATCATACCAATGGTCGTCACAAAGATCATTATTAACCAATATGTTTTGTGCGATTGTATGTCTTCATTAATTGATGCGATGTGGTTTGTGTTATCTAAATGAAGTTTGTGAAGATACGGCAAGGATAACTTCAATTCGTGCTGTAGAAACTTCATGTCCATGGTTTTTGGAGGATGTGGTTGTGAAAATGTAGAATTCAGTTTAGTTGTGAAGGTTGATCCGTTAATTTTTACGGATGCTGAAGTAAACGTCAATAGGAATGTTCCCGAAATCGTTAAATTTTGCTGATCAGTGATGGTAGTATTAACGACTTCATTCAAGATAATGATTCCTTCATCGATTTCTTGGACTAATGGTAAGTGATATGTGGTCTCTGTTGGGCATGCTGCCGAGTTGTTATTCAATAGTTGCTGCAAACATGGTGATGTTGTCGGTTGGCAAATTTGGGCGACTGATATATCGGTGCAATTTTTAACTGGTCGAGTTATGCCATAACAATTAGCTGCTTCATTAATATCTAATTTAACAATAGTTCTATCATGACTTACAGGAAAAATTTTTATAAAGTCACAAAATTGGATAAGCTTAGGAGTTTTCACAATATAAATAATAAGTTCATTGTTTTGTAATACTTTTACAGTAGCAACTCTTAAAATATTACTAATACTAAGAGGTACGGTTTCAGAGTCGGTTAAATGATTGATTTCAATATTGTCTAATATGAGCGGATTAATTATGTTATCTCTTGCAAGAACTATGGACAAGACAACATTGTTTAAGTGATTAATGATGGCTATATTTCGGTTTGCGATGAATTCCAACAATAACTCTTCCCTGTTTCGAAGAACATCGTTAGTTATATGCCCCTTTTGGAGGATATTGATTCTCCCAGTCAATTCATTGATTTTGTCTTGTATCATTGAATTAATTCTTGTTTGTCTGTTGCTGTTTTCTATCAAAATTTTCTGTTTCGTAACTAGCAATTCCCAATCCTCATGATCAGGAGTACCGGCTATGAACTTAAGTGCTGAGCCTAAGAAGTCTATTGATCTAGCAAATCTTCTATTTACACGAATTGCACTTATTATTCGATCTATTTCTTGTAATTGTGAGTCTATAGTTTGCAGATATTGCGAATTGTTTCCGACTTGTATCAGTGTGTCCTCTGTTTGTGTAATAATCTGCTGATAGTCCGTCAGGTTTGTCTCGTGAATAAGGTAAGTGTATTCGTCAAACACTGCTACTTTTCCCTTAGTTAGTGCTATAAAATGTGCAGATGAGTAGTCAGTTATTCGGGTTGCAGTCAGTCGGAATAGATGTATAACCCTAGAAAGAAAAAGAAAAAGAGAAAGAGAAAAAAAAAAAAAAATATTTAGAAAAGAGAAGAGTGAAAAAAAACAACAAAATGTTATCTTAAATTATTTTTGTGCACCCTTTTCCCATTGATTAGTACTGTTGTACCCAAATCTTCTTGTATAATGCCTTCTACAAAAACTTTGTCAAGTTTGTTTCCTAATCGTCTATTTCTGCGAATAAAAACTTTATCTCCAGGTTGGTAGGTTTTATTAATACTTTTTTCGTTAGATCTACGCACTGTTTTTTGCTGAGCCGTAATTAATTTATTCTGTATTATTTTTAGTTCGTCTTCCGAATAACTGTGGAGTATATCTATGGGTTTTTTGCCTGTAACGGAATGGATAGTGTTGTTATATTTAAGCGTTGCTAATAGAATTAATTCCATTGTATCTGTTACATCATACTGCGATTTAAGGCAACGGGCTATTTCTAGCAGCGTTGAGTGTATTCTTTCAACTTGTCCATTGCTCTTGCTGTGCATTGGGGCCACGAAATATTGTTCTATGTTGAAGTGATCTCTAAGAAATGTGGATATAATGTTGGATTGAAATGCTTTTTCGTTATCCGAAACTAGAAGTCTTGTATTTTTAAAATTCAAAAGAATTTGGAAAAGAGCTGCTTTGATATCTAAAGAGGATCGAGAGGTAATGGGTATTGCCACAGTAAATTTCGAGAACTTGTCCACACAAGTTAAGAAATGCTGTTTACCTGTAATGAAAATGTCCATATGTAAAATTTCTCCTGGAAAATTCGGACTGGGAGTTTCTGCGATTGCTATGTTTTGGGGTTTCCGTTGGTACTTATTTTCCAAGCAAATTTTACAGTTTGCAATGATGCCTTTAAGCATTTTTTTTATCCCCGGGAAATAATATTCACTAATTATTTGCTGGAAGTTCTCTTGTAACGATCTGTGCGCGCGATTATGCTCTGTAATTGCTGTTTCTAATTGGTCATCTTTATTTATAATATCGATAACTAGACGCTCCGTATGGATAAACTTCACCGAAGGAAATGCTGTCACTAATTTGTCTTGGATGAATGCCAAAGTTTGTAAATCACAATGAATGGCGTTAATGGTATTAGGGTTGATGGTGTCCGTTAGGTATTTTATTAAGGTGTCAGTAGTGGCAAAATTTATGGTGTGTCGGATAAATTTTCGAAATATTATTTTTGTACCTTTAAAGCTGTGGGTTGTTCGAGATAGGATAAACTGGTTTTTAAACTGGTTTATTGGGAATTTAATTGTCTTGATAACTTGCGACGAAGAAAGTTCACTGTGTACTGTTGAGTCGATCGAGATGTCCGTCATTGCGTTAAGGTATTGCCTGCTCAAAGCATCAGCGACCTTGTTTTCTTTTCCTGGTTTGTAGTGGAAGGTGGGTGCAAATTCTTCAATAAGCGCGCGCCATCTTTTAATTTTGGAATTTGGGTTGCGATCGGAAATCGCGAAAGTCAGGGGTTGGTGGTCGGTAAAAATATGAATATTTGTTATTCCATACAGATAATGCCTTAAAGCCTGTAGAGCCCATACTATAGCTAATAACTCCCGCTCATTAGTTGCGTAGTTTTCTTCTGCTTTCGCAAGTGTGCGTGAAATCATTGTAATGGGTCTACCCTCTTGTGACAGCACTGCTCCCAATGCTACACTTGAAGCGTCTGTTGTTAATTCGAATGGCTTAGTATAGTCTGGGTGTGCTAAAAGAACATCTTCAGAGGCCAGGATATTTTTTAATTTTTCAAAGGCAAGACATGCTTCTTCGTCAAATTCTATTTTTTTGTGTTTCGAGTGTTTGGTTCCAATATGACCATTTTCACCGCGGAGGTACCTTGTAAGAGGCTTTGCTATTTGAGCATAGTCCCTAATAAATCGTCTGTAATACCCTGATAACCCAAGGAATGAACGCAGTGATTTTAATGTTTTGGGTTTTTCGTAGTTAAGGATAGCGTGAACCTTATCGGGGCATGTTTTTATACCGTTTTCGGAGACAAGAAATCCAAGAAATTCTACTTCTGTTTGAAAAAATTTGGATTTTTCGGGTGAGACTCTCATTCCTGCTTTTTCGAGTTTCTGAAGTATTTTATTTATGTGCTGTAAGTGTGCATTTTCATCTGGGGAGTAAATTATGATGTCATCAATGTAAACATGACATATCTTTCCTATGTCTTCCCTTAGGATGTCGTCTATTGCCCGTTGAAAAATGCTAGGTGCATTTTTCAGTCCAAAAGGCAAGCGACAAAATTCGTATTTGCCATTGTTAACATTGAAGGCTGTTTTTTGTCTATCGGCTTGGGCAAGTATGATTTGATGGAAACCAGATTTCAAATCGAGGGTGGTGAAAAATTTCGATTTGCCTAGATTAGCTAGTATTACAGATGTATCTGGTATGGGGTATTTGTCGGAGATCGTACATTCGTTTATTTTTCGGAAGTCAATTACCAATCGTAATTTTTGTTTACCGTTTACGTCAGTTCCCTTTTTGTTAACTACGTGTATAGGGGAGTTGAATGGAGAGTTTGATTTTTGGATTATACCATCGCGCAGTAAAGATTTTATTTCTTCATTGACAAATTCGGCCGCTGAAATTGGGTAAGGGTAACCTCTTGTGTAAATCGGGTTTTCTGTTTTGGTTTTGATGGAAGCTTGCACCACAGTGTTATAAGGTAGAGCTCTATTGGGGTCTGCAAAGGCATTTGCATTTAATGAAATTATAGATTGAAGACGATTGAGCAGATGTGGTGGAACTAAATTGAAATTTAGGTCAATTGAGTTAATTTCTTGATAGTTTTGATGCGACAAAAATTCTTTGCCAGTTTTGTGGTAAAGAATACCTTTTTTTACGTCTATTAAGGCCTCAATGTTTCTGAGAAAATCGTAACCTACAATACCGTCGAAGTTTTTAAGAGCGGGTAATAGATAAAAGGTTGCTGTTTGGTTCAAAATGTTTACTTTACATTCCTGTTCTATAATGTTCGTTCCATTAACGGAGCTTACTTTAAAAGGTTTCACGACTGCTTTAATATTGTTTAAAAAACTATGTGGCTTAATGTAATTCTTGGATGCCCCGGTATCTATTAGAATACGAAGCTCTTGACCATTTTTGTTTTTTTTTGTTATGAAGGGCAAGAGCGACGTTAGCCTAAAAAATTTATTTCTTCGGTTTCAGTCTGTTCGTCATTTTCATAGACACTTCCTCCATTTTCCTCATCATAAACAGAATCTTCAACATCAGGGTCATTCAAAGGCTCTCCCAGCATGCAATTGATTCTTTGCATTTTTTGTTGCATCGTATTAGTGCGTCCGGAGGAAATTTGTTCTCGTTCTCGCTTAACAGCGCGATTATGGCAATCGTACTGTTGCGATTGATATTGTTGTTGGTATTGTTGTTGCTGTGGCAGCCTGTTACTTGAATTATTGTTATTTTTTCTGAAACCAGACGAGCCTGGGTCAATTTCCATTGGTATAGGTTTATCCCCTGACTGCTTTGGTCTATAAGATGGGTGAGAGTTGTAATTAAGGTTTTTTGGAGGTAGTAATTGTTGTTGTGGTCTATTACTTTTGATTAAATTGCCCGCAGCAAATGTTTTGGCAAAATCATGTCTTCTTTGATTTGTTTCCAACTCTTGAGCGGTTGCCAAAGCCGAAGGTAGATCAGCTGGCTTTGCTGAAAACAAAATATCGCACAATGGTCGCCGCAAACCAGAGATAAAAACTCGAAGGGCGTTTTCTCGTGCGCGTTCATTAAGTACAGTAACTACGTCTTCGTTATTACTATGTGTCATCTTATTTTTGTCCAGTATTAAAGTCAGTTGCTTGTCCACGTTGTCGTAATAGTCAATAAGAGAACGGTTGCCTTGGCGAAGAATGCTTAGTTCGTTTTCCAGGACATGAATTGGTCTTCTGTCCGAGTAACATTGATCTAGCCTTGCAATTATGGCCTTAAAATTAAGAATTGTATTAAAGGAGGAAAGCGTTGCGTTAGCAGAACCGGTAATTTTGTTCCTAAATATTCCCATTGCTATGTAGTAGTGTTCCGAACCTTCCTTATAATAATTCATGGCGAAATGCGTTGCTTCTCGCCAAGCTGGATATGCTGAAGCATTTCCGTTAAATTCTGGTACAGATTTAATAAGATCTAAAGTTGTACTTTTGTTTTGTACATTTGGTAAAATAGTAACTGGAGCATATGACTCCACACTTGGTAAGCTCAATTGGCTAATAGCGTTTGTAATGCCTTCCAGCTGTGCTGTAAGGCGACCATTCAATGCCTCCACAGCTGCATTAACTATGGTAAGTACTTGTTCTCTAGTTACTTCCATTTTTTTTTTAAATTTAATTGAGACGAAAGGGAGAAGAGGAAAAACAAAAAATTTCGAAACAGAAAATTAACTGTTAAAAAACAAAAATCCCACACTGATATTTTTTTGCAATAATCACACAAATAAAATAAACCGGAGACTTTAAATACTTGAAATCAATCACTTTCACACAAAAATTTTTTGTTTATTTATTATATATTTTTTTATACATGAAGACTCTGATTCGTACTTACATAAAAATTATTATATTCATCTTAATAAATTTTGAATACAGGAATGTTTACAAAAGATTGGTCCTCTGCTGCTTTGGGATGCTGCTTTTTTTTGGTTAATTCGTTTCCTTGGTTGCTTCGCCTTTTCTCTTTGAAAGATGTAATGAATTGTTTTTCTTCTGATTTTAGTATATGTCTTTAATTGCTTTTGGCATTTAATTGCTTAATTTTTCTTAAACACTTTAAAAATTTTAATGCTTCTTGCATTTATTTTATTAAGTCACTTTTCAATGTCTCTCGCATTTACTTGTTTGATTCATAAAGTTTATATTTTTCTTACAAACTTCGTTAAAGAATTCTTAGTGCTTCTGAATTTATTTTACTAAGTCACTTTTCAATACTTTTTGCATTTACTTGTTTGATTCATAAAGTTAATATCTTTTTTAAAACTTTTTTGGAAAACTTTTAGTGCTTTTGAATTAATTTTATTTAATCACTTTTCAATGCTTTTTGCATTTACTTGTTTGATTCATAAAGTTAATATCTTTTTTTAAAACTTTTTTGGAAAACTTTTAGTGCTTTTGAATTAATTTTATTTAATCACTTTTCAATGCTTTTTGCATTTACTTGTAAGATTCAATCACGTTGGGCGCCAGTTAACAGATCGGGTTTTCCGAGATCTGGAGTTCTTTATTGTTATTTAATTTATTTGAGCTATGCTCAACTGTTTATCATAACATCAAATTCGGAACTAAACAATAATTTTTTGACAACAACCATAGATACCAATTTTACAATAAGAAGAAGAATATTATTTTGGATTCCATGAAATACTTAATAAATTGAAATCTTGAGAAAATGCAGTGTCTACATTTTCTCACTGTTTCAAGTTATACGCGAGCAACTGTTCGCTGGTTCGTCACGTACAGCGCTCATATTACAGATGGCTGGTTATTGTTGACTGTCTGATGGCTGGCTGTTGCTGCTGTCTTAATAACGTGGGCGAATTTAGCATGTGACATTAACTTATATATTTGCTAAAAGCAAGGGCTCTTTAAATATTAAATATGTTCACTTAATACTTTTAAGTTTTAGTATGTATTGCAACTATCTCAACACTACTGTCTAGAGTAAACAGATCTTGAGAGGCACTAGAGTACTAAATTGATTAACAGTTTGTAGTTAATCAGCTGTTTTCAATTTTCATCCAATTGTGGTAGAAGCAAAAGAGTTTAAACAAAAACCGTTTGTAAGCATTGTCGCGTTGTGTTGACCATATCTCTAGTGTTAACGCCTTTCATATTGGGTGGAGAATATATGTTAAATATTATTAGTAATTAAAAATTAAAAACTTCTAAATTTGATGATATATATTAAAACTTTTTTATAGTGGCCGATGTGCATAAACTGATGATTCAATGTGAGGGGGACGTGGATAGTTTCCAGCATCCACACTGTCAACATGGACCAACATTGCTCTTCTACTATCAGGATGAGGGTCCAGAGAAGGGATACTTTGCGTGCGCAGCACATCGTGATAAGAAATCCTGCAATTACATGCTACGTGCAAATGAATTGACAGCAAATAAACTTAACAGACATCCAGAACAACCAACAGATGATTACCGAGCAGCCAGAAAGAAAGTACGATTGTTTTGTATTTATATATGAAATAATTCTAACACATGTACACATTATTTACCATAGTTTTTGAACAGACCGAAGGGTGAACAGCGCCACTATTGTCATAGCTGCAATCTACCATTGCTCCAAGCTGAGCTGCAGCAACATGTCGGACACGATTTGGTCATGAATTTAAGTGCAAAATTCATGAAGGATCCTACACTATTTTTGCGTCCACTCGAGAACGACAAGGTGCAAGCACAGTACTTCTTTGACCAGAAGGCGTTGACGTTTTTTCAGAAATGTTTTCAGGAGCAGAAAATCACGTGAGTGGCTTTTGATGTTTTAAACTATTTGGTTATACTTCATGGTATTCCTTGTACTTGCAGCAAAGTGCTCTGCATTGGAGCACCACGCTTACACGCTCATCTGCGCAGTCATTGTTCCGGCAGCATTAAGAGTTATTTGCTGGACTTTGATCATCGTTTTTATTACTTCTTTAAGGACAAGCATTTTGCCTGGTATAATATGTGCAACAACTATTTGTTGGATGAAGAAGATAGTCATTTTTGGCGTTTCTTACGCATGCAGGATGAGTGTGTATTTGAATGGTTTTAATTTTCAATAAGAAATAATTTTTTTGTTCACTGCAGAAACGAACGTTTTCTTCTTTTCACGGATCCACCATTCGGATGTCGCACAGAGCCCATTGCAAACACTTTGCATCAAATAACGCGAATTTACAACAAAATGTGTAAACGTCCACATCACCCGCTGCCCATATTTTGGATTTTCCCCTACTTCTCTGCTCACTATATACAGCAATATATGCCAGAGCTGCTAATGTGCGACTACAAAGTCAACTACACCAACCACTCTGCCTACTCTGATGGGATAGGTGCACGCAAACAAGGCTCGCCCGCGCGCATTTTCACTAACATACCGCTAGATCGTCTAAAGCTACCGGTTACTGAGGAATATAAATACTGTACGCAGTGCCAGTTGTATACAGCGCTTGAAAATCGTCATTGCGACAAATGCAAAGAATGTCCAGCACGCAATGGCAGCACATATCGACATTGCGACCTCTGTGGCCTGTGCGTGAAGCCATCTTATGTACACTGCCAAAATTGTCGTCGCTGTACGCAGTTGGAGGGACACAATTGTGGAGAGTATCAGTTGCGTCAACGTTGTTGGATATGCCTACAGTTGGGACACATTGAACGCAATTGTGAAGCTTGGCAGAAGTACTGCAAGCTGCATGGACACAATGGAAGGAGCAGCGAAGAACAGGCGGTTATAACTTGCATGCTCTGCGACAAAATCGGACACAATGAGCGACGCTGCAAACAGCGTCATAAGCACTTGATTGACACAACTTTTATGGGTGAAACGCAGTCGGTATTCAAAGTTTGAACCATAATGTGAAATGGTGCGCAAATGTGTCATATATAATAGTGCCTTTAAAATCCGAAATCTTTAGACAAAAATTTAATTTTAATACTCATAAGTAAAACCATAATTCCTTTTTTTCTTTTTTAATTTATCGCATATTTTTAAATATTTTCAGAATTTGATGTGAATTTGTTAGTAAAATAACTACAGCCCTGAGAATATTTTTTACATAATAAAAAATCTCCTGTAACTGGATCTACCAGTTAGTGTGAAATTAGCAAGAAGTGTTTTCATCAATTTTATTGAATTTAATCGAGAAAGTGAAAAAGTGATATTTCTGGTTTTAAAATGCTACCAGAAAATAACAGCATAGTCCATATACTGAAATACAGAATTAAGTATATATAACGAGTTTGGAGACTATTTTGCAGCATTATGTTCTTTTCATATAGTATACTATTTTCATTCCCGTTTGGGTAATGCAACAAACTTGAACAGGAGGTAACACATCAAATCACGCACTCATATTCCCATCTCGTGTAAAAACGCATGGGCTTCGATGGCTAGATCATGTTAGACCTACGGAAGACAACGCTTAAGCGAAGAAATAATTCGATTTGGCGCTTGGCGGTGATCAACGCAGAAACATCAAGCTCATGACAAAAGATATTGTCGAAAATTCTAAAATAAGGCAGTCGGTTTTAACTTGTTGCAAATGCCAACTGAACGATTACTTAAATTACAAATATAAAACAAAAAATTTGTTTTAAAGTGTCAAGTGTTTCCGACCACAGTGAGGGATTGTTTCGTTGCATCAGGGTTTTCTTGTACGGCCAGCATAATGCCTTTCATTTATCTGCCAAAGTTGCTTCGATGCTTTGGATAGTTGCAATTACGCAACCTATATTATTTGGAATACATTTTTTTAATTTCACAGTGAATGAATTGAATCTATTCAAATGCAACTTTTACTACTGGCTCTGCTAGACACTTATATAGACAGGAGAATTAAATAATTTCTGTCCATTACTCCCTTCTGTGTCGAAGTATTAATTTGATCTTATTGTAAACATTTGTATATATTGCATATTTTATATTTATCCAAAGGTGGCTAGAATATTGTCACCGTCATTATAAGGGTAAATGCACAAAAATCAACAGACTTTGGAGTCTTCGTAAAACTATCTTTTTTATTAATTAGTTAAACATTAATATAACTTTAGTTAAAAATAATTAATACTTAACTAAAAATTAGTTTGCATCTCTTACCAAGTAAGCCCTAATGGCCTTGCACATTTTGTCATGTCCTTTTTTTATCGTATTTGTAAATAACATGAAACAAATGACTTAATATTAATGGAAATCTAAGTTGAACCATTTAGTTTATAAATTATTAAAAAATTGTGCTCATGCATTTGAGCCTCTTAATCTTTTCAAATTATTAGTCAGCTTTTTGTATGCTCCTGCTTTGTTGTATTGTAGCCACCCGTCGTATATTCCGCTTCAACTTCACGTACTTCGATTTTTTGATCACGCATGGCGCGCTATTATCAATAAATAAAACAATAAAAATATTAATTGATTACTTAAAAAAATTGCAACAACAATCATTTTTACCTTCACACACTCCTGATAGACTTTGAATATGGGCGCACACATGGATTCATCCCGTTCGCCTTTTAAAAAACGATCCGAAAACCAAGAATTGAAGCATGCATCGTATTGACGCTTCAGTTCATTGCAATCATCTCCCAAGCTGTTCATGATAGCAAGTTAGATCTTTAAACTTGGCCGTATTCGCTGCTTTCTGCAAGAAATCGACCAGCTTCTGTACGCTGCAATACAAAAAAATCAAACAAAATGTATCAACACTTCGATTCGCAGCAACTTTCATTCAACAATTCTGTTGATGCCATTTGTTGCTTGGCAATTAATTAACAAGTGACTAAATTCGCACAGATTGTACATTAAATAATAGATTACCCCGAGTTTCCAAAGGTTAACACATTAACGAAAGAAAAGAAAAAGAAAATATTGCTTGAGGTTAGAATGAACCAAAAAAACGTCATGAAAACAGCTGAGCGCATGACAGCGATTTCACAACATTCAACTCCAGTACCTTTCAAACAAATTAGAACATAAAGAGGCCGTTAGGAAATTCTTTGTAAATCAAAACTAAAAATTTTATTTCCCTAAAAATTAGCCTTGGAAATTTGTATGGAGAAACATTGATGCAATCTCGATATATTTGGTCTACAATTTATTTGTGCTTATAGAATAGTTTAATTAAGGGAAGGAAACCGTGTAAGAAAATTTAAATTTTTAATTATCGATTGAATCAACTATCCAAGGATATAAATACTAAAAATTGCAGCAATATTGAAAACAATAACAAAAAATTGAGCTGTATGAAAAAAAGCGTAAACGTATACACATTAACTGATCAAACTTTAAACGCGTTTTACTCGAAACAAATTTTTAATTAATTTTTGAAACTCATGCTAATTCGAATTAATGATTTTTAATTTAGTTTATGAACAAATTTTGTAATTGTTTTAAAAAAAGCCATTGTAAAAATGGTTTAAAAAAAGAAAACCATTATTTAAAATGTGTTTTTTTAACAATATAATTTTGCTGAAAATGTACTTTTTTGTGCTTTTTTAGTTCATCGACGACATGAAACTGTAAACTAAGTGAAAGAAAATTCTTTGATATTGGTTTCTCAATTGAAGCTTAGGACTCTATCACAACTTCAACCACTTAGGTATTCAGATCAGCTGCTGTTTACATTAGATAAGTGCGAGAATTTTTTAAAAGTGACTTTCTTCATTTAAACATGTATACCCTCCCCCTCCGTATTAGCAGAAAATAAAATAAATTACAAAACACTGAAAGAAATCAAACATCATTATTTTTCCCGGTCTATACACAAGTTTTTCAAGAAAACAAGAAATTAGTTTTTCTAAAGTTCTCGAAACATTGAAAAATTTGATGATAGAGGATATGATGATAAGTTTATCTTAAAAAAATTATATTCACTGTTGAAACTTTTCGGTTTTAGCTTCGGCCCTTCTTATTTTAATTGAAAGTACTTGACGAATCCAAGTAGGAAAGTTCGTAAAAATTTCGTAAAATCATTTGTTGTCAAGATCTTTTTTGAAGCTTTCGAATTAATTTGAGAATGAGAAATTTTTACAATTGCAAGAAAATGTATTATTGCTAATTTGGTAAACTCTGTCAATTCACCAGAATGTGGCTATAATTTTTCAAGGCGCTATGAAATATAGCCCAAAAGAAAAATCGCTTAGTAAAAAAAAAAAAAAAATAAAAAATCACCTAATATTTTTCCATACAAATATGGGTGGTTTTTATATGATATGTTTCAAATATTTTGGGAGAAATTAAACTTTCTGTTTTTGGGTGATTCTTTGTACGAAATATTATAAAGAAATATTTATAATTCATATTGATCGAGTTTGCTTTTTTTTTTGTAAATTTTCGTTTCTTGTGTAAAGGCCATTTTTTAAAAAATTCTGTGCTCTTACGGGGCGGCTACACAGGCCAGTGACAGTGAAAGTGCGAAAGAATACGTGCACTGTTCGAATGATTCGAAGAATTTCGAACTTTCATGCTTTCATGCAAGAGGTGCTACACATGCTAGTGAAAGTTCATTAAAAAAATTTTATCGTATGCGAAGGTTCTCGCTGCTATTGAATCAATATAAGTTAATGATTTGTTTTTGAGTTCATTTCTTTCCATTGTATTTTTTTTTTTATATTTATTGTATATTGTATATAAAATTGTATATTTTTTACTTTTAGTCACTTTTATTTGCAACTTTTCACATTTGTTTCATTTGCTTTGTAAATGCAAACAAGTTGCAATGTTATTTGCTGTACGAAATCGAGGAAAACCCGAAATAAAGTGCGATATTGAGGGAAACCCGAAATAAATTCACCAAAAGTAATTAAAAACAACACTGATATACCCCTCTTTGACATACACTAGCCGCTGCTGTCAAAATCCACTGGCTCTGAAATTTCGTTGCTAGTAGCGATGAAAGTGCCGTGCAAGTGAATCCAGTGTGAGTGCATTTGTAAAAAAGTGTGAATGTATTGAGTTTTTGGAACTACAGGGCCAGTATACTGGCCTCTGTAGCATGCGTGTTAGGCAAGCAACGCTTTTTTCGTTTCGTTGGGTTTGGCAAAGTTTCGTTTTTTGCCTATCGTTCAGTCTTGGATCATTTTTATTTTTTTTTTTTTCTCTGTTTTTGACGATTTTTCTTTTGGGCGATATTTAATAGCGCTAGACTACAACAGTAGGAATGTTACAAATCGCTCTCGCAACGAATTATTGCAAACTTACTTCAGTGTAAAGTATGCAAGTTTGTTCTTATTCTAAAATTTATATATGGCAATGCTTAACAAAACACAAAACTTCTTAAACTGTGAATTCATGTTCGAAAATCGATATGTACCAATATTTGACATTTCACACAAGAAAATTTTTAGCTGATAAGAAAAACTTAAGCAAAAAAAAATTCCTTCACCATCGTGTTGTGTGTGCGGCGTATAAGTGCAGCGGAATTTTCACAAACAAATGAAAGATAAATCCTTAATTTTATTTCAAAAGGAAATGGTTTAAATAAAACATTTTAGCCGAAAAGTGAAATACATCGATAATCAAACGAAGTGCAACACAATTAATTTGCAATTTTAGCAGGGAACCAAAAGAAAAACAAATATGTCCAAGTGAGCAAAGGAGTAAATTTTTGCGTACACAGAAAAAATGGGATGGGCTAGTGAACCCTCGATTGTACATATTTGTGTTTGTTTAGAATGTGCATGTATATTATTTATTATTAACATTTTGTTTATGCATAACAAACAATTTATTTACAGAAGTTGTACAATAATTATGCAATTTATTGTATCTTTAAGTTGTCCTCTTGTATTAACTTGGAATATATCTAAGGATTACGTTTTACTTTTTTGGCATGCTGCAAATTTAGTGGAACACACGGAAAAGAAAGGGTGAATTTGTGAAACATCAAAATTGATTTTTCGCACTTAAAGCTAGAGCAGCACCATGTACTAGTTGCTTTATTTTATATAAATGTATGCCTTTGTTTTTATTTCGTACATTTATATGATCTATGATAATCATAAACTTAGATAAGATTTGCAAAATAGACATATTTCCTCTAGTTGCTTAAAACTTTATGTAATGTGAAGTCAAGTCAATGCTTCCATGTATTACAAACCGCAACTTCTCCTCCACCTACTCTGCTTTAAACCAGTGCGTCAAGTTAAGCCAACGAATGTCAAAGACCTATTTGAATGCTGTCTTTCTTCTGAAGCGCAGATAAAATCTTTTTGCTTGTTATAGTTTTTATGGATTTTTGATTCGGTTTTTTTATTGTTAATGCTGATATTTAATTGCTGAGATAAACCACTTTATTCATGTTAGTTACAGTTTGCTTAATGTTCTGCAACTTACTGCAGTGTATGAGTCAAATTTTAATAGCATTTTTTTACAGAAAACTAGTTGTTTAATTTTGAGCTTTAAGTATTTCATATTTTATAATTCGAATTGAGAGAACTTATCTGGAAAAATTTGATTATTGTAAGGTTATCTATTATATTGTCAACTCGTTTGAAATTCTATTCAACGTTTTAGTAAATTTTTGAAGTGAAACTTCTTAGGCGGCCATGTGACGATTTTTATTGAAGGAAATATTTAAAAAATACGTATAAATGTTTATAAACATCTAACAAAAAAGTAAAAAGTTTTTTGTAAACATTGTATATAAACACGTACAGTGTATATAATTGCTGCCTAAGGTTGTGAACATAGTGAACGCCGGTTCAGACAGGCAGGCAGAACAGTTTAGATTTTCACATTGGAGCAATAAATAAACCAATTCATCCATCTCTTTTTCTCTGATTTGTTTTCTGATCTGCGCAACCTAAGAGAGACTCCGTGGTTGGCAGTTTTAGGTGGTCGCTGGTTTCGAATCTGATTTCGACTTTCAAATTCAAGATGGTGAATGCCACCTCAATCGTTTTGTATTTTTGAATCTAGTGTCACAGTTTTAAAATTCAAGATGGAAGAGAAGGATGCCACCTTAATTTTTTACCACAAGGTTGCTGCCTACTAAAATGTAAAAAAAAAACGAAATTGCCATTTCAGCCCTTGAAAGGACTTTGACCGACCTTCTTATGATCAATTGTGTTGGCAGTGTTGTGAAATGTTTTGATCACATGTTTTGATCACTTTACTTTAAATAATTTTACATCACAGTTTAAGACCTGTACTACACTCAGATTTTTATAGTACATGTCTTAAACTGTGATGTAAAATTATTTAAAGTAAAGTTATGACAATTTAAGTAATTAAATGGTAAAGGTATTAATAGTTACATGTTTTTTAGAAAAAATAATAATCATCCCCTGAAAAAGGAAAAAAATACTTCCGAAACGTTGGGAAAAACTGGAGAATTTTAAAATTTTTAATAAAATAAAAAAAAATTTCACAAAATAACTTGACCAAAATAGCCCAAGTAGAAGACAACAAAATTAAACATCGATGAATTGGTCACAATATTTCTTCACGAAAAAAAAGTTGTTTGGGTCACTTCCTCAAAATAATCCTTGGCTTATGTTATGGTGATTCCCCAAATATTTTGACTCTAGCAATAGCCATCCGTGAGCTGGAATGGTTCGAAACAACCTCTATAAATCGAGTTTTTTATAAAAATATTGCCTGGTTTGGCAGTTTTTAAAAACATAAATGGTCAGAAATTATAGTAAGGAAAAAGTTCTTCCAATCAAAAAATCTTAAGTGTTCAGTTACCAACCCCTGCCATGTAGTTGCTATTGGCATTGCTGGCGTTGACTTTGAGAGCCTTTGTTTTTCTTCATTAAGCTTGAGTCCGGCAACGAGAGATTCGTCGTCCAGGTCGTTGACTTTGTCTTGCATGTCGCATTCCTTCGTGGAGATCAGACATATGTCATGAGCATAATCCAGGTCCTCTAGGTGACTTGTGAAGGTCCATCTAATTTTGCATCTACAAGTAAATTAACATTATTATCTCAGTTAATCCTAAACAAAATTACATTTTGAATTTAATAGTATCATTTATGTTATTTTTTCATACTTTCTGGACCCTAAGGGGGAAGGGGGTTGAACATCTAAAATTCCCCCCTTGGCTACGGGCCTGACACTTACTATTTTTTAATCTGCAATACCAGGCATCGATTTAAAAGCATGTATGTATGTGGAATAGCTACTTGTTCGCTTCATCTATTTTACTTTGCTTTGTTTCTATAAAATGAAACCAAGTATGATTTCAGATATACACTCAGTTCTGTTTTTACACGACTTTTTACACGAATTTGATTTAACACGAATTAAAAATAAATCTTTATTTTGTTTTTACACCCTTTGTTTTGATTTAACACGATTGACCCAAATTCTGAAAATAACAATTTTAGTACTAACAGTTTTCACCGCTATAACATTTTTAATTTTTATTATACTCCCGTGTTGCCGCGTGTAAACATGCATGTCAACAGTCGTCCCTATTGTATTGTATGTGCACTATATTGTTTTTTTGCATTCTTTTCTAAGTTTCTGAAATTGTTTTTTTGTTTGCATTCTTTTATAAGTTTATGAAATAAAAATATACGCAAATATTAGCTATACCGCTCCAATATGAGTTTAAAAATGGTTTATTGTATTATTTCTACAGATTTGTTAAATTTGGAACCAATCTTCTACTTTTCCATATGTGCAATGCATTTTTTTACACGATTTTTTGCACGAAATCTTTGGGAACGTATCTACCGTGTAAAAACAGAACTGAGTGTATTTTAAAAAATTGAAAATTTTGGAGATTCATTTTTAGTCTTAGAAATTATTTCAACCAATAAAATTTTAAACTTTCTACATGTATATTCTAACAACTATAAAGAACACATTAAACAAACTAAAGGAATTTTTTTTTTATAAAAATTTATGCGTATATTATATCTTAAATGCTTAGTTAAGAACAAAGCAAATATCTTTTTCGATAAATGTTTTTATTTCAGTTAAAACACGTTCAATACTTTAAAAAAATCTCTTTTTCTGCACTCCTGTAAAATTTTACTATCACAGTTTGTGTGTATGCGCAAGTGGCAGATATGCGGTATTGCACGCGCAACGACGATATGTATGATACTGATATTAAGCTTTGTTACTGCTGAAAAGTATGATTCACTTTGTTAACCTTGTAACTGATGACACCTTGTGATGAACCTTGTATGGTTCACAAAAAAGAAAAAAATGCACATAAATCCTGCAATAAACTTAACTTTTACTTGATATTTATTTAAAAAACAATAAAGTTTATTATTTTGCCACTTTGTGTTATCAAAGCTACTCATTAACATATTATTTCACTTAAATTAATGAACCTCAAATACGTACAGTAACCGACGGTCTCTGTTGACCCATAACTAATTTGCTTGTAGCACATGGTTTTGTTAACATAATTAGACACAGCTGGTGCCTGTAGAACCACAACAGATGCAAACAGAATAACAACAATATTTCAGCGCTTCACTGCCAACTCGAGACTTTTCAGCTTGACTGCTCAAACAGCAATTAGCTAATTATTGGGTGCAGTAAAACAGCCCCGTTTATCATTTGAGCCACAATTCATCTATTATCAAGAAGATGTCAACAACGATTGTAGCAACAACATTTCATCCGAGAGTGAGTTCACTGCAAACTATTCAAGCGTTTGTTTATATTTAACTCACCGTGCTTTTCAACTTACTGACTGACTGCTACTTCTTTAGATTTTTAGACCACTTTTGTTTATCAGTCTTAAATGAGTTGTTCCGCTGTTATCAGACACGCTGCTGATAAGCATACTTTTGACGGTTCTAAGTCAATTGCCATTAATTGAATTTTTGGCACTAGCTACTTTATAAAATAACATTTTAATTTCCATTAATTGCCACGATGCAATTTTAACGTTCAGAACATTAGTGGCTTTGTTTAATATAAAAAAGTTTAAAATTCCTTATATGTTTTAAATAGAAAATAGTTTTTGTATAATATTGATGCGATGTTTAAAAGGTGGCAGCAGCCCAAGCAGCTCCGCTGGTCTAAAGTTGAACACAAACTGTGCTCACGTATTGACAAATATGTTAACAAGAGGTGGATTTGTTGTTGCCTTTTATGTTTATGCGCTATCTTAAAGCTAATTAATTAATTAAAAGCTTCAACTCAACATCTATTTAATGTTATACTTTTTAATTTTTTTGAAACTTATTTTCCCTTTTTTACTTTTTGCAGAGAAACTATGATTGTGTTTGTCTACGACACTGAGTGCTTAAAGGACGAGGCTGATGATCCAGTTAATGCTGTACTCTATTTTCATCCTAGCTGGGTATCGGACACACAAAAGGTGGCACTTTGCGGACAATTAATGGGCATGTCATATTTTCTGAAGGATTGCTTTTTTAAACCGCGCATTTTGGCGCTACAAAATGGCAAATTTATTTTAAAGGAATTTGGACGTTTTATTTTGGTATGACTTATATAAATTCGGATTAAAATTTAAATTGTATTTAGAACATTTGAGACTTTTTTGTTTTTATATAATAATTTTGTTCTTTTTGATAGTTTCTTAGAATATTAACTAGATTGAGCTAAACTAAATTGCAAAAGTTTTCGCAATACTTTTTAAAATATTTTTTAGTATTCTAGATCTAAAACTAATCTTGTATATTTTTTATCTGATAAGTTGCAAGCACTTTGGCGTCTTTGCAGACTTCTTGATAATTAAAGTAAACATTTAATGTTTACCACTAACTGCATGTTTCAAAACTTATCAACTGTAATAGACTTGAACCGGTTTCCATACAAAACATTAACACAAATCATGTTGGTGGTCTGATATGAAAGTTTCTGATTTCACCAAGATCGACATTTACTTATTAATTTGCTCTAAAAGTGTTTTGGCAGATTATAAAAACTGCATTAATTTTATATAAGGTGCGTTCTACAATTATAAGGTCACTTAAGAAGTTATTGCATTTTCGAAACGACCGACTGTAGAGTACTAAAAATGTTCTACAAAACTAATAAGAGGAAAACCACAAAAACAAATGAATATATTCTACAGCTGCTAAAATAACTGTAGTTTATTTTTAAAGTAAGCCTAATTTTGTTAGTGTTTCATAAGGTCAGGTGTAATTATAAGGCCATTATCGAGAAAACGTATTTGCGATTGAGTTCACATTTTGCTTTTTGTTTAAATAAGTGTATTCAATAGTGGAAAGTTAAATTTACAAAATGCCGCGCGGAAAATAACTTTCCGAGTTTGAAAACGGCCTTAAGAAATTATGTCCTAAAGAGACAATGGTATTCGAATGAGGGAGATTGCACGCCAAAGTAATCACAGTCTCTGCGTTATTCAAAATTTAAAAAAAAAACCAAATGAATATGGAACAAAAAAGCGCTGAAGGACGCAAAAGACTGCTTGATGTGCGAACTGAGAGAAAATTTGTGCCCGAAGCCAGTAACTCATCGGTGTCCCTTGCACGATTGCGATCGTTACCAGGTGATAATGTTTCACGATGTTCTATCTGGAGGACTCTTAAACGTAGCCAGACACTTCTTTTCCAAAACATGAATCAAGTGCCCAAGTTACCTACACGCCACAAGGACGCCAGAGTAATTTTTGTATTGAAAAATATGAATACAAACTGGCACACGGTAAGCTTCAACCTGAGCAATTTGAAGTCAAAATTTCTAGAGTCGCAATTTCTTGTAGGTTATATTTTCCGAGGAAAAAAAATGGAATTTGGATGGACCAGATGGTTTTCGTGGCTTTTGGCGTAACAACAGAAAAGAACCGCTTCATTTTAAAAAGATAAACTTAGACGGTGGCAGCGTTATGGTATGGGGTGCATTCTCTGCACATGGCTGCCTATCGGTATCGTTATAACGGTTACAAATAGATGTCACGTAGTGGACTTTTCAGCAAGACAATGCACGCATCCATATCAGCCAATAATCTAAAGAGTGGTTATCATCCATGTCCATCAAAGTTATGACTTGAAACCGATTGAGAATCTTTGGGGGATACTTAACCAACTGGTTTACAAAGATAACCGCCAATTCAATGAAAGTAATGTACTCATTACTACGCTGATAGAGGAATACGACAAAATGGATAAATAATCTCATAAGCAGTATGAAAGACCGTATTAAAAAAGTATACAGCACCGGAGGGAACATAATTTCATAATTTTTGCTAGTTGCGTTTGTTATCTTAAACTTAAGTTATCAATAAAACTCTGAATTGACCTTATAAATATGAAACAATAAAACATTTTAGTTGATTTAGAATAAAAATACCGTTAGTTTATAAGAACTCATTTCCTTAATCATTTTTCCAAAACAATGTCTTACCCTATAGTCGGTCGTTTTGAAAATGCAGTAACTTTTTAAGTGACCTTATAATTGTGAAAAGCGTCTTATTAATATTTTTATACAATTATAAGTAAATTACATGACAAAGAACGCTTAGAATGTACAGAGAATCTATGATTACAGCGTGCTAGAGGAATACAACGCACACATACGCTGCTTTGGGAGGTCTGGGTTGAGTCTGCATTTCGAGATAGTCGGTTTCAAAGTTTTGGGATTTTGCACCATTTTTTTGTTGATTTTTGGAGCTCTTAAAATTGTTCGATTTCAACTGGACTTTAACTTTTATTTAACTTTTAGATTTTTTACAAAAGAACCAAAAATCTTATATATATCAAACTTTTTGAATTTTTTTACCTTCTGAATTTTTTGACTTGAGTCTTGTATTAATATTTTACAACTACCAGAGGGTGCTCAATTTGTTTTTCGTCCTGGCATCATTGCTTTTCGTATTCTACGTAAATTATAAGAATAAAACTCTGGGAGTGCATATGGATGCGGTGAAATAATTTTCTCCGTAATATCGTTTTAAAAATTTGATTTAATATGAAAGTGCGCTGTGGCGTATGAGTGACATTTTATGTAACAAAAATAGTACAAAAAGTGTATAAATAGTATTAAAACGAAGGTGAATCGAATACTAACGAAAAAAAACAATGCGAAACGATGACGAGTAAAATTCCATGACAGAAATTTAAGTTTTGTAACTGAAAAGTATTTTGAAAAATCCCCGCAATATAATTTTTTTGAATTTTAGAAATCCTAAAAGTTGCAAAGTGCGCCAAACATACAGCCATGGACACATAAATAGCACAGATGCCAACTTATTTTTTAAACGTTTCGTTTGAACCTAATAATGCAGTCATTAACTGTAGTTATAATTTTTTGAGACTCCAGTGTGACGTTGCTTAAAACTCCGAGAGAGATGTACCGTTACTTACTTTTATTTGCTCAGGCCATCTCTTTGTGTATAGGCATGTACGATCTGCTGTGGTCATATAAATAGCACACATGTTAGTTGGTGAATAAAAGATAACAAGATCGGGATCTTGTAAACATTTTAGAGCTTTATTCAGTTAATTTCGCCGATTCTAAATAAAATGTGTAGTGGCATACATTGCATTCCGGAAAAAAGGTCTATAATTCACGAACTAAGTCGAAAAGGCAAAAAACCATCTGAAATTGCAGATATTCTCAAAATTTCACGAAAAATGGTCTATAATGCACTCAAGCTGGTTTCATCAAATGGTTCAAATACTCTCAAATGGTATCAAATGGTAGATCCTCTCAAGTCAGCAAAGCAAATTATGAGGGAAACAAATGAAGGAAATAACCTAAATGTTTCAAGAAAACTTGTATCTAGGAGACTACATGAAGCTAATTTTTATGAACGCATTAGCCGAAGAAAGCCGCTCTAAGCAAAAAAAAAAATTTAAAGGATCGTTTAGCGTGTGTAAGGGTCCATGTGAATAAAAAAGACCAATTTTGGAAAAACGTGCTCTGGACTAACGAAACTAAATTTAATAGGATTGGACCAGATTGAAAAACTTTTGTTCGGCGCCCCAAACGCAAAGAGTTTAATCCGAAGTATACAAAAAAAATCATTAAAGCATGGAGGAGGGAATTTAATGGCATGGGGAGCTTTTTCCTGGCACGGCGTTGGGCAAATTTTTCCTATACCAGGAATAATGGACAAAAATATGTATTTAGATATTCTTAATAACCAGATGGAACCATTTGCAGTTGAGAACATGCCTATTAAGTGGACTTTTATGCACAATAATAATATAAAACACACTGCAAAGATTGTGGTTGATTGGCTAAAAAAGGAAAAAATAAATATTTTGAATTGGTCGGCTTAAAGCCCAGGCCTCAATCCCATAGAAAATTTATGGAATAAAGTGAAGGTCAGCATAAGCAACAAAAATTTTCGAAATTAAAATGAGTTATGAGTGGAATTAAGATGGCTTGGTACTCTATTCCGAAGGATAGGGTTAGGAAGCTTGTGGAGAGTATGGGATGAAGATGTCGGGCTGTTTTGGACAACTCGGGATGCAGTACCAAGTACTAGTAAGCATATTCGTAAGCTCACTGTAAAATAAAAATAAATCAATATGTCTATCTTTCAGAATCCAAATTGTGCTATTTATACGTCCACCTCAGCTAAGGAGCAATATACGGGTTTTTCATTGATTTTCTAATTTTTAATTCGTAATTACAAAGTTACTACTGAATTTAAATTTTTAATGTTTAAACTTAAATACCATGAAATAAATTCTTGTTTTCCTCTATGTATTTTATTTAAATTTATGTGAAACTCCCTACATGTATTTTTGTGCTATTTATGTGTCCACGGCTGTATAACATATTTTTGTTAATCGATTATTTTAATGTGGTTGTGTAACTTTTTTACCTCAAAATATATGCATAATTTTTCAAAATTATATCTTATTTTTTATTCAACTTATACGCATTTTAAACCAATTAAAAACATGTTTTTTTGAAGGTGACATGTCCCCTTACTTACAAACACACTAAGTCGAACTAAGTGATCTAAGTGATCATGTCTAGTTTTGTGCCTGAACAAGAACATTTGCAGCACGCATTGCTTTTCTTATTTAATCAAAAGAAAAAAGTCTGTTGAAAGTCACCGTTTGCTTGTAGAAACATATGGTGAACACGCTCCATAAATTGGAACATGTGAGGCATCGACAATTTAAAAGTGCTGAGTTCAATGTGAAAGGGAGTGAGGCTCTGGTAAACCACAAAAAGCCAAGACAAGCAATTGCAGGAGTTATTGGATGATGACCCAACTCAAGCTCAACGGCAATTGGCAAAGAATTACATGTGTTACCAAAAACAATCAGCACATGCTTACGAGCAATAGGGAAGATCAATAAACTCTGTAAATGGGTCCCACACAATTTGAATGAACGTCAAATGGAAAAGGAAATCATTTTTGCATCGAAGTGTGATGTGCGACGAAAAATGGATTTATTTTGAAATTCCGAAGTGGAAAAAATCGTGGATTTCACCTGGCAAAGGCGGTCTTCAACACCAATGACATATCGCTTCGGCAAGAAGGTCATGTTCTTTGTCTGTTGGGACCAGAGCAATATTGTGTACTATAACTTTTAGTTGAGGCCCTATGCTCTGCGTGGGAGCTCGAGGAAACGATGATGATGATGATAATAACTTTTGAAGCCCGGCGAAATCGTTTAAGAACAATGCTACCGCCAGCAAATGATTAATTTAAACCACGCATTAATCGAAAGACGACCGGGATGAGATGATTTTTGTTACACGACAACGCGCCGTCTCACAAAACTAGTGAAAGGCACCTTGAAATAGCTTGGACGGGATATCCTTGGGCACTCGTCGTACTCCCCATCTGACTATCGCCTATTCACATCAATCGGACACCCGCTCGCAGAGCACAACTTCAGTGATTTCGAGGGAGTTGGTATATGGCTCGACGAATGGTTTTCGCAAAGGACAAGCAGTTTTTCTGGCCTGCTATTCATAAAATACCTGACAGATGGGCGAAATGTATAGAAGCCGATGTCAAATATTTGAATAAAAGCCAAAAAATTAATTTCGCTAGAAAATTACGTATTTGTTTTGCCAAAAAAAAAAAAAAAAATAACCGAAAAAAACAAATGCTTACATCTGGTATAGTATAGTATCCATAGTTTAGAATCCATGCATATACCTAGGTCTTTGACGTTATCTCCCAAAAATCATAAATTTTTGGAAAAAAAATTCAGAACGCCCGAAATGAAATGAAACACCTTAAACCCATTCAAAATTAAACATCTTAAGAACTATTCTATTCCATAACCAAGATAAAATTTTTTATATAAATAAATTCTTGCTTTGGAAATGTTCTAATATTGAGAGTTATAAGTATAAATTACTTCAAACTGGATACTTTTCAAAATTATAGAGTCTAAGCCCGAGTCTAATATATAAAATTCTTCAATTCTAACTGAAGAAAAACTTCTATTAACAAAATTGAATAATAAAAATAATAAAAGTTTCTTCTAAATACTTTTTGGAAATCTTGTTCCAAAATAACAATACTATTTTAGATTATATCTAAAAATTTCAAAATGTTTTCGATGGTTTTAATTTGAGTTTTCCTATTCAAGTTTATAATATTAATATACATTTATTAATATATGTAATTTAATAATATACTTACATTTATTTCTGATTTCCAGGCTGTTGGTACCGATCGCAATATATCCGATCACTTGCTGCAGCATCGTGCTGAACTATTAGCTTCATTGGTGCATCTTTTTCATCGAGATTTGCAAACTATTTACGATCAATTCCCGCTGAGCGGACAGTACAAAAATCTCTCTGATAAACTATATCATATATTTGAAACATATCTACCAATTTTACAACATAAAGGAAACATTTTCCAAAACATACCTAAACTACGCATGCCCAAGGCAAGTATTCACCTTTTAAAATAAATTTGTTTTTACTTGTATTTATATGATATTTCTATTTACTTACAGACGGCAAGCAATATTTTTCTAGATGCCATACAAACGCTTCAGTGCTGTCAACAGACCAAAGGTGTGCTCGGTGGAGCAATTTTATACCACAATAAGTAAGTTAAACTAATGAATTATATCAATTACACAGTAGCGATTAATGCATTATTGCCATTCATCCACAGAGTGGTAGCCACACAACTTAGCGATCAGATCACTAAACAACTGGTGCTCACTGATCCGCTACATATACGCACAACTGCAGAACAACTGAGTGCCGTGGATTTTCACATACCTAACGGGGTGCAGATGATTGTTATCTACATCGATATGATGCAGTATCACAAACTAACAGCAGATGCACAGCGTGCACAAAATCTACAAACACAACAGCTCGCGCAGGCACCCGGTGGAGTTGGAGGGCTACCATTTCAATATGCAAAACGTAAAATGAAACGTGACAAGTCTTTAATTTTTACAAATATACCAGAAGAGGGTTCCAGTGCAGCTGCGATAATAGCTGCGGATAAATGTGCGGCGGAGAAGAGTGAAGATTGTGTTGACAATGCTATCATGGAACAGTTGCCGCCACCCACTAGACCAAAAGCACTCATACGACCAACACATCTGCCGCTACGTTTTAAAAATATGACCTCGCGTGATTTGCCCGAGTCGGGAATAGCATCCATAAATTTCGATGAAAATGATTCGTATCCGGAGTTTATTGGACGCACTAGCGTATGTTCAACGCCCATGACTGAGAATAAAGTACTACAAGTGGGCAACATCATGTCCATATGTGCCAGCAACGAGGTAGAGTGCAATGTTTCTTCATGGCTTTTTGTAATTTTTTTTTTTATTACAAAATAAATTAGTTGTACTAGTTTCAGCGACGTGTGCTTGAATTTGACAAATTGGAAAATAACTTATTCTTATGATATGATTTTTATGAGGTCATACTTTCTTTAACTCTAGAATACTTTCCTACGTAAAATTTACTCACACTTAACGAGTAATATTGCATAGTGAAATAAGATAGGTAATCAAGGATTAAGTGAAGTTAGCACCGCCATTAATTATTTGCACAAAGTAAAAAACCATCCTGTTATGTGATCTGGTTGTACTGCAATGTGTCGAAGAGTGTTTAAAAAATGAGTTAATTTTAAACGAGAATAAGCGGGAAATACCTGCAAACAGTTAGCGAACTAATGTCTGGGGCATTGAATGAGCTATCGCGTTGGGCAGAATTAAATGGATTTGGTGTAAACCCAATAAAGGCCGAACTCGTTCTGTCTGTGTGTCTGTGTGACAAGAAAAAAAAAAAAATAGAAAATTTCACTTTACCGAACTCAACGAAGTAACTCTGAAGCTTTTCACGGAAGCCAAATACCTTGGAATTATCCTTGATAACAAGCTGAGCTGGAAACGCAACACAAAAGAAAGAAGAAAAACAACACTGTGCGCTCTATACGCATGACAGAGAACCTTTAGCGTGCATAGGAGTAACAGGAGCCATGAAATCTAAGCCACAGGCGGGTCTGGAAATCTTCTAAATCTTCTCCCCATAGAAGAGTTCCTTAAGTGTTCAGAGACCAAGAGCGCGATTGGCCTCAATAAATCACTAACCTGGAAGAATAATACATTCGGTCATGTATCTATTCTAAATCACTTGGGAACCGAATCAAAAAACGCAACCGCCTATATCATACCCATTGTGAGATTCGGTACAGAATACACCACATCCATCCTCAGCAGACAAGAATGGGAAGAAACGGCTGTAGAATCCTACGGCAATCTCCAATTATATACTGATGGTTCCAAAATGGAAAACGGAACTGGATCGGGTGTATACTGTGAAACGCTGCAAATCATAGCGTGTTATAAACTCCCTGATAACTGTACCATTTTTCAGGGAGAAACATATGCTATTGAAAAAGCTGCACAAGGGTAGCAATTTTTGTGAATAGCCAAGCGGCTATCAAAGCACTGAACAGTAAAACAGAGCTGATACAGATGTGCACATTCAAATAGGCGTCGTAAAAAGGAGTATAGACCTTAAAGCCAGAGATATTGCTAATACTAAAAGCTTTTGGTCAAACGGGAAATCCGGATTCTAGTTGGAGTTCTAACAGGTCATTGCCTCATTGGAGTAATAGCCAATAGAATGGGCATAGCAGCGTCAGACTTCTGTCGGAGCTGCAAAGATCCGGAGGAAACAGAAACAATAACTCACCTTCTATGCGAATGTCCAAATCTACAGAATTGTCGACTCCGATATATGGGGATTTTTCAAAGACTTGGAAGAGTTAATGAACACACCACTGCTAGATATCTGGAGGTTCATAAAAAGCACAAGATGGTTTGAGGAACAAATTGAAACAATGGCTTAACATGGTACCGCAAATATAAAAAGGGATTCGCAATGGATCTATAGGCCCCCGCGAAAGCGCCGGGGGCCGTGTACGACCCTACTTACTTAACCTAACCTAAGCGAGATTTTGAAATATTTTTAGAAAATATCTCTGGCATTGTTTTTTTTCTAATTACAAATTGGCTGTGATGTTCTTGTATGTGCCATAATGTTTCATAAACAGATGGAAGAAAATTGTTGGCTTGCGAATTGTTTAACGTTTGAGGCATTGAAATCGAGTTTTGACTGAATGTGAATAAATAAATGTTTCTTAGAAATTTATACCTAAGGTTAGAACATTTTTTATATAGGTTTTATATAAAAATTGAAAACCTATTTCAACATTATCTACACTTTTAGCCCAAGCCTTATGCTGTAAACCTTAAAAACTTAGTGTTTATAAAAAAACTGCGGCTTAAGTCTACTTTAATGAACCTGCTGAATCTCAAGGGGTTGCTTGGGCCACAGGGGGATAGTGGTCTTTTTTTGAATACCATTATAATCTTCGAAAAAAATGCTTCCTTGTTAGCCTGAAACAATTATAATTCTGCCATGCTTTGTATTAAACAACTTTTTGACATTTAAGCGGATGCATTAAACTAGACTTGCGCCAAAACTGCAAAATAATACTTTTATTTTTTTTTTCAAATTCAAATATTATTTAAGAAATAGTAGATTATTAAAAAACAGTAGATTTTCTTAGAAAAATTTACTTATTTCACCGAGATATACTTGATCGAAAACACTAAGAAATAAAAGTTAGTTATTGCCGGTAATTAAAAGGTAAATTTGCGAGTTTTAATTATATATTTATAGTATATTGCAGCACAAACCGAGCACATCACAGCATAATATTCGAATTTTTGAACAAATTAATAGTGGATTCATCTACTCAAAAAATTCTTCTCTTAAAATAAGCAAAAGATAAAATTTTTTAAAGCTCTCTATGATACATTGCAGCACAACTCTAGCACATATTACAGCACAATTTTTGCACTTCACAACACTTCAACTAAAAAAGTGCTACTTCATTATTAGAATATTTTTTCAATGCGACACATTAGGGCATACATCGCGCACATTGCAGCAGATATTTGTTTTTTTTTTTTTAATTATAAATCTAATTATTTTAAACACAAAAATTGAGACATTTTTTATTTTACTTACAGGACGAAAACAACTCGAATGGCAAGCAGGCCGGCGATACAGATAACAATCGTCGCCGCAACTCATTTAAAATAGACTTTGAAAACTTCTTCCAGCATTTCATAGCAAATCCCAATAAGTTAGAGCGTCGCAATTCCTTTACCGATCTGCAGGATTCGCTTAAGAAAATTTCGAAAAAATTCTCACTCAAACCAAAATTTTCAAATGGATTCAAGATTGATGTAAATCGCAACGGAGGTAGTACGTCAGCCACACCCACTGACTACATTGAAAATGATGACGATAACGAGCTGTCAGGCAGCTCGGATAATTCTGTTGAACTCAATAAAACCTCCTCACGTACCATAACCGATCCCACCTATCCCGTTTTCAATGCCAATGGACAGCCTATCTCGCGCAGCCTGTTCCAGGAGTTTCTGGAGCGCTACTACAAACACTGGGATGCCGATACCAAGCAGAAGGCCGAAGTGACACAGCTCATAGCAGAATTCAAGGAATTTGATGATGAACTCAAAAAGTTAAATGATACACTGACCAACACCACCACCACCACCACAACGAAAGATGAGAGCAGTGAAACAACGACTGTTTTAAAAGCCGATCGGAATTTAAATATTGAAACAATAAAAACGCCGCTGGACAAAAAAGCGCTCAGTCTGCCGCTAAAGCCAATATCGGATGCTACACCTTCGGAAGGTAATGCGTTACCCTTTGGCACAACACGCAAGCAACCTGGTGGCATACCACTCACTCCTCTGATGGCTAAGCTGTCCGTTTTGGCTTTGAACGAAGAACGCAGCACTACCAGCGGTTTTTGCAGCTGGGACACTACACCGGGCTGTGTGGAAATACAAACTCCGCTGGACACGACAAAAGTGTTTCGTCGCCGCAGCAGCAACTCAATGCTTAAATGTGAAGATGCTGTCGATGCGCTTACCGCTTTGAGTGAAAAAAATGTCTCGTCCAGCGCGTCGGATGGCCTGCAACGTGTTGAGCTCTACATGTGTGGTCAGCAGAATATGACGCTCTTGCTGCTGCTCGAGCAGGGCTCGGGTAGTAAGCAACACATTGTGCAGAACATGGTGAGTGGAGATAACTTACTTTTAATGTATAATTACTTATGTCTTATCTTCTCCAGTTTGAAATCTGCGTGGCTAAATTTCCGCACATGGAATCACATCTAAATCAGACGCTCAATGTTAATGTTGAAGGTGATAAGAGTGAGGGGGGCTACAGTTTTATGTGCATCGATGGCAAGTGGGATACGCTTCAGCGTAGTGGACCTTGGAATCCTGTAGAGCTGAATACGTTGGAGAGCATACATCGAGACTTGCAGCAAAGTAACAATGTGACTGAATTAATTCTGCGGTAAGTTGGCTTTATAATTTATTAAAAATTAAACAATATTTATTGTTTGCTTCCCGGCGATCAGTTCCAATGAAACCGTTTTCTATGGCTACAAAGCTGGCCGCACCGAATTCTTCTACAAGGAAGCAGCACATCAAGCCACTGGCATACCACCACCTTCTGATCCTATGGGCAATATAGCAATGCGTGCAAAAAAACGCCTAGAACGTGATCATTCCTACATTTTATTCTAAAAAAAAAAAAACAAAAAGAACCAGCTTATTGAAGCAATGAAACTCGCCGAAATAACCAAACAACAAGTAAGCTATGCATTTTTTGATTTATAACAAAAAAAATATGCGCTGCATGTGCCCGATATGTGCTATCATGTCCCGCATAAGGATATAATATCTATTAAATGGTGTTTTTTTTTAGGCAGAAGTTAGCGCCGCAATTATATATTGTAAAAATTCGGTTATTGTGCTGTGATGTGCGCGAGTTGTGCTGCAATGTGGTATAAAAAGCTTAAAAAAGGCCCTCCTCTTGCGAGTAACCTAAGACGTTAGACCCGTTTTTGATTTTTCTTTCTAAAATTCGATAGTTGTGCTGTGATGTGCTCACAGTGTGCTGCAATCACCCCAATCGTGAAACATTTTCTCCCAGGAGTTGTAAAAGGGAGTTTCCGTTTTTAAGATAGCAGATAAAGACGACATCTCTTTTTTTATTTTACACTCATGAATATTGACGGTTGATAAACAAATTTGCATTAAAAATTTCCAAAAAGTTTTTTAACTTTATCTTAAAGACGGAAACTCCCTTTTACAACTCCCGGCAGAAAATGTTTGCTGATTGGGGTGATTATGTCATTGAAAATTGTAAAAAACTTTCGATAAGAGGGTAAATAATTAATTTTTCAAGATTACAACTCTACGTATATGAGGCTCGGCAGGTTAAGTAACCTGCTCGGCAGGTTAAGTTATAGTTAGCTCGGTAGGGCTTCCAATTTTGAGTAAAGAAAAGCAATTTCGGGATTTTGGGATTGATAATTAGCAGTTTGAAAAACAGAAGAAACAATTTTTTTTTTATAATATAAAAATCGTATCCAAGAAATAAAAGTTAAAATAATTTTTTTATATAAAATTGTCCAAAGAAACTAAAAAAACTTAATTTGAGTTTATACTTAAATTGCATTCATAAAATGTTAATTTATTTTATATATATACATGTCATTCGTGTGAAAGGAGAAATGACTGTCGGTCAAACATGTCGGATGAAAATCAAAAATTTTTGATTTTTTCTGCCTGACGGTCCAATATGTTGGACATGTGAACGCAAGCGATCCAGCTTGGAGCATTTTTTCATTCTGTTGTGGTCGTCGCACAGTGAGCATCGACACCGGCCATTCGAAACACTGAATTTTTGGATTAAATTTATTAAATTTTATAAAAGTTTTACTGAAATATGGAAAGATAAAATTAAAGCATACGAAATTAAAGTAAAAATATTGGTCAGTTATAGCAGCAGCCATAAATTTTTTCATTCCGCCGAAGTGCTCTGCTCGAGAGCCTGCAAATAATGATGTCGTCCCACATGTTGGATTGTTTGAACGCTCGAAAAAATTGTCCCGCTACTTTGCCATCTAACATTGTTGGATGACATGTTAGATCGTTTGAAGTCCCGTTATGCCAAATTAAAGTGTTGCATTTTTGCAATTTGAAGCCAATCCCGGGATCCAGGGACTTCAAGCCTTATAATATCGTGACTGTCGGGACTAGAAAAAGTCCGCCATCCCAGGATTGGAAGCTCTAATGCTTGTCATAAATAACGAAAAAATAAACTTACACAGATCCAAATTTGCTTTATGGCACATTGCAGCACGACTTGACCACATCACAACACAATCCACGTATTCTATAAAAAAATACATATTCAATATTTGTTTTCTAATGCGACACATGATAGCACATATCGGGCACATTGCAGAAAATATTTTTGTTAGTTATAAATAAAAAAAAGTTAGGCTAACTTGATGCATAATCATAATAGAACATTCTTATAAGCAAAACAAAAACAAAAAAATTACAGTTTTCTAAAGGACGTTTAAAAGCGAGTGTTGAATTTTTAATTTAACTCCAACACTCAATGTGTTGAATTAAACTCCATAATTTTATTACAAATCTTAAAAAGCATTTCACCGCATTTAGGAGCAATCCCATTATTTTATAGCCACTTTTCATTGCTGTTATTATTTTTAGACCTTAAAAGCAAATAATACTTATTCTATTTGTATAAACTGCTTTGTTTTATATTAATTTATATTTTGTGCAATGCTGTTTAGCGCAGCTTTCAACTACTTATCATAGACTGTTATTATTTTCATTTACATATTATTTATATGCATTTATTAAGTACAAAGATAAAAAAATCTATTTGTTGAATTTACATTCCAAAATTGTTGTTTATTGTTAAGATATATGTATGTATGTACTTCCCGCTCTAAGTATAATTATTTATCCATATGTTTGTACCTTAAAACGCAAAACAATTCAATTAATTTGTAACCTACATCTTCATAATCTTAATAGTTGTTTATTTCTTTTACTTAAAGCTATATTGCGTGCCAATTAAACATTTCGTCATTGTGATGTTACATTTATATATTAAAAATATTTATATATACATACGTGTATTGAAAATAATGTGCAATTTTTTTTCAAAACATCATGTTTAATTTAATAAAGTTTATTTTTGATTTTATAAACTAGTTATTTAAGCGTAAATTATCGTACTTTGTAGTTTTTGTTAAAAAATAAAAGCAACTAGTGAACGTTTTAAATATAGCATTTTAATTTTTATTAAAGGAGTCTGTCTAGATATTTAAGTGAAAAAGAAATTGCTCTTGTTTTATTTATATCTCCTTTCTAAACCAAAAAACGAAATTTAAGCCCCTATTATGTATTACAACGCAACTAAGTTGACTATATTTAACTAAATTTTAATCTTATAACGTACTAGCTGAACCCGGTGTGCTTCGCTACCCCTATAGTGATAAAATAAAAAGTATTTAGATATTAATAAACATTTATTTATTTGATTATGAATTAATTATTGCAATGCTTTAGGATATACAATGATTTTAGTCGGTGTAGCTTCTAGAGCAAAGAAAGGGCGTGGCCCGCCCACTATTTACATGGCATATAATTCTTTTTAAGACAACATGATATGTAGCAAATATCATCATTCTATGCCAATTATTGACTGAGATATGAGGATTTTAAGTTTTCGGTTGTGTAGGCGTGGCACCACCCCTTCGTCTGATCAAAATTTTATGTAGCCAAGGACTTATTATTTCGTAACAATGTCCTATTGTGAAAATTTCATGTCGACCGGTCCAGTAGTTTAGAAGATATTAAAAAATGGGCGTGGTCCAGCCCACTTTTTTTGTGGTACGTATTTCTATTCATGCCAATACTATATGTACCAAATATCATTTCCGTGGGTCCAAAAATGCCGAAGATATGACGATTTTAAGTTTTGGGTTATATGGGCGGGGCCACGCCCCTTTGTCCAAGCACAACTTTATATAGCCTAATATTCCTTCCAGAGTCATATTAAGACGCTGTGAAAATTTCAGGAAAATCGGTCCAGTGGTTTGGCCTCCTATAAAGCACAAACAGACATACAGACATACATTCATTTCTTATATATATAGATTACATACATTTTAGTAATATTTTACATACATGTAGTTTTAAAATTCTTAAAAGATTAAGGCAAAGATTTAAGCCATGTTAAATGAAATTTATGTTATACGTTATATGAAAAAAATTTAGTTGAATCTAGTCAATTTAGTTGAGTTGTAAGTATATATTAAAAACAAAAGTAGTACAGGCTTAGTTTGATTCTCAATTGTGCCTGTAGGGGGCGCCAAAGTTGACTTTAAAAGCTGAAAAGTTTTTTTCCAATGGCAACTCTGCCTTGGAAACTACTGGATCGTTATGAAGTAATCAACTTATCGATTGAATATCGACTTCAATCCAAATTAAAGTATCTACAGAGTCATTAATTTTTTTGCCAAGAATCGGAAAAAGGATATTTTGAATCCAAATTGTTGAGTGTAAAAATATAAAAAGGTGAAGTCTTACCTGTTATTTTAAAAATGGAAATTCCCTTTTTTGATACCGGGCGGAAAAATTACTCAAGATAGGCCCGTATGTGCATGCAATTATTGTTGAAAATAGTTTATACACTACGAAACCTACAACCATTAACAGAGAACTGAAGCAACATGTGGAGTTTAAGTCAATTCGATACCGATTACAACAAAAGAAACAACGAATGTCCTAAAAACATAAAAGACAAGAAAGCAACTATGCTTGATGGATTTCGAAACAATGCACTTTAAGGCGGTCTTCTCATTCAAAACCCGTTTTTTGGACCCTTTTTAAAAAAATTCTTATTTGAAAACGCAAAGAATAATTGAAAACTTTTTTTATTTATTGTATTACAAAAGGTTCAAAGTAAATAAAAAAATTTTTTTTGCCTCGATACGTGGGCTGTTCAAAAAGTAATGAGACTTCAAAGTTGGTGGTGAAAAAAAAGGTGTCGTCACGGCGGCCACGATTCCGGGTCTCCGGAGCGTCTGAAATGAAAAAAAAAACGGGGTTATAATCAGTATAGATGTAATTCTCGGGTGAACCTCAAGCTTAATTTTGTGATTTTTTTTGACAAAATGGCGGTTATTCAAAAAAAAATTTCAATTTCGGGTTTTTTTTTTGTAGTTTAGTGTAAAAAAAAATAGTAAAAACTTTTTTAAAATTATGGTCGAGGTTCACCCGAGAATGGTGACAATTCTGCGTCGATTCCACTTTGTTTCATGAAAATCGGTTCAGTTGAACTGGAGATATCATGGCCGCCAGTTCGAAAAACGTGGGTTCAAAATAAACGCGTTTAAAGTTTGAAGTAATTTTTTTGGGGAAAAAAAAAAAAAATCAAAAATGTTTAAATGCAGTTTTAAAGAGCTGACAATTTTTACTTACAAATATTAGTCGGCGATGCCAGCTCCATACAGGCCACCTTCCTCTTTTTCGTAGAAACTGCTTTCTGCTGCCCTCTCTGCTCTGCGAGCCGTTCTGCCAGCTTTTGATGATGCCGCAGCTCGAGTCTCTGATCGGTTCAATCTCTCTTCATTGCGAGATAGTGCGTATTCGTATGCGTTTTTGCCAATCGCAATACCCATCAAACCCATAATTTTAAGTATGGGTATAAAACCGTCGTTGAAGAGGCACGTTGCAATGAAATTGGCCACTTCGATGGTGCGTGCGCCTGAGTTGATGTGTTTGGGCGAAAGTGACCAAAGAACAGAATTGTAGGACTCATTGGAATTCTGAGTTTCAGATCCAAGGCATCTTTCAAGCAAATTATCTGCCGACAGCGCTTCGTAAGCTGGTTTTATTACCTCCATCACCTTCTTGTCGAGAGGTGCCTACGTGTGGTGAAAGCTATCTAACGTACCTTCAGCAGCTGCTTTCTGCCATGCGCACCAGCTTGACTCACCGGTGGGGCAATTTTGGTGTTGCGGTTTATCATCGGTGGAGCACTTATGGTAAAAAGTGGCCCAAATTTCCTTTTTCAAATCTTCCACGGAGTCAGGATGACGGCGGATCGCAAGGCCATAATATGTGGTCAACTCGGATATTAATTTGTCGGTGAGCTTGCCCGCACCTTTGCCTCCAATGCCCTTATTTTCTTTTTTTATTTTTCGAAGTCGCGTGCAAATTCGCTTCTGCACATGCCCAATGCATTCTTTCTTTTTCACTATAGGGTCACCGTCATAGGGGTCGACATCTAATACACCTTTGAAGGTCTGCGAATCACCATCGCCGATATACTTTACATATTTTATGCCGTGTGTTTCAAACGACCTGGAGAACATCTCTATTACAGCGTCCACCTCCATTTTCCCAGAGCTTCCTTCATGGTTTATAGTGCATTCTTCGTCATCGAGTATCAAGCCAAATTTGGTAAGCCTCTGGCTCTTCTTCCTTCTTGGCTTCCCAATATTTGCAGCTGTTACACACACGAGATTTTACGACAGTGTCAACAATTTTTTTGGTATGCTTGGCAATCAAAGTTGTGACACCATAAAGGGAAGCAAAGCCACGCTTCTTCCAAGTCCCATCCCCCGACACAGTAAATAAAGTGGGATCGCACTCTGGATTCGCTTCGATCATAGCCTCTTTTTCTTCAAAAGCTATTGGTTTTGAAATGACATGTTCGTACATGGCTTTTCCAGCAACGTACAAATTTTGTAGGATAGTATAGTACAGATTGTTGGACAAACTTTGTCCGAGGTCCATGAGGCCACAAAACATGGTTATACCTTTTGGACCAATCCCTAAAAGCCGCATGGCAACAACCAAGCGTCGATTAATTTCATATGATTTTCCGATCATAGGTGACGAAGGAATATATGTTGTGCGTGGGCAGGCGCAGTTCAAAGCGATTTTAAATCCAACTCCATTTGGTGAGGCTTCTGAGAACTCAATTTTTTGCTTGCATGAGGCACAAATTACCAACGCTGACAACGTGGTAAACACAGAACAGAACTCGAGAATGCAATACTTCAAATTGTTTTTGATTGATACTTCGTCGTCTTCGTTATTCTTGAATTTCTTGGCCGATGTACTGGTATATTCAGAATCCTCTGGTCTAAGATGCTGATTTCCGCTAAACCCGCGTTTTTTAGCACGATTCTGACGCTCACTTGGGCGTTTTTTTTTTTTTTATTACTTTTCCGATCCATTTTACAAAAATCACAATAAATTTATGAAAAATTTACTTTTCCGTTCACTGAAGCGCACGCGTCTGTTGCTCAACTCGATACAAACTGAACTAAATGATGCTTTCAGTTGAACACCTGGACTCAAAAAATGCTTCAACCCCTAAAATAAGCAGAAATGTGTATTCGTATGTTTGTATGAATATGTGTGCAAACACGTTTTTACCTAACAATAAACATTTTCAACGGAATTCGGTGGTTACTTTATGCCGCTTCGTTCGAAAATGAGTCGAAAAAAATAGCTCATTTTGACGAAGACCTTGCTTCACAAAAAAGGCTGTATCTTCTAAAGTATTTCGAATTTCTAAAAATCCTTTTAGGGGCATATTCACAACTACCCAAGCTATAAATAAATGCAAAAAAAAAGTCGAAAAAAAGTTGCTCAATGAGAAGACCCCCTTAACTGGCTGTTAAATGTCTAAATAAAGGAGTGTTTACTTGAGCTTATTAAAAAGACAAATGCTTTTAATTCGCCAGGTGAATATCTTCGTATCGCTTGATACGTATAAATCTGCTGGGCATGATAGGAAAACTGCTAAAGTGTAGTGTCCAGTGTTCTTCTTCTTGTTCTTTCTTTTGTTCCTGCAACCCCTTGTGGGGCATAAGTCGACGACAAACTCCTTCCACTTATCTGCTGCCAAATGTTTCAGCTGTGACCATGTTTTGTTGAATGATGCCGCCTCAGCCAGTGTGTCGTAGAACGTTAGGAGCCCTACTCTCTATTGCGATGCGAAAAAAAAAAAATTCGCAAAACTGATTTGATTGTATGGATTTGCGTATGCATCGCATTTTATTTTCGCAGCGCATTGATTGGCGCATCGTAATACAGTGTAGGGCCCCAGGTTATTTACTGGCTTTCCAATTATGCGCGATCCCTTGGGATTCTATTTGAAAGCCTGTTTTGCAAGGTCATCGCTTGGTTTTCATTTCAACGCCACTTTCGTTGGCTTATTTCTACTTCGACAACCTTTTGGCCTGTTATTGACCTGTCTTGGTTCGATATAGTTGTCGGCCAACGTATTCTCATAATGTGACGTAGGCATAGGATCACGTATGTTTGCAGCTTTCGCGTAATGTTGGGGGTAACTTTCCAAGTTTCGCATGCGTACAAAACGAAATTACACTGATTTGACGTTGGATTCAGAAATACTAATTTTGGTGCGAAGAGATAATTGATTAGAGCACCAAACTGTTGAGAGCCATTCCGAATGCGCAGCGGGCTTTACTGATTCTGTCAGCGATATCCAAATCATTTCCTCTCTTTGACGATATCATGCTTCCTAGATGATTGAACTGCTCGACTTCCTCCTTTAGTTTTTTTGCAGTTTATTCTGAGGTCGACTGGTTTAGCATTTTTCTGCGGCGACTGGCTCATCTTTGCGAGACCATTGCTGGTACTAGCGAGGAAAAAAATATCGTCGGCAAAGACCAAATGACTCAGGTGATTGAAGGGGCACTAATATATTCCTTGTTTCTCGCCCGGGCTTACAGTGGAGTGCATAACATCGTCAATCACCATCAGAAAGGGCCATTTAAGCCCTTGAAAGGACTTTGACCGAGCTTCTTATGATCATTTGTGTTGTGTGTGTTGTGAAATGTTTGAACACAAATGATCGAGAACTGGACCTACCAGCTTTATGCCGACTGCAAACGGCTTATGCTCTCAAGAAGCTTTTCCTGGCAGTATTTTACTCTCTGAGATCTGCAGAGAGGTGACGGCCGGTTCTTTCAAAAAAAGAATAGGTGACATAATACATCCTGGTCTAACTCCTTGATCTAATTCAAGAGCGTCGGAGAAATTTCTTTTATGGAAAATAAAACAACGTGCATAGTCATAAGATGCCTTTAAAACCGTAGCAATTTTTGGGGGAGTTCCTCTTTGAGTCAAAGGCGCCTAGATGCAATCACGGTTTACTCGATCGAAAGACCATGGGCAGATAGTTCATGAAACAGGCAATCAGCACAATACAGCCTAAGTCAGCAAAACATACAGGGCACCCGGAAGAGCAAACACTTACTGGTTGTTCATTCCACAAACACAAAGCAGCACCCTGTGCCCAAATATGTAAAACCATTATGCAATAAATTACATACTTAATTACGTTCTTAATAGTAGCACCAGTTACTGTGGTAGTACTGGTGGTATATATAATACCATCCAGACCTATATTGGCTGCTTTCATCACGGGAAAGTGAAAACGGTCTCTCCAAGTAGAAGCGATCTTAGTAAGCAGTCGAATAATAAGGATGCCTACCAAAATCGAGGTTAAAGCCCATTTAATCTCATCAAATACTGCGACTTTTTACATCCTGCGTCTTTTTGCACCTATGACTTTTTTACCGTGCGGCTTTTTTACCATCAAGGCTTTCTGTAACTTGCGACATTTTTCATATTGCGATTTTATGCCCTGCGACTTTTTGTACCTTGCGATTTTTTTACCTCGCGATATTTTGTACCTTGTTAATTTTTCTTTCTTGCGACTTTTTTATACCTTACGACTTTTTTTACCTTGCAGCTTTTTTAGCTTGTGGATTTTTTATACTTTGTGACTTTTTTACCTTGCGAATGTTTTTACTCTGTGACATTTTGTGGCATGCAAATTTTTTTACTTGCAATTTTTTGTATCTTGTGACTTTTTGTACCCCATTACTTTTTGTATCTTGAGACTTCTTGTGCCTTGCGATTTTTTTTACAACCTATGAATTTTTTGTAATTTTGACTTTTTGTACCTTTACTTTTTGAACTTTTGCGATTTTTTTACCTTACAAATTTTTGTACCTTCCAAATATTTGTACTATGTGACTTCTTGTAGGTACGCTGTGATTTTGTGTACTTTGCGACTCTTTTACCTTACGATCTTTTTAAATCTGTGGATTTTTACTTTGCCATGTATTGTACTTTGCGTTTTTTTATAACTTACGAGTTTTGTGTTTGTATGCGTTTTTACTTTGTGTCTTTTTGTACTTTGCGACTTTTTGTACCCTTTGACTTTTTGTACTTTGCGACTTATTTACTTTGCTACAGTTTTTACTCTTAAACTTTTTTACCCTGCAACATTTTGTTCCTTGTGACTTTTTAACGAATTTTTTGCTTTGCAACTTTTTGTAATTTGTGACCTTCTGTCATACGACATTTTTTTATCGTGTGACTTTTTGATCCTTGCGACTATTTGTATCCACCGACTTTTTGTACTTTGCGTCTTTTGTGTCTTGAGACTTTTTGTTACTTTGCAACATTTTAACCTTGAATATTTTCTATCTTGCCACTTTTTGTACCTTACGACTTTTTGTACTAAGCGATATTTCGTATTCTGGTACTTTTTGTAGCTTGCGACTTTTTAATACTTCGACTTTTTGTACCTCGAAACGTTTTTAACTTACAACTCCTTTTATCTTGTAAATTTTTGTGCCTTGCGAAAAATAGAGAGTTCAGAGACGGTGTATATATTGGGTTGGGGAAAAAGTATTCGGCGTTTTTCACTAAAAATATACATTTTTTTAAAACACAAAAATCCAAATATTGTCCATTTCTTTCAACTACCTTTTGCTAGAACCACACCAACGATAAGTAACGATAAGCAAGACACGAGTAGCAATAGATTTTTTTTTAAATAAAGTAGTGCTTCTCTTGTCTTGCTGATCGTTGGTGTGCTAATTCGTGATACAAAATGAAGCGGTTAATCTTAAAAAAAAAATGACGCTAGTGCGTTTCACAGTTATCTTTTGAGTTAAATTTTTTCCTAGCAAGACAGTGTTGGAGAGATTGTGCAATGTTTCGAATTCAATTTCGAAGACTCGAAAACTGCTATTCGAATTTCTATTCGAATGCAATTAGTTTTAATCCTCAGCATACTGAGGAAAATCGTCAGATCCTCAGATATTTTTTCCAAAAACACAAATAAAATTATAAATTCTAATAGAGTTCAAATAATCAAATGGAGGTTTTCTATTTCAGCTAACAAGATTTCAGTTATAATTAAGTCATACTTAGATCTATTAAGTATTTAAATTAAATAACATTAATGCAATAATATATTATTTTTTTACAATAGGAACTCGGTCCGTCGAGCCAGCTCGTTCAAATTATAATACTAGTGTTTATTGTGCTCTTTCAATGTTTTGCACATAAGTACAATCCTTAAACTTAACATTATTTTCACCGTCAAGACAAACTTAGTCTTAAGTTAAGACTTACGTCTTAAGTTGGTGAAATAATTTCTTAGCTTTTACTCTCTGTACTTATATCTACGTTCAACATTAATACTTAAACGTATAAAAACAAAATTGACTTAACTTTTGTCCAATTCTTATGGCAACTTCATAACTATCCATGGCACACGCCCATAATTTTTATAAAAATAATAATCATAGGCTAATTTTGCCAAAACAAATATAATCAAGCTGGCTAAAACACCATTGAGCAAATCCAGCGGATAGATGTGACTCTCCTCAGCCTGTTTGCAAACATCACGACGTGTAATTGCCAGCACGTTCGCCTGACGCAGCTCATTACCCTGTTTATAGGTACAAGTAATATTCCAGGCATCACGTAGAATTGAGTTATATTTCATAAGAAAATCTCGAAAACGCAAAGCAAACTTGCAGGTGCAGAACCAAGGATTTTTGCTCAAAAGCAGGAGATTCGCATTGGCATTGTCCTCGAGTGCATTATCCAGGGCATAAACAGGCATCTAGGATGGAGAAATTATAAAAAAAATTTAGTATCTCCAATCGCCAATTGATGTCTGGCTCGAAGCACATAAGATGCTTAGAGTAAATGGTTGAAATAATTTTGGACAAACCTTCCGCAATCTATTGCCACGTAAACTAAGTAAGCGAAAGTTATCCAGCCAGTAGCCGCCCTCGAGCACGTCAACACTCTCAATGCGATTATTTTCTAGATGCACATCGACCACGTGACGATAGTGGATATTATTGCGTAGTGGTAAGACATCGGATATCTGGTAGGAAATACAAAAAATCGAAATAAAATTTAATATTATGCAGAATGCGATGAAATATTTTACAAGATTGTCGTTGGCATAGAACATCGTTGTGTTCTCTGGTAGATACGAAGGTAAACGCTTCAGTAGCAAATTGGAACAGTTGACTGTATAGAGTGGAATATGCGACTTTGGAATGATGTGATGCATGATGCAGCTGCAATTCTTGAGCTCATCATGAGATTGACACTCGTTTTTCAGCATCTGGAAAAGTATTATGTATAAGTACAAATACTAGTATAAGTACAATTACAAGTACAAGTGCAAATACAGGGTCCAACGTACAAGTATGAGTATAAGTACAAGTACAAGTACAAGTACAAGTACAAGTACAAGTACAAGTACAAGTACAAGTACAAGTAGAAGTAGAAGTAGAAGTAGAAGTAGAAGTAGAAGTAGAAGTAGAAGTAGAAGTAGAAGTAGAAGTAGAAGTAGAAGTAGAAGTAGAAGTAGAAGTAGAAGTAGAAGTAGAAGTAGAAGTAGAAGTAGAAGTAGAAGTAGAAGTAGAAGTAGAAGTAGAAGTAGAAGTAGAAGTAGAAGTAGAAGTAGAAGTAGAAGTAGAAGTAGAAGTAGAAGTAGAAGTAGAAGTAGAAGTACAAGTACAAGTACAAGTACAAGTACAAGTACAAGTACAAGTACAAGTACAAGTACAAGTAGAAGTAGAAGTAGAAGTAGAAGTAGAAGTAGAAGTAGAAGTAGAAGTAGAAGTAGAAGTAGAAGTAGAAGTAGAAGTAGAAGTAGAAGTAGAAGTACAAGTAGAAGTACAAGTAGAAGTACAAGTAGAAGTACAAGTAGAAGTAGAAGTAGAAGTAGAAGTAGAAGTAGAAGTAGAAGTAGAAGTAGAAGTAGAAGTAGAAGTAGAAGTAGAAGTAGAAGTAGAAGTAGAAGTAGAAGTAGAAGTAGAAGTAGAAGTAGAAGTAGAAGTAGAAGTAGAAGTAGAAGTAGAAGTAGAAGTAGAAGTAGAAGTAGAAGTAGAAGTAGAAGTAGAAGTAGAAGTAGAAGTAGAAGTAGAAGTAGAAGTAGAAGTAGAAGTAGAAGTAGAAGTAGAAGTAGAAGTAGAAGTAGAAGTAGAAGTAGAAGTAGAAGTAGAAGTAGAAGTAGAAGTAGAAGTAGAAGTAGAAGTAGAAGTAGAAGTAGAAGTAGAAGTAGAAGTAGAAGTAGAAGTAGAAGTAGAAGTAGAAGTAGAAGTAGAAGTAGAAGTAGAAGTAGAAGTAGAAGTAGAAGTAGAAGTAGAAGTAGAAGTAGAAGTAGAAGTAGAAGTAGAAGTAGAAGTAGAAGTAGAAGTAGAAGTAGAAGTAGAAGTAGAAGTAGAAGTAGAAGTAGAAGTAGAAGTAGAAGTAGAAGTAGAAGTAGAAGTAGAAGTAGAAGTAGAAGTAGAAGTAGAAGTAGAAGTAGAAGTAGAAGTAGAAGTAGAAGTAGAAGTAGAAGTAGAAGTAGAAGTAGAAGTAGAAGTAGAAGTAGAAGTAGAAGTAGAAGTAGAAGTAGAAGTAGAAGTAGAAGTAGAAGTAGAAGTAGAAGTAGAAGTAGAAGTAGAAGTAGAAGTAGAAGTAGAAGTAGAAGTAGAAAGAAGTAGAAGTAGAAGTAGAAGTAGGCAGTAGAAGTAGAAGTAGAAGTAGAAGTAGAAAGTAGAAGTAGAAGTAGAAGTAGAAGTAGAAGTAGAAGTAGAAGTAGAAGTAGAAGTAGAAGTAGAAGTAGAAGTAGAAGTAGAAGTAGAAGTAGAAGTAGAAGTAGAAGTAGAAGTAGAAGTAGAAGTAGAAGTAGAAGTAGAAGTAGAAGTAGAAGTAGAAGTAGAAGTAGAAGTAGAAGTAGAAGTAGAAGTAGAAGTAGAAGTAGAAGTAGAAGTAGAAGTAGAAGTAGAAGTAGAAGTAGAAGTAGAAGTAGAAGTAGAAGTAGAAGTAGAAGTAGAAGTAGAAGTAGAAGTAGAAGTAGAAGTAGAAGTAGAAGTAGAAGTAGAAGTAGAAGTAGAAGTAGAAGTAGAAGTAGAAGTAGAAGTAGAAGTAGAAGTAGAAGTAGAAGTAGAAGTAGAAGTAGAAGTAGAAGTAGAAGTAGAAGTACAAGTAGAAGTAGAAGTAGAAGTAGAAGTAGAAGTAGAAGTAGAAGTAGAAGTAGAAGTAGAAGTAGAAGTAGAAGTAGAAGTAGAAGTAGAAGTAAAGTAGAAGTAGAAGTAGAAGTAGAAGTAGAAGTAGAAGTATAAGAAGAAGTAGAAGTAGAAGTAGAAGTTGAAGTAGAAGTAGAAGTAGAAGTAGAAGTAGAAGTAGAAGTAGAAGTAGAAGTAGAAGTAGAAGTAGAAGTAGAAGTAGAAGTAGAAGTAGAAGTAGAAGTAGAAGTAGAAGTAGAAGTAGAAGTAGAAGTAGAAGTAGAAGTAGAAGTAGAAGTAGAAGTAGAAGTAGAAGTAGAAGTAGAAGTAGAAGTAGAAGTAGAAGTAGAAGTAGAAGTAGAAGTAGAAGTAGAAGTAGAAGTAGAAGTAGAAGTAGAAGTAGAAGTAGAAGTAGAAGTAGAAGTAGAAGTAGAAGTAGAAGTAGAAGTAGAAGTAGAAGTAGAAGTAGAAGTAGAAGTAGAAGTAGAAGTAGAAGTAGAAGTAGAAGTAGAAGTAGAAGTAGAAGTAGAAGTAGAAGTAGAAGTAGAAGAAGAAGTAGAAGTAGAAGTAGAAGTAGAAGTAGAAGTAGAAGTAGAAGTAGAAGTAGAAGTAGAAGTAGAAATAGAAGTAGAAGTAGAAGTAGAAGTAGAAGTAGAAGTAAAAATACAAGTAGAAGTACAAGTAGAAGTACAAGTAGAGGTACAAGTACAAATACAAGTACAAATATAAGTGCAAGTACAAGTACAAGTACAAGTGCAAGCACAAGTACAAGTACAAGTACAAGTACAAGTACAAGTACAAGTACAAGTACAAGTACAAGTACAAGTACACTTACAAGTACAAGTATGAGCATAAGTACACATGCAAGTACAAGTCTAAGCCCATGTTCAAGTAGGTCGTACAAGTACAAGTACAAGAACAAGTATAAGTACAAGTTAAAGTACAAGTACAAGTACAAGTGCAAGTACAAGTACAAGTACAAGTACAAGTATAAGCATAAGTTACAAGTGTAACACTTAAAAGTACAAGTACGTGCATAAGTACACATGCAAGTACAAGTCTACGTTCAAGTTCTAGTAGGCCGTAGATCGTATACGAATTGTTCGTATTACGAATTCTAGATCATGTAATCTAACACTCTTACTCACCACTTTAAAATTCATTACAGTCATTATAAGACGATCCTTGTACTTGCGATCCGTGCATAACAGTTCATCTCGATCGGCTACATAGAGTCCCTTCTCAGGTTGTAACAGCCATTTAAAGTTTCGTGTGCAGTTCCAGGGATTGCCTAACCAACTATATAAGGTTAAAAAATATACAACCCAACATTATACTCCATATTCCCTGCAGCCTTCCGCAACTTACCAGCTAAGTAGAGATTTTCAAAAGCTCGCGGCAACAAAAGTGGACTGTCCAACTGCATCAACTGATTCCAACGCAGATCCACAACTTTAAGCGTGTGTACACGCTTAAAAGTGCGCGAGTTGATATAAGAGAGATTGGTCCAGGATATATTAATGTACTAGAAAAAAATTATGCAGTAAAATTTAATTAAATCTTTTTAATAAATAGTTCTTTAAACTGACTTGCAAGTAGAACATTTCCGGAAAGTCGTACTGAATTTCCGTTAAGCCGCTATACTCAATGGTCAGCAAACGTATTTTCGGAAAAGGTTGAAGATCAACCATAGGATTGAATGTACTCCTGGGCCAGCCGCATAGTATGATTTCCTCTATTTTGCGCACTTTTTGTTCACTAGAATGAAAGGCAACATTTTATTTAAATATATGGTACTTTTTATGCGATGATTGTAGGAATTACACTATAGCACCCAAATTATTCATGCCGCCATAGCATCTCAGAGCACCATTACGTCCATAACGTGTGCAATTGCCCACAGAAGCTTCAGGCATCTGTTTCCAATCCACACAAGAGAAGTTATGCTGATGGTAGTGTGAAATATATTCCGCAGAGGACAAACTAAAAAAGTACAGAACGACGGTTTATATTAAGAAATAAAAAATGAATAAAGTTGATTCGGCATAATTCAAGCTAAGATGACAACAAACAGTGTTGAAGCTGACATTTGAGCGTGCAATGCACTACTTTTTACACTTCTTTTGATGTATTTTTAAAATTATACAATACTTTACCCTTTAAGTGCATAAATTGCACTAATTTTTATAGTGTATTTTTCATATTATTAATTAATTTTTCATATTACACTACTTTTGATGGTATAATATATAATCCTTTAAGTGCATAAAATGCACTACTTTATAGTGTGAAAAATACACTGTTTCTAGTGCATGAGATAAGCTACTGGAACTGTATCGAATACACTTTTAAAATTTTTTAGGTATAGAATACATACATTCAAGCGCATAAAATACACTTTTCGCTCATAAAATGAAGAAAAGTTTTTAACGCAATTTAATTTTATTTATTTGGAGCTATAAATACAAACACAAAAATAAAACTTAATTTTATTTTATTTATGCTGACTTGAAAAACTATTTCTTTATGACATGCTTTCGCTAATTTTAGTTAATTTGCAAGAATAGGTCTGTTAGTTTCACTTTTTATCATTAAATTGCATAGCGTTTATTTATATTGAAGCCTCTAGTCCGAATATGCACATATAGTATGTGACATTTTTCATTATTTCCCAGATTATACTAAACTTAAAATAAGATGTTAGCTTTCTAAATTAGGTCGTTTAATGATTTTATGACAATATCTTTAAATTTTTCATTGATTAAATAATATTAAAAATTGCATGACTTCGTAAAAAGGGTATTGTTGGTATTACCGAAATGGCAGACGCACGATCTGTCGACGCAACGTTGAGTTTTGCAAAGTTTGAGGTCATCCGTTTTCACAGCTTGTATCTAAAAGTTTTTACAACACAGACCAAAGTACGATCAACGCAATACCGACCTAACGCAATATTGAGTTTTAGCCATTATAACATATTTACAGCTGTTCAAAGTAGACGTGCTTTTACAATATTGGAAAAATCAAGTATCGTGCAGTGATTCAATTTTTATTTTCAACAAAAGGTGCACACAAAAAGAAATTCCTCGACAATTATTTGAAGTGTGTAAGCACTATTCACCTTTACTTACAACAGTGTACTTACAACAGGGTTGTTGAGTTTAAGCGTGGTCGTACAAGTCTTGAAGGCGATCCACCTCAAAGACGTCCAAAAAAGTGCTTCAACACCAGAAATCGTAGCAAAAATACATGATATGGTTTTGGAAAATCGTCGATTGAATGAGAGAGATTTAATAGAAGCTGTAGACATTTCATTAGGCAAGGTGAGCCATATTTTAAGTGAAGTTTTGGATTTCAAAAAGGTGTGTGCACAATGGGTGCCGCATTCGCTAACAATGGAACAAAAACACACTCGAATAAAACTTTTTCAGCAACATTTGGAGCGTTTAAAAAAAAAAATAAAAAAGATATTATGCGTCCATTCATCACTATGGATGAGACTTGGGTGTGCCACGATGATTCTGAATCAAAACAAGAAGCTAAAGAGTGATACGAACCTGGTACTTTGACTACTAAGCGAGTTTGTGTTCAAAAATCTGCAAAGAAGGTTATGGCATCAGTTTTTTGGGATGCGAAAGGGATTTTGCTAGTGGATTACCTCAAAACTGGAAAGAAATTAATTCTGAATATTATTGTTACTTTTTGTGTCCATGTTTGCAAAAAGGCCTGGTTTGCAGAAGAAAAAATAATTTTTCATCAGGACAAGTCCATAATGGATGGAGTTCATAATTTAGAGGACCATTGAAACAAGTGTATTGAGCTTCTTGGAGAATATACTGAATAATAAAAAGCATTTCAGGCCATTCAGGGATCAGGGGGCGAACCTTCACATGGCAACGTGTTTGACTGCCTCAACCTGGCGAGGCCAACATTATCGATGTCGAAATCGTCCCAAGTCGACTCAAACCTCCTCGTGGTGATCCCTGGGCAACGGCAAACTGGCATCCGTTAGTTTGATGGCTAATTTGAGCGGCGGGCTGCTCCGTGGACCTTAAACATGGAATGTGCGCAGGGTTTGGGTCCCGCCACATTACTGAAAAACAAAATTTCAAGCCATAAACTTATTTTTTATTCTATTCTATTCTATTCTATTCTATTCTATTCTATTCTATTCTATTCTATTCTATTCTACTCTATTCTATTCTATTCTATTCTATTCTATTCTATTCTATTCTATTCTATTCTATTCTATTCTATTCTATTCTATTCTATTCTATTCTATTCTATTCTATTCTATTCTATTCTAACCTATCCATTCTATTCTATTTATTCTATTCTATTCTATTCTATTTTAGAATCTTATTGAAAAACCTGGTATTTATATAATAATGAAAATATTTTAACAGTTTAGTAAAAGTTTTAATAAAAGTTTCATTAAAACTAAATAATTTTTCATATGCTTCATGCAAAATATTAGATGCGAGAAAAATTTTGTGTGCTAATTTTTTGCGTTAACCGCTCTAAAAAGAACCCTTCTTCAGATGCAAATGGTGTTTTATTTAGGCGTGTAAAACTTTCAATAGAAATAAAGTACTGGGATTACATAATTTATAACTGAAAATTGGCTTTAAGTATTAGAAAAATCATTTTATAACATTAGTGTTTAAGCATGATTTGGGGTTGAAATTGGCTCGGATGTAGTGCATTCTGGAAGCCTAATTTTCGACCACTTTTTCAAGCAAGTGGGGTGTAGCTCGGCAATGATTCGTACAATGTTGCCTACCATCGTCTCATTTAAGTCCTCCTCAATACTACGCTCTACAGAAACAATTCTTTCATCGGTGCGCACTTCACAACGTCTTTGCGCGGATGCGTATTTAATTTAGAGTATACGTGGTGAAAAAACGACCAATGCTTAATTGAATAAGTTGCTCGTATAGACGATTATATCGAGCATAAAATGAACGTACGTTTACATTACCGAATTGAACAACGATTTTGCGAAATAAATTTGCACAATTCGCAAGCGGTGTTCTGCCAACCAAACTGATAAAATAGCCAACCAAACTGAGCAAAGACAACCATAGCGTTGGTAGATCAGACCAATTTATCACAGTATAATCCTTTTTGGAAAATGAAACCTCTAAAAAACCACCCTTTATAAAGTAAAGATTTCATTATAAGAGAAATCCCCTTCCACCAGTTCTAACAAAACGAATCACATTTATTGCCACTTGACATCAGCATACTGATCATACTCAAATTGAACTCACTATTTATTATACTCTATAGTAACACGTTCAAACTGTAAAAAAAATATTTGAAAAAATGTCGATAATTTGCTGTTGAATAAAAATTTATTAATTAAATAACTGTTATCAAGTGTGGTTATAACTACTTTGAAAATCAAATAAAAAAGAGTAAAAATTGATTTTATAGCATTCAATATAAAATCGAAAGTTACACAAAATTAGGACAGTTTTTTGGATAAAAATCTAAAAATAATTTTGATGATAATGATGCAGCTACTGTATCTCAAGTTGATAACAACTATCTAAGTAAATCTGAAGCACCACTCACTAATTCTTAACTAAACACTAAATAAACTAATTTATTTCATTAGCATATCTTATTTGCCTAAAAATTTACCAAGAAATAACTGAGAGAAATAAAGGAAACAGAACTTGTCTCCAATAATAATTAGTTTAAAATAAAAAATTCTTTATTTTTGCTTTCACTAAACTTGAAAGACAAATAGGATTACATTGAAAAAAAAATAAGTAAGTTGTAATGATATGCGTAAATAAAAATTTAGCAAAGACGACAACACCTAAAAATAGCCAAAAACAACATAGTGACAATTAAATTAACATCGTCTTTGTAGACAAGGCTCTAATTTTTGCACACTCCACACTGAGCTGTAAACAAAAACACATGGAAATACTTTCAGGAGCTTGAAATATATTTGCAAGTGCTTCAAAATGATTTTTTTTTTAATTTATTTTTTGCTGACATGTTTGGTTATGGATTAAAATGAAATAGTCAAACTATTTCATTGCAAGTATTGTGATTAATTAATTTATAAGCACTTTGTTAATATAATATTGCGATTTTTAATATATGACAACGATTTATAAAAAAGAAATTTGGCAGCGGAGGGCTGCCGAGCGAAAATGTTTAAATGGAATTTCTATATCACGTAAAAATCGCATCGATCTTCGTTTTATTTGTAGTAGTACTGAGTTTTCGATCATTGGACATAGTCAAACCTTATGCTTCATTAAAAAATTCAATTTTATCGTCTGCAAAGTTAAAATTGAAGTCTCCACTTAGTATCATAGGTACATCGTGAAATTTTTCGCAAATATTTTTTAGAGCCTTCTTTTGAGTAAATCATCAAATTTTCGAATAACAAAAAATTCTCCCAAATTGAACCAAGAGAAGTATGAACATTTCTTTTCTTTCTTTTGAACACACATCTACCACCTATTTGCCACCCTTCTTGGGGTCCCATACAAAAACCACAAAAACGGTCGATAATAGTTCATATATCTCCCGATACGACACCTAAAGGGGTCCAATATATGAGCTCTTCCTATTATTTTTTACCCTTCAACATTTCTTCTGAACACACCTAACCCTAGTTGCCACATTTTTGGGAGTCTACATACAAAAAGCACAAAACTGTCGATTATAATTAATATTTCCCGACAGTATGAACTGGTCCTATTATTTTTTACCCTTCAATATTTCTTTTCAACACACCAATCGCCTATCTGTCACCCTTCTGGGGGTTCCCATATAAAAAACACAAAAAAGTTGCTATGTTTTCTTTTTGCAAGTTAAACTTTGTATTGATTTGACAACTTCCGATCGCCGCTCGTGAGAAAAAAGGTAGTTGTCAAGGCTACCTTATAAATTATTGTATCATGCTATCAACCACCCTTCTTTGGGTCCCAATACAAAAAACATTCTTTTCGTTCTATGAACGAACGAATAAAAATATATGCGCTAAATATTCAGGGTATGAACACTGATATTTTTGTTATTTTTTATTGCTTTATTTGCTACCTGCTGTTGTTAGTAAAGCATCGTGCTCTTATTCTCTTCGTTTCTTATATCTGAATAAAACAAAGAGAGTGTAAGATCAGGTATGAGCAAAGCAGAAAAGGGATAGAGATAACTTTTTTATTCTATAGCAAGAGAATATATTCAGGGAGGCGAAAAAACATACTCATGCAGGGCTCTAGAACGGACCGCAGTTTTAGCTTTCACACATCCAACATGTCCATCCGACATGTCATGTCTATACTACATGTTGCACAATTAGATTCTGGGTTGACAAGTATGCCTGCCGCAAGGCTTAAGTACTTGGGTCTTCTAGATCTAGGGTAATAGTTAATAAAACAGACAACCAGAACTTATGTGTTATACCAAACCACGGACCCGTTTATCTAGTACTAGTACTAGTACTACTTTTAACTAGTAAAACATACGGGGCATCCGGTGTGTCAACACGAACATGGAAGCTGTTTCACAAACACAAAGCATCACCCAGTGACCTGCTGATTAGGAGCATTATGCAATAAATTACATACTGCCCGTAATAGCAGTACTAGTTTAGACTTCAGTAGTGGCGTACTTACAATCCATCTACTGGTGAAGACGAGACCTACCCAATCTCTTGCATATTAAGACAGATATGCCAGCCCGGCCGTACCACTGCGCCACCCCGCCGGTCAATCTAGACATGTGTAGCATTCACACAACCACAATCAGTACGAGACTCCCCGAAGGGCCAGCCCACGACAGTCATCTGGGCTACTCGATCCCGTCAATGAGGATCCACAACATCCCCGCAAAAGACCAAAAATACACAAATGCAATTATAAAAAAGTGCTTTCTTATGCATGACCGTGCTCAATGAGCACTTAAAGGGCTAGTTTAATAATTCCCAGCTGCCGGCTCAACTGCAAATTATTGCACATGTCTGGTACCTACTTTGGAGGACCTTTGCAAATGCCACTCTTACTCTGGCAGTCCGGATTTCAACATCCAGACAGAGTATAGGCCACTGTTGTCAGGGACTGCCGTGCTCAGTATGAGAACCGAAGTTTTACAACCATTTCTACACTTCCCTCAGTGACTGTGCGGTGGAAAGATAGGGTCTACACCATTTGACGGGTTAAGACTGTCCCCGTTCTAACAAGTTTTAAGGTCAATTGCTATACCTAAGATGGGCGCCACCCCGAGCTCTTGGTTGGCCCTATCAGTTTTTACGTTTGCAGGACGTCTCCTACAAACAACCATCCTCCTTTATCCTGGCTGTGAACAGGCAGGCGCAACTAAGTTGCTAACCTAGCGGAGTTACTACATGTTGTACAATAGATTTGTTGTGTTTAACGTTGACACCTGCCGTGAAGGCTTAATTCAACGTTGTTCCATAACAATTGGGACCGATACAAAGCGTCGGTCAGCGCCCCTTTGAGGATTCAAAGGTACCAATTTAGCTCCATGTTGTGATGACACTTCGCAACCCTTGGTGAGGGTGGAGGCCTATCTAAAACCTCATCCATACTAAGGAGTATGGCGCCCGGTTTGGGTGGTAAACCACCGCCACCACGAAGACTCCCCGAAGGGCCAGCCCAATCCAGTCAGCCCAGTATATGCCAGCAGAAGCCAGACATACACCGGGGGCCGCTGACTGCCCATGGTACCAGTTTTAAAGTCCTTGGTCAGACCTCGTAGCTTACACCCCAGCTACTCCCAGTTTTAGCCCATCACAGCTCTGGACTGGTCACCAATCAAACCAATCATACATGTTGTACAGTACGAAAGGCCCTTCAGTCAGTTAAATTCAACTGAAAAAATTTGGCTAGAAAGTTCTGGCCTGACAAGGTATTTACAGTTGCGGCCTAAAAATAAAAGTTTTATTACAAAAGGCACGATAAGTAGTGAAATTTACCAGAAGGAGTGCCTGAAAAAATGACTAGTTCAATGCTACAAGTGCCATAAAGATTCAAGAATATTTTGGCTTAACTTGGCAACAGCCTATTACCCAAAGTCAACTATTAAGCTTTTCAATAAAAATGGGGTCAAACTTGTAAAGGAGAGAATCCACCAAACTTCCCAGAGCTGCACCCGATCAAGCGATATGTGGTTAAATCCAAGAAGAAATTTAATAGACGGGCAGGGCATTTCTTATGTTGGGGCTTTATTTCATCGAGTTGGGGCTTTCTTTCGTAGGGTGTTATCTCATAATGAAATAAAGCCCCATTTTCGTGGTCTTTTTTCGTTTTTGCTTTGGAAATTTATTTTCTGGGCTTTATTTCACAGAGAGAGAAAAAAAGGTTAGCAACAAGAAACTAATAAAATGTTCATATATTTTATTAATAAATTTTTTAATCGCAATTTAAATATGGTCCCAGAAACAAAATATCAAAAACGTCATTTAATAAACACTTGTGTAAGAACTAAATTCTGAAAAAAATTTATTACCTACACAGCATACAGTTAATAGTTTTGTTAAACTTATCACCACGTGACTTAGTTAAGCTTAATAAGTTTAAATAATTGTGCTTAATTCAACAATATCGTAGATACAAATCAACAACTTTTACATATTTACTTTATATCGAAAATAAATATGGTGTGATCACGTTATTTAAATTTGTAAAGAAAACAAATCAATTTGCGAATGTAAAAATATAATAACATGAAAATTTTTTAAAAATAAAAGTGATATTTTATTGTTGTACTAATTTGTCATGATATGATATTTATTTAGAAAAAAAAGGTTTTTTATTTAAAAACGTGTACGCAGTTAGTTTAGAGATGATTCATTTATTGTTGACAGAATGACGCAGTTATATTTTTAATTTACTTTCGAACTGAGACTTGAATGTTCGGAACATTTTTTCGAAACTTTTGCAGAAGAGTTCTTAATTAAAATTTTAAATTTATATTATTTTTAAATGCAAACTTAAAATACTGTTTACATTTATATATAATCGAAGTAGTAAGGGGTCATTAATGTATGAATAAGAAGTACACTTCAGATATAAAGAAACATATTCACACATTATTCAATAATGCAAATAATTTTTTACATATGCAAGTTTTTCTTTAAATCATAAACATGTGCTTGAATGCCGATCAAATGTATTACAATTAGTTCGTAAATTTTCAGGCGAATATTATTTCAACATAAAAACTAGTCAGTGGAATCTTTTTGTAAAAACCGAGTCATTTGTTTGAATAATTATTGTAACATTAAGAAACAACTATAAAAATAACGTCAGTTTCTACATCATTAAATTTGCATTAGGAGTTTCTCGAAACACAACATTTCTGGTGTACACAAGAAAACTGTGTAATTGTGAATTAAAACTATTAAGCTGTAAAATTTCCCTTTGATGCTATTTATTTGACGTATTGTTATTGTTAACCAAAAGTTCCAAAGGTATTAATTTTTTAGTATCGTTCTTAAAAGCATTTATTTCCGCCCATGGCGCACTTAGGAATCTTCCTTTGTTGTGCTTTTAAAAATGTTTGCTTAAAAATATTATGGCTCGTTTTTTGTTATTCACAATATTAAGACAGATACAACTGAGAGCTTAAAAAAATATATTAAAACTGTTTACTAGTTTTGCAGTATTGTTTGAATTTAGTACTGTTTCATAGATGTTTCGGAAATGTTTAAAATACATTCAAACTGTTTACTGGACGGAACTAAATGATTTATGAGCTCTTCGTCAACAACTAGCGTTGTTTACTTCGCCAAATATTTTTGTTTGCAATAAAACAATTTTTCTTCTACAAACTTTGAACTAGCACTGACTTGAATTCTCTTTATCTTAATCTTGAACTCTCTATGTATTTTATGGAATCTGTTTTTTTTTTTTCCTCAAGAAGAAATCTTATCTTTTTTTTTGATATAAATACTAATTAAATTAATTTGCTTACTAATTAAAATAAAGATCATCGTTTGTTTACCTTTGGTCAGCTGAGTTGGCTTGAAAAATTAATAAGCCAGAAATAATTCATAGATTCAAGTGAGCGGATAATATTGATTTAGTTGTTTGGTGCAATTGTAAGCTTTTCTTGACACTCACATGTTTGATAGATCGACACGCTCTTTATAATAGATTTCTATTACATTGGTAGCTTTTACAAAAGCTTAAACTTTTATTAAAAACAATTTTACACAATCAATTCAGTTGAAGCCAGTCTGGTTACTGGCTTTTTATCAAAATATCTTCTTTTGTTTGTCATGACGTAAACTTTAAAGGCAGGAGTTTATTTATTTTAAAGAAATAAGAAAAAAACCTTCACACGTTTACTACTCACTGTTACATAGCCATTCGCGTCCGCAGGGGGTGCAGAGTAGATACACTTAGCCCTCCAGACTTCAGAAAAAAATTTTTATATACGAGGGGTGCCTTTTATATTTCGGGATTAGAGAACAAAAACAAATATTAATCATCGAAAATCACTTTATTGTTTTTCAAAATATTCTCCATTAAGATCTATACACTTTTGCATGCGTTTGAACCAATTGTCGAAGCACTTTTGCCACTCTGATTGAAGTATCTCCAAAACATGCATTCTGAATGCCGCAACCGCTTCTTCGGGCGTCGAAAATCGTTGTCCACGCAGTTTATTCTTCACGGTTGGGAATAAAAAGAAGTCATTCGGTGCCGTTTTGGGTGCTCAAAAATGCAGTTGTTTGAGCCGATGTGTGAGAGCTCGCATTGTCGTGGTGAAGAGTGATCCGTCTTCGGCGGTTGGTTTTCCTGATTTCTTGGAAGACAACTGGCAAACAAATGGTTGTGTACCACTCAGAGTTGACTGTTCTGCGTTGTTCTAGTGGTACGGTTGCGACATGTCCATATTTTCCGAAAAAACGGGCGACCATTTGCTTGGAAGTGCTTCGTGCGCGAACAACTTTTGTTGGATTTGGCTCATCTTGAAACACCCATACAGTCGACTGCTGTTTACTTTCGGGCTCATACGCGTAAATCCACGATTCATCACCTGTCACGATGTCATAGACGTGTTTCGAAGCACCGCGATCGTATTTTTTGAGCATTTCCTTCGACCAATCGACACGAGCCTTTTTTTGAGCGATTGACAAATTGTGTGGGATCCAACGCGAACAAATTTTTTTGACAGTCAAATGTTTATGCAATATTAAATGTATGCTGGTCCCACTTATGCCTAAGGTTGCCTCAATCTCACGATAGGTAACATGACGATCTTGCAATATCAGTTCGCGCACAGCATCAATGGTTTTCGGAACAACAGCTGATTTCGGACGACCTTCACGAAATTCGTCTTGGAGTGAACTACGACCACGATTGAATTCACCATACCATCGATTAACACTGGTCCTTGATGGAGCTTCATCGCCAAAAATTGAATTAAGTTCATCCATGCACTGTTACTGTGTTAATTCACGTCGAAAGTTGTAAAAAATAATCGCACGAAAATGTTCACGATTTAATTCCATTTTTAGACCGAGATGAATCTTTTAAGTTACTATAAACAACACAAATATCGCTCGTATGTCAAAACGTTCTGAGTACGTATAAGCCTACAAATGTCAAACTTTGCGATAGAGCTTTCAGTTGACAGATTGCAACACCAGGGTTGCCAAATCCCGAAATATAAAAGGCACCCTACGTATAAGAGAGAGAAAAAAAAATTATCCGCTTAACTTGCATTATTTACTTAATTTATAAACATTTTAAAAAACATCCTTGCAATGAAATTCCTTTCAATCCTTGCAATTGAATGTGTGGCCATCACACACACAGAAATGAATGTGTGGCCATCACTTATATACTTTTTTTTAGAGTCTGACTTAAAATTGCCATTTCATTAAATGATTCGAGTATCATACCATCCATCATATTGGCTATACTTACCTACTAATACTTTTCATCATATAATACCTGTCATACCAAATCAACATTCCAAACCATCTTATCATACTATCATATAAGCTGCTCAGAGCACAAGTGGCCCAAGTCTACTTTTGGTAGTCTTGAGAAAATGGAATATTTAGAAAAATTCTTATTGGAAATTCTATGTATAAGGAACTCAGTTTTGCTTCCAAGCTATGTCAAGAGGATAAAAAGAGCTATTCATATCGTAAAAAATTAACTAAATAATACAAAAAAATAATTAAGAAAATTGCATACTAAATTTAACATATTTTTGAAATTTCTTATATCCGCTGTAGAAATCTAACGTGAGATATTTTAAGAATGTTTTGATGAGGAATAATAGCACTTAGCGCCAGAAGTCGAACAAAAGTTTCCTCTAGTAATTATCTTTATTACTAAGGGAGATATAAAATGAATGGACTTACGCCACTTACCCTCTGAACTTTGTTTGAAATTTCTCATTTCCGATGTTCAAATATAATTCGAGATATTTTTAAGAATGTTTTGATGAGGAATGATAGCATTTAGGTCCAGAAGTCGAACAAAATTTCCTACTAGTGATTATCGTCATTGTTAAGGGAGATATAAAATGAATGGACTTACGCCACTTGTCCTCTGAACTTTTTTGAAATTTTTTATTTCCGCTGTAGAAGTCGAACAAAAGTTTCCTCTAGTGATTATCTTTGTTATTAAGGAAGATATAAAATGAATGGACTTACGCCACATGTCCTCTGAAAAAATTATATAATTTGTCAGAACAATAACTAAGTATTGCATTTTATTCAGAGATTACATAAGCTAGGAGTTTCTAAACTGGAGTCATAAATAGGTTACATATTCCTCTTCACTTCTATGTACTTAACTCAATTTCCTTAAAAAATGGACTTACGCCACTTGTGCTCTGAGCAGCTCATATGCAGTGTTGCCGCTTTTTTTGGTACGCCAGACCGCAATTTCTCTAAAATAAAACCGCTTAAGCCCGCCAAAATTTTTTTTTTAATTAATGATTAGAAAACATAAAATTCACACAAAATACATTAAAAGCAATGCCCCAAAAAATATTGTTATTTTATATAAAAATATTACATAAGCATTAAGCAGTTAAGTGTCTTAACTGTCTCCAAGTTTAGAATCCACTGCTTTTGGGTACATAATTTAAGTGGTAAAATGTTTTAGCCTATCCTTTTAGGCTTAGAACTTTCGAGCACATATTGAAATCGTTCGTATAAATTGAAATTCTTAAGACAGGCGTAAGTAGCTCAAATTGCATCTTAATTCTTTGTTTCGTTTTTGTGTAATTCATAATTGTAAGACTCTTCCTACACATGAATTCGCGTTTTTATTTTCAATTTTTATCACCATTTCCGCGAGTTCTCTGAAAAAGTTGTTGTCTACTCCAGCCAAGTATTTTTTGATATTTAACCAGAAATCTGTAATATTTTTGGGTCATTGGTGTGAAATTAGCTATTCCAATCAACAACCCAGTTTATTCCTCTGATTTCCATATTTCCTTGTGAAGACTGTCGGATCCCAAAAATTATAATCTGCTTAGTGGAACTGATAAAGAGAAAAAAAGCTTACACTACAATGATACGCTCTCTGCTCAATCCAAAACATGTAAGCTACTGTCAAAATTTTAGCTCTCTGCGACGCTTACAGTTTAACCAAAATCAGCGCGGAAATGTTTTTATCTGTCATAAATTTCTCATTTCCATACGATTTATATATAGCAAACCATAATAACGCGGCGGCACCGCTAAGCGGTTGGAAAATCCAATTTTTATTAGGACGTTAGGAGCTTAAGTTTGTTGCAGAAATCATCAAATTTTGAAGTAATAATTCTTAAAATTATTATTTTTAGCACGCTTCTGGAACTTACAATATGGAGGTAAGAATTTTGTTGATATTATAGTTTAAGAATAGTTTTAACAGCGGTGGTAACTTGAAATTACATTTAACTAGCAAGGAATTGAGCTTCGGCAGGGTATTGAAGCTAAAATATCCCCCCGCGGCCGATTTCAAGTATATTTGAAGTGTTTAGCCAGGACAGATACGATGACATTCAGTTTTATATATTTACGAAATTTTTCCTATTTTGATGACGTCACTTTGTATGGGAAGTAGACAAGGCTTTCATCCGATTTTGCCGATTTTATCGATCATAGATATGGTTCATATTATATATCAAAGCTCATGTGCAAAATTTCAAGACATTTCTTTAACTTTTGTGGATTTTAAAGAAATTTTACGTTAATATAAAGGCGTCATTGTATGGGAGGTAGGCGTGGTTTTCATCTGATTTTTTCAAATCTGTGGTTTTCATAAGATTTGGCTCATTTTCGAACTTGAGTTCCACTTTTCTAAAATAGCTTATATTTTGAATTTCATTGCGATAGCTTTAAAATTACGGCAGTAATCGTGTCGACAGACAGACAGACGGACAGACATACGGACACACGGAAATTGACTCAGGAGGTGATGCTGATCAAAAATATATATACTTTTCTATACCTGCCACGCCTCCTTATTGGCGTTACAAACGGAATGACAAAGTTAATATATCCCTTACACAGTACGCGTTGGGGTACTCGTATATGCTAAAATTACACAAACAAATTTTTTTTGATTTTTTAAATCACATTATGGCTTCTCGAATTTTTAAAAAAAAATTATAAAAATCATTGCGGGCATGATAAAATACAAACTGCTCGACCGATCGTACTTAAATTTGAATATGTTGTTTTACACTTATTAATGCATAAAATTAACTACGGACAGAAAACAGAAAGATCAGTAATATAGTTTTTGAGTTTTTGCTACATTTTTTGCCTGCCAAAAATTTGCATTTTCGAAAAAAAGCCGCCATTTTGTTATTTTTCGACCAAATTTTTTTCTTCTAGCTCATTTCACGGCGGTTTCGATGCTGATTAAGACCCCGTTTTTTGTTTTTTTTTTTCCAAAAGTTCTAGTGAGCCGCAATCACGCCCGCAATGATTTTTTAATGTTTAGTAGCCATATACGTAAAAAGAAAAATTAAAAAATTTTTTTGTGTCATCGTTTTACTTCAAAATATATGTGTAATTTTTCAAACTTATACCTCATTTTTAATTGAACGCATTTTAAAACATTTTTTTTGAAGGTGTCATCTAGTCAAAAAGTACTCACTTTAAAATATTTATTTTCTTTTTGTTTTTTTACCAATTTTTTGTTTCAAAATAAATTCGTCAAAAATTTTCGTCCTTGAACTGTGTTTGATTTGTTCAAAATTGAAGTACATTTGGGGCATCTAATACTATCTGATATCAAATTTGTACATTGTAATTCTACATGTTAACGAAAAACAAAATCCCTCTACTAATCCCGTGATCCCGGGACTCCATTTTTAAATCCCGAAAATACCGCGATTGTAAACCATCCCTATATACCATCCTACCATTACTATTCAAATCCATCCTCCAAGTGTAAATAAAACGCTTATTCGACGATTTTCGGTTACGCCTTTTGAGTGGGTATGTTTTTTTTTTTTTTATTTAACCAACACTCAGGGGACACCTCCTCTAAATGCGAAAGCATTGTGTTGATTCGGAAGACGGGTGATAACACAGTGTGACAAAAAACAAAAAAAATTTTGATTACAAGAACCATATGTAAAATTTCTCAAAGATGAACCTTTTGCGAGTTTAACACATCTAGTGTGACCTCTCAATGTCATCACAATTTTTTTTAATTCATTTTTAAAAATTATGCCTTCGAATTTTGTTGCGCCGACATACAACGACATTTTGCAGTCATTTGCCTTATCGGAAATGAAAAACAAAATCGACTTATATTCAGTAGAATTTGTGGTATAATAAGACTGTGCAAAAAGAAATCCAAAAAAGTGACAAACGGAGCATGGAGCGGGGCCAGTTCTTGTAGTTTTAGTAAATTGCTCCAAAAAATATGTGTTTCTTTTAATTTTATTTAAATAATGTACCATGGAAGGCATTTGTTTTTCACAGAACAAACCTGCACTATAAAAGACCTTTTCATTGAATCTAATAACATAGACATTGGTTGAGCATTCGCTAAGCGGCAGCAATTTTAACATTTTTTTTTTTTCCACCATAAAACACTGATTGCCATATATTTTGGTGCTAACAAACAAAGTGGTCCCATTTAGTTAAACATTAACCGATTTTGGTCATCTTTATCTCTTTGGAAAGACAATATGTAGCAAAATAGAATCTTTAAAAATAAAAAAGTTACTTTGGCACGAGTGTGAGTCCCTCTCTAAGGATCATTTAGTCGCCGACGAACAAGGTGAACGCTTTCACCAATCGCGCTGAGCTATGGAAGATCGCTATAAAAACAAAAACTTACCATCATTTATTGAAGCATAGGCGCAGGTCTTGCCTAAAAATACAACTAAGAGCTTGGTCGTGCAGGAAAATCGTGAGCGCATTCGTGTTACTGCGCGGACATTTACTGCTTTTACTTTATTTACCAGAGTTATAGCGGAATTACAATGCGGCAGTGGCAGCGGCAGTGGCAGTGTCAGTGATCAGCTGTTTTTTTAGAAGCAGTGTGTTTCAATGGTGGCACTTACATAAGAGCAGTAGCAGTAAACAGCACTGCCACGTTTAGCTCTATTTCTAAATTCACTGCCACTGCCACAGTACTACCAAACAGAAAAACGAGAAATACAGGGAGGCAACATTGAAACAATTAAACGTTTGCTGTTGTCAAACTAACAGCTGTTTGAAATAATTAAAGAACAAAAGATATTTGAAAACGATGGAGGAGAAACTTATAGAATTAATTAGGAATAATAAAATATTGTATAATAAAAGCCACGGTGGCTATAAAAACATAATAACAAAGGAAAAGAAATGGGAAGAAATAGGAATTGAGTTGAATCAGCCAGGTAAATACCAAATCATAATATAATTAAAAGAAGCACGGTCATTAAATTTTGCATTTTTTCAGTGGAAAAGGTGAAAAAGAGGTGGAAGACGATTCGCGACAGATACTACAGGATTTTAAAGGAAGAAAAGTGTAGCTCAACGTCAGGAAGTGGCCAAAAAGTTCCGGCAGCCGAAAAGTATAAATACTATGAGCAATTGTCTTTTTTAAGAGAATGCGAACAATTCAATATGAGGTCTGTGCGTAGGGAATTTAGTTTGAGTATATTTATTTGTATTTATTTTATTTCAGCACTGTTGGGAATTTTAATAATACTGCTGAATATTTTGGTAATAGTGACATTATAGAATTCGAGGAGGAAAACTCTCAAGTTTGCGAATATTCTAACCTCGAAAAAACGTGTTCGTCTTCCACACCCCAATCGAATAAAAAGAGAGCTGAAACGGAGGTGCATAAGGAAATGCTTGACGCGATAAGGACCTTCAAAGAAAGGGATGACAAACCCAGTCCAATTATGCTCTTTATGCAAAGCGTTGGCTTGCAAGTTGAAGCTGCGAATTTAAGCTCCGAGAGACTGCTTCATTTACAAAGTAGGATTTTAAACGTAGTTCGGGATGCAGTATCTGGCTCGAACTTTGAATCCGAAGTTCCATATGGCGTGTAGTAGCTGCATCCTTAACTATTAAAATTCCACTTTGTAAATTAAGCAGCCGCTTAAGTATAACTGACTTAATTAATTCATAACTGACTTAGTGTTTTCTGTTTGTAAATGTGCGACACACTTGGAACCAGTTTTTTAGTGCGAGTTTAAACTCGAAGTCAAAATAAACCGAGTTTAACAAAACCGAGTTTCAAAAAGATACACAATATGATAATTTAAGTCGATATAACACTAAAAATGCTCTTATTGTTGTTAAACCGAGTTTTAACGTTCAATTTTAATAAATTAAACTCCTTTGAATTTAATTTGAGTTTGAACTCGCACTGGAAAAGTGACTCTTAGTGCTTTCTGCTTGTAAACCGACGATATAATAACGTTTCAAAATTGAAATTGTTCTTTGGAAGTACATAGGATTTTTGTGATATCTGGTTGAACATGTTTAAGTTTTTTGTATGTAACTTTTATTAAAAATTATAATAATTACAATGATATGAAAAATTAAGTTGAATTCATTCCTGCTAAATAGTTCTTTAAAGTGTCGCGTACAGCAAAGGCTTCTTTTGGTGCATTATAGCGAGAGAAAAGTTTAGTTTGCTGTAGAGGTTTTGTGTATTTTCTCCAAAGTCCAGGAATTTCGTTGTTACCATCACATTGATCTACAGTATTTACAGGGCAATATTCTCCGTCATGCATTTTAACAAAATTTTAACAAATAAAAGAACCACAGCTTGCACAATTTTAACAGCGTTCTCCGGGAAACATTGCAGACCATCCTGCAGAATACGCCAACGCATGGTCAAAATACCGAAAGTATTTTCGATTTTTGATCTCGCCCTGGAAAGCGTTTTATTAAATTCTGCCTTGTCGTCTGGAAGTAAACGTCCCGGATACGGCCGCATTATATTCATTCTCAAGGGGAAAGCTGCATCCGCTACAAAGAAATATGGAAGTTCGATATTTGTATTTCTGACATTGGATTTGGGCGGCAAGCTTATTTCGTTTCTCAAAAGCTTGCTTCCAAACGCGCTCATTTGTAAAACCCCTCCGTCGCTTTGGCTTCCATATGCCCCAATGTCCACAGCAGTAAAACAATAGTTACTGTCGCAAGCAGCTAAGAGAACGATGCTATAGAACGACTTGTAGTTATAATATAAAGATCCTGAATGAGCAGGACACCTTATTTTTATGTGCTTCCCGTCTACAGCTCCTACGCAGTTTGGAAGCCCAGTCATATTATAAAAGTCTGTAGAAATTCTCCTCCATTCCGATTCATTAGGCTGAGCAAGGTATATCATATGAAGTTCATTCCATATGGTACTACAAGTTTCTAACGCAATAGATCGGACTGTCGATACCCCCATCCTAAACATCCAGGCAAGAGACTGCCATTTATCACCTTGTGCTAAAAACCTGTTAAAAACATGTGTCACTTACAAAATCACTACATGAAAGAAGAAATCATTACATCAAAGTCAAAACCAGTCTGCATTCGGGTTGAATTGGCCGTCGAATGGAAGTTTTTTCCAATTTGTGGTCAACAAATTGTAAAAGCATGTGGAATATTTGCACATTCATCCTAGTGATTTTCCTAAATTCTTGCGGGTCTTTCTTCTTTATTATTTGATAGGCTTTTTCAAAAAAACCATGGGCTTGCCTTTCCTCCTCAGTATAAATTTCTCTAGTCCATATTCTTGTAGGTTTTAATTTTAAGTATTTCAAGTAAACCTCGTAAAGTTCCACCAGATTTTTAAAACAACTCATTTTCATTTGTTCAACCATATTTTAAAAATAACGAAGTTTTATTTGTCAAAGAGCTGATCGCTGCCGCTGACACTGCCACTGCTACATTGTAAGTAGTAAGCAGTAAAATACGAAACAGCTGACCACTATCACTGCCACTGACACTGCCACTGCCGCTGCCACTGCCACATTGTAATCCCGCTATTAAGAAAGCTCGCACCGGGAGCACACATGTGCGCACATTTTAGCATTTGCACCAACCAGTGTGCTGATGAGTTGCACCCAGCACAGCACCAATAAATGTGCTGAGCAAAAATTGTTTGCACGCACTGCGGTGCCGGTGCTTTTTCAATAGCACCAGCACACTTTATTCGGAGCTGGGGCAAAAAAAATACCACGTTCACATGTGCAGTGTGAAATTATTTTTGCCCCGGCACAATTTTATCGCAAACGAGCACGGAGCCGGAGCTGAAGTCGGAGCGCAGCACCGGTGCACAGCACAGAGCAGTCTGGCCGGGGCACGCTTATGTGCTTGCCGGTGCACTGTTTCGGGGGCTCGTTCCGGTGACTAAAAACTGTTAATTGCGGTGGGAAAACATTTAGGGGCTAGGCTTGCGGATTTAATATCTGTATTTAATATCTGACGTTAGAAAATCAAAATATTTTTTACACTAGGGTGGCCACGTAAAACTGTTTTTTGTTAATTAACAAGTTTTATATGTGTTGTTGGTATGAGGGAGTCACTAATTTAATATCTGATCTCAGCAATGAAAAAAATTTTTTACACTAGGGTGGTACAATAAAACTGTTTTTTGTTAGCTTACAAGTTATATACATGTGTTGTTGGTATAAGAAAGTCGCTAACTTAATACCTGATCTCAGCAGTGGAAAAAAAAAAATTTGTACACAAGGGTGGTCTCATAAAACTGGTCAATCTTATGCTTGCCAATGCCGGGCACTGGCACAGAATGTGTGCTGCCGTTTCCGGCTTCTCTATGCATAACCTACACACATCGTCCTCGGTCAGAGTCATCTTCCTGAGATGGTACATGTAGGTACCGTGTCCTGTGACCAGTGCAGTAAGCCAGCTTAAAGTCCTTCGATTGTAACAAATAACGAATTTGCAGCCTCACTACGTGCCCCCACTTCACGGCCGCCTTCGATTGCCTACAATTAACAGCTTCGTCCCACCTTGTACGGTGTTCCGAGTCCTTCAATTGCTTAATAAGGCCTGCCTCCATGCTGTCACATATGGCGATACGTGGGCTCTGGTCCACAGAACTCTTCTGCTGATCCTTCTCTCGCTAAAGAATCAGCATTTTCATTCTGTTCTATGCCATAATGTTCTCCCACACACATAAGTGTGAGCTCATTTGTCTGAGCGCACCTTTTTAGTTTGGCAAGACTCTATGGCCAGTCTGGAAGTGACGCCTGTACGCTGCATGCACCTAATCACCGACTGATTGTCATCTATCAGGTGGTCATCTATCAGGTGGTCCAGTGCATGCACCACACCAAGCATTTCTGCCTGGTACACAGACACAAACCTCCCTAGCCTCAGTACACAGGATAGGCTCAACTCTTCTGAGTAAACGCCTGCCCCGGCTTTGCCATTCATCAGAGAGCCGTCGTAGCATTTCGCAACATCCTGAGGGCTGCTAGCGCCGCCGTTTTCTTTATTTCTAAATCGAAAGGCAGCATACCTAACAGAACCTCCATTGCGCTTGTTGGAGTGGTGCGTATTGCACCTGTTATATATAACACACACCAGCCGTTGGACTCTGTCCAGTCTCTTCTTAATAGTTTTCTGGCTGACTTTTGTCCACCAAATTACCGAAGCATACGTGATGGCAGGTCTAACCATCATAGTGTAGACCCATTTCATAGAATCTGGGCTTAGCCCCCATTTGAGACCACAAACGCGTCTACACTGAAACAGAACCCTCTTGGCTCTTTGAATCCTAACTTTTACATGCTCGTTCCAGTTCAGTTTGCTATCCAGGATTACCCCTAAATATCATACTTAACTTTCGTGGACATGTTGATTTCAGCTCCAAAAAGTCTGAGTGATTCTCTCCTCAGATATGTCCTCTTTCTAGTAAAGACATTGTCTGATTTTCCTGCGTTTACGGTAAGGCCTTATTTTCGACATCACTCCTCCACCATTCGGAGTGTCCCCTTCATGATGTCTGACATGGTGTCAATGAACTTACCACAGACCACCAACGCAATTAAATAAAATTAAAAGACACATATACTTTTTGGAGAAATTTACTACGTATAAAACTACAAGAACTGACTTCGCTCCACGCTTCGTTTGGCATTTTTTTTTGGATTTCTTTTTTGTTCTTTATTTTATTGTAGAAAAATTGCCAGATATGAATTGCCAGACATGCAACTTGTATGAGGACAAGATAAAGTCAGTAAACATTTATAAAATGCCTTATTTTACATGGTTAAATTGTTCTAACGATGGTGAGGAGTACCCATAATGTTTAGCAAGCGTTGCTTTGGTTTGCATAACTTCTTTTCACGCAAGAATATCAAGACATGAAATTAATTTTGTTGATTTTTTTTTTGCTTAAAATACTACGTGTATAAGATATTATTTAAAAAAAAAAAATAGAATAAACAACAATTCATGATAAACCAAGACTGACATTATTTACTTTATAATATTATGTTTATTTTCAAATATTTATGTTTGCTTAAATTGGAAAGATAAGGAAAATAAAATACCGAATTTTCACAATTAAAAAGTATGCAATTTTATCTATGCATACGTATTTTAGATGTGATAAATACTGCATGTCAAGATATTTAACGTTAATAATTACATAGCGACCCCAAAACCATAGAGTAGACATGGTCTGATCCCAAAACTTGAGCAATTTTTTTTTTGCAGCCAGACAAAAAACCTTTTTTTCCAAAGCAGCACAATTTTTTTTTTATCTGAGGATAAGATAATTTATATGTACTTTGGGTCGCTGAACTCGAATCCGGGATTAAGTTAACCGCATCACGGTAGGACTTAGCCGTAATTTCAAAAAACTCAATAATTTAGGTTTTTAAGCACTATAAAGTGTGCGTGTGAGTATGAGTATGCGTATTTAGCGATCCTTAAAAACATAGTAAACATAATCGGATCTCCAGACACCAACAAATTTTTTTTGCGTTGCTGTATAATTGCGATCATTTATTATTCAATGTCAAAAGTGGGTCAAAATAAACATGACAAAATATAAAAGTTATATTTATAGTCAAACTAGCCAGGAAAAATAACAACAACAGTGTAGGAAAAACTAATTGGCACGCAAGAAGTTGTCATAATAAATTTTTATTAAAACGTGCTTCACTCACGACCACTCAATTAGTAATAAGAGATAAATTCAACACATTCAATGGTGATGAGAATCTACAAAATTTGCTGAAAACGATCAAAACAAAAGTATTTTTAATCAATCAAGAAGTTGCCGCCTCACAGTGTAGCAGAATCGACTAAATCTGTTTTAATTTTAAGAATCATTTCGTTAAAAAATATTACGCTATTTCTAATTTGAATAGTTTAATATTAAAATTAATTTTATTTTTGTTTTTTTCGTGTGTTTAAGTAAAATTATTTATTGAAAAATTTTACGGGAGTGGTACCAAATCTCAAGAGACTAAATCTCCACCCTAGACAAAATCTCCAAGTTACAAAATACACAAATTCAAAATATCAAATTAGAAAACCTCAAAAGACAAAATATCCAAAATCATAATATCCAAGCCAAGCTCACCAAATTTATTTATTTTTTTTTTTCAATTAAAATCCAAACACTTCGAATATATTTTTTTTTTTGTAATTTTTAATTCAATCAAAAACGCTTTGCAATTTTTTTTCCTAATAATTTCATTGCTTTAGTATTGATATTTCAACGAATACAAAATTGTATGGATCAATCGAACTATGAATAAAGCAGGCTATTTTAAGAACATTGCCGTTAACTTAGGTTTAGATTGATTTCTTTTTTTATTATATTATCCATACCTACTACAATTTTAAACTTCAATAAACTTTTTACTAGAAAAAATAAACTAAATTTGCACGAATTAATAAATGGTGAAATTTACATTTTTGGAGATTTTGTTCTCGGCTATTTTGGGTTTGGCGATTGAGTTTTTGAGCTTTTGAATTTGGATATTTTGTGGTCTGGAGACTTAAGCTTTGGATATTTTGACTTGGAGATTTTGGTTTGAAAATTTTTTCGTGGATATTTCGTACCCAACCCAAATTTTACTCCTAAATCAATTTATACCTATTAAATATATATTATATATTGCACCTATTATATATACCTATTATGTCAACCCCTTTGCGCGAAATTATCGTATGTGCCAAAAATCAAATTTTACAGGAGAGCATTTGTTCTACATTTTGTACACCTTAATATTTAGGCTATTCACAGTTTAAACGTATATTAACAAAATATATTAACAAAATATAGGTATAAATTGATTTAGGAGTAAAATTTGGGTTGGGTACTAATAGCATTAGTTATTTTTGAAACTGTGAGCAATAATTATGCAACGCTGTTATAATATGCTGAAGACAGAGCATAAAAATACTAGACAGAAAAAACACATCCAAGGGCTACTTTTATTTACGCGTGCCTGCGTATAACAACAACAAAGTTAGTTAGTTACGTAAGTTAGCGTAAAAATAACAAATCGTAAATTAAACAGGCCTGCGTACTTAAACTGTGCACAGCCCAATTATTTTATCTATAAGTAATGGTGAGGCAAATGGAGGCATGGTACGAAAGGGCTACATAAAAGTGAGTAATCCGTTTCGCATTCTACTTCTAATTAAAAAAAGAAAATAGTAAATATAACAGTTTCTACGAACAAAATATTTTTGTATGGCAAATACGATAATTTCGCCCACAAGAAAAAAATGCATTGTAACATACGATAAAATATACAGCTAATTTTTGGCGTAACTACAGGGATTTCAGCTAGAATATTTTACCAAGTGATTTGTTCTGGTACGAAAAACAAATTTGCATCAAAAAGTCAATTTCGAAAAAATGACACATAAGATAATTTTGCACAAAGGGGTCGATATATTATTCCTATTCTACGACCTTTGATTTTATTTTAGTTTTAGTTTTAACTTTTCCATCCATTTTATTTTTAATCCTTGCATGTTTTTAATTAAACTCTCCGTACCTTTGATGAATTGTTTTAAGATTGTAAAATATCATACTTTTCCATTCGTTTTATTTTTAATCCTTGCATGTTTTTAATTAAACTCTCCGTACCTTTGATGAATTGTTTTAAGATTGTAAAATATCATAATTTGATTCATAAAAGATTTCATCTTCTCTTTCTCTTTGTTGACATGAGATAAGAAAAAAACGCTCAATAAAAGTAATGTGCAATTATTATAAAAATTTATTTGATTTATTGGCCAATAAATTTGTTTGCTAAATCGTTGCATTAAAATAGAGTTTTTATGGCTGCAATATAATAAAAGGTTTAATTAATGTTGCTCATACGCCTCGTTGCACTAATTGTGGTTGCATGTGTGGCAATAGCTTTGTGCAAAGTAAAGTGCAGCAATTTTAAATTGTTTATATAAACAGTTGTCAGCTTATTAATTTTGCTATAAATACAGATGGTGTTTATGATAATTACATGTTTGGAATGCACTTTTCTCCTTGAGTAAAATAAATTGTGAAAAAAAACAGTTTTACTGCAATCAGGGATCGTGACGATCCAAAAAAAGGGAGAAATTAAAAGTTATTTTTTGTCTTTTACTATTTTTTTTTACAAATAGCTGGAATACCCGATGTTACTCGTGAGTTCATGTAAATGATTTTTGTCATTTAGTCCTCGTTTTCGTGTATTTAATGAAACAGAATAATGAGAAAGATTGCTTGCGAATTTCCAAAATTTATAGTTTGGGCTAAACCGCCGCTAATTATTTTAAAAATAATTACACCATTGAGGGGAAAAAATATTTGTATACAAATGTATTTGATTGTCAATATATCGGAGCTCTATGCAAAAAAAAAAAATTAATGTTGTTTATCTATCTTATCAGTTTCCTTAAAAGACTTAGGCCATTCATTCATTTATCAATTTTCGTAACAAATCTTATATATCTATGAGTTTTATAGAATCAAAGGTAATATATGTAAATTTAAGGAAAATATTATTTTATTTATGAATTTCTTTCCAAGTGCTGAATGCTATGCTACTCTGCAATTTGGAAAAAAGTTTTTGCTCTAAGCGATTTGATAATTCTTTCTGACGTATTTTGAGCCCAGAATATCAAATATCTATTCAAAAAAGTAAATCAAATTACTATTTGATTATCGACGGAACCATTTTTGAGAAATATGCAAAATTATTTTCCCGAATTTTGGGAATATCTTTGGGAGTTATCTTACCTGGGCGGATGTAGTCTTTGAGATAATTCGTCGATTTCGACAACTTTTCAAAAATATTAGAAGGAATATTGTGCGAGTTTTCTTTGGCACTGAAATCAAACTGAGAACTTCGGCGAAATAAGCAAACTTGTTACTTGAAATAAGTAAACTAAATTATATCGTGATTTATGGGCGCGTGTCGATAGCATCCAAAAATATATTTTTAAGTTTATATTTAATTCTTAAAGACTGAACACTTACAATCAGTCTGCAAAAAAACGTCGTAAAAATCAGACCACAAATTAACTTTTGGCAATTTTCTCATACATAAATGCTCTCTTTTGACTCCGTGTCAAAATATTCTTGTAGTGTCCAACTACTATACTGTAGTGTCAGACTATTAAACTTGTGCTTAGAAGTTCATATGTTATTAAGCCTTGTATGTAAGCCTTCACAATATATTCGTATATAATTCAAGGATACTTTTCTGAAGAAATAACATTATATAAGTCAAATTCAAACTCTCTAATTTTTTCTTAAGAATAAATAAAAACTTGCCATAGTTAAAAGTGCAAATGGACATAAAGGCTTATATAATAGAAGAGGGGGTTCGAAAAATTGAGAATTATATAGTAACAGAAAATGAGTTTTAATAATAAAGATAAGTCAAATGGTATGAAAATACAACTTGCAGTTCGCAAGAGATGTTGGGATAATTTTTTTCAAAGAAATTACTTTTGAAGCTTGACTATTTTTTATAAAATCTAAAAAGATCACAAAATAATAAATTTCGAGATGAATTCAAAGGGGTCCATTGATTTTTCTATGGCAGAAATATTCCAATTTTTAATTTCAATTATTTTTACAACAGAAACAACTTTTGCATAAGTTTTTTTAGAAAAAATTCAATATTTTGGACCTTTTTTAAAAAAAAGATTGTCCAAAGACAAAACATCGTTACGGCAAAGACGCAAATATTGTTAGACTTCCAAGTATAATATACCTCGAATCAGAAACTTGAATTCTTGTGGCAAAGACGTACGTTTTTAATAAAGCATGGAAAAATCGTAAAAGTAATGAAAATGTACTTTGGCACAAAGACTTTTATTCATTACGACAAAGACGCAGAATGTTAGATTCCTAAAATATACATTAAACCAAAGACTTAGGTACTTGATTTTAAGACATATCTTTTTAATTGTAACATTCAAATTGCTATTTAAATTGTTTACTAAAAAAAACTACGCTGCAAATTTTAAATGAAAATAAAACAAATTTGAGCAAATTTTTTTATTTACGTTATTTTTACATCCTTTTTCATTTGAGGTTATGTTTGCTAGTATTTTTCAGAGATCACTGCACACTCTGCAGTTCTTGGAAATGCTTCTATATAACAAGAAGAAAACACTGCCCTTGTTACAACTGACACTTGATTGCACTTAATATACATATAACTTTTTCACTTAATTCACACATTAACTCACTTTTTCACAACTAAAACAAAAAAACTTATACATGGGCAGAGGCAAAAATAAAGCGCTGCTGCGGCGGACTATTCAATGTTGGCATTCGTACACAATTTTATTATTCTTCGTATACAAATATGATTTTGAAGAAAACATTCCTTAAAATAATAGACTTTGGCTTTGAAACAATTAAGCTTACTCTCAAAAAAACAAAGAAAAGTTCTTGATTTTACCTACTTTTTTTAATTCCTTGTTAACAATAAATTAAATCGTAAATTAATTACGACCTTCTTTCATAAGTTTTAAGTTATGTGTTTATATAACTCCAATAATTTTTCTATTATTAAAGGTTATATTTTATCGAGCTCAAGGTCAATGTTGCTTTCCGAAGAAAACAACTGAAGGAACAACAACAACAATACCCTGTATAGAGTATCAATCACATAGCAGACTAGACAGCTGTTTCGTTGGCCGCTACACCAACTCATCAGTAGCCTTTTATCGTGATTCTTGCTGTGATCCACTAAGCTCTTAATTTTCTACTTGTTTCACGAATGCAATTAGTAAATTACCCCGAATTGCGGTACGAGAATACAAATGATATGAAAGCAGCTCAAAGTTCTTCTAATTTGTGAAGCATACTTTCAGGGAAAGTATGTTCTATTATTCGAAGATAGATCAAAGCTTTTTCTAAATACTCAAAGATTTGACCTTGAGCTCGATAAAATATAACCTTTAATAATTGAAAAATTATTGGAGTTATATAAATTAAATCGTTATGGTAAATATTTTATCTTCACGGCAAAGATCGTTTCATTGATTTAGCTTCAAAGAACTTCAGTCTTTTGTTTCGATGATGCAGCACTTGCATAGTTAAAGGAGAAATCATTCTTGCAACGATCTCTTCACTGTGCTTTTTGGTTACAGTTTTACAAGAACTTTTTTTCTTTGATTTTAAACCGTTCACTTTTCTCGGTGTATTAAAAAGTAAAACGTTTTTGTTTAAGGGGTTACATGACATTGGCAGTCTTTTGAAATCGATTAATAATTTTGTATTTTAGTAAATATTCTTAAGATTCTAAGAAAAAAATTTCATGGAAAAATTCCTACGGGTTTAAAAGTTACAGCCGGATTAGTGAGAGCGCATTTTTAATTTTTGCGCTACCTACGTACGGCAGCTGGTATAAACTTATTTTACTTGCTACCTGACTTTTGGTGGTTGTTATTTCGTACCTACTTGAAGTGTGAAGGGTGAAGCCCGAATTGCTAAACGATTGCAAAAAACTATAAGAAACAGCACAACACAAGATAACGAAGTCATACAGTACGAAGCAGGCATGGCAGATTGAAGGTAACCTTTTTTTCTTTGTTCACATACTTTGAACGCGTTTATCTCGAAACCATGTTTTTCGTGCTGGTTGCGGCACTAGCGGGTTCATTTTTTGACGAAATTTTTTCTTTTTGTATTTTTTAAACTTGATCGGATTTCCAGACCGGACAATTTTTGCAACTCCCAGCGCCTCAACCACGAGGCCCCGTTTTTTTCTCTGCCGCCAGTTTGTAGCTCTATAAAACCATGTTGGAGTGAAAAATATATTTTTTGAATTTTTTTTTCTTGTAATTTCTTCAATTCTCTACAATAATAATAAAAAAATTTGGAAAAATGTTTGTTTTTGACTGAGTTATGAATTTTTAAAAAAAGGTATGTTTTCTCTGCCGCGAATGTCATGTCCCTCCTTAAAAAGAGGAAACAAAGCAGTACAATGAATGTTGTGTTTGTAAACACCTGTGTGTATAAACACCTGCCGTGTAGGCTTAAGTTTACATGTTCCATAACATTGGGACCGAGATATTGCGTCGGCCGACGCCCCTTTGAGGATTCAAAGGTACCAAATTAGCTCCATGTTGTGATGACATTTCGCAACCCTTGGTAGGGGTGGAGGCCTATCTAAAACCTCTTCCATACAAAGGGTATGGCGCCCGGTTTGAGAGTGCAAACCACACTGAGCTAGATAGCTCTGCCCGCGATATGGGTAGTAAACCACAGCCACCACGAAGACTCCCCGAAGGGCCATCCCAACCAGTCAGCCTGGCATACGCCAGGGGCCGCTGACTGCCCGTGGTACCAGTTTTAAAGTCCTTGGTCAGACCTCGTAGCTTACACCCCAACTACTACCAGTTTTAGCCCATCACAGCTCTGGACTGGTTACCAAATTGAAAAAGAAAAGCTCAAGGAGATGAGCCCCACCCACAACACACAAACATACAAAACATTCATACCACACACCCCATATTCACACACCATTCATTTATGGACCACAGAGTCTCATATACACACAAAAACACCAACTCACGCAATACCACAATTAAACACGCCTGGTACGCCGCCTTTCAAACACTTCACATGCAAATTGATTTAGCTTGGAAATTTGCTCACTAGTTGCAAGCGCGTTTCCAAGATCAAAATATCCACTGTCACGCATCACACCCATTGCACGCAAATCCCGAATATCCTGTTAAAGAGGACATTCACGAAGCACATGCAACCAGTCCTCACGAACTGCCCCACAATCACAACTTTCTCTGTCACTCAAGTTTCTCTCATGCAAAAATGCATTAAGAGAACCATGTCCAGTCAAAAGGAAACCCAGACTTAAGTTGAAGCAAAAGCCTGGGTGTTCTTTAACAAACAGAACATCACGTATAAAATTATACGTGACCCTTCCATTCACAGACTCATTCCATCTAGATCGCCATCTAGATATCACACATTCGGACAGTCTAGCTTTTCTTTCATCCTCATTCATACTACTTGCATCAGAGTGCGAGATCCAATCAAACAACAATGAAGGCACGCCTTTCTTAATCCCGTAGGCTACGCAATTGCGCATCACTACAAGATCAACAAAGCAGTACAATGGGTGCTTTCTGGAAACTCAATTTTGTGCAACTGTTGTGCAATTGTTGAGTAAAAGTCTTCTGAACGAAAAATAACAGTTTCCGCTACTCACAACATGTCTATTTTTCGCCGCGCTTTATTTTTCCGCTACATTTATTTAACATGTTTGAGTTTTCAATAACAAAGTTTGACAGGTTTGAAAGTCAAAGTGGTTCTATGTATAGTATAAAACGTCAAATAACACAAAATTATGTAAAATAAAGAAAAATTTATCAAAATTTTAATTAATTACTACTTTTAATTAAAGAAATGGTTAGAGTAAAATGATGAAAGTTGAGTGAAGTGGACGAAAGAGGTGCACATGAAGCTGCAAAGTGGTAAATTAACCTCAAATATTGATTAAAATATAAGAACAATATTTTTAAGATATGTATTACATTTTCTACTGAAGTGTGTAACCAACCACAAACATCACAAACAACGCTTTCTTCATTGTCTGTAACACAAATATTAATTAAATATTTCGTCCAAATTCATATTTTAAATATTTATTTAATTTTTTGGGCGCAAATGTGTCCATTTTTGTAACTGTGTTGACAGAAAATCCAACTCACTGTTCAGAAGACACAAAAAATTAGCGTAAAGTGATACATACAACATGTTGACAACATGTTTAGTTTTCAGAACGCACCCAATGTACATAAGCGCTGCCTTAGTGAATTTTAAAATTCAGGATGGTGGATAGGACTGATTTTTTTTTTTTATTTTTGCGAAACTTTGGAATTTTGAAATTCTGAAACCGGATTTGATTTCGAGTCTGATATCACAGTTTTAAAATTCAAGATGGTGGATAGGCTTGTCATCTACATTTTTAACACAAAGCTAAGAGTTTTAGTTGATTTAGCTGATTTCGAATCTGATGTCAGAATTTCAAAATTCAAAATGTCACCGATTTTTTTTTTTTATTTTTACGAATTTGGTGCTGGGGCTAACTCTAGATAAAAATGGGTTGCTGAATCCGAATTCGTTATCAGAATTTCAAAATTATGTAATTTTTTTACAAAAGGGATTGCTATCTAATAAAATGTATTTTTAAAAGTTTTAAACATCATCGAACAGATTTAGAGGGTCACTGATTTCGGAGCTGAACATTAGGTAAAAATTGGTCGCTGAATCCGAATCCGTGGTCAGAATTTCAAAATTATGTCATTTTTAACAATAGGGTTGCCGCCTATTAAAATATATTTTTAAGAGTTTTCAACATCATCTATCAGTTTTAGAGGGATACTCATATCGAATCTGATGTCAGAATTTTAAAATTCAAGATGAATTCTTGTAATTTTGACATCCTGACGACGGATTTGATTTCGAATCTGATATCAAAGTTTTGAAATTTAATATCGCAGATAGGGTTGCCGAAAAACGAGGATAAAGCAAAGTATATGATGTCTACAAACAGAGAAGTGCGGCGTCTAGACTCCCACGTTTCATCCGGCAGCTATAACTTTGAAGTAGTCACCTTGGCACCACCTTTTACAACTACAACGATATCAGCCTGGAGATAAAGCGAAGAACAACAATTGCTTATAGGTGCTACTACGGGCTCAATAAGCAACTAAGTTCCAGAGCCCTCTCTCGATCGACAAAACTAATACTCTATCGCTATACTTTACTCTATCTATACTGTACCGCTGTATTTTCTTCACGAAAAATTTTGTTTGCACATAACTAATAATCCCAACGAATTAACAACAAATTCCGGAACTACAATAGATGCAATTTTTTCATGTTATCTCGAAAATTTTAAATCATGGACACGCATCTCATATCTTAGTTATCACAAACCATTAATATCAGTACTATAAATTGAAGCACAAATCTATTATTGTGTAAATATTAAATAAACGGAATATTTTTTTATGGAATTTTCCAGGGCTGTTAATTTCGCTCACTTTTTGAGCTCGCTCACTTTTCCAAAAAACTGAGCGCACTCACATTCTGAGCGGCTCACTTTTTGAGCACGCTCACTTACGCTCTTTCTCTCTTCTACTTTGGTAGAAAATGAGCACCGCTTTTTTTTGGAAAAAGTGAGCGCGCTCAACAAGTGATCGGCTCAAAAATTGAGCGGTATTATTCGCTATTTGAGATGCTATTTCTTTTGAGATGCTCTCCCTCACTCTCTTTATCTCTTTCTCTTTGTCTCTTACACTAAAATATTTCTTATTCTAGAAGAGAAAGAGTGTATACAGAGAAAAAGTTTCACTTCTTTACTGTATACATGCTATAATGCTTCTTTTTTTTTGAACATACTACCGTATGTGAATTTTCTAAAATGTGTCAGTAGTAAAATATATGAGCTGGTCTTATTATTGTTTACCCTTCAACATTTCTTTTGAACACACCTACCTCCTCTCTGCCACCCTTCTGGGGGGTCACTATACAAGAAACACAATAACTGGCTATTGTAGTTCATACCTCTCCCGAATTAACTCCTAAAAGGGATAAAATATATGAGATGGTTCTATTATTTGTGCCCTTTAACATTTTTTCTGAACTTTCTGCCATCCTTCTGGGTGTCCCCATAAAAAAAAAACACAAAAACGTTGCTGTTTTCTGCTGAAAGCTGATTAAGAAATGCAGGGAATAACAGTGCAAACCTTAACAGTACGAACCATGATAACATTAACAGTGGTGACGATATAACTGACGTTAACATTGCTGACGTTATCAGTGCTGACACGAATTCATAACTTTTACCCCTAAAAAAGTGCTCAACGTGCCAAAAGAAGTTTTCACTTCAAAAATTATATTTTCCCCGTGCTAACATGGCCCATGTATGCCCATGTTTACAGAGAAGATAATTTTATTAGCATTAAAATGAGTTATTAATCATGAAAACCACTTTATTATTTTTCTTTCAATCTTGTGTACTAAAACGTAATATGGGAAAAACGTGTTTAAAGTTTCATTCTTAGCACTTTACCTGCCCTGTGCTCTTTTACCAAAGTAGCTACAACTCCGCAAATATTTTGAATTTTAAACTATGCTTTGGCAACAATACTTTTGAAATATATAGCTGTTAAAAAAGAGTTGGCGAAACATATATAACAGTTGATTATGTTTTAAAAGACTTCTGTTGAGAAAATATTTCCAACAATCCTAAATTTCTTCAAATCTGTCAAATGCATCATATTAAAATTTGTGTATGAAATCTGAAATTTTTGTAACATCCTTTTTTAACTATTGCAAAAATGTTCAACTATATCGATTTAACACTACAAACATTTTTGAGTTTATTTGCAGTAGATTGCCCCTTTAACTCAAATTAATTTGGCTACAAAATTTCTGAAAATTTATTCCGATTTCGATGCTAAAGTTACCCTGCAGTGTAAGACTAATCAACAGTATATCATGAGTAGTTTTTATACTAGTTCAAAACAAACTAGTTCATATTTTGTCTCAATTTACTACTTGTAAAATAGTTGAAACTTAACTAGTTTATTGCAAGTCACAATAAACCAGTTGCAAAACTAACCAAACGCAACTACAACAGTTTAAATATTATTAAAATTAACCACTTTCTCAACTTGTAAAAGCAAAATATCTTTCAAAATAGTGAATGTTTTTTTTTCAAATGATGTTAAAAAACGCAGCCAATCATACAGAAGTGGAAACTAGTTGAACTAGTTTTTAAATATTGATTTAATATGTCTATTTGTGAACTAATTGAAACATGACTATTTATCGACCACTCAAAAAAGATTAAAATATAAACTAGTTTAAATTTCGCAACTAGTCACAACAAACTAAAATTTAACTAACTATAACATACTATTTGTAAACTAATTTTCAACTGTTCAGAATAGGTCAATTGATATTTCCATGTTAAAAATACCAGTTGGTATATGAAAAAAGGACAAGCTTCAACTAGTACTGCTCAGTTTTCAACTAGTCTGCAACTAGACTGATTTTAAACTAGTTGGTTACACTGCAGGGTATTGTTTAAAAAATGTTGCTCATACGTCGTGTTGCACATAATAAAAATACCCACATTTTGAACACCGTGGATATTGTTTCTTACAAAACAATCTGTCTTAAATTTTGAAAAATATTTTGCAAATTGTTTACCTTAATATTTATAAAAATATACTTGGTTTTTAAATATAACCAGCACTTTAAACACTTTTTTTTTTTTGTTCTCATGTGATGTCTAAAAAAATTAAGACAAAAACATATTAAAGAACCATTAAACACGCACCTTAGCAGCAACACAAACTGTATAATGACAACACAACTGAAGATTGTTGTTAGCCATAGTTTTGATGGTTTTACTTTATGCTGCCGGTTTATTGACAACATGTGGATGATTTTTTTTTTTGTTTTGTTGAGCTATTTTAAAATTTTAAGCACGTTATTTTCTATATATAAATGTCTAAATTTAAATTTAGCTCCAAACACTTTTAAGCCGCAAATATACGAACAATAAATCAAAACAATGCAAAACAAAATAAAGCACTAAGATTTATTTAATTTTTTTTTTTTATGTTATTAAATTTTGACGAATATATATATTTTATTTTTTTGCCGCCGAAATATACCGCGCATATGCGTAACGCGTGTTGAGTGAGTTAATAAATGACTGAATTGTTTGCTTCGTCTAACAGCTCGTAGCAGCGGCAACCGTTAATTAAGCGTCCAGCGTGTTGAACGCCAAAGTCAAGCAACAGTAGCATCAGTTAACTTATCAGATAAAAGAAAATATTTATTGTTGTTTTTCCATCAGCTGTGATCAGGCAAATCAGCTGGTCAAAGCTGTTGGCTGCAAAAAATTTAGTTTTTGCTTAGAGCTTTGAATCTACATATTATCAGCGCAGCGTAGTTTAAGTTAATAAACGAATATTCATAATCTGTGCTAATTTTTAGACCAAATAATTGTGCTTTTTGAGTTTTATGCCAAATAAGTGCTACTTTAACTAATTTTGTTGATCTAGAACTTTTCAATTCATGCTTATCTTTTTTGTTGCTGAGTTTACATTATGTAGCCGATATAATTTAATTAGCAATTTATACTTTTTATTTTTAAGTTAACAAAATCAGAGCTATTTTGTATCAATTTAAGTTAAAATATTTAGGAATTCATTTTGAAAGATTTTCATGCTAATTAGCCATGATTTCAAAATTCAATAAAGTTTGATTGAATGCACCAAAATTTGATATACAGCCGTGGACACATAAATAGCACAAAAATACATGTAGGGTGTCTCGCATAAATTTAAATAAAATTCATAGAGGAAAAAAATAATTTATTTCATGGTATTTGAGTTTAAACCTTAAAACCAGTAGTAACTTTGTAATTACGAAATCAAATCTAGAAAATTAATGAAAAATCTGAAAATGCTCCTTAGCTGAGGTGGACGTATAAATAGCACAATTTGGATCCTGAAAAAAAGTCTAGTGATTTATTTTTATTTTACAATGATTTTACGAATATGCTCACTAGTACTTGGTACTGTATCCCGAATTCTCCAAAACAGTCCGACATCTTCGTCCTATACTCTCCACAAGCTTCCTGACCCTATCCTTCGGAATAGAGTGCCAAGGCTTCTCAATTTCACTCCATAACTCATCGAAATTTCAAAAAATTTTTATTGCTTATGCTGACCACATCATTCCATAAATTTTCTATAGGATTGAGGTCTGGGCTTTGAGCCGGCCAATTCAAAATATTTATTTTTTCCTTTTTTAGCCAATCAATCACAACCTTTGCCGTGTGTTTTGGGTCATTATCGTGCATAAAAGTCCACTTAATAGGCATGTTCTCAAATGCAAATGGTTCCATCTGGTTATTAAGAATATCTAAATACATATTTTTGTCCATTATTCCTGGTATACGAAAAATGGGCCCAACGCCGTACCAGGAAAATGCTCCCCAAGCCATTAAATTCCCTCCTTCATGCTTTAATGATTTTTTTGTATACTTCGGATTCAACTCTTGGCGTTTGAGACGCCGAAGAAAAGTTTTTCCATCTGATCCAACCCTATTAAATTTGGTTTCGTCAGTCCAGAGCACGTTCTTAAAAAATTGGTCTTCTTTATTCACATGGGCCCTTGCAAGCGCTAAACAATCCTTTAAATTTTTTTTTGTTAAGAGCGGCTTTTTTCGGCTAATGCGTCCATAAAGATAAGCTTCATGTAGTCTCCTAGAAAGTAGTTTTCTCTAAACATTAATGTTATTTTCTGCATTTATTTTCCTCATAATTTGCTTTACTGACTTGAAAGGATCAGCCTTACTTTTGCGAACTATAAGTCTTTCAGTAGAAGCGGTGGTTTTACGCGGTCTAGGATTGCGCGGCTTATTCTCGAAACTATTTGAACCATTTGATGTAACCAGCTTGAGTGCATTATAGACAATTTTTCGCGAAATTTTGAGAATATCCACGATTTCAGATGGTTTTCTGTCTTTTCGACTTAGTTCGTGAATTATAGACCTTTTTTTCCGGAGTGCAATGTTTGACACGACCCATTTTATTTAGAATCGGCGAAATTAACTGAATAGAACTCTAAAATTTTTACAAACATCCGATTTTGTTAACTTTTATTCATCAACGTACATGTGTGCTATTTATATGACCACAGCAGATCGTACATGCCTATAGAGAAAGAGATGGCCTGAGCAAATAAAAGTAAGTAACAGTACATCTCTCTCGGAGTTTTAAACAACGTCACACTGGAGTCTCAAAAAATTATAACTACGGTTAATGAATGCATTATTAGGTTCAAATGAAACGTTTAAAAAATAAGTTGACATTTGTGCTATTTATGTGTCCATGGCTGTAGATAAGCGTTTTTCATATATGTATTTGCCTGAAGGGTATTTCAAAAATATTCAAACACTTAAATTTTTTTAGATTAAAAAACGTTAACAGCGGATGCCCAGAAAAATACCCAAAATATAGCACTTTATGAAAAAAATTAGGATAAAACTAGATGCGAGGTATCTCAAGTTGTTTTCATAGACAGCTGAAAGAAGAATCACAGGGGCAAAATAAGAACATTAGAAAAGATCAGGTATATTGCAACTTCTTTTTATTGCAGTAATCAATACCTCCGAGCCTCCTGACTAAAATTCCATATTCCATAAAATCGTAAATTTGTCACTTAAGGCAGAGCCAAGTTATGTGTAAGCAAACAAAAGCAAGAGAGCAAAAGTACGTACTTGTACGGCATTGTATGGAGCCGTTCAAGTTTTGCGTAAGCATTTCTTTAGTTAAGTTTCTCAATTTTCGTTTACTTACTTACTTAGGTAGCCGTAACAACCCGTGATCGGGTTTCAGCCGACCTCATCAGCTCTCGCCAGTTGCCTCTGCTTTGCGCGCGCCTTCTCCAATCAGATACACCAAGTGCGGTTAGGGCTTCCTCACCCTTGTCCATCCATCGGAGGCATAGTCTCAATCGTCGTCGTTGACCAACGACCCTCGCCTCGAGCACCTTTTTTGCTGGAGCTTCGTCGTTCATACGATGGACATGACCCATCCAGTGTAGTCGCTACACAGTTATACGCCGAACTAATTCAATGTCTTCGTAGAGTTCATACGGCTCGTGGTTCATTCGGATGCAATAGTCATCGCCGACTCGAACAGGACCGAAGATTTTGCGAAGAACTTTTCTCTCGAACACCCCCAGAGCGGCTGCGTCAGTTTGCGAAACTACCCATGCCTCAGCGCCATAAAGCAGCACAGGTAGAACGAGCGTCTTGTAGAGTGTTAGTTTTGTCGATCGAAAGAGGGCTCTGGAACTTAGTTGCTTACTGAGCAACTTACTAGCACCTATTAGTAATAAGTGTTCTTCTCTTTATCTCCAGACTGACTTCGTTGTTGTTATTAATGGCGGTGCCAAAGTATACAAACTCCTTAACTACTTCAAAGTTATAGCTGCCGGATGCAACGCGGGAGTCTAGATGCCGCACTCCTTTGCTTGTAGACAGCATATACTTTGTTTTATTACCCTTATTTTTCGTCAAACCCACTTTGGCTGATTCCTTTTCGATAGCGGCGAAAGCAGCAGTAACATCTCTCTTGGTTCTGCCAACAATATCAATATTATCAGCGTATGCAAAGAGCTGGACACCTTTGTAGAAAATGGTGCCATTACGATGCACACCGGCCTTTCGTACGATCCCCTCCATGATGATGTTGAAGAGATCGCAAGACAGTGAATCGCCTTGTCTGAAACCTATTTCGGTATTAAAGGTTTCGGAGAGGTCATTTCCTACCTTGACGGAGCTGCGTGTGTTGCTCAACGTCATTCTGCAAAGTCTAATGAACTTTGCAGTCAAACCGAACTCAGACATTGATGCGAATAGGCAATACCTTCTCGGGCTATCGAATGCAGCTTTAAAATCGACAAAGAGAAGGTGTGTGTCAATCTGATTTTCGTGAGTTTTCTCCAGGATTTGTCGTAGCGTGAAAATCTGGTCTTTCCAGGTCGAAAGCCACACTGATAAGGTCCAATCAGTGTTTTTGTAATCGGCTTTAATCTATCACACAGTACGCTTGAGAGAATCTTATATGCGATGGAAATAAGACTGATACCTCGATAGTTTGTGCAGATTGTTGGGTCTTCTTTCTTATGTATAGGGCAAAGTACGCTGAGGTTCCAATGGTCGGATATGCTTTCTGCTAGCCATATTTTGCTGATGAGGTGATGCATGCGCCTTATCAATTCATCGCCGCCGGTTTTAAACAATTCAGCTGGCAGGCCATCAGCCTGTTTTTGAGTCTGATTTATTGTTTTTGAGTCGTTGGATAGCAACTCGAACCTCTTCATGGCTAGGTGGTGGTACTTCCACTTCGTCATCGTTGATTAGTGGCACTGAACTGTACTCTCCATGGGCGGCATTGATGGAATCGTCACCAGTAAGTTAATTGGAGAAGTGCTGTCTCCACAATCTCAGCACACACTGTGTATCCGTATTCAGATCTCCATTTTCGTCTTTACAAGTGGATGCTCCGGGCTTGAAACCTTGAGTTAGACCTTAACCTGTTGATAGAATTTTTGTGCATCCTTCTTGCTCTGGTATACCTCTAGTTCCACACGCTCACGCTTTTCCTGCTCTCTTTTCTTGCGTCTATAAAGACGCCTCTCTTTCTTCCTCTTTTCGCGGTAGTTTTCTCGCACGGCTCGAGTTGCAGCTGACTGCAGCGTTTTTCTATAAGCGGCGTTTTTTACTGCTGTCGCGATGCGACACTCCCGATCGTACCAGTAATAATAATAGGGCCAGCTCATATATTTAACCCCTGTTGGAGTCAATTCGAGAGAGACACGAACTACAATCGAAAGTTTTTGTGTATTTTGTATGGGGACCCTAATAATGGTGGTAGATAGGGGATAGGTGTGATCAGAGGAAATGTTGAAGGGCAAATAATAATAGAACCAGCTTTAATATTTGACCTCTCCACGGGCCAATTCAGGGAGATATTAGTTATAATCGACAGTTTTTGTGTATTTTGTATGGAAATCCCCAGAAGTGTGGCAGATAGGAGGTAGGTAAGCTTAGAAGAAATGTTGAAGGGCAAAAATAATAGGACCAGCTTCTATATTTGATTTTTCCAAGGGTCAATTCGGAAAAATATGAACTATAATCGAAAGTTTTTGTTTTCTTTTTTTTTGTATGGTGACCCCCAGAAGGGTGGCAGGTAGGAGTTAGGTGTGTTCAGAATCGTTTCCAACTTAATTCTAGTGTAGAATTTTGAAAAAATCGATTTCTTTTTTTTTAATATTTTCGAGGACTAGACCTTTAAGAATATATATTTTTAAAATTTAAATTTTTTGCAGAGTTATAGCTATTTTAGTGACGCAGCCTTTGACTGCATGCAACTTTGCTCAAATCTTTAAACGCATTTTTCTCAAAAGTCAAAACTACTTTTTCCAACACGTTTGACATGATATGTCAAGTTCTAATGGGCCGATTTACTTAAAATTTGGTGTGGGACTGTTTTATACGTATATTCTTATATGACTCGAACTGGAATTGTGAACAAATTTTATTTTTTAATATTTTTTGAAAACTGAAAAAAAAATGTCTTTTCTTTCTAGTTCGGAAAATAACTAATCGAAAAATTACTAAAATTAAGCGTAAATGAAACTTTTAATGTTCATGAGACAGCTCGTGAGCCACTTACGGTAATGAAAGGGAGGAATGAAACCTGATTTTGCTGCCAGTGGAATCTATTGCAACTTTTATAAATTCTTTAGATTGTGGACAAAGATATAGGTTCCACAAGGATTATATATGGTACTAGTTGGGTCATTGGAACTTCTCTGTGGACTCCATGGACAAAAATCTTGAATTTTTTTGCAAATACTTTCCATTCGGACAAATTGGTTTTTAATTGAAGTATTTTTGGAACTTGTTAGGTCACGGGGACTTTTTGGGTTTAGTGGACTCCTTGAGTAAAATTTTCTCGACAAATAAGTTTACTCGGGTCATTGGAACTTTGTTGTGTTTAATGGACTCCTTGGACCGAAATTTCGGTTTTTTTTTTTTGTCAAATATGTACCACTTGAACAGAAAGGTTCCAATTGCAATATTTTTTAAAGTAGTTGGGACATTGCAACTTTTGGACGCTTAGTGGACTCTGAATAAATTTTTTCTTGACAAATAGATTACAATTGATCAAATGAATTCCACTTTTAATAATTTTGCACTATTTGGTCATTAGAACTTTTTTGTGCTTAGTGGGTTCCTTGGACAATAATTTTTTTAAATAGGATCCACTTTGACGATTATGTTTCACTTAAACTATTTTTGGAACTAGTTGAGTGATTGGAACTTTTTTGGTTTAAGTATATACAATTACAAATATTCAATTTTTGACAAATAAGTTCGACTTGTAATACTTTCGGAAATATTTGAGATATTCTAACTTTAATGAGATTAGTTAACTTCTTGCACAAGAATAATAAATTTTTTACCTATTACCCAACTTGTTCCAAAAAACCAAGAATTTTGCAATAAAGTTGCAATGATCCCGCAAGTTCCATAATTAATGTAAGTGGAACCTATTTTTTTCCAAGGAGGAGATGTTTGTATAATTAGTCTGCAATACTCAAAAATGTTCCAATAACCCAAGTAGTTCGAAAACTAATCCAAGTGGGTCCTATATGTGCAAGTGGAACCTTTTGTCAAAAAATCCAAGACGCAACAGTTCCAAAAATATTTAAAATGGAAACTTTTTGCCCAAAAAAGTTTGTCCAAGGAGCATAGAAAGTCCAATAAAGTTCCAATGGAGCCCAATTGCCAAAAATGCATCGACTTTTGTCTAAGAGTTCATAGAATCAATAAAAATTCCTTTTACCTATGTGGGAGCTCCACTTTGCTCTTTTTTCAATCATTGCCATGTACGGCTCATGAACCGTCCCATGAGCATAAATCGTCTCATTTGAGTACACGCTCGTGGACGGGTACGCCAAATATTTTTTGTCGTTCAAGTACATGAGCTAATTCTATTGTTTTGAAAATTTGGCTCACGTACACGGACGTGAGACGTTATAAAAGTTACACGAGCGTGTACCAAAATGAGCTGTGTACCAGGGATGATATTGACTTAGTTGGAAAAGGGCCAGAATTCAAACAAAAATTGGGCCAATTTGACGTTTATAGGGCTTTTAGTTTTAAAAAGTGGCAATTCAATATTGAAGACTTTCTATTTGGTCACACGGTCAAGCCATGGTCTTACAAATAGCACACTTTTTAATAATCTCAACAAGTCCAGTTTCGAAAAAGGTCGAAATTTTGAATTAACAGTTTGGGGAAATCTAAAAATTTTCAAATTTTTTCGTGTTTTATGTCGCCGAACATGCGAAATTATACAATTATTATAATTTTGACAATTTTTGTGTGAAAATTGTTTGAAGTCAAAATTGGCGTATTTCTATAGAAGTGTATTTCTGCAAAAAAATTTTTAGCCAAAAATTGCAAAGCATTTCCACATAAGACCGCAAATCAGTTATATTCGCCTTTAAATAGTAGTAGAATGTCTGAAATGAATGAACAATTTAATGTAGACTCTTCTCCGTTAAGACTTGTAAGAAGACGAATCAAGCGGGACGAAATTGAGTAGAAACAATTCACTCCTGTCAAAAAATATATTGAGGCATGGCTGCATTTAACAAAAAATATTTTAATAAATGACCACAATTTTAGAATAAAGTATTTTAGAATAAAAAAAATTAAGTCAAATTACATCTGAAAAGATGACAAAACAATCGCCAAGAAATAAGTTTGAAATTTGCAACCAAAACTTCATCAGGGTGTAGAGAGATGGTACTGGCCTGATTTTCTTAGCGTTGATGATGAATTGATAACAAAATGGATTAATTTGTATGTGTATTAAGGCGTTGTCAGGACTACGATGGAGGCTTAAGGGCTCGCTCTTTTCATATAACTTGGAAAACAAACTAAATTTGTAGTTGAAATTACTAAAAAGGATGCGTTTTATGTGACCATGGCTGTATATAACGGAACTCATTTTAATGAAAAAAAAAACGAAATGGCCATCTCAGCCCTTGAAAGGACTTTGACCGAGCTTCTTATGATCAATTGTGTTGTGTATGATGTGAAATGTTTGCACACAAATGATCGAGAACTGGGCCTACATGTTTTACGCCGACTCCGAACGGCTTATGCTATCAAGAAGCTTTTCGTGGAAGTTTTTACTCTCTGGGGTTTGCCATTGTCTGCAGAGAGGTGATGGCCAAACAGAATAATTAATTAAACTGAAACATTTTCTGTGTCAGATGGAGGATTCGAACCTGGGTTCTCTGGCGTAAGAGTCACACACTTTACCCACTACGCCACGGTCGCCACTCATTTTAATGAGAACATTTAAAAAGGCGATAAGAAATATAGACTTTAAACACAAATATCCCAAAATTTATCCATACAAAATTCGGTTAATTTTCGTTTAGAAACCGACAAAAAATATATGCGGTTTTGCACGGTTTTTTGCGGAATTACAATTTAGTCCTAATTTTTTAGGACTAAATTTTACTTTTTGTTTTTAAGTGATAGTCCACATTGAGTACTGGTGAAATGGTATTTATAACTATTTACCACCTATATCACTCGATCATTGCTTTTAAAAAAATTAAAAGTTTTTAATTAAAATCGGTCCCCGTCCCGCTGTAGTCATACCATTTGTTAATTACTAATGACTAATGACTGACTAAATTTCTTTCTCCAGATTTTTCATTTATTTAATAAATTCCAGAGAGCTTATTCTTGTCAAGCACTCCGACACCGCAAGATTGCATTTTAAACAATTTTTCCAAAATTTTGGGCATATTTTCGTTTTTTGGGTGGTTTTTTTTACATTTATCTTTAATTGCTTTTTGGGTAATTTTTCGTTTTAGTGATTTTTAATTTTATATTTTGTGCGATTTTTCTGTGCATGATATTTCCTACCTCCATTTCCTACCCCCAAATTTAAAATTTTGTAGATCGATGTCATAGTACACAAATGTTGTCAACAGACATCAACCATTAAACTTTTCTTTCTAAAGGGCCTAAAACGACTAAAAAGGGGCCTCGGGGCTTTTACAATTAAAAAGGGCTCAAAAAAGCCCTAAAAGCCCCCAAATATCATTCCTGCTGTGTACTAGCTCGAGTGCGTACACGAGCGGACCTTTCCGAACCCTGGTATTATTGAAATTTTAATAAACATATAGGCCCCTATTATGTATTACAACTTAACTAAGTTGACTAGATTCAACATAATAATAATAGGAGGCCATAATAAAAAAATGTATGGTCAAAATATTTTAAGTTTTTCCTTATTGAATTTTAGTAAACCCTTTGGGTGTTTGTGAGAAACATTTTGGATGTTTCTCTCTAAAAAACTCACCCACTATAAACTAGGATGTTAGTGCTTTTAAGGAGGTGTTGTCATAAAGGCTAGGCATACCGATGGTTGGTCCAAATATGCTTTGCTTACCCATCTTGAGGTTGAAAGCATGGTTTTTTTAAAGCGCTCGAAGAAAAATTTTTTGATCACATTGTTCTTGTCCTTCGGAGGAGAGTGCGCACACATTAGACTCATATTGATGATCTTAGTCTTGAAATGAACTAAATACAGGTGTAAGTCACACGATTTGATGTCGTGGTCTCTTGTTAAATACAAATAGCCATTTACACAATCTCGACATGATTTAAATAGTTTTCAATGTGGACTACTTTTAAAGCTTGAAACCCACCGATCACATTAGCCGTCAAATAAGCGGCTGTGAGTTTACCATTTTTAGCACACATAATCGAGATTTGAGTTGCCTTGTTTCAACATCATGATTTTATTTCATCATTAATAAAATTGACTTCCGCCAGGTTGAGCCGGTCTGACACCTTGCCATGTGAAGGTTCATGCCCTGATTCTCACGTGATCCCTTGTAAGACGCGAAAGAATATAAGAAGATTTTAAAATTCTAAATAAATGTCATCATTAAAAGATCGAAATTTCTCTTCAACAAGTTTAAATAATAACATCTGTTTTTCTAATATAACATTGCCTTTTATTGACAATGTAGGAAAATGTGTACAGAAAATTTGTTTGCCACATATTATTACAAATTAATAAATTACAAATCAGGCAAGTGATTAGCACATAAATTGTTGTCTATCATTTTAACACAGATATGTAAAATTTTTAAATATTATTTCATAAATATTTTTTATATCGTCAAAGATTTAATTAAGTATTTTTTTTGTCTAGTATTAAGTACGAGCGCAAGTATGAAATGTTAAAAACTACGCAATCTTTTTAATTGATAAAAAGCTAACGCCGACTTAGTATCTTTTTTGCGTTTTTTTAACAGTTTTATATATAAATACATCCTTGAGCTCGTCAAACTATATATCTAATTCTCTATATCTAATTTAAGTAACTAATGCTAAGAAGCCAAAAGTATAAGTTTGTCATTTTTCTAAAAATTCTTTCTATAATTTGTGCAAAGCTTGCAATATAAATGTAAGCAAACAAAAAATTTGTTTTTTTCAAAAGCGGAATATATCATAGGTACTAATAACTTAAAAATTTCCTGAGTAACTGTGTTTTGATTTTTTTTTTCTATATTACCATATGAAAATACTTTTGTTTTAAGTTTGGCTTTTTTTCTCTAGTTTACATACAGAAATATATAAATTTGCGCTTTTGTTGCTAACAGTATTTAAGTTTTCTTTTAAAGCTTTTAACTTTTTAATAGCCTGTATACAGTACGTTTAATCCTTAAGCACGACACCGTTGCTTATATTCTACTTAGCACTCCATTCAAATTTCAGTTAATTCCTCTAACTTAATTGCTTAGTCAATTTCTTTGGTACACAATTCTACTGCCTCTGTTGCTGTTGGTGTCACCGGCTCGTGAAGATGTTCAATATTATTTAAGTTCGTATCTTTTATATTTAAATTCTTGTCCTTAATACTGTGTTCACCAGATGACAATGCTTTGATTTTTTCATTTGTTTCCTCTTGTTTTTGTTTTTCGAACTCACGCACATCATCCATTGTCATACCGTTCCATTCATCAATCCAGGTGAATGCTTGTCTATGGCCAAGCAGTAGAATATCACGTATTGAACGATGTATAAAATCTTCAACTTTGGTTTGCAGGCCCCAGACTTCGAAGGAGGCGTGTACAACTTTGTAGGAACACATAATAGGTGTATCGGTTTCGCGCCAACCTTCAATTAGCGGACCGCGTTCTAAAATAGAACAAGTAATTAAACAATTATTAGGGCAGGAGAAATAGCTTTAAGTGTTTGATTAATACAAGCAACACCAACAACTCACTGGTTTTAAGCGACTGAAAAAATTTGGGATCTTCCTCCTGTTTGTAGTGCTTTTGATTGGACAAATCGTCAAAGGCAATGTCAAGTACTTCGATGTGACGGTGTTTTAATTGTTCTTCGGTAAGATTCAAACACTGAAAATAATTGCATAAGAAGTTGTTAATAAAAATACAAAATTTTGTTTGGTCAAACCTTCCCATAGTAAAAGTTGTAATTTGAGAAGTTTAAGATTTAATTATGGTTTAGAACTTACGTTTTCAGAGCAGCCGTTGTTGTCTTCATATTTGGTCTTTATGGATATATTTAGTTTAGGAACAAATGAGCACTATAAATAGTAAGGATTTTATAATGTTATAAATTCATTTGTAATAAAGGGGGCAAAAAATTACTTACAGTATATTCTGTGAACGTCAATTTGAACAAGGTCAACATGAAAGAGAAAAAAAGAATAAAGTTAGTTGAATAAATTCATTTATATGTAAATAAAAAAATATAGTATATATGCGAAAATAAAAAACATATAGTGATATGTATGAACCAAGGATTTCATAAAAACTTTCTGTTATACTTATCAAAGCATTATAATAAAAATCCATCACATACTTTTAGGCTCCACAAAGAAATTTGGTTGTTTTTCATAGAAAAAAAGTAAGGATAAAAATACCCACAGCGGCCATATTGGAGTATATTCGAAGTCTTTAGCCACGACATACACGATGACATTCTGTTTTATATATTAACGCAAGTTTTCCTATTTTGATGACGTCACTTTGTATGGGAGGTAGGCGTGGTTTTGATCCGATTTTGCCAAATATCTAGAGATCATATTATATATCTAAGCAAAATGTGCAAAATTTCAAGACAATACTTTAATTTTTGTAGATTTTTAAGAGATTTTACGTTTAAAATAAAGCCACTTTGTATGGGAAGTGGACGTGGTTTTCATCCGATTTTGCCATATGGTATATCATAGAGATGGCTTATATTAAATATAAAAGTTTATGTGCAAAATTTTAAGACATTTCTATAATTTTTGTGGATTTTTAAAAGATTTTTCATTTGAAGTAAAGACACTTTGTATGGGAGGTAGACGTGGTTTTCATCCGATTTTTTTAAATTTCATAGCCGGGATTTAGATTGAAGATCAAAGCTTACGTGCCAAATTTTAAGACATTTCTTTAAGTTTTGTGGATTTTAAAAACATTTTATGGTTAAAATTAAGTCACTTTGTATGGGAGGTAGGCGTGGTTTTCATTTGATTTGGCCCATTTTCGTACTTGATCCTCCTTTTTTAAAAATTAACTTATATTTTGAATTTCATCGCCATAGCTTTAAAATTATGGCTGTGATCGTGTTGACAGACCGACAGCCTGATTGACTGAATATATACGTATTTTTCTATACCTGCCACGCCTCCTTCTTGGCGTTAGAAACGGAATGAAAAAGTTAATATGCCCCTTATGCAGTACGCGTTGTGATAAAAATATTCTGCTTATTCAATATTTACACTATAATTGATTTGTGCTTCAATTCGTAATTTAATTGCTTCTGTTATAGTTCCGGATTTTGTCGTTGATTCGTTGGAATTGTTATTTATGTGCAAGCAAAATTTTTCGTGAACGAAATGAGAGAATCATTTGACGCAAAATTTACGTTAAAATCTCCAGTGAGAATTAGAGGGATTTTATCTTCGCTTCTACCAAGAGCATCAGCACCTGTTTGACTGGAGATCAGTAGGGAACGATGCATGAAATAAAAAATTAAAGATGCGGATAGGACCGCCACCTGAATTTTTTTGTATTTTTACGAATTCAGTGCTAGGAAAAACGCTAGTTAAAAATGGGTTGCTAAATCTAAATCCGTTGTCAGAATTTCAAAATAACAGGAATTCGTAAAAATACAAAAAAATTAGGTGTCAATCCTAACCACCATCTTGAATTTTTAAATTCAAGAAATTCAAGAAATTTTATTGACTGTTGGAAAGTAGCTTCTATACGTATAACACCGGTTCTTTAAGGGGGTAATAAATAATAATGATGTCTCGAACTATAGACCTATTTCTTAGATATCTAATGTGTCCAAGCCCTTTGAAAGTATTATAAAAAATAAATTATTTTTCTTAGTTAAGCGACACATCTGTCTTGAACAGCATGTTTTTTTGTAGGTCTAATCTAAAAAATTAAGCGGTTTTTTCGAGATATTGCATTTCGTAGTTTATCGTGGACATCAAGTTGATGTTCTTTATGCTGATTTCTCTAAGGCCTTTGATAAGGTTCTTCATAATGTTTTACTGTCTTAGCCTGCCAAAATGGTTTTTCATTTTGATTTTTTGAAATGGGTGCAGTCTTATCTTCTAAATAGAGTATGTTTTGACAAGTGGTGAAAGATCAAGTATGTTTTGTTGAGATAAATAGTGTGAAATCATTTGACTTTATAGCCTGTTCTGGATTTCCTTTCGTTGAGACTTCGAGTCTTTCGTTACGAAATCGTGTCAAACCCTTCATACGATTTTCGTTACGATTTCGCAACTAAATCGTAAAGACTTCGAAATATTCTTAATAAAATCGTAACAAACATTTCGCAATTTTTCCGATTTCAGTATCTGATTTCGTTACGAAATCGTAAAGAATATCGTATGAAGGGGTTGACACGACTTTGTAACGAAATATCGTAACGATTTCGTAACGAGTCTTAACGAAAATGTTACGAAAAAGTTACGATTTTGTTCAGACAGTTCGAAATAATGGAAATTTCACTCTGTTTGCATTTTAATATTTCGTACAAATAGTCGCATAACGAAATTCTATAAAAATTCGTATAAAAAGTGAAACTGTTTCGATATTTGCGTAACGAAATTGTAACCATTTCTTTAAGACAGCACGAAATAGTTACGAATTTGTCGGAATTTCGACAAAGTCGTCAACTATGGCTTGCTGGGTAATTTATTTCCAATTTTTCTTAAAAAAAAAAAACAAAAATAAGATTGAAAATATTTTTAATTTAAAAAAAGCACAAAATTTTAACTGGAGTTAGGACCACTAAACTTTCGCTTCGTGGTCAGAAGCTCTGACCTTATGCTACCGCGCATACTTGTTTGGGTTTATTTTACCGTGACTACACAGTTGAAAGTGTTGATGCTTTTCTCGTTACAAGGTTTGCATCGTATTTTATGTTGCATTTACGACGAAATTTAATGCTAAATGATGCAGACATGTATATATATATATATATAGAGAAGAAACTCTAACATTATCACAAAAATTGTGCTATTTCCCACACGGCACAAAATCCAACTTCGATATCGAAAATTTAAAAATTTACGATTTTTTTACGCGATGATAACATTGGTATTAGACATCGATTGTGATTCGAAAAAGATACGTTTTGAGGACGTAACGGTTACTTCGTAAACGAAGGTTCGCTAATGTTTCGAAAAATTATTCGCTTACAATTCCAAAGCGATTAATTCTTCAACACAAATGCGAAGATAATTATATTTTCTACTTTTATACTGTAAGGTATAAAATACTTTCGGATAACTTTTTTGGTACTTTCAGACTTACTTTTATTATTACTGACGCTATAACACTGGTATGAAATAACTTTGAAATTGCGAAATTTTTCTTCGATAAAAGTTCATTGTAAACGAACTTTCGCCAGGTGGGTTACATATGCATTGATAAGTGTCAATTTTCGGCACAATATTTTAGTAACATATCCTTCTTATGTTTTAGTTTCGACCAACATATCATAGGTAGTCTGACAGCTCAGTTGGTAGTGGAAGAACTTGTAACCAGTATTTTGTGTGTAAAAAACTACATTTGAATTATATGAAAGATAAGTTATCTAAGAATAAAACAAATTTTAGATTCAAAGTTGCATTCGTTAATATTGCAGCATGTGCTGTTTCCAAATCAATCGATGCAATCAATCTGAATTTATCAAAACTCAATTTGAGAAATGCCTAAAAGTATGCTAATGTTCTGAAAAAAAGCTACGTTCAGATTTAAATTTTTAGACCGTACTGTAATTTCAGAGTATTGAACGAAAGACTCAATTCAATCATAAAAGAAAGAGAGAACTACTGATTGTTGATTTAACATAAGTATGAGCTACTGAAATAAATATGTCTCCATGCCCCAGTGGTTAGAATAGCCGGCTATGGATACAAACATACTGTGTTCAATCCTCAGTGGAAGCAAAAATATAAAAAAATTTTAACTAGCAATTTTTTGTTTTTATACAACTAGTGTGGCGAATTGCTGTGTTGTTGATTTCATAAGAACCATTTCGTTACATTGATTTTACCCCCCATTTAGCTCACCGTATTGTTGTATACACGGCTATAAAAGTTTCACTTCAAACATGTTTTGCATATTTAACGTGTCTCGCACGAACGAACCCGGTTAGTTTTAAGTCATTAACTTTCATTTTACAATTACTCCGCACCTTATATAGCTCAAACTGTATTTTTTTTGCCATTATTACAGTGATTTCCCAACATATACTGTCCTGAAAAATGTTCAGCCTGAAAGAATGCACAGAAAATTCATTTGATATTTTTATGTATGTGCATATTTTCAGGCTGAACATTTTTTAGGACAGTATAACATATACTGTGTAAAAGCACTATAATAATGGCAAAAAATAATTACAGTTTGAGCGTAAATACTTCCAACCCGTTGTATGACGGGCTTTTATACAAGTGGCTATATATTTGATTTGAGAATAAATATATTTGTAGCAGCCTTTTAGACATGAAACGGTTTTACGATCTGATTTCAGTAGTTTTTGTAACGGGGTTGACTGGTAAACTCTATTAATAACGTGACAATAACAAATAATAACGTCAATTAAACATTCGTTTTACACACGTATAAAAATAACAAGTTCAAAAATAGCTCAAAAAAAGCAAATAAAGTGTTGAGATCTAATGTTGATACGAAATACAAACAATATTGTGCAGGTCAGCAAGCTAACACAATAAACAATCATTATTAAATACTTTTCCTTAAGAAGCGTTAAAAATATATAAAAAACCAAAATAGATAAAGGCATGACGTGCCAAACAGAGTAACTATTTGAAGTATGCTTAAAATAGAATTGTGTACGTATAGCAAAAAAAAAAAAGAAATGTCGCTTATTAAAATTTCTACAAATAGATGTGGGCTAGAAAAGAGGTGGACAGAGTGAAAAACATTAACAAAATGCGGCAAACACAAACTCAGAGTCACATTCAAAGAATCAGCAACAGTTGGCAGTGTTCACACGCATGTAACGATTTTGAAATGCAATTTAACAATAATCACAATAGTAATAATAATAACGGTTGTTTGATTAAATCGAGCCTGTAATAAGAGTTTTACAACATGGAAAATTTGCAGCTTTGACGACGTTTTTGCTAAACATTTTAAAAAAACAGCATTTACGAGTTGTGTGCAAATGAAGTAGCAACAATAAAATACGCAATCATTCGGTAGATCACAAAAAAGTATTTATTTTTATTTTAATAAAAATAAAATTAAGGAAATTTCTTTTATTATCTAGAAGACGTTGGCGTTTGGGAATATTGGTTTCTCACTTTATTTTTATTCACACCTTCAACGCTTTTGTTTTTTGTTGTAAAAAACAACAAGACAGTTCTTAGTTAATACAAATGTTTTATAATTATTATGAATTAAAACTTTTGGGTACTAAATTATAAAAAAGTAAATACGTAGTTACAAATTGCTATAGAACAAAAGTTTAATATTTTGACCAGTTATTAATGACAATTAGTTTAAAGTGATTTTATACAATTTTTTTCTGCTTAAAAAACTAAGTTATTTAAGCATTAAAGTTAATAACCTGTAATAAAAAACAGCTGTATTTTAATTGAATTTATGTAGCTTAATTTATTAGAAAAAAAAAGTTTACAAATCAGATGAGGTGAAGTATTGAAATTTTCAGTTGATATGAAAAAACCTTTCCATACATTTTTCTATAGTTTGTATCGTTGTTAGAACGAAATATTAATGGAATTCCTAATCAATTAAATAGATTGTTAGACCTCATTTTTATTAGTAAGGATTTTAAGTATAGTATTGAAGTCAGTCATATACCGATATGTGAGCCTAACTTGCATCATTTACCGCTTGTATTAAATATTTCTTTCTATAATTTCTCTTGCAAAAGTGTTAACTTGCTTTGCTGAACAGTAATATATACGAGTATTATAATTTTAGTCAATGTTATTATGATGAACTAATAACTGCCATTATGATGGTGGATTGGGAGCATAATTTGAAACTCAAAAGTACTTATGATTCCTTTATATTTTTTAAATAAATCCAAATATTTATATATTTGTGAAAGGATTATCCCTCAATGTCAAAAAAAAAATTTTTAAGCTTGCGTGCTATACTACGGGACACAAATATGGAACATTATTGGAAACATCAGCATTATTAAGGGGAATTTAATAAGTTTTTATATAAACAGTATTTAAGTCGCTATGAATTAAATATAAAGTCTAATCCAAAAATGTTCTGGACTTTTAAATTAATAAATTCAAAAAAAATTTAATTCCGCCTTCCCGTCCTCTATGTGCTATGAAGGAGTTTGGTCTCAATCAGTTGTTGAAACAGCTAATTTTGTCAAATTTGCCAAATTCTTCTGCTCTAATTATAATTCGAACTGCGACAGTAATATGGTATAAGCTCCATTCTTGAAGTGAATGTAGATTTTGGTAGTTTTCAAATCTCTGACATGGATGTATCCAACACAATTGTTAGCCTAAAAAACTCGCAAAAGAATGATGTCGATGGATTTTCTGCATTTATTTTGAAAAAATGTCACCATGCTCTGGTAAAACCGCTTAAAATTATTTTTAATAAATCCTTACAATCTGAAACCTTTTTAGATGCTTGGAAAATCTCTTTCATAACTCCAATTTATAAAAATGGACGTAAATCTGAAATCTGTAATTATAGGCCAATTTCAAAGTTATCACATATCTCAAAAATTTTTGAAAACATTATAAAATACAAACCTAGTAAGCACGGTTTTATGCCTAATCGGTCAACAGTCTCAAAGCCGCAGTGCGGGCAAGCAATTTTTGCTCAGCACATTTATTGGTGCTGTGCTGGGTGCAACTTATCAGCACACTGGTTGGTGCAAGTGCTAAAATGTACGCACATGAGTGCTCCCCGTGCGGGCTTTGTTAACTCCGGTATTTTGTTTGCTTTGATGAAAGGAAGGCAATGGTGCGATGGTAGCACGTTTAACTTGCAGGCGAATTGTTCGCGGTTCGATGAGAGTACCGAAAGGGAAAAGTAACATACACTATTCCCGACACAGGTTTTTCGATAAATTTTTCTTTATAACCCATTTCTTGCCAAAGGGTGCGTTTTCGCATCCAAAAGTTTGGACATTTTTTAATATGAAATAAATGTAAGTTTTATTTGATGTTAATGCATAAAAACAATGATATTTTAGCTTTCGTATTGCGAGTTCGAGTTTAGCATTCCCCCTGCAATACTCTCTCCTTCCTACCAGATAAAAATTTTCATTTTTTTATCTACTTTTAAAAAAATCAAAATAAATACTTAATGGAGGAAAAAATGTTTTACAATTATCTTAATGTGATGAAAATAAATCAAAATATAATAAATGATTTAATTTATAACGGTAAGGAAATGCAATTGTTATACGTTATACATGCATTACCTTTTGTTGGGTGCGAAAATGCACCCGTGGCGCTTTTCAATCATAGTTTTTCGATGAAAAAAGTACAATGTTTAGAGCTTAGCATAACATAAGAACTAATTTGTTAAGTTTTTTTTTTAAATAAACGTATAATTATAACGAAAATGTTGATTTTTCATTAATCATTTAGTATTAATCTGCCCCAGGTCTGTCGTCTGTGCCATGAGGATCGAGCCTGGGATGACTTAAGTCATCAAATTAAAATAAAAAAAATCCTCTTTCCATAAACAAAAGAGACAATTGATATTTCCCATGATATCACTATATTGAATATACTACTTGGCTTTATGAAAACAAGACAGTTCTTGAACTACTACTGGTATGAAGGCAGACTGCTTTTTAACCATTTGGTTGCACTGAATTTTTTTTATTACCCACTTTTTTAATATAAGGAGTAAATTTCTATATAATTGGATTCGGTTCTGTTAAAAAATCCGGTTTTCGGAGAGCAATTTTAGATGAAATGTATTTAAATTTTTCTAATGCATTTTAAATTTAGCAAAAAAAAAAAACACAAAAGTACCTACTTCTATGTTAAACTATCTGAAGAATCTGAATTCCGACTTAGATTTGACGTACAATGGAGTCCGGTCCGAATAAACGCATACAAAGTCAACATTTTAAAATTTTTTTCAAAATTAATTAAGGTATTATTTCAGCCCATTTTATGGTAATAATAATAAAAAAAAAAAATAAAACAGCATCGACCCATTTTTAAAGGAACTCCTTTTAATCATTGTGAATGGAGTTTCTTTTGCTGCATGCGTTCAGTAATATTGGCTTTTGTTGTACTGTATTTTTCTCGTTTCGAACTTACGATGCAATAGGTAAATAGATGATCGCAACGTTTAAATTAAAAAAAGTCTGGATCTCAGAACTCATACATGATCCAGAGGTCCGACCACCTGCATTGCACTGCTACCCATAATAGGTGCCCACTATCATGAGTTTTTGGAATTATTCTAGAAAAATATTTTTCTTAATTTGATCACACCATGTTATAGAAGAATAGAATGGTACTCTCAACGAGGAAGTAAATGAAGAAAACGAATTGGAATCATGTATAAAAACAGCTATGTGCTTTAAAACGGCGCAAATGTTTACCACATCGCAATTAAAAAAAGGTTTATTTTGCCACAAATCAATATCATATTATTAATATAATTTCATTTTTACATAACATATGCAAAATATTCCCTATGGACACCAGTAATCCGTTTTTTGCTCACCTGAAAAGTTACTGAAAAACCATGATACAATTATAAGGTAGGTCACATTTAAATGGCTGCTCAAACAACAAGTTTTGCAACAACAAAGCTGTGAGAACGCTAAACGTCAAATGATAAAGGCAACAATAGCCATAAAAAAACTAAAATTCGACCAGCCGATTTTGACATACATCTTCCTTTTTACTCCAACTTGAGCCTAACTTATAATTCTGCCATGCTGAAGAACAAACTCGATCTCGCTTACGTTCCGAAAAAGATTATAAACTTGCAAATGTATTGATTTTCTTTTTTTATATGTCGCACACTAAATACAAAACAGTCACAACTCAAAATTTTTACATTTCTACCCAGTCGGCAATGGCAGTAGTTGGAAGCGCTACTAGCAGGCCTTCATATGGATTTCGAAGTGCTTCCGCACTCATATCCAAGTATACTTTCTTTTTTATATAAAACGAGAAAATTTTTCAGGCCATCCGCTCTCCCTGCTTTAAATAGGCCTGCTATAAGCACTCCTTTAGAATGGCTTAGAGAAGAGTTAACCAAAACAATTAAAAAAATATATTTTTTTTTATTTCTTTTTATGTATGTATACCTACCTATTTATTCTGTGATTTTATTTTATTTCACATATTTTTGTCAGATAAGAATATTTCTAAGTCATGAGGTGATATTTTTGAACTAATATATATTTTAACTTTTAACGAAAAAGTAACCCTGAAATATAAGCAGAACCAGTTTTTGTAGGAAAAATATAATTTTTGTTTATTCTGTGATTTTATTTTATTTCACACATTTTTGTCAGATAAGAATATTTCTAAGTCATGAGGTGATATTTTTGAACTAATATATATTTTAACTTTTAACGAAAAGGTAACCCTGAAATATAAGCAGAACCAGTTTTTGTAGGAAAAATATAATTTTTGTGCTGCCCTGGGTGGCGAAAAATTAGGCCTCATAGAAGCGCTCGCAGAAGCAGCAGAAGTCATGTGTCTTACCGCCAAAAGTAGCAGTAAATTCAAGCTTTCTTTAGAAGAGGCCTAGCTTCATTGCCTATTGGGTAGGTGAAGGAAAAAACCATGATATAATAATTTACAGTTAGGAGTGACAGTTTTTTTTGTCGACTAGCATTTGTCAAAAACTCATAAAAAAATAGAAAATGAATAAGCACCAAAACAAATGAAAAATTAAACTTTGTATTGATTTTGACAAGTGTTGGTCGACGCTCTGAGAAAATATATGGTTGTCAAGGCCATGGCAGAATTATAAGGTAAGGTCGACTCGGAGAGGAATGGAGTAGAAAGCAGAATAGGACGAGATTGGTGTCAAAATCAGCTGTTCATCGCGAATTTCTTTACGCTCACGTTTCGCAGTTGTTTTTAGGTTAAAACTGTTACAGGTTTTTTTTTTTGCAATTTTAAGTCTTCTTTCACATTTTATAGTTTTTATTACAATTTTTTTATAATATTTTCATTTAAATTAGCACAAATTTAACACCCGCGACCGCACTGTTTGCAACTTGGAAACAAAATATTTTCTTCATTTGCAATTTCTACGAAATTCGTCGTTTTGACATATATGTTCCTTCACATTATCCACTCTTCGTTGACGCGTGAGGCCCTATGTGCGGCCCTACCTTATCATTGTATCATGGTCAAGGCTACCTTGTAAATTATTATATCATGGAAATCACAAATTTATTTTTGAAGGAACTCCATACAAAGCAATGAGACAAAACTTTTTTTAAACTATAGAGAAAGATGTGTACAAAATGTATTTGATGTCAAATGTTACAGTCAAAGTATATGATCACTACGAATAGTTTAACATAAAAAAAGTAAAAATTTTAAAATTTTGAGTCGTGACTGTTTTGTTTTTAGTGTGTATGCAGTTTTAATATAAAGATGGTTAAATATTTCATTCACGGATCGATTTGTACTCGAGACAAGATTTTAATTTGCTTTTCTAAATTTTAATGACAAAAAATGGATTGGCCATATTTTTACATTATCTGCGTTCGATTTATTTTTAACTATCTGGACATTTTTATTATACTATACTAAGTATTGCAAAACTTTTAATTTAGATAAACATATACATATTATAAAATAAATACATACATATTGAAAACTCAATTTGAAAGTTTTTTATAACCGATTGACATGCCCATTAAGCACACTGTGCTAGCTATTAATGCTCTTATCTTGCTCTTTTGCCTCATTTTCTGCATTCATTCACCATTCATGCTGCTTTAATACCAAAACAAAAACAAAACACAATGTGCAAGCAATTGTATAGCAGAACAAATTTAATACCTAAGTGAAGAGCAATGATTAAGGTGTTGGCAGGGGGGAAGGGGGTTAAGTATGTAGGAACGCCAGAAAGCAGGAGCAACATCATGTAAAGAAAAATGCTTGCTATTAAAGGATAAAAAAAAAGAAAAACAACTTAAGGTCAGCTAAAAATAAACAATTTTTGAGAATTACAAAAACTAGGGAGACTAAGCAAAGCAGCTTGAATAGTTATTTCTGATAGTTTTTCTTTTTTGTTAATATGTTTTAAGTCCAGTTAATTGACATTAAACGTAGTAATGGAATTATATCGGAAACAATTATTATTAGATAATGTTAAAATAGTAGGCAGACTTTTTCAGCTAGAAACAATTTCAAAACCAGCAAAATTAAAAACATTGCGGGAAGTTGTAAGAAACTATTTAGATGCCGTAATATTATTTCCATTATTGAGCTTATTTTTAGTAGGTTCTCGATGCAAATCTGAAGATCTAACGAGTTAATTTGAGACCTAAAACTATGCTACGATAATATTCAAGTTGTATAGTTTAACATAAGCAGTTTAAAAAAAAATCTTATCAAATCAGAAGATATTGATGAAGAAAACATACCTGTTAGCGTAATTGGATAATAGTTCCAGGATTTCTCTGTAACATAGAAGACGCGCGGGCAAAAAGCTTGAATCCAGTAAGGAAGACGACTGTAAAAAAAGAAAAGAATTAATTTAAACAAGCTTAAGATTATAAAGTTTTTGCTGTATCTCAAATAAGCTTTTTTTTATTTTTAATGTTTGAGAAACGCTGCAATTCCTTAATATGTTTTTCTTCCAGCATTACTATCTCAATCTAGGAACAATTATCTTAATATATACTTATATCTCACCTGGACAAATGTATTCGCTTTTCCGTGTATTGACCTTTGCCGAATTCAGGATCTTCACAGAGTGAGTTTTCTACCACTTCTACACCTTCGCCATTGTCCGATTGTTCCAAGCTATGCCGCGCAATCATATAAAGCTGTCCCACTTGGTACTGTCACAAAATGAAAATATTTTAAATTTTTTTCAGTTCAAGCAATTCTTCAAGAAAAAATGTCAATTTTCACTTAGAATTCATTGATGTTTCCAATACATCTTGGAGATTTCAACCTCACAACACTCAGGCATTCTTAGTGGCCCAAATACCCAAATTTTTCCCACTTGCTTACCTCCTCCACCGTGAGCGGCATACAAATCCGATATTCTTTTGTCAGCACCATGTTTTTTTCACTTTCCTGGGAATTGTTTTAATATTTTTCACTTATGATTTGATTGTCCAAAATTATTACGAAATAAATTTACGTATTTGTTCCAATGACTCGTGCAAGTAGCCCCAGTGGAGCGCAAATTTGGAATTTGGTCTGTACACAAAGACTTTGGAAATACCTCTGCTAGAAAAACTACTGCTTCTGCTGCAAACGCTGCTACTGCAAATTGAAGTTTCTTGCGACACTGACAGCTGATAAGAATAAATGGCCTTGCCAGCTGATTGAAAATATCTTAAGTACCCAACAGGAAAATGTTGCAAAAATGATAATGTTAATATGGTGATTCATATCAAAACATTAGTTTTCGTATATTCATCATTATATTCTCTGTAGATTAAATTGACATTAACGAATTTTTTGAAATATTTGTAAATTTTTTGTTAGCTGAAATTGGTTGCATTCTATTGGATTGAGTGCTCAGCTAGGGAATTGTAATTTTAATCAAAGCGCTAATTATAGGTAAAATATTACAAAAGAAAATAAACTGTATTCAAAATATAAGATATTAGGTATGTTCCCGTACTTTTGTAGCAGAATTAAGCAAATTTCAAAATTTCAGAGAGTTTGAAATTTGAGTCTGGCACTCAAATTTCACATTAGATGTGAAAATATAACAGCTGGCGAATAGTTTGCGATTTTCTGCTTCGCCAAATAAGTACAGCAGAAGATGGCAATATTTGAAAGGACTGGATTTCTCATTTTCGCTCTCTTCTGCAAATTTTTTGGGTTCGGGACAGGAATCGCTGAAAATAGTACAAATTTGTGCGAATATTCAAGAACGGGAACAGACCTATTAATTAATACAGAGCTTCTGTTCTGGTTCTATTTATTGAGACGTTAAGCATAAACTACTGGAATTACTGATGTCACAGCAGCCGTTATTTTTTCAACAGCCAAATCGGATTGGTCTTATCATTTGCAGTGCAAAAATTCAATTCCACAGTTAGATGGTATTTTGAACATATCAAGAGATGAATGAGGTCTTGCATGCAAATCGGATTTGGATGTTAATATATATGTCTATCTACGTTGCTCTGAGGAAGTTTAACTTCCTGTGGCTGGATTCCCAAAAAATTAACGATAATAAAAGTAGGCGTTATCGGTTATTGTGCATGCCACGTTCATAGAAAATGACAGTTTTCAATATTAAATAACATCGGCAATCGTCGTTAAAGCGTTTAGGAATTCTGCTACTGGTAGAGCTAAGTGGAACTACAGTGAAGAGAAAATATTGATATGATAAAAAAAACAAAAGAAAGTTTTAACAAGGCTCACGATAGAATCTCTCGCAAAATTTGAATTAGATACAGTAAACACTGGCCACATAAATTACAGAAGACTTCAAGCAAGCATTTTACTTGGAACCTAACACTGGTGGTCAATACAGCAGCAGATTCTAGATGACAAATGCTTGCAAAGTTTTATCAGTCCTAGAACCGAAGATGCTCAAAGAGCTGCTTAAATTGTTTATAACAAGCCATGTAGAAGGAATCATTACACAATACGAGTATGTTTCTGGTTTGAATGTTTTTTATTGCTTGTTAAAAAACTGCATTTGTTTTAATATGTGCACCAAGTTATTTTCGATAGAGGATTAATTTAAACGAGTAGTCCAGTTTTTATATTAAGGACTTCTTTTACCTTTGATCCAAGGTTTTCATAGAAAATTTCCATGTTTCTGTTGAATTGTTAAGTAGTCCAGTTATAACTCATCATAGCATTATAATAACAAACTATCAAATACTTTTAGGCATCATAAAGAAATTTGGTTGTTTTTTATATAAAATTATTTCAGTTTTTTTTTAAAACACACAATATTTAAGAAAAAATAAGACCTTATTGCACATCTACAGACTAAGACCTTTCAATTGCTACCCTATTGATGAAAATCGCGTCTATAGTATAGATTTGATAGTCATCACAAAAACTGCGCTTGCAGTTAGATTTTTCAAAATTAGTTAAAATTGTTAAATTTTAGTCAATTTTGTACGATGTATAGAAAAGCTTATGTATTTTTATAGTTGAAAAATTATAATTGAGAAGTTTTGTCGGAAAATACATGCGAGCTTACAGGTATTTTTTTTTTTGTTTTTGTGAATTGAGTAGCTATTATATATTTGTTGATTATAATAATAAAATGTGAAAAATTGGAACTGAATTCCGCGAAGAATTAGCCATTACTCCTTGTTAATTTAATTAAAAGTGATCAAAGAGTATTTCTGATGATTATTCAGAGCATAGGGGCCTTGAGACTCAGATGATTACTATGAATTACCTTCTGTTCAAAATTGAACTGAATTGTGCGAATAAAACAACAACAGCTGTCATAGAGCTAATGCTTTTTTTGAAGGCTGATTATACCGTTATAGGTTTTGGTGTTAATTTTTAGAGCAATACGTAGTTTCTTTCTTATTGCTTTCAAACAAGTTCATATCAAGTCTGACCAGCTAATTTCATAATGAGAAAAAAAGTTGAGCAAAAAGTGTGTTTTACCAAAAGAGTTTCTTGTCCGGATGCATTGAAAATGTTGCATAAACTCTATGGGAAGTCTACTCTATGACGTACGCAGGCATTTAAGTAGTACAAATTGTTTAAAGAGGGTCGTACATCAGTTGACAACTTGCCTCACACTTCTCGTCCAGCAATATCAATGATGATAATGTCAAAAAAAAGTAAAGAAAATTATGTTAGAAAATCGTCGTGTGACCGTGAGGAATATAGGTGGCAAGCTTGATATATCGTCTGGATCGGCGCACACCAGTTTAATGCTGAATTTCCTTGAAAAGAGTTTCGCAAAACTGTTTCCCAGGAGGTAATTTTTATGGACGTTACGGACATTCAGCGTATCATTACTGGTGACGAGACTTGGATGTACGAGTAATACGTTGAAACAGCTCAACAGAATGCAGAATAACACTATCCAGAATAAATGACGCAAAAAATTTTTTTTTATTTATTATATGTGCTTAAAAATATGCAAATATTTTTCAATAAAATTAACATCAAAATCAATATCGAAACACATCTGAATTTTTCTCATAATATGGATATAAGTTCCCTTAGCTGAAGATTCAACAGGTGTTTTGCTTTTAACATTACAAATAAATGTATTTATGGTATTTACAAAAAAATTTACATATTTTTGTGTCAGAAACTATCAATTCGTCATAATTATTGTAAAATAAGAATGAGCTTAGACAACGCGAATATTTTTAATTTTAAACTAGCAATACCTGGGGTGCATTGCCATACATAGCAACTATATCTCAGTTTCCCAGTAGCAGGACATTACCAAATAGTTACTCCATTCAGAGTTTCAATACTCTATGAATTTTACATCCAAGGCATTTATATTTACATTCCATTAAAAAAAAAAAAAGATTTGTATGAACGGCACCACATTTCTTTGTCCAAAATGCCTATCCTATTTTTCTAGTAGAACACCATCGCCAAGTAGTAGCTCCATTCTGAATTTCAGCGTTGTGTGACTTCAATAGCTATTTTTTATCAAAACTTTGGCTTATATGGGTGGAGCCGCTCCTCATTTTCCAATACCCGTGCCAGCTTTCCAGTAGAAAGACCTGGCCCATTAGTTACTCTATACTGAGTTACATTGCTATGCGACATTTAGTTCTAAAGCTATTCGATATCGAAAATTTGGATTATTTGGGCCCCATTGTTTAATTGTCACTACATTTTTACAGTCGAAGGCCACGACTAAAGTGGAAGTTCGTACCGATTTTCATCGATGTGCAAATTTCGTTTCTATGTCTAATGTCCCCTTTGCCTAATGTCCACCCCATTGGTTCGATCGGCACTAAACTTTACAGGAACACTCTCAAAATTTTACTAGTTTCATGGAAATTTCCTAAAAATTTGTTTATCAGTTTCAGAGACTATATCTGATATACACGTCCACATATATACATCCATTTTTACGTCGGTTGATAGCGACGTCACTCCTTTCATTGTATGTCGGAGAAGACCAAGGACAGTATTCTTCCCAATGACATACTTATTTTAAAATAATAGCTGCGTTTTTTCCAACATCCAAATCCGATTTGCATGCAAAACAATATACAGCACTTCATATGTTCACAACGCTATCAAGCTATGAAACTGATTTTTTGCACTCTAAATTGTAATCCAAATCTTTGGATTATTTGGATTTGGATGTAGAAAAGGGTAGAATTCATTAATTTCCCAATGCATAAGTACGGCAGCATTGCGTACTGAGCGCCATCTATATGTGAAGAAATAAGCTATCTTATTGCAGTGACTTCCTAACTTTATTCGTTTTTATTTCTGTTCTGTTGGTTTCCACAACAATTCGTTGGTGAATTTTTAACTGCGGGCATCAGAACCAACAACAAAGCAGTATAAAGAGGTAAACGTCGCTTTTGGAAGTGTCGTGTTGACGAAAAAAGAAAATTTTGATAGATTTTCTCTATTGCGTTGCTGTAGCAAAGTTAGAAGAAAATTTTGTGCAAATTTTGAGTTGATATTTTAAAGTGCGAATTATTGCAAAAACATCATTACATATAAAAAATTTAATTTAAAAAAAGGTATATTTGGCATTTTTCAGTGCTTGAAGTGATTACAATTAGCCAAATATTCGTATAAATTCTTTCAATTTGAAGTGAGGTCAATTGGAAAAAATATTTTTTTCTCTATTGCTGTTTCTAGCAGTGTTTTGTAATTTGTAGAGCAGAGCAAAATAAAAAGAAGACTAAAATAAGTAAAACGAAACGTTTTTCTATTTAATACAATCTTATGTTCTTTTATAAATCTTAAATAATTTTAAATAAAACCTTATGTTTCAGATTTGTTTAAATAAAAAAAAAAAAAAGGAAATTATAAAAGTCGTTTGCTATCGTTGTCAACTTTTCGGAATTTCAAGTTCACGTCTGACGTACGCTCGCTCGGCCTTCAACTCAACCTCCACCCAATAAGTTGATATCGCCGATTCCGGCGCATTCAATGCTGAGGATTCGCGTCAAGATGGGTCCACCACGTAGCAAGGAATGGACGTGCTGCTTTGGCCTTCACGTTCACACGGCAACCATTATGATTGGTCTTTGGCATTTGGTAAGTAAGAGTCCTACTGTTGCCCCTCCTAATATAGAGTTGTTATTGTTTTTTTGTAATTTCTGGCACCTAAATGCGGTTCGGTACTGGCCCCGTAAAGATATCGATAAGAAAAAAAAAAAAAAATACAATTTGCTGGCGAAGCTTGTGAAATTGTTGATTTCTCACTATCGATTTATTAGTTTTTTTTTTGAATCACTAAATTATTAGTGATTTCTAAGGGGGCAGTAGAGTTAATGAAAAGTGGTTAATTATTTATCGAGGTTTTAGTACTAGAATTGCAATTAAAATTTCAATTAAATGCATTGAAAAACGCGTTCAAGTTACCAAAATTTTGTTGAAGTCAAGTTATATTAAAAATGTTTTTTAAATTTTATTTGAATTTGTATTTGAATTTGAATAAATGTTCGAAGAGAATTTAAGGTACATAGTGCTTATAATGCGAACATTTAAATTTATTATCCTGTTTCCGGAAGAACTTTTCGACGTTTCGACAGAATGAAAGAATCGATTTGCCTAATAAAACAAAATAAATATTGAAAAAGATAGAAATTATTCTCTGATTCAGTTGGTATTTGGTTATAAAACAACAAAATTTATGAATTTTCTAAAATAATGGAAATAAAAACTATCCGACCGAAACCGACATTTTGAAGGAAACCGAAATTAGGTTATTTTTGTAATATTCTGCCGAAACCGAAACTGAGTATCATTCATTAGCAATTATTAGTAGCGATTCATTTATAATATCGTAAGCGGGAGAAATTCCTCTAATGAATCGTCAAAACCGAAAAAAGCAATTCGTTGACGAGTCGCCAAAACTATAAAAAGAAATTCGTTAACGAGTCATCAAAACTATAAAAAACAATTCTTTAACGAGTTTTAAAACCTAAAAAAATCAATTTGAAAACGAATCATTTTAATTATTATATGTAAGGAAAACTCCAAGTGTTATAATTATAAACTTTAAATTAATTTCAAACTTATCACTTTAAGAATTGAAACCACGTCATCTGAATAATAGTCCGGCACCTTACCCACTCGGTTATTTCAAATGTTGAATATATCTTGCTTAATTTGCTTGATAATAAAGCGTGGTTAAATTTTAAGGGCCGATGTTTATTTTGAATAAAACAAATTATTTAGGAAATTTTTGTCATTTCTTTTTATTATGATAATATTGGTATGGTTCAATTATGTTTAGAACAAAATATCGACCAAAATATCGACTTGGTCCAAAAAAAAAATTTTTTTTTTTTTTGTTAGGTATTTTTTTTAAAGGCTTTTCAAAAGTTAGAAATTATTTTTTTTATCATTTTTTGACCAACTTTTTTTCGGTTTCGTTATACATTCGTCAAAACCGAAAAAGCCACTCGTTAACGAGTCGCCAAAAACTATAAAAAGCAATCGTTAACGAGCCACCAAAGTCAGTGGTGCTAAAGTACTTATAGCTATTTATAAAATGCACAAAAAAGCATTGTTAGCTTTTCGTCAACTCTCGCTTCGGAAAATTATTGCATTGGTTTTGACAATTCTAACAATGTGAAAAAAGCATGATCAGCACTATTACTGCGTAGTCATACTCAATTTTTGGTTCTGTTGCTAATTATTTTGCAGCAATTTAAACATTACCTACTAAAATGTATTTCTTGCTGACGGTAGAAAAGACAAAAAATGTTCCTTGCAATTGGAAGGTGAATTGATTATTCCAATGTTGATTTCGATAAGTTGAAATATTGCCAGCATATCTACCACTATATGGCTGAAATTTTCCAGAAAATATCTTATATATATTCCTGTTTCCTTTTTTCTGCTGTGTTTTGTTTTATTTTGTTGATACACACTTATAATTTTTGTGATGTGATATGCTATTTCTGCGGCGACAAGGAATAACGACTAAACTCAAAATATCGTAAAAAACGATAAATTAATAGCACTAACTACGACCTAGGTGCAACGAAATAGGTGCAGACATAAGTGGTTATCTATTCTGTGCAAAAAATGGATTTCTGAATCCTTCCAAAAATTGGCAAAAAAGGAAATTACATATAGCTTTTTTACGATATTTTGAGTTTAGTCGTTATTCCTTGGCGCCACAGATTTGTTCCCTATATGATTCCAGTGCAGTTTTTTTATCGTTTTTCGAAGTCAGCCTTGCATTTATTGATTTGGAAACAGCACATGCTGCAATATTAACGAATGCAACTTTGATTAAAAAATTTGTTTTATTCTTAAATCTGAATTTTCATATAAATACCATTTCTTTCATATAATTCAAATATAGTTTTTACCTCACATTTATATCGAATTAAAAAAAAATCGCATGCTGCGGTATTTGAACACACAAGCTAACAGTTACAAGATCTTCCATTACTAACTGAGCTACTGGAGTACCTACAGTACCTTGATCGAAAGTAAAACATAAGGTTATGTTACTAAAATGTTGTGCCAAAAATTAACTTGCTCCGATTTGCATGCAAAACAAAACAAACAAAATCCAGCTCTTCATATGTTCACAACGCCATCTAGGTGTGAAACTGATTTTGTGCACTCTAAGTCGTAATTCAAATCCGATTAGTTGGATGTTGGAAAAAACGCGGCTATTAATGAAAAAACTCTTCTAATCAATTTTGCGATGTTTATTACTCACAGACAGATGGCGTTATTTTCTGCATACAGATAACAGCTGATGTTCTTTTTAAGATGAAATATAAGCAGCGTCATGTATCCATCATCAAACGGTCAAGTATTACCTACTTTTACAGTTCGGCCACAACATTTAAAAACATAGAATTGTATCAATTGAATTGATCCACCTCACTTGCTGGATCATGTGTTGTTTTTGCTTTGCTTGCAAATTCGATATTATGATACTGATCTAAGTGGGGGCCGTGGTGCAGTGGGTAGGGTGTGTGGCCTGTGGGTGGTTCGAACCCCCACCTGACACAATGTTTTTTCAATTGAATTAATTTTTCTGTTCGGCCGTCACCTCTCTGCAGACAATGACAAACCTCAGAGAGTAAAAACTGCCATGAAAAGCTTCTTGAGAACATAAGCCTTTCAGAGTCGGCATAAAACTTGTAGGTCCAGTTCTTGATCATTTGTGTTTAAACATTTCACAACACCCACAACACAATTGATCATAAGAAGGCTCGGTCAAAGCCCTTTCAAAGGCTGAAGTGGCCATTTCGTTTTTTTTTTATACTATGCTTGCTTTCGGGTTTCTTCGTATTTTGTTCGCTTTGATGCAAGGTAGGCAATGGTGCGATGGTAGCACGTTCAATTTGCAGCCGAATTGTACGCGGTTCGATGCGAGTGCGGAAAGGGGAAAATGCAATATTACCGACGCAGGTTTTTCGACAAATTTTTTCTTTTAAATATTTATAAATAAAAAATAATTAACAAAAAAAAAAAAAAATATAAAACAGCAAGGTCTGTCGTCTGTGCTATGAGTATTGAGCATGGGCACTACTTAAGGCACTACTACAAAATTAAAATAATAACAAAATGAAAAATGAATAACAAATGAAAAAAATGAATAATGGATAAAAAAGAATAATTGAAAATTCTGAAATTCTTTGTGAATAGCATCCATATGACAAAAAGAATTGATTCATTATTCTGAATAATGACAATGAATAATTGAAATGAATAATTAATCAATTTTTTAAATTTTAATGTGGTCTCAAAATTTTATTTACGAATCAATTGTGAATTTATTGAATGCGTTCTTATCTCGTTGCTTTAATGTAGGGTGCTGTGAGGTAATGTGTAACATGGGGTGATGTGTAACACGGCGATTTTTCGTACAAAATGTTCACATGAATTAATGAACAACTGTGATGTGTTTCTTTTGACAGTAAATAGTATTTCATAAGTTTTGGAAGTAGGCAGACACACATTTCAACAGAGTTCTTAAAAAGCTTGAAAAATTATGTGTAACACTCCCGGTAGGGTGATGTGTAACACATCTAACACATTATAACTGCCATCAAAGAGGCAACAACGTCAAACTTTGAAATGCAATCACATCAACGACATTTAAAGAGATCGGCCCGGTTGATACTATTTATCACAGACCAAAATCCAATCGTGGTAGGAAGTCAATAAAAAGCTGTGTTCTAACAACGCCAAAGAAACGTTGAGAGTTGCAGGAGATGGCAAAAAAAAAATATATGGAAATATATGGCAACAAAGAAAGCTGCAGGTGCTCAGCCGCTTCCGAGAATCGTCCGAAGAATATCAAGATTTTTGCATGATTTGTTGCGATTTTTTGGCCAAAACATTTAAATCAGAAAAATTCGCTTGAATGTAATAATGCACGCGCCTTTTTTATTTTTTGTGAGCCATTTTTTTTGTGAGAATTGTCACTTTGATATGGATATTTTCGACAAATGAATCGTCGACGCGAATAACGTTGTAAGCGAAAAATTAACCTAAAATGGGTTTTTTGCACTCTACCGTTAAAAATGCTCTGGCGTAAATATACAGGCAAATATCTTTAAAACTTTTACACCAAAAAATTGGAAATCGAAATCAAATGGCTCTAAGTGCGTCATTAATAACGTTTTTGTCAATTCCTGAAAACTTATAATTTGTCGCTTACAACGTTATTCGCGTCAATGGAAGGGCTGATTACCCAAGCGTAAGGTAGAGTAGCGCTACGTTGCCAACTGTCACGTTGAAATCTGTTTAATGATATATGTATACAAGTCGTTACCGAAATCGTAACGTGGAGGGACGTAGCGCAGAAATCTGTAGAAAATAGATTTCTACGCCACGCTACGTTTTTTGACAATTCGACAACTGTGAGACAAGCGAACAATTTTGTTTAACTTCAAAAATTGTAAAATTTAATATTATATAAAAAGTATTCAGTCTTTCATTGACAAGGAGAAGTTAGATAATGCTTGTAGAAAAACGCAAGTGCCTTTATAACAAATTTTCTGTGGGCTACAAATTGGCGCCCACAAGCGTTGCACTACGATTTGGTATTCGTTCATCCTCGAGACAACGTCCCGCTATGCTACGTCCCGCTACGCCAACAGACGTTACGCTTGGCTAATTAAGCCTTAATAGTTTTACATTGGAAATGTATTTTGTTTTTTTATCAATTAATAAAGCCATTCATATATTCTATTGAAGTTAACGATCAGTTTTTTCAATTTTAACGTATGTGTGAGTGCATTGAGAATCAGACAGATTTACGAAATCTTGCTATTATTCAGTACGTTTCATCATAAATCTTTTATTAAACATAAAAAGTCAAAATAAACAAAAAAAAACAAGTTCTTGGTCTTTAAACCAACATTTTGTTGGTGTTACACATCACCCCCCCGTTTTGAAAAAGACAAAAAGCAAATTTTTTAAATTAGCGTTCTACTTCATCCATTTTTCAAAATATACAATAGCCATGAAAGCACTCACTTCGAATTGGTTCTACTGCAAGGGATCGGCCTTTAAACCAATCAAATATTAAATTTCTTAACACTTTTATTGAAGCAATTAAAAACGTGTCACATCACCCCACTTCAGCCTACTTAAAATTCTGCATATGAATGCAGATTTTGCAGCTCTAAAAAATAGGCAGTCTCGGGGGACAGCCGACCGAAGTGAAAACTTTAAGCGATACAAAACTTCAAGCAAATGTAAAAATTTAAAAAACGTATGAAATAACATTGTTTCTTTTTAGAATTTTCAAATTAATTGTAGTATCGCAACTATAGGCTGATGTACTGACCACATTCAGCAAGTCTTGCACGTTTTTATACTCCAATGCGTACTGAGTGAGGGGTATATTAACTTTGTCATTCCGTTTGTAACGCCAAGAAGGAGGCGTGGCAGGTATAGAAAAATATATATATTTTTGATTAGCATCACCTCCTGAGTCGATTACCGTGTGTCCGTCTGTCTGCCGTCAGTCCGTCTGTCGACACGATAACAGCCGTAATTTTAAAGCTATCGCGATAAAATTCAAAATAGTTTCATAATTCAAGTTCGAAAATGGACCAAATCGGATAAAAACCACGCCTACCTCCCATACAAAGTGGCTTTATTTTAACCGTAAAATGTTTTTAAAATCCACAAAAATTAAAGAAATGCCTTGAAATTTGACACTTAAGCTTTGGTCTTCAATCTAAATCCTGGCTATGAAATTTGGAAAAATCGGATGAAAACCACGCCTACCTCCCATACAAAGTGTCTTTATTTTAAATGTAAAATCTCTTAAAAATCCACAAAAATGAATTAAATGCCTTAAAATTTTGCACATAAGCTTTGATATTTCATATAAGCCATATCTATGATATATGGCAAAATCGGATGAAAACCACTTCCCATACAAAGTGGCTTTATTTTATATTGAAAAATTAAAGAAATGTCTTGAAATTTCGAACATTAGCTTTGATATATAATATGAACCATCTCTATGATATTTGGCAAAATCATATGAAAACCACGCCTACCTCCCATACAAAGTGACTTTATTTTAACCGTAAAATCTCTTCAAAATTCACAAACATTAATGAAATGCCTTGAACTTTAGCATTTAAGCTTTGGTCTTCAATTTTAATCCTGACAATGAAATTTGGAAAAATTGGATAAAAACCACGCCTACCTCCCATACAAATTAGCTTTATACTAACCGTAAAATCCCTTAAAAATTTGCTCAAATTGCAGAAATGTCTTGGAATTTTGCACCTAGGGTTTTATATATAATATAGACTATCACTATGATATTTGGCCAAATCGGATGAAAACCACGCCTACCTCTCATACAAAGTGGCTTTATTGAAAACGTTAAATCGCTTAAAAATCTGCAAAAATTACAGAAACGTCTTGAAATTTTGCATACAAACTTTGATATTTAACATAAGCCACTCTTTGATATTTGACAAAATCGGATGAAAACCACGCGTACCTTCAATACAAAGTGACTTCATCAAAATTTGAAAACTTTCGTAAATATATAAAACTGAATGGCATCGTGTCTGTTCCGCCCATGTCGTTTATCCAACCCATACATATATTCTTTGGTAAAATGTGGAGTCTTTATATTAGAAAAGTGGGTGCGGCATTTTATTTTGTTTTCAAATTACTCTATGTGGGAGCTAAGGGTAATATTAAATTAAGCGTATGACACAAATTTTTTTGCAGATTATACATCTACCGAACGTCTAAAGACTTCGGATATACTTCAGTTCGGCCTCGGGGGGTGTTTTAGCTTCGGTACCCTGCCGAAGCTGCATTCCTTACTAGTTTTTATATGAAGTTTTTGCGCTCTATCTCCCTCCCCGCTCAGTGAGAGAGGCTTGCTGCATGTTAAAGAAACTTGATTAACATTATTTTAATTTTCGCAAAAACTTGTTAAAAGTAGTCAGTGAATCCGCCTTAAAGTATGAAACAAAAATTTTTGATTAGAATTTCTGTGTCATGTAAAAGCTGCATCGATCGTCGTTTCATATTTATTAGTACTGCGTTTTCGATCATTGGACATAGCTAAACCTAATGCTTCATTTTAAAATTCAATTAGTGTTAGATTTTTATCATCTGCAATATTAATATTATTAAATTTTCCACTAAATATCCACTAAATATCGTAGGTACATCCTTAATTTTTTAGGTTAATCTTTTTTCGAGCATTTTGACCTTTTCTTGAATAAATCAAAAAATCTTTGAGATGCGTCAAATATATAAGCTAGTCCTATTATTTTTTCCCGACAGCATTTCTTCTGAACATACCTAATTCCATTCTTTAAACCTTCTGGGGGCCCACATACAAAAAACACAAAAACTGTCAATTATAGTTTATACCTCTCTCGAATTGGCACCTAGAGAAGAGGATATATGAGCTGATCATTTTAGTTATGTCCTTCAACATTTCTTCTGAACACACCTAATCCCAATCTCACATCCTTCTGGTGGTTCACATACAAAAAAAAACACAAAAAGTGTCAATTATAGTTTATATCTATTCGGAATTGACCCCTAGAGAGGTGAAATGTATGAGCTGCTCCTGTTATTTTTACGCCTACCCCCTATCTGCCACTCTTCTGGGAGTCCCCAAACAAATAACACAAATACAAGGATGGCCCCAAAAGTACCCGACCTAAAAAGCCCTCTAGGAAATGGAAACATTCCCGAAAATAAACAGGAAACATTCCATAGAATGTACACGCAGAGAAAAAAACGTTTATCGCCAATTTGCAGTAAACGAACTTCGTTTATCGTGCTTGGAAACGCTTTTTGCAAACGTTTCAACAGTTACGAGAAACGGAAAAAATTGCGGAAAACGGGTTATTTAGTTGCAGGAAAAGAATTTCGTTTGTTATAAGCGCGTGCAATTTTTTAATTGCGGCAAATAAAGAATTTGTTTCTTGCATTTCTATTAAATTTTTATTTCAATTCAATTCAATTCAATTTCTAATAAAACCAAACAAAAAAACGAAAAACAAACTTGTGTCAGCTGTGGACTCGAACCTAGGCTGTTTGCATACAAATCAAGCACTTTAACTACTATGCCACGGCCACCACATAAAACTATTGGAAAGTTTTCGTTTTTGTCGGGCTTCTGTCGAGCTTCTGTCCATGACAAATGTTTAACTTTTGCCATAAACAATTATTTCAAATTATATTGAATTTATGTGTTAGAAGAAATGTTTACAATAAAATAAAAATTTGGATATAAAAATTCAATAAAGATGCTATTTTTAGTAAAGCGAATTGCGTTGCTATTTTTTTTTATTTTTTCGATATTTTTCGCTACTTTTTCGTTAGTTACAACTGAATATTCGCTTGCAGCTACTACAGCTCGCAAACGAAGTATAATTGGCTAATTCTTCAGTTGCGCTAAACGAAAAATTTCTCTGCGTGTAGGAAGAAGCATGCCCTTCCGTTGAACATTTAATTTCTTTTTTTGCATACTATGTCATTAGAGGGAAAAATTCCTTTCCATTGAGTTAAAAATGAATGTGGAAACATTCCTCACCTTTTGATTTGTCATTGTTTCAAAACTAGCAAAATTTTCCATATGCATTCTTATAGAAGCGGTTTGGAAACAATGATTTTTTCAATTTGCGTTGATTTGTTGTTTGCGCATTGCTTCTACTTCCCAATGCATTCTTAAGGAAGCCAACTAAATCTGGCGAATGGGGTGCGTGAGGAAGCAATTCGAACTTTAATTCATTGGCTTTGGCCACTGCGATAGTGGATGTGTGAACTGGTGCATTGTCTTGATGAAACACTTGCCAAATGCGGCCGTTTTTATAAGCTTTTATTTAACTTGCTTCGTTAGTATGTATGTATGTATGTCCGCAAATCTTGCAAACAATTTTTCAACAGCTTGTGGGTCTCCGATTATGCTGAAATTTAGCATACATGTGTAAGCCCGGTGACAATGCAATATTATGAGAAAAATTTTGCCACACCCCTTTTAACGCCCACAAATCAATACAAATGCTATATCCCGAAAACTACTTGGCGGATTCAGATCAAATTTTGGTAGTAAATTTCCTTTAATTAGAAAATGGGGTCTAAGAAAAAAATTTGACCACACCCCCTTTTACCGCCCACAAATTAATATATCTCAAAAACTACCAGGCTGTTTCAACTGAAATTTTGGCAGTAAATGTCCTTCAAGTATTGCATGGGCTAGAAAAAAATGTTGCCACACCCCCCTTTACCGCCCACAAATCAATAAAAATGCTATATCTCGAAAACTACTAGGCCGATTTAGATGAAATTTTGGTAGTAAATTTCCTTCAAGTAGAAAATGGGGTTTAAAAAAATTTAACTACACCCCCTTTTACCGCCCACAAATTATTATATATATCCAAAACTACCGGGCTGTTTCAACTGAAATTTTGGCAGTAAATGCCCTTCAAGTATTGCATGGGTTAGAAAAAAATGTTGCCACACCCCCCTTTACCGCCCACAAATCAATAAAAATGCTATATCTCGAAAACTACTAGGCCGATTCAGATGAAATTTTGGTAGTAAATTTCCTTCAAGTAGAAAATGGGGTTTAAGAAAAAAATGTCACCACACCCCCTTTTGCCGCCCACAAATTCATATATCTCCAAAACTACCGGTCTGTTTCAGTAAAAATTTTGGCAGTAAATGTCCTTCAAGTATTGTATGGGTTAGAAAAAAAAATCTTGCCACACCCTCTTTTACCGCCCACAAATCAATAAAAATTATATATATCCAAAACTACTAGGCCGATTCAACTGAAAATTTGGCAGCACATTTACATCAAGTAGGAGATAGGGTTGAAATTTGGTCACACCTCTTATTCCCGCCCACAAATCAATAAAAATGCTATATCATAATAAAGTATATAATGCAATAAATAATGTAAATGGTATAAATAATGTTAATATGTACTGTTAAGGTTAATGGTCTAAAAAATTAAAATGCTATACGTAAGGTTTTCAAAATAAAAGATGTTCGTAATAAACCTTTAAGACTAAAAAGTAAAAAATAAAAAAATATATAAAAAAAAAATTTAAAAAAATAAGTTTTTTTTTTAAAACCAAAACGTGAACTAAAACGAAAAAATAAATTTCATTGACATTCATTGACATTAACTTTTGCATCAATGCCATTGAAGATGGCTCACAAGTGGACACATTATACACGGATATCTCAAAGGCGTTTGACAGCATCTTGCACAAAATTCTAATTACAAAGCTTGAAAAATTAGGGTTTCACTCGCAATTGTTGCAATGAATTAACTCTTATCTCAATAACAGAATTATGTGTGTAAAGATAGGCAACAAACTGTCTCGTGCTATTGAAGCAAAATCCGGAGTCCCGCAAGGTATCCATTCAGGTCCTCTTTTATTCATTCTATTTGTCAACGACATCCCACTTGTACTAAAGTCTTGTAAAATTCTACTTTACGCGGATGATCTCAAACTTTTTCACTTAATCAATAATACTTATGACTGTTCTAATCTGTAGTAGGATATTAATGCCCTGCTCCATTGCTGTTACGTTAACAAGCTTCTGCTAAATTTTTCAAAATGTAAAGTGCTTACGTTTTCTAGAAAAAACATATCGATAAATTTTGATTACATTGATAACTGCGCTCGTAGTTTTGCCAGAGTGAGCCAATGTAAAGATCTGGGTGTGATTTTTGACTGCATGCTTTCATTCGATGTCCACATCGAAACATCATCTCAAAAGGAAACTCCCAGTTAGGTTTCCTAAAAATAAACATTAAGGAATTTTTAGATCCATATACGCATAAGGCAATCTTTATAAGCCTTGTAAGATCTATTCATGAAAATGCAAATATTATCTGGGACCCCTTTTACGATTCCTCTAAGAATAGAATAGAAAAAATACAAAAATGTTTTACAAGGTTTGCGTTACGCAGATTATACTTATGGGAGACCATGCCTGCTTACTGGTTACGGTGTCGTTTGCTAAATCTCCAAAGCCTTTCACATAGGCGAATCATATCTAACATATTATTTGTAAAAGACTTAATTGATAAAATAATCAACTCTTCGGAACTCTTAGCGGTTGTTCCTTTCAATATACCAAGTCGCAATCTGAGAAACTCTGACCTATTTCACACGGCTTATCATAAGACTAATTACGGTATGAATGAGACTATAAGTAGATGCTTATCTCATTGCAACTCCGTGGCAAGTCAATTAGACTTCTTTGGTGACCGTAACGTTTTTAAGCAACAACTCTTAGAGATTGCTATACCTGGTAATTCTTTATCCTTTGTGATTAACAGTGCAATTTTTTACCTTGACAATTCTATCATAAACTAAAAACTTTAATTATCTTTATTTACTATTTGATCCTTAGCTTTTTAATTCCAAATTCATTTACTTCACGTCTATTCACGTGAAATGTAAATGCTTGTAATTCTAATTTTGTATCTAAATTTTAATTGTAAATTTTCAATTTTAAAATACTTTTTTATGAGGCAGCAGCCTATTGTAATAATGTATATATGTAATCTGTTAGGGTTCTGCCCGGTAGATGTAAATAAATAAATAAAAAAAAAAAAAATTATAAAAAAAACTCAAAACTCAAAATTTAAAAAAGTAATAATGTGTCGTGACATCCGGGGAGAGGAGGGAGTGGGTGGTAAAGACTGTGTGACGAAATGTGATATAGGGGGGGGGGGGGATGTTACCTTATTTATGAACAGCCCCTAATTGCATACAATATCAATCCGTACTTGTTAGCATAAAAGATTCATGATCGATATGAACGCTTTAATTGCATTCAATACTATCAGTTAACGTGCAGTAGTTGACATATTTTAATGTCATCTAGTTTGGATCGAGACATATTTAAATCTCTTGAATAAATAAAGCCTGCTCTCTAATTAAGTATATACCAGCCCGGCCATACTTAGCATGATTCCGTCGGTGACTCTTAGAACAACCTCGTTATCAGTTCAGGATACTCAAAACATCACTGAAAGCTCGGAAGTGTATAATGGCCAGGTTTTCCTTTCGTAGGAGTATGAACTAAAGGATTACTACGTCTCATTTGTTTTACATCAAACCCTTTTTCTGAAAGTCTTTATGTCGACGATAGATCAGATCCCCTTATAATTTTAGTGGAAAAAGACTATCCCCGTGCTAACAGTTTCATCTGGACAATTGCTATTCCATGCAGACTCGTGTTAAAGTTATATACCTTTCAATACCTGCTCTAGAAAAGGCCACCAACGCCGGACCCCAAGTTAGGCTTACTCAGATAAGAAATTACATTTTTTTATAGGTATTATTTTTTGGTGTTTAAGGAAAATGAGAAAGTGGTCTCATATAATATTTTTTTGGAATTTCTATCGTTATCGAACATTTGAAAAGGAACATGATTTATCTGCATTCACTTAAACATGATTGAGTCATTGCTTTAAAATTTAAATTCTAAAATAATACAAGTCACCGCTTTGAATTTTACCTCTAAGGTACGAGATACTCTGACAATAAACTATGTATACAACTTTACAGATAACCACACTGACCTTAAGTTGTAGATTAATTTTGATTAAAATCTAGGCACGTATTCTTGACTCAAGGTTTTATAATAAATTAATTCGTAGGAACAACTAAGTTTATACATCACTCGAAAATTACTCAAAAGTGAAGGCCGCAGAAAATTTAAAGTTAGCGCGATATAATTCTGCAAGAGCTGAACCTAATTATTATTCAAAATAATCCTAATCTTTTAATTACTTATAAATTATTTGATAGAAAATTAACATTTTTTATAAAACTTCAAAGTGCAACACTAATAAAAATTCTTCGTCCATTCATGCAAGCTGCTTTTCACAAATGCAGCTCATTTACACAGCATTTGTTCCATTAAATGCCGGCAACATTGGACAATTTTTTTTTTTTTTTTATTTGAAGTCAGTTGTTGTTGATAGCGCAAGCCTGTAGTTGCTTCGCCCCCGCCTTAGCACATCTATTTTATGTCAATTCAAGTGGAGCATTTTACAAAACAGTTGCTTATTTATATCGCTTGTTTATACTTGACTTCTTCATATATGTAATGCATATGTCCACACGCACATACACATAGCATGACATAGAATCTTTGCTTGCCCTCTTATAGTTTGTAAAAAATATATCTCACGACAACACTCAGATTTGCAGTTAGTAGAAGAAGCAACAATCAAAGCTTTTGTTTTTTTTCGGTTCTAGCTGGGCGTTAGCAGTGGCATGCATTTGAAATCATTATTAGAATTAAAGTTGTTTTTTTTTCCCCCAACTATCTTGTTGCTGTTGCTGGAGGCTGAATACTATAATCAGCTATTTATTTTTGTATATTATACATACTGTAGAATAATATCGTACATCGGTTAAAGTTTAATTTTTATGTTAATGTGTGAAACGTTTTTCTGAGTTAAAATATATACTTTATATACCTATATACATGTATTATTATTCACGTTTTAAATAGCTACCTATATGATTCTCATTCAAATCGAGTTATACATTTTTTCAATTGTTTTCTTTTCATTGCATGTTTCATGTTTGGGTTTTTTTTTTTTACTTTACGTTTGAAAAATTTATCACTTTTTATTGTGGGGAAAGTGCGAGGTGATTTTTTTTTTCTACAGCATTGTTAAAAATATGTCAAATTAAGGTTATCGATTTTTAAATTCAGTTTAATTTATTTTTTTTTTGTCAAATCACTGGAGACGTAAAATTTAGGTTTTAGAAGAAAATTAGCAATAATTAAGTGAGTAACGGAATGATGTTATTAATTGGGCTTTCAGAGATAATTAGTCTGTAATTCTAAAATCTCAATATTTTCGCCCTGGCAAGCAATCCTTACCCCTTCATTTTGTATCAGGTATACGCACACCAACGATAAGTAAGACACGAGAAGCAATAGGTTTTTGTATGGAATAAAATAGTGCTTCTCTTGTCTTGCTGATCGTTGGTGTGCTTATTCGTAATACAAAATGAAAGGATTATTCTAAACTGCACAATTTTGTGCCATTGTAAATCATCAATGGGGATGTAAAAAATGTTAAGGTAGGATAATTTGTACTATATTATGAATCTCAAAAATTACGTTTTTATGTTAGTGTATTCAGTTCTTTCCATATAACTCCAATGATAGAAGGTCAGATTTCTGAAATTATTGATTCAAGATATTGACAATGCTTTGACAAACAAACTGGAAAAATAATTTTTCAATTATCATTATTTCCTAAGTTTTTACAAAGTCTTACTTAATTACTTAGGTGGTCGTAACAACCCGTGTCCGGGTTTCGGCCGACCTCATTAGCTCTCGCCAGGCGCCTCTGCTTTGCGCGCGCCTTATCGGATCGGATCGGATCGGATCGAATCGGATACACCAAGTGCAGTTAGGGCTTCCTCAGCCTGGCCCATTCATCGGAGGCATGGTCTCCCTCGTCGTCGTTGACCAGCGACCCTCGCCTCGAGCACCTTTTTCGCTGGAGCTTCGTCGTCCATACGATGGACATGACCCAGCCAGCGTAGTCGCTACACAGTTATACGCCGAACTACGTCAATGTCTTCGTAGAGCTCATACAGCTCGTGGTTCATTCGGATGCGATAGTCATCGCCGACTCGAACAGGACCGAAGATTTTGCGAAGAACTTTTCTCTCGAACACCCCCATAGCGGCTGCGTCAGTTTGCGAAACTACCATGCCTCAGCGCAATAAAGCAGCACAGGTCATGATACAATAACTTACAAGGTAGCCTTGACAACTACCTTTTTTCTCACGAGCGGCGATCGGGAGTTGTCAAACCAATACAAAGTTTAACTTGTTATCTGTTTTGATGCTTCTTCGTTTTCTCTTTTCAATGTGTTTTTGACAACTCCAAATCGCCAACAGAACTGTCACTCCTACCTTGTAAATCATTATACCATGGCAAAGGTAGAACGAGCGTCTTGTAGACTGTTAGTTTTGTCGATCGAGAGAGGGCTCTGGAACTTAGTTGCTTACTGAGCCCGTAGTAGCACCTATTAGCAATTATTGTTCTTCGCCTTATCTCCAGGCTGATTTCGTTGTTGGTATTAATGGCGGTGCCACGGTAAACAAAGTCGCATGCACAAAATATTGAAAGTCTTAATTATCTTCATGCCAAAGACGCCAATGTGCACATTCTTTTCACTAAAAGTCAGCTTTGTAACCGCTACAGATGAGATAAATCAGTGATTCTTTTTCTTTAAGAAGTGTGAACGCAATGTGTTCTCATACATTGGCAAATAGTAAATATTATTTTGGAATACCTCGTCCAAATTATTATATGTGCATAAATATTTGCTTGCATTTTTCCCCCATCTAGAATAGTACAATATTTTTATGTACGCAGTTTGTTTTTGGTATTCGTTGTTAATGTTTACCAAATTTTAACATGCCGTTCGTAATCCATTTAATTTACCGTTATATGAAAAATGTGGCGGTGCATTGAATGATCAGTAGTAAAGATTTATATGTGCAAAACGCATTAAGTTCCTTCTAGTGCTCGCATTGGAAATAATTGTTGCGAAATACAAGGTATGGGGTTTTTCATTTATAATCAATAAAGGCAATTTAATTATTTCGTGTTAGATATTGAAATTGTTGTCAAATTTTTATACGTATCGTTTGAAGGTTGGTACAAAATAAAAATCATATGGAAAAAATCTAGTAACGCCATCTATGTGTCATCCTATGGACTTTTTGAACGTACTGTTCAAAAGTACCAACCTTAAAACGATACGTTTAAAAATTTGACAAAAATCTGACAATTGATTCGTGAGTTATAGCATTTTGTGTGCATTTATTGTTATTAAAAAAAAAAATGGAAAAAAGTGAATTTCGAGTTTTAATAAAGCATTGATTTTTGATGGACAAAATACAGTGGAAACCAAACAATAGCTGGATAAACATTATCCACCCACTGAACCATAAGCGAAGGTTTTTTTTGTAAGCTGAGAGTTTTGCGAACGTTTTTGGTTAGAATTTTTTTTTTTTAATTTCTTCTTTTTTATTTTGTCGCTTAAAAGTGCTTGTTATAAAAGATAAAATTCGTGAAAGCTTTTCCCATAAAGAAAAATTGTGCATATTTTGCGAAATTCATTAAAAACTTATTTTGAGTGGAAAATGAATAATTTTTGTATCGTTTCAGTAGGTAAGACTTCCTTGTAAATGAACCATTTCTTGTTCATAAATGAGTTCGGAAATGAATCATTTATGTTTCTTTTTTGCATTCTGAAATGAGTTCAAAAAAGAATATTTTTTTTTTATCATATCAGTAGGAAACAATTTCTCATAAACGAACCATTTTTTTTTCATAAATGAGCTCACAAATGAATCATAAATGTTACTTTTTATATTCTAAAATCAGGTAAATAAAGGAACTTAAAATGATAATGTTAAGCTTGGTACAAACGTCATATGAACTATTTACCAGTGCGAGATGGATGTACTGCTACATGTATGAAAATTTTCAACATTTCTATCAAAAATTAAAATCAAGCCCAAATAGAATGAAAACCACGAAAAAATTCCATGCAAAAAAGTAATCAAATAAATTCCCCAATTAATAGCTTAACTATTTTGATATTTCATATATAATTTGGAAGTTTGTCAAATTGGAAAACAATCACGCCTTTTCCCCTTTGAAACATCAATATCATGAAAAACACAATGCGAGAATTCCAGCCCAGGTATATTAATCCTATTAACCCAATGATTAATATGATCTCTAATTTTAGTAATAATCATTTCTTCTTTAACAAAATATCGATACGTAATTATAAATAGTATTATGCAATAATAAAATTTATAATTCAAAAAGGTTCTTTTTTTTAACTCATTATTAAACAAAAAAAGGTTTGTTTTTGAGAGGCAATTCAGTCCAAAGATTGATACAAAAAGGCTTCAATTTCGTTTCGGTTTCGAGTGCCGAAAAAGAACTTTTGTATGGTTCATTTTTGAACTCATTTCCGAAGAAAAAACAGTTTGTTTCTGAGAGGCATTTTCGTCCGGCGATTGATTCAAAAAGGGTTAATTTCTGGGTGCCGACAAAGAACTTTTATGGTTCTTTTTTTAACTCATTTCCGAACAAAAAAGTTGCTAATTTACGGTTCTTTTTTTAACTCATTTGCGAACAAAATAAGGTTCGTTTTTGAGAGGCATTTTAGTCCGACGAATGATATAAAAAGGGTTCATTTATGAGTGCCGAAAATTAACGTTTCTACCCGAAAAGGTTCATAAATGTATTCAAAAACGGTAGTTTTGGTTCACTGGGCAGACTCTGCTCCATCGAGATAATTGGTAGAAAAGTGGATAAACCGCAATAAAATCGAATTCTGTCGTCGATATGTGACAATGCATGAAACATGGCTTCACTATTACACACCAGAATCCAAAAGGCAGTCAGCTGAGTGGACAGCAGTCGACGAACCAAATCCAAAGCGAGCAAAGACCCAACAGTCGGCTTGTAAGGTGATGGCGTCTGTATTTTGGGATGCGAAAGTACTAATATTCATCGACTATCTCCATAAAGGAACCACCATCAACAGCGACTATTACTGTGCACTTTTGGATCGATTGAAGGCTGAAAGAAACGGCCACATTTCACATTCACCAAGACAATGCACCGTGTCACAAATCGATGAAAACGATGGCAAAATTGAATGAATTGGGCTTCGAATTGCTTACCCACCCACCGTATTCTCCATATTTAGCCCCCAGCGACTATTTCCTGTTTTCAAATCTTAAGAGAATGCTTGCTGGAAAGAAATTCAAGTCCAATGATGAAGTAATTGCTAAAACTGAGGCCTATTTTGACGAGAAAGAGAATCGTACTATAAAAAGTTAGAAAATCGCTATACTCGTTGTATCGCTCTCGAAGGCAACTATGTTGAATAATATAATCGAGTTTTATCAAAATTTTATTTTTTTCTTACTTATCCTACGGACTTATTGAATGACCTGTTAGAAATAATGTTCGCTTTCAACTTTCTGTCCCTATGGTCAATGCGCCGTACAACTTGTGCAATTTTTGCTCGCTGTATAAATATTTTTACTTTTGCTTTTAGCGCATCAACTGTGTTACAGCGCTATTGCGTTACTTTTATTAAAACAAGTGTATCAACGCAGTAACACATTTAAGTGCTTCAACTCAATAACGCAACGCAGCGCTGCGCTACCCATGTCTAATGTGAAGGCCGACTTTAAACAGATTCCTGATCAACTTTACTACACGGCAAAGCGGAGAGGCGATGTTTCTCCTAAATTTATAGAAAAAAAAAAAAACAAATTTGCACAAATACCTGGTCTGGCAAGCAATTTGTAAATGCTGTCTTAATAGCAGCGTTTTTGTAACAACCGACAATTTCAAGCAACAAATTTTTGTTAAGGAATGCTTGCAGAAAAGACTTTTGCCTTTGATAAGTCGTCACAAGAAACCTGGAGTGGTATCGGCTAGTGATAATTGATAGCTGACAATCAAAATTGTCGCTTTTGCTCCATGTAAGGAGACTACCAAATTGACAATCGCTTTTTTCCTATTGATTTCATGTGATAGGTATTAAGGTGTCGTTTTCAAAGACGACAATCAAAACAGCGTCTGCCAACTCTGTATTATTTTGGCTAGATTTGGCAACCCGCCACTATGGTAAATTGGCTATGGAATGGTATGATAAGTATAAAATCATTATTGTTTCAAAAAATGCTAACACTCCAAATTGTCGGCTTCGACCTTTCGAGAAATTTTGGGCTATAGTCAAAAGGAAACTGTTGAAGACAAAAGGATCCGCCAAAAACGATTATTATCTTAAGTCAAAGTGGATGAAGGCATTTTTTGAAGTCAGCGGAAGTGATGTGTAACGGCTAACGGCAGGTGTAAATTCAAAGTTGCGATGTCTTGCATATTCTTCTAATAAATAAACACACGTGTTTCTTTTTAGATTCTTCTAATTATAAGCTTTCAGAATTTGTATGATTTTAATCCTTAGGTAAGTAAATACTTTTTTGCCGCTTCCTTTCGACGACTAGTTTTTTACGTATACACATCTTAGATGCATTATCTTTTGTAAAACTCTACAAATTAATTCACACACCCAACATTAATTTAATTTTTACCCAATAATTTATGATTGTCAGAAAATTTTTTATAACTTTCGTTCAATAACTTTCGATCGAATATTCAGTTTCGATTTCGGCACATTTTGTCTGTTACGGCTGTTCGGCCTCAATATGACCGAAACTGAAATTTCAAAATCTCATATTGTGTGTGACTTTCATTCATGTTCTGCTTAGTTTTAACAAAAAATATTTTTATAAAACTTGAATTTTCATATAAATACTCAGTTTCAGTTTTGATTTCGATCGAATACTACAAAAAGGTCAACATTTCGGTTTCTTATAATAAATCTATGACTCATCACAGAAGAAAATTGTTACCAAAATATGAAGGCTGTCACCCAATTTAATTTATTATTTTGATTTTTAGCCCAAAATTTATTATTTTCATTAACAAATTTTGACATTGTCACAAATTTTTTTATAACTTTCATCCAATAATTAATGATTGTCATCCAAAAAGTCATCCAAATTTATGATTGTCACACAATTTTTATGATTTATCGCCAATATTTTAGAATTGTTACCTACAATTTGTAAATAATTTTAAATTGTCACAAAATATTTAAAATTTTCATTGAGATTGTTACTCAATAACTTGTAGTTTTCATTCAATACTTTATGATTGTTACAAAGTAATTGATAACTGTCCCCCTAATCTGTTGGCTATTACAATCCTCTCACTGCTGAGAGTTTCATGTTACTCTACTTTCATACATAAACAACATGTTTCTAATTACAAGAATATATATCCGTAAAATAATATAAGCCCTACATTATAAAAACTCTTCCAGCTGATCTTGTTTAATATAATTAGACTCTTTGTAGCACCTCTCGTAACAAAATTTATGATCATGACTAACGCTGAATTGAAAGTGAAACTAAACTTTTGTTAATTAGACATGCGCAAAAATTTTCAGTTGACCCTGCTTATAACAAAAAAGCCCATTAAAAACTTTAAAAGCTAAACTTAATCTTGCTTCAACTTAATGCCACACATGAAGATGCTAAAGTCTACAATTTTTTTTTTCATTTTAACTATCATTGCTTAAGTTTTTGAGTGAAATATAAAACATGTGCAATGATTGTTTAACTGGTTTTAAAATATATGCTATGACTTTGTATTGTTCCTTCATCACACACACTGCTATAAAAGTTTTCAGCTGTTGAAATATAATGTTACAAACAGCAGCTAAAACAAGCAACGCTTTTTTTATTTCTTTTTGCTTAACAAACAGACATTTATAATGCAAAAAACTGGTATCACATTTCATAAAATTCTTCTTGTTTAGAAGATTAAAAAAAACTTCAAACGCTTAACACGCTTCACAAATATGGTAGTAAAGCTTTTTTATTTTTTGCCTTGCTAAAATCTGCACTCATGCAAGAATCTCAACAACAACATTCGAGTAACTGTCATCTTTCCAAATTAAACAAATTATATTGTTTAATTTAAAAATATATATTTAACAAGGTGTGTTTTTTTTTTATATTTTTTCTTTAATGACTTATAAATACATTAACTCTTTTTACGTATTCGCTTCAGTTGTTGCTCGTGTTAATTTTTTGCATTTACTTTTAACTGAAATTCTTTATTAATAATGCAAATATTTACTTTGTCAATGTTTGTATTTTTATCAAAAAAAAAAAAAAAAAAAAAAATACATACAGATAAATACATCAATCACTTAATACTCATTTTCATTACATTTCATCTTCCCCATAAGATACTGTTATGCGTATCTGTTGTCATTTTTCCTGACTTGGTTGATGTGTTGCACTTGATGATGGTTTCTTTGTTTATTTTATGTTGGCTTTACGAATATTTGCGCACACGAGACTACGACACAGACTGCACAGTGTTTATTTATGACTCTGTTTGTTGTTCTTTCCTTATTTATTTTTTCTTAAACTTAACTCGAGTCTGATGAGATTTTCTTGGTTATATAAAAATTTCTTTTTAGAAAATTTAAAGACATGAGCTAAGTAGTTTTTGATGAAGAAATGTTTTTAGTTTTCCTTATCTAAGCCGTTAGATTAATTAACCTGTAGATAATTAGATAGATAATGTTAAGATAAGTTTACTTATTGTTTAGACAATTTTGCAAAAGATTGGTAGATCAATGCGCATATTATTTACGTAAACAATTAAAATATTTTGTGCAAATCAAAATTTATTTGAATTGGTATAAGTAAGTGTTATAAATTTGAAAAAAAAATTAATCAGCAAATGGAAACTAAAAGTTTAAAAGGTACAGTGTTGTTCAGAAAATTGACACACTATTGAATAAAATATAAAATGCTAAGTTTTAAATTTTGCAAAAAAATCTTTTATTTGAAAATGAAATGAAAGGCTTATTGCAGAAACATGATAAGTCACATAAGTTCTAAAATCGAAATTTGAGGTGATGAAAACAAGAGTGGCCTAACCCACTTACATATCTGATGTAGTTATATTAAGATTTTCATTCATATTTTTTTATTTTTTCTATTGTTCACTTGTCTACTTTTTCTAAATTTGTTTTTTATTGGTCAATATCAAGTTTGGTTGTTACTTTAAGCGCTTGGTTGTTACTTTAAAAATATGTTAAAATGTGGTTTAGGCCACTATCGCAGTAACACATTTAAGATTGCAAATATATGTTTGTTTGTTAGGCCAATCAACTGCAGTGTGTGGGTAAAAAACTGTTGAGCTCTTGGGGGTTTTTTTTATTTTTCAGAAAACTTTCAGAGATAAAATTAATCGGAGTTTATTTTTAAGCATTTCGGTATATTTAATAAAAAAAATTATTAAGGCTATTAAGGTTATTAAATAAAATTGAACATAGTGCATTATTATCATTATAAAAATGAAATTAATTAATATGCTATAAAAATTAAATAGTCAACTTCATAAGAACATAAAATAAATGAAATTAATAAATTAAGTTCTTGTTTTTGTGTATCATCCTCAGCAGAAAATGTCATGCCTGATCAGGCAAGTGTTCAGGCCCGACAGGCATGACCGATGCCTGACCTTTCCTTGCAAACAGCCCTGATTTTTCCTTACAAGTGTCCGCCTCTTCAGACCTGAAATTTGTTAGTACTTTTTTAAATGTTCGTCTATGAGTTCTGGTCAGAATATTAATTTTAATTTCAAATTCAGGTATGAATCTGGCCTGAAATAAAAAAAGGACTGATTTTTTGTTTGATTTCAGGCTAGAGGCTGCAGGCTGCAACAGTCTGTAAAAAGGAAGCCTGAATTATATTTTAATTTCAGCCATGAATTCATATGTTTAGAAATTCAATCCTGAATTCCAGTCTGACTATAAGAGACCTGAGCGGGCTTTCTGCAGGGATCAGTTAATGCTTTTATTTTTTCAAATTCGTCACATCTTTTACAGGAGTCCGTTCGTAATGGGAGGATGAAAGTGTAAATGAAATTTTTCATTAAAAATTGCCCTAAACATGTTAAAAGAAATAGTAACATTACAAATTAACATCTGCTGCCTGTACAGGTTTCATTCTTCCAATTAAATTTCAGCTAGGTACCTATTATATCCTTTGCAATAATTCAAATGAAAAACAATAAAAAAGACAAAAAAACAATAGAAGCAGACTCTATTTCCTTCAGCTTATTTCTACAAAAAAGCGCAACAATAATATCAATGTGCGTTAGGCCAGTGTTGCATACACAAATACAAATTTAATTTACATACATTTTTGATAGGCATAAGTGCTGCTATCTATGAATCGATTTGGCAATCAATATTTTATTGCAACAGAATTCCAAAAGAGTGCAGTTGGGATGCTAAATCTATGTTTATTTAAATTTTCACATTTTGGTGGGTTAGGCCACTCTTGCTCTCATCGCCTCATTTTATGTCGAAAATAGACTCTAAACGTAGCGTATGTAAGGGTACTGTAGCGTTCACCTTAAGAACAGTTGAGTTAGCGTTGTGTAACGTTGGTGACTTCACTCATTATTCTGTAGCTTTATAGTTTGTGTGCTTGAACGCAAACAAAAACAATACACTACTATGGCATACAAAATTAACACAAGCCTTATCATTCTATACCGTTCGACAGGAAAACAACCGGTACTTTTAGTAGTGTTTGCGTGGTAAGTACTTAACACAAACGGCATACGGTAACTTTAAGTGTGGCATATAGGGGTGGGTGTTACATTTATTTTTGTTCCCTGAACTCAATGAAAAATTCTTGGTAAAATTGATAAATAACTTTTGTTAATCCTTCACAAAACCAAATTGTGCAATCGATCAAATCGATCAAATTGTGATTAAATTTTATCATAAATGCTTCATATTTTTATCAATTCGAAAGAAACTTTATCCATTTGATTAAAAACATAATATAACGTTTATGTTTTTTATAACGTAACCTAATATAACAAATTTGCCCTTCTACGGAATTTTACCATAACGCGTTTCAAATTTCTTAACTTTTAATTATGAAAAATTCGGGCTTTTCTCTTTTTTCAAATATTTGGAAAAAACCCGAAATTTATTGCCACAAATACCCGAAAAAATTACATAATTGCCTGAAATTTCTGGGTTTTTTTTCTTAAAATTAATGTCCGAATTTGTATGGAAAATTTCGGGGTTTTTTGTCATTTTTTTCGGGCTTAAATTCATCAGGCGTAAGTTCTGGGGGAACCCTGGATTCAAAATCCGTTTGACGTGAATGTGAAGCAAGTTGGCGACGATATTCCTAAATTTCAAGAAGAACTTATCGAGTTAAAAGTAAATGAAATTTTACTAGAGAAATTCGATAAAGTTTCACTGACGTTTTTTGGGCGCAACTAATGCACAAACCAGTTATTTCGAGAGAGGCAGAAAACGGCAATGCGCCCCTCTCCCACCACCTTTCTGCTCTAGTTGTGTTGAAAACAAAGTACAGACATCACTTGAATGCAGAGCACGTTTTACGATGTACCCTCTCGATCAACATATCTCAATCAAGCTTGTTCAAAAAGTCCAACGCCAGGGAAGTCACTAGTTTTATTTGAAATTTGATTTCGTTACTTCTTTTTCATTAATGTCAATGTTCACTACTCATCCTTAAAATGTTTCTATATTCTTACCTATTTTAAATTTATTAGATAAAAATAATATGTAAAATTCTAAACTAGAGCTCCGTAATTTCAGTAAAAACCAGGGTACGGAAAGGTCCGCTCGCGTAACTTTATGAGCGTACCATTCAAAAAGGTACACAAGAAATCGCATGCGCTTACGGACGTGTACCCTGGAAAATATTTTATCGCTCTAGTCCACGAACGCGTACGTTTTGGTGAGACTTTGAAATAAGGTCTCATTACGTGTGCCTACCAAAAAGTACGCGCTCGTGGACGAGAACATAAATTAGACTTTTAATGCTCATGAGACAGCTCGTGAGCCGCTCACGGATATAAATGTGGGGAATGAAATCTGAGCAATTTAGAGACAAATTTAGCTCCTAGTAGAAACCATTGCAACTTTTATGATTTCTGTAAACTATGGGCAAAGGTATAGGTTCCACATGGATGAAGAAATAGCTTCCAATTGATGTATTTTTGAAACTTGTTAGGTCACTAGGACTTTTTGGGTTTAGTGGACTGCTTGAATAAAATTTTCTCGACAAATAGGTTTATCGGGTTATTGGAACTATGTTGGATTTAATGGACTCCTTGGACAAAAATTTGGGATTTTTTTGTCGAATACGTACCACGTGGACATATATGTTCCAATTGTAATATTTTTGAAACTAGTTGAATCATTGGAACTTTCTGGGCTTAGTGGACTCTTCGAATAAAGTTTTTCTTGACAAATAGGTTCCACTTGATAAACTAAATTCCACTTTTTATAATTTTGCTCTATTGGGACATTTGAATTTTTTTTATGAAATAGGATCCACTTTGACGAATAGGTCTCACCTAAACTATTTTTGGAATTAGTTGAGTGAGTGGAACTTTTTTGGCTTAAGTGGACTCCCTGAACACAAATATTGAATTTTTGACAAATACGTTCCACTTGTAATATTTTTGGAAATAATTGGGACATTCTAATTTTAATGAGATAATTGAACTTGTTGGGCAAAAATCATAAATTTATTGATTACCCAACTTGTTCTAAAAGCGCAAGTGGATGCTATGTGCCCAAGTGGAACCCATTTGTCAAAAATACGAGATTTTTGTCCAATAAGTCCACAAAACCTAAAAAGTAACAATGATCCCACAAATACCATAATTAATCCAAGTGGAACTTATTGGACATAGATAGAACCATATATTTTGTTCAATCTAAAAAAGTTAAAATGACCCAACTAGTTCCAAAAATATTGAAAGTGGAACCTACTCGTCCAAGCGGAAACTATTTGTCAAAAAATGTTTGTATAATGAGTCTACAATACTCAGAAAAGTTCCAATGACCCAGGTAGTTCAAAAACTAATCCAAGTGGAGCAAGTGGAACCTTTTTGTCAAAAAATGCAAGAGCCATCAGTTCCAAAAATATTTTAAATTGAAACTATTTGTTCAAAAATGTTGGTCTAACGTGTATACAAAACCCAAAAAAGTTCCAATGAAACCCAATTGCCGAAAATACAACGACTTTTATCTAAATAGTCCATAGAACCAATTAAAATTCCTTTTACCATGCACGGCTCATGAAACGTCCCATGAGCATTAATCGTCTCATTTGCGTACACGCTCATGGACAGGTACACCAAATATTTTTTGTCGTTCAAGTACATGAGCTAATTCTATTGTTTTGAAAATTTGGCTCACGTACACGGACGTGAGACGTTATAAAAGGTACACGAGCGTGTACCAAAATGAGCTGTGTACTAGCTCGTGTGCGTGCACGAGCTTACCTTTCCGTACCCTGTTAAAAACTTTTTTTTGGACATTTCATTTTTCATCATTTTAAACTTTTTATGAATAATTTAATAGTTTTAACTTGATCGTTTAATAAGTCAAATTAATATTATTATTTTCCAAATGAATACTTTTTTACAAGGAATAAGGGCTTTCTTTATTTTTAAGTGCACTTTTTTGAAGAATTTTTGAAATGAATGGGGCATTATGCACTAAAAATAAAATTTTTTATTTCTATGGTTTTTAAGGTCATCTTCCGTGCCATTATAATAAATTTACCTACATAAAACTAAAAAAAAACTCATAATTGACAATTTATTTCATATTATGGTGGTACGGTAAGGTTGTAAAAAGTTCTAAATGTAAGATATCCAGATGGAATCTAAAAAAAAATCATCATTAAAAGAAAAATCTTTCTTTACTAAGATTTTCTTTACCAATACGATAGTATGGAATATAAAATGCTGAAAACTGTCAGAAAAGTTACACGGCATAATTCTGAAATTAAATATAGTTTAATTTTTAGATAACTTATCTTTGGGTTTTATCTTTGGCATTTATCTTTGGGCCGCCAATAAATAATTTTTGGGCCTCGCACTATAAATAGGTTGGGGAAACACTAGTGTAGAAGATAATCGCGGTTTTCGTTCGATTTCGCTCATCTTCGAATTTAAAATTATTTTTCAGATTGTGGTAAGATTAAGGGTTTTGATTCCACAAGCTCAAAAAAGTCATAAAAAATGTTCAGCCGGTTAATTCGACGAACTGCTATAAAATTAGGCCATTACCTATCTCAGAATATAAAGATATCTATCAAAGAAAACGTAAGCCCTTAAAATAGGCTGACCTCAAAGTCTTAGAATGGCACTGTGGGCTGATAGATAAAAGAAAAAGAAAAGAAAAATTAAAAGTTGTTTATGTTCTCTAATAATTCCACGTATGTATATTTTTGTCAATTTTTTCTAAATGGTGATGCGATTTTTTTTTTTATGAAATCTCATTGAATGAGCCTACGCCAAATATTTACTTGGCGGGCGGCTCATTGACTTAATTTTTAAAAAATATTTGTATTGTTAATGATAAAAATTACATAGCCAAAATGATAATTTTTTCCAGATTAGAATATTTAAACATAATATTAACGTGATATAACAACGTTTTTGAGCGAACGTGGTTAACATTTATGATGTTGTGTCTGATTACTTAATATTCTTTAAACATAACGTAGATTGATAAAAATGCCTGGTCATGAATTTGCAATGAGTTTTTTTTTTTTTTTTATAGCTATTTAATTAGCAATTTATTTTCCTACATTACTTACCATTAGGATTTTATTTTTAAATAATTTTTTTCTTAATAACAACAATTTTCTTTTTATTCCTTGCAGTTCTTAAACATTCTAGCGCTCAGCCTGTTAGCCGTAATATGGCGCAATCCACACATGATGGAGGAACTTGAAAATAGCTATGACTATACTGTGGATTTGAATGCGCCAGCCTTGCCGACACCATTGAGTAAAGTGGATCCACCCTATGCTTATCGTGACCATTCGCTAAACTATCGTAAGCAATTCCGTAAGCACAGAGCATGCTAAAATTAAGTATTTAAATTTGAATTTGTGCTAATATGGAAATTTTCTTCCTCTGGTATGCTTAGAAAACTTTGATATGGGCGGCTTGGTGTGCACCTGCATGATAGCTATAACGCTGATGATGATCTATGGCACCATAAAAGGTAAACCTTCACATTTGTTGCCGTTCTTTTGCTTGCAGCTTTTTGACTTTGCTATAACGACGTGAGTTGCAATGAGATTTAATTGACATGAATTAAATAATATATGCATTTTTTTTTATCTTCAATAGACTCACTGCTGCTGGCTATCTTTGCTACTTGCAATCCGTGCACCGCCTCATTGCCGAGTCTCACCGCTTGCCATGGCGCGAGAAGTTGCTCGAACTCTCACCTGATGCGCTCGTCTTGGTGGTTTTGATTACTTTTGTGAGCATTGTTTTTCTCAAGGCCTATGCCATCGGCATAGTTTGGCGTTGCTATAAATATTTGACCATGCGTCAGCATAATATGCGTACCATGCTACCCTGCGTCATACCCGATCTGACTGGCACCAATTTGAGCGCTGAAGAACGCGCCTATTCTACGCTCTTGCCAAACTATGATGAAGCTATTGCTCAATACATGAAACAGGCACCACCACCATCCTATCAGGTGGCTATGTCCAACTTGGAGGTCGATGAAGCTGATGAAAATGCTGGAAATGATAACAACAATGATGCACCCAACAACAACAATACAGTGCATGTTAATGCCAATAATGCGCCTACAACGCAACAAAGTGATGGCAATGAAGTCGCTGAAGCTGGAGCAACTGAAACAAATGCAGCACCAGCTGCAGCAACTGCTTCAGATGCTGTGGAACCACCACCATACAACATAACAATGGTAGATCTCGATGAAGAAGAGGAGGAGGAGGAGCAGCACGTCACTAAAGTGCAACTTGATGCCGGCGCCTGTGCTACTAGCGCCAATGGCAGGGGCAACAATGAGAGCAATGCTTAAAAAGCTGGCTGATTAGCGCGCTCAACGTGGCTGGACTTGAATGCATTTAAATATTATTAAAAAAATACAAAATACTTCATGCAAAGTTCTGCTACGTTGTGGCACACATTTTTAAAACATGTCAAACAAAAAAAAAAAATCTATTATACATTAACAACTATTTATAATACACAAATTCTGTTAAATTTTAAATAGAAAAAAAAAAAAATTTAAACAAAAGCAAAATTTATATTGCAAATAAATTATGATCTATTTTGTTTTCATATCAGTACCAAAAACATAATAAGAGAAAAATTCCAAAATGTTAACTTAAGAAAATTTTGCGGACGAAGGCGAGGAGTGAAATATGCTTCTTTCCTTGTTTCGTACTAATGGACAATGTTTCACTTTTCATTGACTCGTCAGCTTCGCTAGCAAAATTCTGTTAGTTTAACATTTTGCAGGTTTTCTCTTTTTATGTTTTTTATCGTTACATTTAATTAAAAAAGAACATTATGTTAAAAAAAAAACCAGTAATTAAATAACTCAATTGAATAAATTCTTTTTTCTTCTAGTAGTTAAAAATTGTTGTTGTATACAATTACTGCTTAAAGATATTTCAACCTACTTACGAGTATATATTTATACATTATTAAAAATAATATATGTATATTACTACTACTACTATAACAAGTAAATTACATATAAATATTATCATAATTATATTATTTTAGATTTAGGCCAATTCTATAAGAAAATTTTAAGCTACTCTTAAATTTGGTATAACGCAGAGAAAATAGCGTTTAAATCCCACAAGACAAATGCACACAATACACATTCTTGCTATATAATTAACAATATTTTTTAGCATTTTTCGTACAGTTTTACTATCACTACAATTTTTGTATTTTGTTGTTTGTTTTTTTTTTTTGTTAAACATTTTAAATAGCAGCATTATTTAAGCCAATTGCTTAAAGTTAATTGTTCAAATTTTAATTAATTAAATAGCTCATTGTTTTACATGCTTATCGTAGCACAAAATTACCTTCTAACATTTAATTATTCAAACTCATATCATCTGTGTTAATTTAATTGTTTATATTCAATACGGTTGTAGTTAATTATCTGCTTTCCGATGTTTGTTAAAATTAATAATTGTCTACTTCTTGCTTATTGTAATTGTTTTATTTACTTGCCTTTTAATTTATCAACATTTTTATTTGTATTTTGATTTTTTACATATTAATTGCTTTATAACTGTTCATAAGACTTTTCCCAAACTTTAAAAATAATATCGAATATATTTTACAAAATATGTATAAATAGTGCACAATAAAAGCAGAGTTGTTTTTTGAAGGCACTTTGTTGTTGTTGTGCTTTTAAATTAAATCCAACTAATTGTTTTTATTGCTCTTTAGCTCATGAAAATACAAAGCCATGTAAATTTCAGTACTTTCAGTGCTTTCAGTACTTTCAGTGAATTCACATAATGTTTGGTCAATAACACAAAGTTTAAGCTTCAAGCTTAAGAAGATTTTTATATTTATGTAACGTCAATTCATTAAGTCCCAAGGAAAACTTGAAGAACTGGAGTTAGAAAATCTTGTTATATTAAATTGCGATCAGATGTATCTCAGAGGCAGATACAGTGTATAACATAATTGAGCAATGAGCAAACATAGTTTTGTAAGAGTTAAATTTTTATCATTGCTTGTAACAATGATATAGAGGCTCCCAAGCAGCGAGCTGGTCGACAAAACATTTTAAACGGCCTTGATCGAAGAGCTATAAGTAGTTCAATTATCACAGAAACATCAAAATCGTGCACTGACGTTCAAAAGCAGCTCAAAAATAACTTGGAAAAGAAGTTTGAGGTGCGACTGTTAATCGAGAGCTAAGAAAAATGAGATTAAAGGCACGTCAAAAGATAAGGAAAGCCCTACTTACAGCACGTCACAGAAAGTTGCGGCTAGCGTTTGCAAAAGCTTATGCAAATTAGTCTTTGGAGGAGTGGTCTTCTGTGATTTGGTCTGACGAAAGTAAAATCAACTTGCACAGATCAGACGAAATCCGCTATTTGTGGAAAAACCATTCCACCAAATTCCTACCGTTAAATTTGGAGGAGAAAAAACTTTATTCTTGGGTTGTTTTACCAAAAAAAAAATGTCGGAAAATTAATTTTGGTTGAAGGCAAGATGACAGCAAATGTCTGTCTACATTAATATATAAGAGCAATGATATTTTACCTTCTCTCGAAAAATCGGGATTAAATGCTAAAAATTATGCATTGATGCAAGGCAACGATCCCAAACATATGGCAAAGGCATCAAGGCGTTCTTAAAAACCAATAATATCAATACCATGGAGTGGCCGCCGCAAAGGCCCAACCCCTATCCGATTGAGAACCTATGGTTTCAACTGAAGAAGAGGGTGTCTATGACTATCCGAATCTGCCAGCAAACAAAGAGAAGTTTTTTAGAAAATGCCAAGAAGTTTGGAACGATATTGCCCCCAAAGAATGCGGAGACTTAGTATGGCAACCAGATACTAATAGCCTTATTCTGGTGATTGACAATTGTAAATTTATTGACAACTGTAAAAATTTCTTATTTTTAAATGTAATCAAAAGCTCATAACATAACAAAACTGTCAACACCATTATAAAAATAATCAGAACAAATCATTTTACTAAACATTTTGAAAATTTTTAACTCCTTGGACCAAAAAAAAGCACATAAAATACTAGCTTGTCAATGAATTTACAGTTGTCAATCGCCAGAATACGGCTATAAGTCTCATACTTAGACAGTATGACAGCCAAAATACAACAAATAATTACTGTCAAAGGTGGTTATACCAAATACTAGCACATCTTAAAGTTGATAGTGAGGCCATTGCATCAAAACTGTGCAAGTGCTTTATACTAAAATATATAAAGTTTTTGATACTCGATAAAAAGCTCAGCTGGAAATGAAAAAGCCACAGTGGCGCTATACACTTGCAAATAAGCCATTGGGACAAGATGAGGTTCTCGCCCAGTATCTTCACTGGCTGTATACTGGGGTCATTAGAACTATTCTTCCATGTGGAGTCGTAATATGGTGGCCTTTCCTAGACAAAGTCACATATTTGAAACATCGCCAAAAAGTGCAGACAATGCATCAACGGTGCTCTGAGAACAACACCGACTGCCGCCTTAGAGACCTACTTCATCTTTTACCACTGAACCTGGTTGCCAGCAAACAGCAGCCTGTTCGGCGATAAGACTAAGAGAAGTATTTGTATGGAAAAGCCCGATAACGGGGCACTCATCCATACTTAATAACTTCAATTTCATTCTAACAAGGACTGATCTCTGCAATTCCTAGCTTTCCTTTGAATGAAGTTATGGTACTCTAATTCCATCTAGGACATACCGGATCAATGGTGCGCCATGGAAATGAGGTTGTTTATACTTCTTTACAGATGGATCAAAATTAAACTAGAAGGTCGGATACGGGGTCTACTCGAAGGAGCTTGGGTTATCTCTGGCTAGTAGGATTCCTGATCACTTTAGTGTGTTTAAGGCCGAAGTGATGACAATAAGTGAGGTTGTATCTCGAAATGGGAAATTTATATCTTCTCGGACAGCCGGGCTGCGAATAGATTGATGGCACAAGTAGCCGTTAACTCAAAGGTAGCCAAAGAATGCCGTGCTTCATTAGGAGAAATGTCGAATTACTTCAGGATCCACTTAATATGCGTACCAGGGCATAAGTGCATAAAAGGAAATGAAAAGGCGGACGAGCTTGCTAGAAAAGGGACACGAGTGGCATCAGCGGTGCTGAACCCAAAGGATATCCCGCTAGCGACTCTTAAGCTGCTCATTAATAACAATACTTCATCAAAAGACAACACTAGGTGGGCTGAGCTCTCGACATGCAGAGTATTAAAGCTTATTTGGCCGACTCTAGATCTCGGGCGATCGAGAGCCCTTATTTCGCTGGCAAGATTAGAATTAGCCACTATAGTGGCTGTCATCACAGGACACTGCTTGAAAAGCAGACATGCCAAAAGGTTGGGAGTTATTTAAAATGATTTCTTTAGAAGTTGCAGGGACGAGGAAGAGGAAAAAAACCACCTCCCATTTTCTGTGGTCCTGTCCTGTGCTAGCCAGAAGAAGGCACAAATTTTTAAGGATCTTTCTTCTTTCATGAGCTTGACGACTGTCAACGACTAACGTCAGGCGTCTAACAGGGTTCATTAAGAGCTCGAGGTGGCTCCATTTGGAATAAAGGCCTGTGTGCAGCGGTATCACAATGGACCTATGTGGTCTAAGTGAGCTGGTGTATAGCGGTGATTATGCACCGACTGCTGCCTCTACCTAACCTAACTTTTTTCAGAGACAGAGCAGGCAAATAGACAGTTAAATTTTTTTTTTACTAAACAAACGCCCTATAAAGATGCCCTCTATAAATGCGAAAGCATTGAGTTGAGTTGAAATAAAGATAGTTAGTTGGAGGGTGGAAAGATGGAGTAGTGTCGGTGAAGATTTGTTTTGAATTTACACAGCTCGGAGGGAGATTGTTCCACAATTTTACTGTGCGACCGAGGAGCGAATTATCTCGGTAATGCGGTGTTATATTGGGCAAAGAGGCAATTGTAAAGAGATGGGCTTGGAGAGCTGCCCGAGTGGACCTAGGAAACACACGAGCTAGCGGTGTCAGGCCATGTATCTGCCTTGAACACTTCTCATGATAGTACCTGTACAGAAGGCTAAGTCAACCAACATTGCGTCGATGTCCAAGAGAGTTAAGAGAAGTTGAAATATTTTCATCTATCAAATATATCGCACGATGTTGAATTCGATCCAGAAGTTCCTAACTTGATCTGAAAGCCCCTGTGAAGTGAAGTATTTCTTGCGCCGTTTTAAAAAACCTAGGCATTTGTCCGCTTTTTTCAAAACATCGAAATATGATCCTTCCAACGAAGATCTGGGACCGAATCGCCGCTTCAACTCTTCGCGGAATCGTTTTGAACTCGTCATTGAGTTGCATTCAATTAACACAATTTTACGTGGCAAGTTGCACGATCACGGAAGCGGCGATTCGACCCCTGATTGTATCGATATGCAAGAGCATCTGACTCCACAAGATCTACACCGTTCATAATCAAGGGTGCTAAGGGACAGTTCATTCGGTTTGTGGGTTAACAGTCAACACTGGGTCTTGCTAGTAATAAACTCTACTCTATTAGCAGGACCCCATTCGGAAATTTTTTTCAAGTCATTAAGAATTGTGCAATTCATATTTTCCCTCTTTCTCTCAATCACCAAAGGATCAGGGCGTTTTTTGAGCGGATATGAATGACTAATGCTGCTGTCGACCGCAGAGGAATGAATTGGTTTGTAGGTCAAGGCAGAAAGCCATTAATGAAAACCAAGAACAAAGTTGGCTATAGGACAGAAGCCTGCGGTATTCCTGCGTTGATGACATGCTCACTTGACGAAATACCGTCCACGACGACGCGTATCTTTCTTTAAGGAAACATGTGATCCACCGAGCAAAACTACCACCGACGCTATATGCAATTAGATTTTTCACGAGCGCTTAATGTCACACTCGGTCAAACGCCTTGGAAATATGTACAGCAACAACTCAGCTCTCACCAAATAAGTGAATGCATTAGTTTAATTTTTTCGGTAAGAAATATTGATGATCACTAAGCCTTTCGTTGTGCTCCGGATAATTCATTAGGTTGAAGTTCATTACGCTCTCAATAACTTTAGCGGGCTTAGAGCATATCGCTATGGGTCGGTAGTTTGCATGGTTCGTGACATCGCTCTTTTTTGGTACCGGCTGGATATTTGATGGAAATACTTCTGTCCTGTAAGAAATATTGAAAAGGTTGCGCAAAGGACGACCCAGTGTAGAAGCACACGCTTTAACCCTCTCAAGCACCTGTTGTATGTGTACAACAACTTTTTCAGAAGCTTGTCTAGGATTCGTAACAGTATTTTTTTTTTGCTTTGGTGAGTATGATCTTATAAAGTCACATTTCTTAAGATCCGTTTAAAATGATTTTCGGAGGAATCGAAAAAGTTTTGCTCTTTAATTTCATTGTTGACGTTGCTTGAGGTAAGAGTAATTATGCATTCGAACTTTGTCAGCGATTTGTTTCTGCTATAAATTTGAATAAATTCTGAATAATAATTTGTCCAACATATTAGAATTTAATACATTTGAAATAAATTTTTCTTAGTTTTTAGTTTGAAATTGAAAAAAAAAAATTGCATAATCATCCCATCTATTCTCTTTTTCGCATTAAATCCTACTTTTATCCTCCAATCATCCTCCTTTCATATCCAAATTTTAACACAAATTTTTCCGAACACTGAGCGAACAAGCGACGAGCGCCAATTGTCACTTTTAATTTAAATGTATTTCTAATGGGACGCAGTTTTGGAGACTTTGTTAGATTGGAGAATTATTAGATAACAATTTTTCCGAAAACAGTGAGCGAACAAGCGCCAATGTCACTTTTAATTTAAATGTATTTCTAATGGGACGCAGTTTTGGAGGCTTTGTGACAACATTGCTGTGCTGCATTGTAGTCAGCTTCAATTTAATTCTAATTTGGCAGACTACAAAAGAAAATGTCTTCCATTGCTTACATTTGTCATCAGAGATGAGAAATCAAAAGTACAGAAATAGTAGCAAATAAAAGAAAGTTTAACGGAAAATGCAGTTAAAAAAATAGTTCTACATAAATGTCGAAAACACTTGCTGCTGTCGCATCCATTATAAAAGTGTCGCTCAACATTTTTCTTTGGAGACAGAGTGGAGACGTGCTGTTCATTGCTTGTTGCGCTCAACTGACGACGACAGCCACAACTAGCTGTGAAATAAGGAATGAGACCAAATTTTCTCCATAAGAAATAGATGTAAAACAATTTTAAAGATATCGTAAGATTGCTGACGTCGTCAATATGTTCAGGCTATAATGCATTGAACTCATTGATGACTACAGTGACTTAACGACACGATGAAAGAGAGAAATGTAGTTATACCTACGGCTACTTGATTATTTTGAAAGCGATGCAATAAAAAGCTCTCCCACACGCAAAGCCAAAATAATAAACAAAGTTTTGGACATGCTCTCTATGCTGTGAGAAAAAATGGCATATTTGAAGTCTTCAAAATAGAAACAATTTTATACCGACGACAGCAACATGCGCAACAATGTTGTTGAAACACATTCACCAAACTCACCTCCATAAGAAATACATGTAAAAAATATTTGACGGATTGCGTAATGTCGTTGTCATCGTCAATGTGTTCCTTTATAAAGAGAGTATTAGATAACAATTTTTGCAGCTGCAGACTTCAATCAGTTTCAATTTGACAGACGACAAAAGCGTAAATATTAGAGTTTGTTTGAATTTTAATTCGTGCTTTTTCTGCTGTTCGCGCTGGCTTTGTTAATGTTGCGTTCATTTAAATCTAGCCGTCGAGAGCACGACAACATTTCACTTCAACGTCAAATTGTCATCGTGTCGTTGGTCGCATGTTATAGCTTGAACACATTGACGACGGCTGCAATCACAAACTATCAAATTAGGAATGATTCTATATTAACGAAAAAAAAAACGCTGCGGCATTAGACCAGTTTCTCTCCATAAAAAATACATGTAAAGAAATTTGACAGATCCCTATAGGAACAAACTAACTTGTTTTTAAAAACAACTAATTAAAAAACTAGTTTAAAATAAACCAGTATATGAACTACTTTGAATTATATTAAGGCGGCATCTACTTCAATATATGAAGTAATTGAAATACTACTTAAAAACCAGTGATTGATAAACTACTTTGAATTATATTAAGGCGGCAACTACTCTGATGTTGGCATGTTTTAATTGAAAATTTTTATTAGATTACAAGCTTATATATATTTAACCATGTTATTTCATAAAATATTATTAACTTTTGGCCATCAGTAATAGTTTTCAATTGGTTATTTTAAAGCAATTAAAAAAATAATTTAAATGTAACTAATTTAACAAGTAGTTGAAAATATATGCAGACGACAGTCAATTGACTTATTTAGCGGACATCACCATACAAAATAAGTTAGTTCGTTCTATGGAAAAAGTCAGAATTCCAACTAGTCGTGGTTGACAAAAAACTACTTTATCAACTACTTTTAAATTAGTTGATTTTCCTACAGGGATGTTGCACGGTTGCAGCTGTCGTCAATGTGTTTAGGCTATTAAGCTGTGTTTCGGCTATATGATCTTTTGATTCATTGATAATTTGTAGTCTCTTCTTTCTTTCAAATCTTTATTTTTCATTCTCTTTATTTTTCAACCTACACAATATTTAAGAATGCTTTTCTGTAAACAATTGTAAACAATTGTAACAAAATTGTTACAGTTGGTTGGATGAATATGATTGATATAAAAGGGAAACATTTAAATATATTAATATGAGTATTATTCTAGTATCTCTATCAAAAATTGAAACAAATATTATGAAAAACATAGAAAATAAGTCTTTACAGATAAATGCATAAAATATTTAAAAAAAATTGAAATGCTCAGACAGTGTTTTCGAACTTGAAATCGAACTGGAAATGTTTTAATAATAATGCCAGAAATATTTTACTTTTTTATTTGAATTAGAGAAAAAACAAGTTTTAACATAAAACATATGATAAATTAAAAAAAAAACAATAAACCTTTTTATTATCAAATTATATTCTAAATGTTTTTAAATAAATAAATAAGTTTTTTTCCCATTTATGAATGTTTTTAAGATTGTTGTGAATGCAATAGTTTAGAGTTTAAAAATAATGGCAAACTTTGTTATTTTATCAAAGCTTTAGTGCACAAGATAAACGTGCCTAAACTATGTTTACGTTAAAATAATCACGTAGAGAGATTTTAAATTGTTTTTGAAACTACATGACATAGGGCGTAAGTTTTGAAATGCTCAGATTTGTTAGAATGATAAAAGTTTTATTTTCTGATTTTAAATAAACTGATGAAAATAACCCTGATATGAGCAAGTTCATGTAATGATCAAAAAGTCAATTACCTGTTCCAATTGCTAGTTAAATGGGTGAATTCTCGCGATTTGTGTGTTGATAAAGTGTAAAAATTTTTTAACGTTTTTCATGTTTTTTTCTCTATTCTTTTAGAACACATTGATTACATAAAAAACTCTATTAAACGTTTTTAATTTTTATCACATCACATAACAAGAATTGAGCTTAATTGAGCATTATTTAAGCTTGACAACTTAGCTTTAAAAGACACTAGAGTACGCCAGTGGCCAGTGGTTCACGCCGGGTATTCCAGCTACCATTTTTCTTTAAAAACTTTGAATTGAAAAAAAAAATTATCAAAATCGGTTGAGAAACACGGAAGAAAATGGTTCTTAACTGTTTTGCCTACGCCTATTTATAAATAGATATTAATATATCTGAGCTCAAAATTTCCCGCTTTTGGCAAATATCAAAATAAACCTTCACTAAATGATCTTTTCATCTCTTTTATCTAGAACTGTTTATTTCCTTAATTTTTTATTTTTTTATTTTTTAAATTTAAGTAATTAAAAAAAAAAAAGTTAATAAACATGCCCAACTGAAAAGGTGACATAGTGTACAATATTTAATCGTTCTCTTTATTTCAATTGCGTTTCTTCTCTGTTATTTTTGAATAATTATTCTATATTAAACTTAAATTTGCACTTTAAGCTTAAGTTTGTGGTGATGATTTTTCGACTTATATACCCAGAGTATACTATAAGAAAATACATTCTTATAAATTTAACTATATCTATATATATGTAACAAAGTTTTCGTTTTGAATCAGAAAACTTTTTATCTCAATTAATTATATTGAAAATAAAAATGTTACAAATCTAAATGTAATAAAATTTAATATTATGAAAATATCACCTACAAATACAATACAATACTGTGTAAAGATTATGGAAAATAACTGGAATTTTTAATAAAGAAAGAAATTCGTTATTAAAATATATAACCATCGTTTTTTCCTTCATTTTATGTGGATTTACAGTAATTTCTGGAAATAAGCCCCCCGGTTAATGGGTTTCCCCTCTTATAAGCTAACACAATTAGGTTAAGAAAAATCCCCATAAGCATTATACAAGAAAATTTCTGTTTAAAGTATTTCTCGCTTAAAAAATCTACCCGCTTATTACGTTGCAAATGTGTGAATCATTTGAAAAAAATTCATACAAAAATCCCCGTACAGAAAAAATTAAAAAAGTTGGTAGTGTTGTGATGATTTTTTTTTGTGGCATGGCATCTTTTAGCTTGTATTTGAATACCTGTTAAAAAATATGTTTATTGAGATCCGCCGGCAAGTGGTCAAGTGCCAATAAATGCAAGTATTGACCCTGTTTTTGGAAAACAGTGATGACCAAACGCACACAACTTAAGCTGCTTGCGTGGAAGTGTAACGTTTAAAGCTTCTCACTGAAAGAAATATAACGTTATGTACAAAAATAATAAAAAATAGACGAGAATAGAAAAATTATGAAATCAGAATCTCATTTTTTTATTATTTCTTAAATATATTATTATAATATGTTTATTATATATTATAATATTATTGTTGCAAATATTACATCTATAATTATCTATATTATGTATACATTTAAAACAGAGTTACATTACATTACATTACTAAATTACAAGTAAATTAATGTCATTACAAATTCTATATTCCCTGTGCCATACATATTTTAGAATTGATTATAAGCTTCATCATGAAATTGAGAAAAAACCTTATAAATGGTATTGAAAATTTAGTATAAAAAATGTTTACAGGTGATAAACTTATACGGCTTATACCATTTATAAGGGTTTTGCCCATTTATTATAATTATTATTATTTATTTATTTATTTATTTATTTTATTTATTTATTTATCATTTGCATGAAACCCCTTAATATTTTACACAATATGTCAAGAAATGTCCAAAACAGGCGACGTTCATCTTCGGATTGTAAAGTCATTCATACTTCTATATGAAATTTACCTATGCAATCCTCTTCGGCAAGCAAACATTTTCATTTAAAAAAAAATAAATTTAGAAAGAGTACAAAACATTTTATATTACATTTGTGAATTGTACTTACTTTATTCTATCCCCTTACTTTTTAATTTAACATCAACAATATTTAAATTAAATATTAAATATATACACCTAGTAACATTTTTCGGCATTTTTGATAAAGCCTTGTTTAGACAAAATTTACCCTAAAACAGAATAAATATTAAATAAACTATTTTAAACTTGCAAACTATGAAAACAATAGCTGCATTCCCGTGGTCGTTGATTTAGAGCATGGCTCTGTTTTATTCACAATGCAAAAACAAAAATTAGAAGCAGCTCTTTTCCAGGCTCTATTTCTGATCTTAAAATGCTGCCAAGTTTAAAGCATTTTTTTTAAAAGGAACATTGTTGGAAAATCTGAAGTACTCTTCGACGAGTTTTCGTCTTACTGCTCGCAATCTTATTTTGACACTTCATGGCGAGTGGTGCCAAATTGCAATAAAGTTGAACTAAAACTGTTTCACTGAGATTTGATCTGATCCAGTGCCACGGGAATGCAGCTAATGATGGCTTACATGAATAAAAAACGCTGCGTTTCTTGAGTATCAAATGTAAACAAATATAACAGAACTACGCATCGCTCCCTTATTTTATTCTTTTCGGTGTACAACAGAGAACTGCAAAACTCACATAAAAATATTCATACGTAATCAACACTGTTAAAATCATGCCTCTGAGTTCAATCGATCAGACTTGCTCGAATGCACACACACTCGCTGTTGAGTTAAATTCAATCAAACCATGCGCTTCGTGTTGGCTCTGTGATTTTAATCAACGGTTGTCTTCGGATACATATTTCATGCTTTTTCGTTGGGCTCAACAACGATTATTTTAATCAAGAATGAAAAGCAAAAAGCAAAAATCAACACGTATGAGTTTTTTCATGTGCAGACAGAGAGGGAGAGAAAGAGAGAACAAGAAGAAGAAGGGTGAAGTTTTTATTAGGATTGACTGCAAACAACTAAATTTAACTATTTCTTTGATTTCTCATTTACGAAACACATATCCGTATACACTTCAACGCCAATACTCAAACATGTGAATGCAATCCGTAATCAGCTCACACAAACGACGCCTTCAGCAGCATCATTTTATTTTATTCAATGTCAACACTCGTTCACTGAAACATGTGAGTTCGATCAGACGAACTCAAACTCAAACTGACGCAAAAGACGCGTTCGCCAGTATTGTGCTGATTTTATTCAACGCTGAACTTTGTTGAATGAGTTGATTTGAGTAAGAACTCTTGTGAATGATTTAATCAAGCAAAAAGTGAGTTTTGCAGTTCTCTGGTGTACAAACACAACGTAATTGTTTTGAAATCCAGCGAACAAAGCAACGTAACATTGCCCGCTTCAAGTCAGCCTGCAGACTGAAAGCTTTTTTGCAGCGGAAGAATTTATATACGTATACATTTTTGAAAAAGCTCTTACCTCGCGAGCTGATTATGTTCGTAGCTGATTTAAAATATTTTTGGATAAATTTAAAAGTTTTTCCGCTTAGTGTAAGAGTGTATTTCTTATATTATATAAGCTCCAAAAGCTTATAGCGGATTCGTTAAGCGGGTTTTTCGTATAAGCTTTAAAACTGCTTTTAACCGGAATTTTCATAAAAGACTTTCCCGGATAAATCATTTGAATTGTGAACATTTTGCTCTGCTCTTATATCCGAAAATTACTGTATTTCTTTTAGCAACCACTTGCTTTTCGGCGCTACGAAATAGGTCCCAATGACATGTCAAAAAAAAAATTATATAAATTATATTAAAAATGGTTTTAAATCAGCTTGGTCAACCATTTCCTTGCAACAAAAAATTTACCCTCACCTTCAAACAACAAAAAAATAATATTAACAGCTAACAAATAATACTATAAAAAAAGTTTATGAATTATTACCAATAATTAAAATATTTTGCTCATTCAAACTGGATTTTTTTACCCAAAACTCATCCGAATGTAAATTATTTTTTTTTTAAATTGTCTACATAAAGTTTACTAAACCCTAATTTATTCCAGTTTTGCTATATCATCTGCAACTACTTTGTTAGATGCGGTAAGAAAAAAAAGTTGCAAAAAAAAAAAGTTTGTGTCTTCACATAGCGCTGCAAACTGAAGAGCTAAATTTTCGCAAATTCGAATAATTTTCGCAAATTCGAATAATTTTCGCAAATTCGAATAATTTTCGCAAACATGTAAAATGGTTGACCAAGTTGATTTAAAACTAATTTCAATATCCTTTAAATAATCGAACATGAGGCTATAAAAAAATTCTAACAAAATGACAGTTAACTCTTTGAGCTGTCTCAATTTTTGAGATATTAAACTGACATTTTGTTATTCTTCATTCTTTTACCTCCACGTTTCATAATTTCTACATTAAGTGGATTATCAAACTTTACGACACCAAACAAATTGTATTAAACATTCTCGGCAAATCTATGTTGATTACAGTTAGAAAAAAGCTGAAACACAGAATGAGAGAACAAACTTTGCGGGACTTTACTATCCAAAGATGAAAGGGGCAAAATTTTAGCATATAATAACCAGGAGCTAAATTTTTCATAAAATTAAGAAAAACTTGGTCGTACAAGTTGTGTTATTGCCTCCTTTTTTAAAAACCCGAAAATGTACGGCAAAAATACATTACAGGTCGTTACGCTAAGCTTTCGGAGCGTGATAAGCGAATGATTATTAAGAAGCCAGAAATTCAATCATATCTTGTGCCAACTTTGGCAATTTGCATCAAAAAATTTGGATACCAACTGGGACTCGGTATATAATAATAGTTAGCTTCCTAACACGTCTTGTGAATGGCCCCCCACGCCATGGCGGAGAAACCATCAAACTTTCTTTTGGAAAATATAATCGGGTCGTTTCCCTGTAGGAAAATCAACTAATTGAAAAGTAGTTGATAAAGTAGTTTTTTGTCAACCACAACTAGTTGAAATTCTGATTTTTTCCTATAGAACGAACTAACATATTTTGTATGGTGATGTCCGCGAAATAAGTCAATTTACTTTCGTCTGCATATATTTTCAACTACTTGTTAAATTAGTTAAATTTTAATTTTTTTTGAACTACTTTAAAATAAATCAATTGAAAACTATTACTGATGGCCTAAAGTTAATATTTGATGAAATAACATGGTTAAATATATATAAATTTGTAATCTAATAAAAATTTGAAATTAAAACATGTCAAAATCAAAGTCGTTGCCGCTTTAATAAAATTCAAAGTCGTTTATCAATCACTTGTTTTTAAGTAGTATTTCAATTATTTCATATATAATGCAAATAAAACTATTTACAATTGAAGTGGATGCCGACTTAATATAATTCAAAGTAGTTCATATACTGGTTTATTTTAAATTAATTTTTTAACTAGTTGTTTTTAAAAACAAGTTAGTTTGTTCCTATATGGTTCTTAAGCCTCTCCAGTAGTATTGGCAGCCATCTGGGCCATTTAAGTTAAACTTCTTTTCGTCTGAAATGATAAGTGCTAGGAGGATAACTATTATTATATTGTTTTGGTTTCCAGTTGGTTTCTAAATTATTTGGTGCAAATTGAAACCGAGCCGTCTTATGGTGGGCAAGTAAAGTAGGAGCTTTCTTCATTAGGATATAACAATTGCTTCGGCACTGTTAAAGACTCGCGAAACCGCCATTTTCGAAACTGATTGGCTGTATTTACTTGCAAGTTGGGCATATGATATGGTTGAACTCCTGGCTTCCTTAATAATCATTCGCTTATCACGCTCCAATAGCTTAGCATAACACCTGTTATGTATTTTTTGCCGTAAGTTTTCAGGTTTTTAAAAAGGAGGCAATAACAACGTGTACGACCAATTTTTTCTTAAATTTGTGAAAAATGTATCACCTGGTCATTATATGCTTAAATTTTGCTCCTTTCATCTTTGGATAGCAAAGTCCCGCACGATATTTTAATCAGCAAGGGAATCACAATGATGTTTATATTCAGACTGGCTATGACCACGACCTCTCTATTGATGAGCTTTTATATGACTGTCGTATAGTTTTGATACGATTGCAGTTAAGCAGAAATTAGTGCTTTTCAACGCTACCTAACCGTACTCCTTCAAACCAGTGATTAGAGCTGATAAAGATACTTTGTTCAAAGTAGTACAGTTTGTTCTTTCGTTATGTGTTTGGACTTTCTTCTAACTATAATCAACATAGATTTGGCGAAAGTGCATAATAAATTTGTTTGGTGTCGTATAGTTTTGATAAGCCAGTGATGAAAAATTTAAAAAAATTCGAATTACTTTTAAGTGAACGAAAATACACGCTAACGTAACGTATGTTACAAAAATGTAGCGTAGATTTGAGAGAACAGTACATTAAAGTTATATATAGTGAGTGGACTATACAGGGTGTCCCGCAATTGAGTACAAATATTTACGGAGGTGAAAGGTTATGTCGAGCTGAGCAAAAAATCGTATGAGAGAGGGGGTGTATTTTCACAATCTTAGGAGCTACAGAGTTAAATAATATTTTACGACTTTGATTCACGTTATTATTCCTAAAAAAAAAAAAAAAAAAACTAACAAACAGGAAACTTATTTTGATAGTTCATTTCAAAGGCAATAAAATCACCTTTCCAACGGTATATCAACAAACCCCATCGACTTAACCGTTACCGAGCTGTGCTCGTGTGAAGATACAATCAATCGGTTGAAACTGTCCAATTTCAACTTTGCGCGCAAATTTGTCAGAATTAATTAAGTAATAAATCAATTTTTGCACTCGAAAATTTATTTTCTTGATAAATTCTCGATAATTATATAATTTTAATTATCGAGCATGATAATTTCTTATTCAATATTGATATTTTTTTGATTGCTTTCAAAAGTTTTCGCATTAATTGTTATGTCAGTTGGTTACTCTTTACAGCGATAACGATGGGAGATTTAACAGCCATTTAGCATAAGTGAGTTGAGCAAAAACTTTTCCTATAACTTTTATAGATTTTGATTTAAGGTTTTGTTTCTCTCAAGTTTAAGTATTTTTTTTGTGGTGAGCTTTCACACAATACAGTTTATGTATGTATATTCAAAAGCTTCTTAAGGACTCTCCAAACTTTTGCTAAACTGTAAACAAATATGCTTCGTCGAGTTTAAGCTTACCTCTCAGCTGTTAAAATGCATTCTGTTATTTGACAATAGAATAGTGACAAATTCTTTATAGATTATTTTGTATGCTATAAAAGAAACAAAGTGCTGAATTGAAAGGATTTTTAAGCTTTATTTTGCCATAAATAAATGTTTTATATAAGATGAAGTTCACAAAAATCCTAAAGGAACCATTTCAAATGGAAAATTTGATTGTCAAATTTTCAAGTTAAAAAAATTTAAGACATCTAAAGAATGAAATGATTTTGAACGAAACTGAAACACAAAAATTATGAATTTTAAATGATAATAAGTTAGAATAAATAGTTTAAAAAATTCACTCAAATTCGCTTAAAAAATTCTGAAAAAATTCATACGGCTCTTTGGGTAATTTCAATAATTTTATGTCGCATAATGCTTTTTATGTAATGATCCTTTTTGAGTAAAATTTGACTTAATTTTTTAATGCAACAGTCAAATTCGAAAATTCAAAAAGTTGTTTAAAAATATTGCTAAAAAACTCACACATATTCTTAGGCAGTGTTAAGAATATTTTAAGTGAAATTTTTGGTTTCAAAAAGGTGTGTTCGCAAAGGTTGCAGCATTCGCTAATGAAATAAAAACACATTTGAATGAAACTTTCTTAGCAACATTTGGAGCATTTTAAAAAGAATAAAAGAATTCATCATTCATTACCTCTATTCATCACTATCAATGAGACTTGGGTCTACCACCATGATCCTCAATCTGAGAAGCTAACGAGTTGTGTGAACTTGGAACTTCGGCTCCTAAGCAAGTTCGGGTTCAAAAATCTGCAAAGAAGGTTTTGGCATCAGTTTTTTGAAATGCAAAAGGAATTTTGCTTGTGGGTTATCTCCAAAATGGAGAAAGAATTAATTCTGAATATTACTGTAAGTTTTTGCATCAGCTCGAAGCAAGGATTCCTAAAAAAAGACCCGATTTGTAGAAGAAAAAGTAAATTTTCATCAGGACAATACACCTGATCACAAAAACCAAAAAACCATCGCTAAAATCAGTAAATTAAAGTACGAATTGTTGGAACATCCACACTTTTTGCCAGATCTAGTCCCTCTATATTCTAGCTGTTCTCATATTTTACAAAAATTCATTCGTGAAAAATGATTTTCATCAAGCGAAGAGGTGATAGCAGCAACCGAACGGTGTTTTGGAGACCTTCCGAAAGGCCGCTACAGGAATGGAATTCAAGAATTAGAGGACTGTTGGAACAAGTGTATGTACTATATCAATATATATTTCAAATATGAGCCAAATGGGACCATAATAACGATTTTTAGTCATAACTTGACTCCTTATTGTTTTCATTTAATTTTTTTTTATATAAACCTTGTCCTTGCAAATACAAAAAAAAAAAACCTTAACGAAATCAGTTGAGCCATTCTCAATAGATGCGGAAACATATGCGTGGTATTTGACTTTTATATATAGATGCCTTAATATAAAAGTCTTAAAGGCCCTAACTCAATTTTTTTTTTATTATGAAGAAGAAAAAAACTTGATAAAAAACAATGTTCTGCAACTTCCTCAGTAAAAAAAAAATTGTAACATCATTACATCACTTATAGTTTTTAATAAAAAATTCGTTAACAAATAATTCGAAACTACAAGCTTTATTTTTAATAAAGTTTTTTCTCGTCGTATTGAGTTAGGGCCTATATTTTGATATAGGGCCTTTCTATATTAAAGCAGCGATATATACATAGATAGAAGATATTCTGCTATTTCTGTGTTAATTGATAATAATTAATAATAATTAATAATTAATAACTATTTTGGTTTTCAGAATTATAATAATTAATAGTAATATTTAATAATTAATAAATAATAATTAATAATTAATAATTAATAATTAATAATTAATAATTAATAATTAATAATTAATAATTAATAATTAATAATTAATAATTAATAATTAATAATTAATAATTAATAATTAATAATTAATAATTAATAATTAATAATTAATAATTAATAATTAATAATTAATAATTAATAATTAATAATTAATAATTAATAATTAATAATTAATAATTAATAATTAATAATTAATAATTTATAATTAATAATTAATAATTAATAATTAATAATTAATAATTAATAATTAATAATTAATAATTAATAATTTATAATTAATAATTAATAATTAATAATTAATAATTAATAATTAATAATTAATAATTAATAATTAATAATTAATAATTAATAATTAATAATTAATAATTAATAATTAATAATTAATAATTAATAATTAATAATTAATAATTAATAATTAATAATTAATAATTAATAATTAATAATTAATAATTAATAATTAATAATTAATAATTAATAATTAATAATTAATAATTAATAATTAATAATTAATAATTAATAATTAATAATTAATAATTAATAATTAATAATTAATAATTAATAATTAATAATTAATAATTAATAATTAATAATTAATAATTAATAATTAATAATTAATAATTAATAATTAATAATTAATAATTAATAATTAATAATTAATAATTAATAATTAATAATTAATAATTAATAATTAATAATTAATAATTAATAATTAATAATTAATAATTAATAATTAATAATTAATAATTAATAATTAATAATTAATAATTAATAATTAATAATTAATAATTAATAATTAATAATTAATAATTAATAATTAATAATTAATAATTAATAATTAATAATTAATAATTAATAATTAATAATTAATAATTAATAATTAATAATTAATAATTAATAATTAATAATTAATAATTAATAATTAATAATTAATAATTAATAATTAATAATTAATAATTAATAATTAATAATTAATAATTAATAATTAATAATTAATAATTAATAATTAATAATTAATAATTAATAATTAATAATTAATAATTAATAATTAATAATTAATAATTAATAATTAATAATTAATAATTAATAATTAATAATTAATAATTAATAATTAATAATTAATAATTAATAATTAATAATTAATAATTAATAATTAATAATTAATAATAGCATGGATCATTCCACCTAGATCCGTGCCAGCACTTAAGCCTAAGTTTTAAATAAGAAACAAAACTCGTGTTTTCAACATTAACGGGCAACACAAGTTTGAAGTAAGAGGAAAAATGTATTGAAGAAAAAAAAAAAAAGAAAAAGGAAAACCTAAACATCTTATTCAGTGACCTCAAAAGCATAATGTAAGTACATAAGAGGGAAAAATTACAGATAATTTCGAGCAGTTTTATCTTATAAGTTTGGTACCTATTTAAAAATATGTAGTTAGAGAAAAAAATTTAAAATTGTTTTTTTTACGTGGCGCCAAAATATTGTTCGATTTCCAAGTTTCTTATTGAAATGTATTATTTTTCACACCCACTATAACATACTCGAATGGCAGCTAAAACCAGTGTAATGTTACGCTATATTTTTATTAAATTTCTGTGTCAGGGGTTGAACGCTATTTCTTTTACTTAACCTGTTTTGTTTTGTCAAAACATAAACTCCTTTCACACCCTTTACTAAGAGAACATTAAAAATTAATTGGTTTATTAACATTAAATAGGATTTATTAAGTCAAACAAGAAAGCTTACAACTCGTACCCGAACATTACGTAACCACAACTCTACCACCACGTACCACTAACCGACTGCAACAACAATGCTTCATAGCAAAAATAAAGTTTAAAGGCGACGACGTGTTTGGAAATTTAAACACCAGGCAGTTACTGACCATATTTTTGTTTATTTTTTTCTCTAACATGCCATCATAAGGAATGTAGAAAAATATGTACAACATAGCATAAATCAAGCCGAAGCTGAAAACAAATCGAGGAAATAATTTGTAATTTTTCCAACAAGTGGAAAAAGGCTAATAATAGCTGGGAAATCCAAAGAAAAGGGACATTAAAAAGAGTCCTAAAAAAGTGTCAAAAAACCACAGAACAAAAACAACTAAGTCGAGTTAAAAAAAAAAGGATTAATTTTAATTATTTACACAATTTTGCCACATAAATTTAATATCATTATGTTTAACATATAAGCCAAGTTAAACATAAAAACTTAACATAAAAGCTGATTCATAGATATTCATATTAAATTTTTTAGCATTTTGCAAAAATTTCAATGTGACAATTTATTGATAGTCCCAACGGTTGTCAATGTCAAATGCTTGACATTGACAGTTTTTGTTTTAAGAAATATTTTTTCTGTTCTTTTTAACGAGTTGCAAAAAAAAACCTTATTCCTTTAACCTTCAGCCTAAGCTAGGCAAAATATTAGGGAGCAAATGTCAGAAAAACAGGAAAAAAAAGGATTTACAAGTGGACAACCCGTTTGATTTTTTTATGCATCTCATTTTCTGTGAAATCGTTGATGCTTTATTTTGCCATTGATGATTGAAAAGGCAGGCATTCCTTCTTTGTTTCTCTCCCTACCGCCTGTGGGTATTTCAATTATAAGCACAAATCAAAATACTGAAAGTGCGGCAACGCCATGCCAATGTTGCAAGTTGTGTCTTTTTTGCGTAAAAGTAAAATAAATAACAAAAAAATGTTTGAAAAAGCATTTAAAATGCTTTAAAATGATTTTTTTTCTTGCTCATTTTCAATCAAACCTTTTCCTCTTTGACAGCTGGAGAGTGAGTGTGTGAGGTACAACAACAACAACAGCTCCGAAAAAGTCGTTAAAAACTTTATTTTTACATTGAGTGCAAAGATATTCATGCATCTTTTTTTTTTTTTTTTGATTTTATGCTCGATATAATAAGTTTATTGGGGTTGGTATGGCCTGACATACGAGTAAGAGCGGATAGGCAAAAAATCAAATTTTGAAGCATGTTGAGTAAAATTTTTAATACTTCATCAACTGCAAGATTTGAAAAGTTTTTGTCTCACTTGTTTATTTAATTTGAAAAAATTTTTTAATCATAAAAATTTGAAAATTCATCAAAAAGTTTTCCCACCCCGCACTGTCAACAGTTAATTTCACACGCAAAAAGCGTAGCTCATTTTGTGCTCAAGCTCCTGTGTATCTTCATATTCAGATTTGGAAAAATTCCATTAAACTCCTGAAAAAGTGTACAAAAAAATCACTATATTTTGCGTAAATAACAAAGTACACAAATAAGGGGGGGAAGGAAGGGAGTTGGAAATGCCTGCTCACCCCAATTGCCACGCTATTTCTATCTATCTAAAGCGTTTCTTATGCAAAATGGTGTCTAAATGTTTGTTTTTTTGTGACTTTGTAGTGATATGGCAACTCTAGAATTGCATTGCTTTTTGAAGTGGTTAAGTGTCGAAAACAGAAAAAAAATCCCTTCCATTTTCTCTTTTCTTCCCCCTTATGAACAGCAAATATCAGTAAAATGAATTGTTTTTTGTGCTCTTTCATGTGGCACTGTCAACACTTAAGGCAGGTAGATTAAAAAAAAAAAAATGCAGCACACATCAAAACCTAGAAATCCACATCACAGAAGAATTTGTGAAAAATTTCCCACAAGCAGCACTCAGAAAATGGTGACTAGTCCGGACACAAGAAAATGTTTGTTCACCAGAATGTATGCTCACTGACTAAGCTTTCTCTCTAATAGTGGTTGAGGCACATTCTGTGAGAATTCTTTTTTATGACACAATTTTTTCACCTGAACATCATAAAATTTTGTTGTAGCTCTGGATATTGGATGAAAACCAACTTATTATTAATTTTTTCGCCCGGAATCGAAAAACGGATTTCCGTTTTTTAGGGAAAAGCTCTAGAATATTTGGAAATTGTTAAAGCAAATATGTTCATCAAACGTCAATATTCATCAGTGTAAAAAATAAAAAGGTGAAGTCTTACCTGCTATCTTAAAAACGGAAATTCCCTTTTCTGATTCCAGGCGAAAAAATTACTCATGATAGGCCTGATTAAGTTTGCCACTCAAGTAGTTTTTCCCTAAAATCTGTATCTATAACAATTCTTCAATTTTTATACAGGTCAAAAATCTTGAAAGAGATATCGATTGCTAATTATGAAAAAAAAAATAAGAACATTAAAATTTTTCCAAAAATCTTTTAAGGTTTTCACATCTTAAAGAAAGTTTTAAAGGATTATTCATTTATATATTTCACTTCATTTATATCTTAAGCTCGAGATTTGTACTACTTGCAATAAGAGCGTGTTTGGTAAAAATGCATTTAAATGCTGACCAATCAAATAAAACTCTATTTAATTTTTAAAAAAAGATAAAATTATCCCCAATTCAGATGATGGCTACCGTAAATGAAAAACTGAAAATGTTTTATGGATATATACACCGAGAAAAAAGCAATAGTTAAATCACCTAAGTCGGCTTGGGTAGAGAGAATTGTATGGGAGTTATAAACTTTTGCTTTATTGCAATTCCCATACAATTATTTGCAATTTATTGTTAATACATAGCTTTAAAAGTACATACTTCGATACCCTGCCAAAAAAAAAATATTGGATTCACCTAAGCCCAAAATCCAAAAATTCCAAATTAAAAAAAAACAATAGTATGGATAGCTTAAGCATAGTTTTGAGCTATATTCTGCAAAAAAAAAACACAGGTGCATCGTTCGACACACGAGAGAAGCGAAGCTTTTTCGCAGTTTCATAGATTTGTTAATGTTCACACCAGCAAATTTTATTACATTTCATTACTATTTCATTTATTTTATTACATTTTACATCATGGCCTCCGTGGCGCAGTGGCAAACCTCAAGAGAGTAAATACTGCCATGAAAAGCGTTTTGAGAACAAAAGTCGTTGGGAGTCGGTATAAAACTTGTAGCTCCAGTTCTCGATCATTTATGTTCAAACATTTCACAACACGCACAACACAATTGATCATAAGAAGCTCGGCCAAGGTCCCTTCAATGGCTAAAATGGCCATATGGTTTTTTTACATGATACATTTATTGTTATTTCAACGTGGGCAATTATTAATAATTTATTTGCCCGCTGAGCAAATAGCTTTGCTACTGGTTTCTAATATAACTGCAGCTATGTTATCTAGTGCTATATTAACAGATGCAGTATATTACAGTAATCTGTTGATAGCCATACAACAAAAATCTATTAATAGATTATTGTGTTGTGCTGTTGCCTATCGTCAGTTGTAATTAATATTGAATCATTGACTCTGCATAAGGAAGGAGTTTGGCTCGATGCGTAGTGTAGTGAACTCGTAATCGGTGGGTGTGGGTTCAAATCCCCACGGCAGATGAAGGAATGATTTTTATATTTGATATTAAATGTTCTGTGGCGTTCTGTGGCGGCGCACATTGTCGATATTTGTAAAAAGTGGTTGTGAAACCACAAACAATTTGATAAACAATTGCTTTTAACTTGCGAATGTAAAATTTTACCTTATTTGGAGAAATTGTTCATTTTGTAGAGCTGTTGATGATTTTGTCGATGATTTTTTAACTTTAACATTTTTAATTTTTTTTTTTTTTTTGTTATTCAAGATGAAGTTCAGATTTTTCCGCAAGTTATGAGTAAAAAGTTATTTTTTTTTTGCATATACCCATGACATAAGTGGTTTTTGTACTTTCAACTAATAGTAAAAAGAAGTGCTGTGTTTGTAATGTAGGAGGTGCCTGTACTTTTCCGAAACACTATTTTTACCATTTTTTTTCAACTTTAAATGGACTTACAAAAAAAAGTTCGCAAAAGTTTAAGATCCGATTACAAAGACTACATTTTTTGAACAATTCTTAACACAATACAAAAAATTTTATTGGCGGACAATGTCGGGAAAACGAGTTATAAACGATTTTTATTAGGAAACTGTAACTTTTTTCATGCAACTAGTAGTTGGACTTGCATTGCGCGTGTTCTGGCGTTTTTGATGATATAGTTCATAATAACTGAACGGATTGAAATATTTGGATTATTATTTTTGCTATTAACACTCTAATTATATAGCAATAAACATTGCAAACTTTTTTTTGTTGTTATGTCAATGTCAATTTATAGGGTACCACGAATATATTCCTGAAGTTCACATTTTTTTTTAAGCAATAAGTGAAGATATTCTAATAATGATTTACACAACAGGTAAAAAATTAAAAAATGAAGGTTCAAGGCGGTCTTCTCTTTCAAAACCCGTTTTTTGGACCCTTTTTAAAAAAATTCTTATTTGAAAATGCAAAGAATAATTGAAAACTTTTTTTATTTATTGTATTACAAAAGGTTCAAAGTAAATAAAAAAATTTTTTTTGCCTCGATACGTGGGCTGTTCAAAAAGTAATGAGACTTCAAAGTTGGTGGTGAAAAAAAAGGTGTCGTCACGGCGGCCACGATTCCGGGTCTCCGGAGCGTCTGAAATGAAAAAAAAAACGGGGTTATAATCAGTATAGATGTAATTCTCGGGTGAACCTCAAGCTTAATTTTGTGATTTTTTTTGACAAAATGGCGGCCATTCAAAAAAAAAAATTTCAATTTCGGGTTTTTTTTTGTAGCTTAGTGTAAAAAAAAAATAGTAAAAAATTTTTTAAGATTATGGTCGAGGTTCACCCGAGAATGGTGACAATTCTGCGTCGATTCCACTTTGTTTCATGAAAATCGGTTCAGTTGAACTGGAGATATCATGGCCGCCAGTTCGAAAAACGTGGGTTCGAGATAAACGCGTTCAAAGTTTGAAGTAATTTTTTTGGGAAAAAAATAAAAAATCAAAAATGCTTAAATGCAGTTTTAAAGAGCTGACAATTTTTACTTACAAATATTAGTCGGCGATGCCAGCTCCATACAGGCCACCTTCCTCTTTTTCGTAGAAACTGCTTTCTGCTGCCCTCTCTGCTCAGCGAGCCGTTCTGCCAGCTTTTGATGATGCCGCAGCTCGAGTCTCTGATCGGTTCAATCTGTCTTCATTGCGAGATAGTGCGTATTCGTATGCGTTTTTGCCAATCGCAATACCCATCAAACCCATAATTTTAAGTATGGGTATAAAACCGTCGTTGAAGAGGCACGTTGCAATGAAATTGGCCACTTCGATGGTGCGTGCGCCTGAGTTGATGTGTTTGGGCGAAAGTGACCAAAGAACAGAATTGTAGGACTCATTGGAATTCTGAGTTTCAGATCCAAGGCATCTTTCAAGCAAATTATCTGCCGACAGCGCTTCGTAAGCTGGTTTTATTACCTCCATCACCAAATCAAATAGCTCATTTTGACGAAGACCTTGCTTCACAAAAAAGGCTGTATCGTCTAAAGTATTTCGAATTTCTAAAAATCCTTTTAGGGGCACATTCACAACTACCCAAGCTATAAATAAATGCAAAAAAAAAGTCAAAAAAAAAAGTTGCTCAATGAGAAGACCGCCTTAAGGTTGAAGCCTTTTTTTTAGGCTTGTTGTTTATACAAGCTATAATTCCACAGGGAAAAAATTTAAAAACTCTACACCTAATGGTGCGTACGTAGTTCATATCCGGGGCAATAAGAATATTATGCTTTCCTTAACAAATAGAAAAACTTACAGAGTTCGATTACCTAAGGAAGGTAGTTTAAAAAGTTATATTTGGGGTAGTAAAAATTTTATGCTTCCTTCCAAATTATTCCAAGGAAATTTCATTTGGATGATATAATTAGTAATGTTCTATAAGTTTTTCTATCAGTTCTTCAAAAGGCTAAAAACAGAGCATTTCACTTTGTTCTATAAAGAAGCACCTGTAAAAATGTCTATTTCAAATCATATTATATATGAAATATTCAAAATATCATCAACTGAATTAGATTTCAGAGCAGCATTACAAAAACTTCTTAACTTTACAGATGAAAAATTCCAAAAACCTGAAATTAGGGAAAAAATTCATGCAGTATTCAATAGAGTAAAAGTTAAATTTAATAGTGTACGTAGTTCAGATAAAACATTCAATCGTCAATATAAAAATTGGTTACAGGAAAGTACCAATATCCTTTATGAGGAAGTAGAAGACATATCCGCCGAATTGCCTACCGGACAACTAGCCTAGCGACTTCTACCGGACAACTAGCAAAAGCATTAACAGTCATATACAACAGAGATAAAGAAAACACAAGAGGCGATATAACACAGGTAGTTTCTGTTGCTAGTCCTATCCGATTGAAGAGGATTAAGTAAATCATTTCAACTCCACCGAATGCATATTCCGTAAAATATGCTGCTGAGGAAGCTTTGGCTTTATTCATGGACTTGGGACTTCCGAAGGAAAAGTATAATCTACTTCGAAAGTCTTTGATGCTACACAACGTGACTCATACAAAAGACACAAAAATGTGTCCAATTTGTAAAAGATGAGGAAAATTACGAATACGGAATATCTCTATTACATGCATGAATAAGATATATGCAATTTATCCTTACATGAAATTTACGGCTTTAAGGAAGTAAAAACAGTTTAATGCTAATATTAATGTTTTAAAAATGTGTTGTGCCATTTTTTTAATATAAATTGTGTAATGTTTTGTGTCGGGCATAAAGTGACGAAGGGCCAAGATTGCCATTAAATAATTAAGTGATCAAGTGAAGTGACAGGATTGCCATAAAATGTTGCGCGTTTTAAAACATTTTAAGTTAAAAGGAGCTGCCTAAAGGTAAGATTAACGATATCTTCCGAGTCAAGCCCATATCGGGTAATTCTAACCCACTAGTTATCGTCAAGTTTTACTCTTCCTTCGATCGAAATCGTGCTCTGAAAGCTTTTGGTGACTATCGAAGGCGAATGAAAAGAGCAACTAACCTCAGAGATACTGCACTGGACTCTGATAACAACGTGTATTTGCACGAGAGCCTCTCTGTCGGCGCAAGAAAACTTCTACAAGCAGCGATCGCATGCAAGTCTAGAAAAAAATATTTTCAATGCTTTTACAATTCGTGGGTCTGTTTATATCAGGCTTTCTAAGAATGCTGATTGCATTAAAATCAACAATGAAGCTGAAGGGGAGTTCCCCAAAATCTCATCGGCTCCTGATGACGTCATCGAAAATGAATAGAGTGGCTGCTCTTCGAATGTTTAAGTTTATACTATTTTATCATTTCCATAACTTTTTCCACTGCGTCTTTAATCTGTATCTATTCTTTTTATTTAATTTTATTTATTTTATTTATTTATTTCAGAATATCCCAACATTGAAAGGGGTCAACCTTTATACATTTAAAATGTTAGTCACAATGTATATACATCAAAAAAATTTATAACACAAAACTTATTAATATGAAATACAAATTATCAATTAAAATAAATTTATGAAAGAAAAGAAGAAGAGAAATCGAAAAAAAAGAATAAAGAAGACATAGAACAGTTAGGTTGATAAATGTTTAAACAATTGTGCTTTGAATTGCTGGGCGCTGCTTATGATCTGTAAGTTATATGGTAATTGATTCCAAAGCCGTATTGAATTGACAAAAAACTGGCGTTCAGACAAAAGCATCGAGTGCTTTAGTGGAATTAAGGCATTATTGCGATTAAATCGAGTAAATTTAAGTTTTGCGTATAGTTGAAATGGTTCTTTATTAAAGATTACTTTGTGAAGCATCAAGAGAGTTCGAAAATCTATTAAATTATTAAAAGGCATTGAAACTATTTGAACAGCAACTCTTGATACATGATCGCAACGTCGTCCATCCATATACGTACCGAGCAATGCTATTAAAGGCTATATTAAGCCTTTGTTTGCTTATATAGTCACAATTTGAAAAAATTTCGCACCCGTAAAGAAGGGTTGGTATGAGATATGTTTTTACCAGTAGTAATCTGATATTGAAAGGAGTTAAAAATTGGGTAGACCAAAGTGCACGGAGCATAATATACACCTTGCCGATAGTATCATTGATGTGTGTGTTCCAAGATAATGTTCTGTAAAAGGTGGTCCCTAGGTTTTTGGCATATTCAGCAAATTCGATTGTTGCACTATTCACATGAACTTTTGGCAGTATTGATGTGTCAAAGATTTTTTTGTACATTACGACACATTTTTTTGCGCCCAGTTATTTAATGCAGATAGGTTGGTATTCAAAGCAAAGATAATCATACTTATCATACAAATCATACTTATTGATTTCATATCACAGAATGTAAATAGTTGAACATCATCTGCATACATATGAATTTCACAACCAAATAGATGCTCTGGATGCTCTGCTTCTTTACGCTGCACTCTTATTTTGTACATTCTTTGTCTCTACTAAATGCTTTCAGGGAAAGTTTAATTTTAATTTTTTCTAATTAATACAATAACTACGCAGTTATTAGTGATATTCACACACAAACCTTTTTGAGTCATATCCTTTGGAATAATAAGCAATCAATAGCAATCAAACACTCAGTGGATGCCGCTATATTTTTGAAAGCATTAAACGAAATGCACCGTATAATGAACGACTGAATAGCAAGAGCATTGGTAAATATTACAATAGTATTCGTACAATATACTAATTGCACCGTAAAATATACGAATGAATACCAAAAACATTGGTAAATATTACAATAATATTCGTACAATATACGAATTCATTTGTATAATGCACGAATGAATAAAAAGAGTATTAGTAAATATTACAATAATATTCGTACAATATACGAATTGCACTGCACAATGTACGAATGATATTAGGAGCATGCGTAAATGCAACGATATTAGTCGTACAATATACGAATGTTTTTCATACGAATAAAATATTCGTAATATGTACCAATATGCGTATATTCTACGAATCCTATTCGTGGCTGAAAATCACGAATAAAATTCGTAGAATGGACGCCGTTATAAGTAATATTTACACACGAACATTTTTGAGTGTAATGAAAACACTGCAAGCTACGCGGAAAAAAATAATTCTAAAAATATAATAATAGACTAAGAGTTCACCAACCGCTACAAGGATTTGGAGAAATGAGATAACCGCAGAGATAACGGGTATTGACGGAAAGATCAAAAAAAGTTTGCAAGTTTGCAACATAAACAGCTGATTTAATCCATAAAAAATATCCTGAAAAAATGTTCAAACCTACATTGCATAAAATCCTGGTGTATGGTGGAGACATCGTCGAATATCAGTCGGAACCAATTGGAGAATTGTCCGAAGAAGCACAAGAATCCAAAAATAAATACTATAAAAAATACAGATACATAAATAACTGCAAGATTTCTCGAAAACGGTAAAACGAGAATCTTTTCAATATATTAGCTGCATTATAAGATCCGAAGATTTCGAAGATCATTAAGGCATGTCAGAACTTAAAAAGAGTTGAAAAAATATATTCCAAGGAAATGTAACATTTATTAGATAATTATATAAGTATCAATGAATGCTTCGAAAAAATTTAGCTTATACTTTTAAATGATAGGTACCTACCTACTCATATAAAACTGAATGTTATAATACATTTTATTTCGAAACTTTTTTCTAATAAATAAAGTTATACTGAAAATTTTGTTTTTATAGATTTTTAGTTTTCAGAAAGCCTACCTTCAAAAATTAATTCCTTAGCGTCCTGTACGTCAATTTAAATGAAAATTAGCTGTTTTTATTTTGTAGTCTTTAGAAAAAAAAAATATTGAGATACTTCAATTTGTTTATAAGTTTAAAAGATTTGCATTCCCCGTGTTTTTAAAGTTTTGGGGCAATTTTTTTTTTCAATGTAGAAAAAAATTTTGAACTTTAAAAACTTTAATAAGCTATGGATTTGTTCTCAGCAACCATAAAGTAATCATAATCCATGTTTTTAATAATTTGTTTTTTTTTTTTAAAAAACACAAAAAATTATGAATATGAAGTTCTTCATATCTTCATATTCATATTTTGTACACCTAACTTCGACCATGAATACCATAGCACCCCTATGGTCAATTCAAATAAAATGTTGTGCAGTAAAAGCTGTATTATTTTTCTGTCCATAGCAAATCATTGAGATATCCCAATTCGCTCAATAGTAGCAACGAGAAATGCTAGATGTCGCCACTGTGTGACGATTGTCAGCTTGCGGTTGCTGACACCAACACCAAGTTGAGGGTCGAAATGGAAAATGGTGGCCTTGCATGGATAACAATAGTCGAAATATTGAATTTAAATTTGGTTGCCATATGGCTACATTGGAAAGAAAAGGGTTAAAGTATTTATTACTGATATCCGTAGGTTGAAATAAAATATGTACACAAACAAAACTTTCGATGCGCCATAGTGGGTTTAAAATATATGCGAACAACTGGATGTTTTCCCTCAAACTAATTGAACTTAAAAACCACATTCAATTGAGTTCTAATACACAAAATAAGCAACAAAACAACTTGAGCAACACGAAACAACAAAATACTCAAAATAAAAACAACAACAACAAGCAAAACAGTGAAGAAATTGCAAAACAGCTGATGAAAAATTAGATAAAAATCAAATGCTGTTGCCTAGATAGACTGAAATCAGAGATATACGAGATTGCTTTGCAAGGACGAAGTATCTTTGTTCTGCTTGATGTTGAATGACAGTCCTTGGTTGGATGGCTCAGCTGATGGCGTCAGTGAACGCAAAATAAGGCTCAGATGAAGTGGAAAGAACAAGTTCTAACAAGTTGTTTTTGCTCGCTGCAAAAAGGATTTCGATGTTTTTACTCAGATGCGAATGCATCTGCACGAAGTTTGCACTTAAACGGCAGCGACAGTCCCCATCACCACCATCCCACTACTTTAGCAAGGAAAATTATTCTCAACACTTGCTCTAGCAGCCATGATTTCTAGCTGTGCATAGCCCAATTGATGTTGGGTATACAATAAAAAAAAAAAAAACAACTTTACGCTGCTAACGCTTTGAACGAGGTTTATTTCGAGGAATTTCGAAGATGCAACGAGCTGCCAATGTGATGAATTTTAAAAGACTAACTCACAAAAAACATGACAGTGCAAAAGTGTTGAGTGGGGAGGGGGGGCGAGGGGAGAAGGAGGGTGAATATATAATTTTGAATGCTGTTGGTAGCGTTGCAGATGACGAGGCCAATGAAAATTTTAACACGAAGGATTTCTCATCTTTGCATGTTTAACGACTTTTCTATAGCGTATTTTTTGGCACTGTCACAAGAGAAACACCAGCAGCAGCAATCCAACAACAAAGAGTTCCAATTCAATTTTCTGCTAATTTAACAGATTTTGCAGATATATAAAACTTAAGCTGTTCGTCATCAGTCAAGCTGCTGGTCATTACAAATTATGAAAAGAAGTGCAACATAAAAAATGAATAACTCAAAAGTCAGTTTTAATTTGGAAATGTTTATAATGCATATATAGAGCTAATAAATATCAAAACAATTCAATTTTTAAATGCTTCACATTTTTTTCATTATATTTTGAAAATGACTTAAATTCAAATATGGAGCTAAATATTCAAAATAAATAAAATAAAGCTAAATATTAAATATTCAAAATAATATAATTTTAACTGCTATAAATTTTTTTCGCTTTTAGTATTTACAATATTGCAGTCTTTTATTAAGTTGATATTGCTAGACGTTGAAAAAAAAAACTAGTGGTAGTCTTGATGAATTAAATTAATTTTTTAACATTTTTGTTGCAGGACATGTAATTTATTGCATAAAACACAATATTTACAAAAATTACATAATCAACAACACACAAACATACAAAATTGCAGATGCACTTACATACACACATATATACAGTAATGCATTATACAGTCATGCTTTTCAAGATGCACACGCATTACTTTAATGCGATTTAAGGTTGCCATTCTGCTGTTTCTAGGCAACATGTAAATGCGAGTGTGTGCATTTGTGTGTATCTTTGTGTGCATAGAGGAGCTTTACGTAAAAATATTTATGTAGCCAACTCATGCAACTGCAAAATTACGATTTACGGATATCAGACAGAGTTGGGTGCAGTAGATATTTTTATTTCTTCAGTAATTTATGATTTAAAATACAACGAAATGCAATCCTCTTATGTGAAGTTTTTTTCACACAGATTTTAAGTTTTTTTATTCATAAAAAAACGAAAAATATTCTTTAAGATTCTATTGAAAATATAACATTTTTTCATCTTGATTGGCCGAAGAGTAAGAGTAAGAGTAAGAGTAAGAGTAAGAGTAAGAGTAAGAGTAAGAGTAAGAGTAAGAGTAAGAGTAAGAGTAAGAGTAAGAGTAAGAGTAAGAGTAAGAGTAAGAGTAAGAGTAAGAGTAAGAGTAAGAGTAAGAGTAAGAGTAAGAGTAAGAGTAAGAGTAAGAGTAAGAGTAAGAGTAAGAGTAAGAGTAAGAGTAAGAGTAAGAGTAAGAGTAAGAGTAAGAGTAAGAGTAAGAGTAAGAGTAAGAGTAAGAGTAAGAGTAAGAGTAAGAGTAAGAGTAAGAGTAAGAGTAAGAGTAAGAGTAAGAGTAAGAGTAAGAGTAAGAGTAAGAGTAAGAGTAAGAGTAAGAGTAAGAGTAAGAGTAAGAGTAAGAGTAAGAGTAAGAGTAAGAGTAAGAGTAAGAGTAAGAGTAAGAGTAAGAGTAAGAGTAAGAGTAAGAGTAAGAGTAAGAGTAAGAGTAAGAGTAAGAGTAAGAGTAAGAGTAAGAGTAAGAGTAAGAGTAAGAGTAAGAGTAAGAGTAAGAGTAAGAGTAAGAGTAAGAGTAAGAGTAAGAGTAAGAGTAAGAGTAAGAGTAAGAGTAAGAGTAAGAGTAAGAGTAAGAGTAAGAGTAAGAGTAAGAGTAAGAGTAAGAGTAAGAGTAAGAGTAAGAGTAAGAGTAAGAGTAAGAGTAAGAGTAAGAGTAAGAGTAAGAGTAAGAGTAAGAGTAAGAGTAAGAGTAAGAGTAAGAGTAAGAGTAAGAGTAAGAGTAAGAGTAAGAGTAAGAGTAAGAGTAAGAGTAAGAGTAAGAGTAAGAGTAAGAGTAAGAGTAAGAGTAAGAGTAAGAGTAAGAGTAAGAGTAAGAGTAAGAGTAAGAGTAAGAGTAAGAGTAAGAGTAAGAGTAAGAGTAAGAGTAAGAGTAAGAGTAAGAGTAAGAGTAAGAGTAAGAGTAAGAGTAAGAGTAAGAGTAAGAGTAAGAGTAAGAGTAAGAGTAAGAGTAAGAGTAAGAGTAAGAGTAAGAGTAAGAGTAAGAGTAAGAGTAAGAGTAAGAGTAAGAGTAAGAGTAAGAGTAAGAGTAAGAGTAAGAAACTGTTGGACTTGTGTCCGTATTCTAAAAGATTTGGTCATGGGCTTGTATATAAACTCTACCTTATCTATTTTGCAAACGCTCAACTCTTCGCAGTTCGTCGATAATCAGTCGTGCTAGGGTGCTAACCACTGACCAGTTAGCTTCATTTCTCAGCATAAGGGTAACCAAGTTTTGATCAGTTACCGTTTCGCCGAGACTGACCGAAGCCTCAAGTCTGGCATTTTGGATCTTGGGGCACTCGAAGAGGACATGGGCCGCGTCTTCTGGTATACTTCCCTCGCAATGGGTACAATAGGGATCTGCTACGTGCTTGTATTTGTGCAGATATGCCCTGAAGCAACCGTGCCCGCTTAAAATCTGCGTAATGTAGAAGTTCATGGAGCCGTGAGTTCTACCAAACCAGGCCGTAATGTTAGGGATTAGCTGATGAGTCCACCGACCCTTAACTGAGCTATCCCAGCGATCCTGTCACTTTAGCAGGCTTCTCTCCCGTGCGAGTCTTTTGCGAACTGTTGGGTTTTCGCTATTGGCTTCGAACAGCGTTTCCTCTACTAGAAGGTCGAAAAGTATCGAGCTTGCAAGGACTAATGCTGCATCCTCGGAAACTGTTCTGAAGGCACAGCATACCCTGAGTGCGCCAAGTCTGTGCACTGATTCAACACCACGTCGGTACGACTTCGTTTTCATTGCTGTGGCTCACCCCGTTGACCCATACATCACGATGGATCGTACTACATTAAAGAGTAGTATCCTGCGCGCCTGTTTGGGGCCTCTCGTATTCGGCGTCATTCTCGATAAAGACATGCATGCGTTGGATGCTTTTTTTATGGGCATACTGGAGATGTTGTTTAAATGTTAATCGGGAGCCAATCATCACGCTAAGGTATTTAATGCATTCCTTTGATTGCACCAGCGTCCCATTAACATGTATGCTTGCAACTTCCATCTTTTTGCGGCTGCTTATGAGCACCGCTTCGGTTTTATGTTCGGCTAGACAAAGACCTACTGACATAAGCCAGTTATATATAATGCCGATCGCCACACTACTGAGTGCCTCGACTTCTTCAAGATGTTTTGCAGTGGCCACAACCGCTAGGTCGTCCGCAAAGCCGAAACCGAGAAGCACTCGCGCTTCCTCGAACGAATCTTGTGTTTGAGCAGCTTCCTGCGCTCTCTATAGACCTCGCGCAGTTCTTCGAACCTGTCGGTCCCTCTGGCGCGGTAGTAACTTCTTCTGGCTTGGTGGCATTGGCTGCGTGCTTCGGCGATTTCGGCGGTCCACCAGTAAACAGGCTCGTGGTGGTGCTTACTTGGTCCTCGCAACATCATCGCTGCGTCACAAGATCTTTTCAGCTGCTCTGTTGCTTGCCTAGCCATATTCTGTGCTGAACCAGTGAGGTGTATGTCAGCCATCATTGCTGTGAGGATACCTTCATCAAGCGTTTCGACCTTGTATGATGGCTCGCTATAGGGGCGCCTCTGCTCCGTCGGTTGGTTTGCCTTTCCAACGTGTACACGATTGCTTGGTGATCGCTATGCGTGTAGACGTCGCTTACTTGCCACTGTACTTGCGTGCTCAGGTCACAACTGGCAAATGTCAGGTCGATTATTGAGCTGCCATTCGCGTTGGAGAATGTACACTGCGTTCCCGTGTTTAAAAGCACAACCTCTAAAGAAGCAAAAGCCTCCAGAATAATGAGCCCTCTTTGATTCGTTCTCTGGCTTCCCCAGTCTACGGCCCACGCGTTGAAGTCACCAGCAATAACAACTGGACTGATTCCTCTAACATCGTCAACTATTGCGTCGACAGTAACAGCAAACTCTTCTATGGATAGACTTGCTGCAAGGTAGCAGCTTACACAAAATCGTTTGCACGTGTATGCTGCCTCATTAGGGAAGGATGTCTTCCGCAGGACCATATGGCGGCTCTTCCAGAAATGTCTGATGCCCAGACTCCTGGTGCTTTCGCGTTATAAGGCTCACTCAAGATAGCTACATCAGTGCTTAGATCTCGAACGGTTTGCGCTAAAAGATCTTGCGCTGCGCGACAGTTGCTGAGATTCAACTGTAAGAACCTCATCATTTCCTAGGTTTGCTAGCTCCTGAAAGAGACGAACATTTCCAGCTTCCGGCACGGTAATTTGTTTCCGAGCATTTTCTTTCTAAGCACAAGAACCAGTTTGCTTCTGCAGAACACTCTTTTGCTTTGTGGCCCTCTTTGCCGCATTTCATACAGCACTTACTTCGGTCAGTTCTGTTGCAAGTTTTCGCCGTGTGTCCAAAGGTGAGACACTTAAAGCATCTGGTTGGCGTAACTTTTTCGCGGACTCTGCAAATGACCCAGCCAACTCTGAGCTTGCCAGTCTCTATCAGCTTCCTCGCCTGCAGTGCTGGAAGGCTTATGACCGCTGTTTGCGTGCCTGCATAGGCTTTACGGAGTGATTTCAGTCTTGCCACCTTTAAGTCGCCGAGCTGCTTTTGGACTGCGCTGCAGACTTCTTCCGGTGTTGTAACCTCGTCAAGATCCTTGATCTCGACCTGTGTTTCTTCCGTGAGAGTCCTCGTTTCGGCTTGGCCATTGAAAACCATATCAAATTCTTTCTTCAGCTCCTGGGTTGACTGGGTGGTTGCGCGCTTAAGCTGGATAAGTACTTCACCCTTTTCAGTGCGCCTTACTCTCGAAACGTTTTCGCCGATCTTTTCAAGCGATTTTTCCTGTTTCATCCGCATGATGATATCGCTATATGAAAGCTCACCTGCTTTTGCTACGACGATTTCATCAGGGTTTGAGGCGGTTTTTTGCGATTTTTGGGCTTTCTAGATACCTTTGTCCAGGGCTCAACCATTCGCTTTGCCGGAGTTTTTGGCAGAGGAGACGAATTAGCCACTTCGCTATAGGATGGCTTTAAAGCAGTCTCTTGGACAGCAAGCTGCTGCACTCGAGTCTTTTTTGGCGGAGGTTTCCGCGAGTTACTGCTGCGTTCGCTTGCTCTTTTTGGAGTAGCCTTGGAGCCATGCGTAAAAATTGGGTCCGTCTGAGAGTCCTTATGGACTTGTGAAGCACTCGCGTTGACCTTTTTCTTGTTCGCGTTATCGGCGAACAGCTCAATTGAGAGGTCTTCGCAGGCCAGATTTGCCAGTCTTATAAGCTTCTGGATCTCATTGTGGACGTTCGATTTGGTTTTGACGAACACTGCCAGATCTTGTAACAGTGTCTTCACTTTGACCAGATTTTTGATGACAGGGTCATCTACACTGACGCTTGCTGCTGCTTCAGGGGTTGCCTTGATGACAGACTCTCTATGCTGCAGCTTTGTTCCTTCGGGTGTGCCTTTAGTTGGTGATCGCTGAACCTTTGAGCTCATTTTAAATGGGTTCTCGGTTGTAGTGTTACTGCTCGTAGCTTTGACTGGTGCAGCGGCCGAGTGCGCCACCGCTGCAGCAGTTTTTGGGGCAGAAATGTTGTTTGAGGCCTCCAGAATCCTTGCCTCGACCGTGGGATTGCCCAGTATGAGTATGAGTATGAGTATGAGTATGAGTATGAGTATGAGTATGAGTATGAGTATGAGTATGAGTATGAGTATGAGTATGAGTATGAGTATGAGTATGAGTATGAGTATGAGTATGAGTATGAGTATGAGGATGAGTATGAGTATGAGTATGAGTATGAGTATGAGTATGAGTATGAGTATGAGTATGAGTATGAGTATGAGTATGAGTATGAGTATGAGTATGAGTATGAGTATGAGTATGAGTATGAGTATGAGTATGAGTATGAGTATGAGTATGAGTATGAGTATGAGTATGAGTATGAGTATGAGTATGAGTATGAGTATGAGTATGAGTATGAGTATGAGTATGAGTATGAGTATGAGTATGAGTATGAGTATGAGTATGAGTAAGAGTATGAGTATGAGTATGAGTATGAGTATGAGTATGAGTATGAGTATGAGTATGAGTATGAGTATGAGTATGAGTATGAGTATGAGTATGAGTATGAGTATGAGTATGAGTATGAGTATGAGTATGAGTATGAGTATGAGTATGAGTATGAGTATGAGTATGAGTATGAGTATGAGTATGAGTATGAGTATGAGTATGAGTATGAGTATGAGTATGAGTATGAGTATGAGTATGAGTATGAGTATGAGTATGAGTATGAGTATGAGTATGAGTATGAGTATGAGTATGAGTATGAGTATGAGTATGAGTATGAGTATGAGTATGAGTATGAGTATGAGTATGAGTATGAGTATGAGTATGAGTATGAGTATGAGTATGAGTATGAGTATGAGTATGGGTATGAGTATGAGTAAAAGTAAGAGTTCATCAATTTACGACGAAATTTTGATTCCTGGAATCATTGATTTTCGTATACTACATTAAATTTAAAGAAAAAACTCTTGGGGTACAATTGTAAAATTTCGTATTAAAGAATTTGTTTTTATATGAAAGTGGACTCTAACGATCATTGGGCAAAATAGAGGCCCAACTTCTAAGAGGAGGAAACTTTCGCATTAATGGGTTATTAAAAAGGTACGGGGTTTCAATTTCTTCAATCTCTTTTGTAATCTAAGCGCATTTCGTATGCAGAAAATTGGTTTTGCTTGTTAAATTACCGCATCATGTAGTCTCCACGGTCAACCAAAGATGGCGGTCCTTGGAAGAAATTTTTATATATTTTACACTACTCAATAAAAATGCCTATGAAATCTTCAATTATAAAACATATTGAATGAAACTTTAACCAATCTAAGCTCATTAACAGGGGGCTAGTTCTGAGCTGTTTTTTTTTAGGTTGTTGTTCTTGGGACAGTGACGCATGTTTGAATTTGTTTTTGGTTTTTTCCGGAAAGTCTCTTATTTTTAATGAGCTGTGTTTTCTTGAAACTCTCTCAAATCCTAATTCTAAATCCTAACATTTCTAGCTCTCCTCTTTCTGGTGGTACCAAATTTTTTTTGCAAATTATGGCGCCTTTTGGAGTATTTAAGCTTTAAACTGTGACTATTCCGAATATGCTCTGAAGCTGAAGCGTTCGATTGCCCGCTTGAGTTAAAACTAATGACAGCAACTGAACTGGATTTCTAGTACTGTACTGGATTCGAGGTCTAAGTACTGGAATAAATCCTGTACTGGACTTTGCACTAAAAATTAAATGTTCAACAATCTCCAGACTGGTCTAGCGTTAGAAAATCGGTTCACATTGTTGACCAAAACGGATCATCGGATATGTCTTAAGACTATTCGGAAATGTTTCAGCAGCTAGGCTATGCAAAGAATTACTGCTCGGCCGGCAAATTAAGGGATTGGTGTTCCAACAATAAGTCGACAGATGAGCGCTGGGGACGAGATTTTCCGGCACATTGCAAAAAAAGCAAAAAAGTTCCCTTGGATGAATTTGCAATGATAGTCGAATTCATTTTGTGTTTTCCTGGTTCGTCAGTGCTGGCCGAGCGAGCTTTTGAAAAAGCCAAAAAAATCTGGAAGCAGGAATCTTCACGTGTGCAGTCTAAGCTCCATGCTGCAAGTCAAATGCGGATTTTTATTTTCAATTTGGAAATAATTCCTTGCATATATTTTGAGGATTTAAATTAGTTTCTTTAAAGAATTATTTCAACCCATGCTTTAAGGCTTGTAAGAAGTCTTAACTTCCGAGTGTAGGGTACTAAAATTTTAAAACGAAAAAAAGTGAAAAGGTACAGTCAAGATTTTTTTTGAGGCTTTCTAAATAAATTATCAAAAATTGGTGCTTGTGCGTCTAACCGTTTAGACGCTACAGCTTTTTTAAGCGATGCGAGCATTTTGCTCATATTATTCCCAACGTGTGACGTAAGACATGTCATATAAACTGAAATTTTTTGAACGAAATTTTGCTAAAAATAAATTCACCTTCACCGTGGCGTGGCGGCCGTGGCGTAGTGGGTAGAGTGTGTGACTCTTACGCCAGAGAATCCAGGTTCGAATCCTTCATCCGACACAGAAAGTTTTTTCAATTGAATTAATTTTTCTGTTCGGCCGTCACCTCTCTGCAGACAATGGCAAGCCTCAGACAGTAAAAACTGCCATGAAAAGCTTCTTGAGAACATAAGCTGTTCGGAGTCGGCGTAAAACATGTAGGTCCAGTTCTCGATCATTTGTGTGCAAACATCTCACATCACACACAACACAATTGATCAAAAGAAGCTCGGTCAAAGTCCTTTCAAGGGCTGAAATGGCCATTTCGTTTTTTTTTCATCGTGGCGTATGAGTATCATTTAATTGAATAAAGACCTCTGCTCACTTACGTAACGTAACGAAACGAAACGACAAGCAGGGGTCAGAATTCTTTGGTTTTATAGCCACCGGCTTTTTCGTCGGTCGTTGCCGTTTCATCGCCGGTTAGTGTGCATGAATACATAATATCACAGGGTAGTTATATTTTGTAGTTCCGTTACGTGTCGTAACTGGGCAGAGGCCTTTATTTGAAATTTTATTAAATGACACTCATACGTCATGGTGTACTATTATACCAATATCAAGATCAATATGAAAATTAATACAAATAAGAAGAAAACAAAATTCATCTATTAACTCAAAAGCTTTCTTATCTTCTTTATACTTACTAAATTCACTTAATTCTCGCAAAATACAAAATGCATTATTTTGATATTCTGCCAGCTTTGGTTAGGGAAGTGTTAAACAACTGAATTTAATAACCACTTAATTTATGCTTCCAAATATCTCAAACATTTAAATTTAATCAGCTGTTCTATCTACTCCTTTCGACACAAATAACCTTTTCTAAATTTTAACAGTTTTTTTTATGTTAACACTTCTCAACTTTATGTCGATGAAGGTTTAAAGAACGTGTAGAAAAGAAGAATGTGCTAGAATGAGCGGTACAAATAAATATTTAAGAAAATTTAGTCGGAGTTACGGTGTTGAAAAATTTGCACATTTTCAGAGCAGCCAAGCGTAACGATGTGTTGCGAATAGTATGGTAAGCGGCAACACACGCATACATAAATGACAACACACAAATACACTTATACGGTTTTTACACACAAGCTTAGAAACCTATAAACTTAAACTGTACTGACATCATCAACAGCTGCTATAGAGGCGGCACTGAGCGATGATGAGCGAGCAAAAGTTGAAGCACCCAAGGCACCCAAGTGGATGCCAAAGTAGGTGGTATAATGGGTGGAGTGGGCAGGCATTCTGCATCTTCCTCTTCTTCAGAGTCAATTGACTGTGACTCAATTGGATTTTGACACTAACATTGCCGTTCGACTCTAACAACATATGTGCTGGCAACTACGACACTAATACAAATGCGCAGCGCTGTCGACGCACACGCACACACACACACACACTGGGATACTTCTAGTCACAGTGCTAAATACGTACGAACACATAAAGCTACAAAATGCAAATAAAAGTTAACATGCCGTGAACCCCTTTTTTATGCTTTATCCTTTATATTGTCGTGCCTGCTATTCAATTGAATTGTTGACTGCAGCAGCAACATGTTGTTGTTGCTATTGTAGTTGTTGCTACATAGATTTTAGCATTACTGCTGCAGTTTGGGGCAAAACTAAAACTTAATTGAGTCAGGTTTTAAGAATTGTAGTGAGGGCTTAGAGGAGTAGACTACATACACTGCAGTAGAATGGTATTAAAGGTGTTCTTTTTGATCAAAAAATGACTGAAATTTTCCATTCAAACAAACCGCTGCTTAGATATTGTCAAAAATTTATTTTTTTTTGGGTTGATAAATCTGTTATCTGTCGGGAGTTTGTGCAGAAAAGCTGTGCAAACAAGTCAGTCTTTGTTGTCTGCTGTGAATTTTGCAATGCCAAATTAAGTTGAGCAAAGAGTTTGTCTGAAATTTTGTGTTTTTAACAAAATATTATGTGATATTATCTCGCAGTTGGCCAGAACTGTGGGAAACTATATCGTGGTTTCTTTGTCACGACAACATCTCATTTTGTATGCTGCTTTTAGACCAAGAACAACGTTCATATTGTTCCGCAAGCTCCGTATTCACCTGACATGGCTCCAGTGATTCTATTCGCATGGCTTAAGTTACCACTTCACGGAAAGCCATTTAAGACGATTGAGGCGATAAAAGAGAATACGTGGAAGTAACTGAAGGCGATTCTAAAATCAACCAATGGAATTTGTTTTCAAGATTGGAGATAACTTTGAAGGAAATTAATTTAATAGCGGCCGTTCTTAACTGTTTTTGTTTTATTAAAGAATTCTATGTATTTTTTATTAGAAGGTTGTAAATTTAAATAAAGTTCGTACAATTTTTTAATTGAAGTACCCAATGAGAAAAACTTAATAGTCTCCACACAAAAATTAAATATGAAATAATTTATTTAGTAAAATGTTTATTTAGAAATTATTTCCATATTGAAAATGGAATAAATTTGAATTGTTCTTAGCCTACTACATTTACAATAGCATGCAAACTCTATTTACAACACTGCAGTTGTATTTTCCCTGCTTCCTATAGTTAACGAGACATCGTCAGAACGTGCGCTTCATTGAATCAATTTGCGTTGAGCTTGCACAGAAAATGCATAAAATTTTAAAAATAGAAAAGAACTTTTTTTTTATTTTTTGTAGTTATTATTATTTTCAATATTCCATTCCTGTTTCCTTTTCACTGTTTACCTTTTTTTTTTTTGTATTTAATTCGGTTAATAAATTAAATTGCACTGCATTCGTTGCGGTTGAAAGCTTTAATTTTTCTCTATCAGCGTTGCAAATCAACAATGCGCTGTGGCTCAGAATAGGTTTTCATTGGTCAAAATTCTATAACTTTCCAAAACTCCAAAACTCCACATGTTTCACACAGGTAGAATGAAATGGGTTGATTAAAAAAACTCTAGGCACTATTTTAAGTAGCAGTATATATATTTTGCATATGCCCCTATCTTATAGAGTTGGAATAAAAAGGGTAAATAAAACTGAAAAATCCTTTAAATTGCATGCAATAAAATACCTAACTTTTAAATTGAACATATCATTGCATACTTATAGGGATGCGTTTCAAATATCCTCATTCGAATATTTGTGTGAGTAATTTCAGTAAAACGGAAAAAGCTTCTACGGGGGGTAATGGGGGATAATGGGGGGGTATACAAGTATAAATGGGATGAATGAGAAGACTTTCACCTTTAATTGTATGCTTTCATTTTTTTGATCCGTTTTGATCCTGAGAAGTTCTATTCCACTAAAGTTAAAATTTATACAAAAAACAGTCATTTTGAAAACATTTCGTAACACCCAAAATATACATAGTACATCTACAACCTTTTGCGATAACTTAACGATAATAGTCCAGCCAACCTAACAAAAAAAAAAATCAACCCTCTATTGATTATAGTTTGCGAGCAATGGCCATTGAGTTTAGATGCAAAAATAAAAAACTCACCTTTTTCTGAAATTAGCTAAAATAGTTGTGCTTAACCGCATGCCTCGCCCACAATTCTAGATATTTTGACCTAAATTTTTGGCTACCTAACTTTGGATATATTTACTACAAAATGGTGCAAAAATTGTATAAATCGGTTACCACAAAAAATGGGTATTTTGGTGCAACGCACCACAGTGCGACGCACAGTGATTTGAACGTAGTATTAAATATTATTCCATGTTGTGATTTCTGTTTTATTTTTTTTACATTTAAGGTCCATAAAGAAGCGTGGCACTAATATAAAATGATATTTGTACATATTTTTTTTGTACCTGAGCCAATTTTGTCAAGTCTGTCTGCCACTTTACATCCACCTCTTCAGCTGTGATCATAATAACAACCATAACTTTGAAGCTCTTGTATTGAAATTCGATATATATTAGCTTTTCTCTACAATATAAATCTCAAGTTCGAAAATAAGCTATATTGCATAGAAACCACATCTAACTTTCGAACAAAGTGACGTCATCATAATAACAAAATAATATATATTGACTTCAGATTTCACTCATAAATTTTGATACTATAAACGGACTTCAAGTTTGCAATTTAAAATAATAGGATGGAAACCACGACACACAAAGTGACTTCATAACCGTACAAGGTGACGTCATCATAAGAATGAAACCTTTATAATTTCGAATAAACTTTAACACGGTTTCACTAAGGTTGAAAAAGTTCACAAAAGCAAAACTTTACAAATGTTTCTTCTTACAAAAAATACATAAAACTCTACATAAAAATTTATTGCAATATGATTTCATCATATCATCTGCAGTACTAGCAAAATTAATGATTACAGAAGAAGCTCTTCTGAAAGAATATCAGCTAATCGTTTTAACAACTCAAGAATTTTCAATCGTAAATGCACAAATGAAGAAGCAATGGCATCTTCTTTCACTAATAACTCTACCTACTTAAATTAATTAAAAAGTATCGAACTAGCTTAAAGAAAATCCTTCAACATGCTCACGATGATGAATTAAATTAACCCAGATGTTACTGTTGTCCTACATGTAGGTCACCCACATCATGTCCGATCATGCACACGAGCGAATGGCAACGCTGGCAGCAAACGCTTGTTAACGTTAAATATTGTGAAATTCGCAAAATGCTAAATTATCATGTTCACTTTGAAAGGTAAGCAAATTTAAATATATAAATGTGCAATAGATATTTAAGTATTATTCTAAAATTAAAGTTAAATGAGTATATTTTTAGAAAGTGATTTTGAAATTATAATATTTTTTGAATTACTCAATATTTGAGCGATTGAAAATTGGTGTCCTATATATATACAGGATATTAGTTACTTATATGTCTACAATGTTATTTTATTTTGGAGGGCTATCGCTTCATGCAGCTCTTGCTTTGTTGGAAGACGACGAAGAAATAGGTAATTTGGCTGATGAAATCACAATATTTTCACATGTGGTGATATAACTGATGAAGAAAGTGGTGCTGAGGAATCAGTCAATATCAATAATTTGCCACCTTTACAACTGCAAGCTCCAGCGGAAATAAGACTGTAAGTCCAAAAGAATACCGAAGTTATTTCATCAGATGATTCCGACGACGATTTGCCGTTTAGCTTACTACAAGCTAAATTGGCACCAAGCAAGAAAAAAAATAAACAAGCAAACACCAGTGAAGAAGCAAAAAACGTTCAGTTCGATAAAAGAAGGTTTACCGTCAGCAGAAAGTAATTTTCAAAGGCGAGAATGTTTTGAAGTTTGTGAAACTGCAATGAAAATTTTTTCTAAATTTTTCGACGATGAAGTAATTGAACTGATTTTGACTGAAACAAATAAGTATGCATTAAAACAAAATCGTCCCGGAGACATTAAAAAATTTGAAATAATGGCGTTTGTTGGAGTTATAATCCTCAATGGTTATGTTCAAGTGCCAAGGCTCAAAATGTATTGGGAAACCGGACAGGATGCGCACAGTGTTTTGGTTGCTGAAGCAATTACCAGAAATCGTTTTGATTTCATTTTTTTTAATTGGCACGTGTGCGATAATGACATGCTGGATACCGGACCTTACTACGGCCGTCATGGCTGCAAACAGTATATTCATGCTAAACCGATTCGTTATGGGTACAAGCTATGGGTACAAACTGGTTTGAGCCATATCAAGGGGCGTCAACTAACATAAGCAAAGACTATGCAGACCTTGGTGTTGGTGCAGGAGTAGTGCTGGAGTATGCTAGGCTGTGCGTGTTAAGTGGCCAAAAGAAAAGTTTCATTTGTTTTTTTGACAACTTCTTCAGCTCTACCCTCTGGTCGAAAAACTTACAGAATGGAATCTCAACGCAACGGGAACAATCAGAGAAAATCGGTTGAAAGGAGCACATCTTATAAACACAAAAGATATGAAAAAGAAGAGCCGGGGTAGCATCGACTATGCCAAAATCACCAATCAAAATATTATTTCTGTAAAATGGCATGATAATAGTGTGGTTTGCCTTATTTAAAATATTGCTGGAGTTTCGCCTATTCACTCAGTTCAACGTTATTCTCAAAAGGAAAAGAAAAAAGTACAAGTTGAACAACCTCATCTTATTTATTTGTATAACGCAAATATGGGGGGCGTGGATCGTTCAGATCAAAACATAAGCCTCTATAGATCTTCAATTAGAGGGAAAAATGGTACACTCCATTGCTGGTTCATTGCATCGATATGGCACTTCAAAACAGCTGGCATTTACATCGCGAACATGGAGGACAACTTGATCAGCTAAGTTTTAGGCGAGTAATTGCTACAATGCTACTGCAGCAAAATCGTAAGTGCTCAAATTATCAAAAAGGTCGTCCGAGTACCTCGCAGGTGCCTGATCTACGCTACGACCACCTTGACCACCTTGTTATAGTTTAAGATCGTCAAACGCGATGTGCATTCTGCCATCAAAAAACTACTACAAGATGCTTGAAATGCGATGTGGGAGTACACACCAAGTGTTTCGTGGATTTTCACACTAAGGTGTAAATTATTTTTATAATACCCTATCTTCCCAATGTCCTTTATATAGTATGCCTCTAAAAACTCATAATTGAATAAAAAAATTTTGTTTTTTATGTTTTTTTTATCCATTTTTAGGCAATTTATACAAAAAAAATTAAAATTTTTCACGCTGAGTAAAATTTGGGCTTATCTGGGATAAATAATGCATTAAAGTGTTTTTATTTTTTACTCTTAAATGAAGCTCAAAAACAAATATTATCTAAGAATTTTAAAAAACAAAATCAAACACAAAATAATGCGCATCGTCACATTTGCCAAAGAAATTTACAAGAAAAAAAAAAAAAAATCCTGTATGCGTTAACAGAAGTTACGCGACATTTGCATGCATTTGCTGTTGTTTATACGTGTTCAAAATTAGGTGATGTCCAACAGCGGCTTGTGCTGTTATTTTTGTATAGATGATCCTTATTCCTAAGAAAAATAATGTTCTTTTTTTTAATTTTGTGGGGAAACACATATTTTAATTTATACCATAAAAACTACTTATTTTTTTTTTGTTAAATTTTTAAATGATATTTAGGGGCCACTACCAAGACACATTGGTAGCAAAAAGTGGTCACAACTAGAACACGATCTCGTATCTACATGAAATCAGGTACCTATACTTTTTTGGGATAGATAAATATGAATCTGCAGTTAAGAATTTAAAATTCCAAATGGCGGCTCCATATGACTTATATAACCAAAAACGCACTTATATGAAATTTTCGGACGCCATTTTGAAACTTTAAATCTGTGTTTAAAAAAATACGTGAACCTTAGATGTTTGTCCTTTATCACATTTCCAAAGCTAATTCAAATCGGCGAATGACACTAAGAGACGTTTTCTAGTGAGAGGGCTCAACTTTGACAACTGGTACGTGTAGCAACTTATAAATCATATAAAAAAATTAATTAAAAAAAACTCTTTCATATTAAGATATATACTAGCTGGAATATCCGGCGCTGCCCGGAGGTGTGTAGCATTCAGGGCGTGTAAAATGTAAGGAACGTGATACAACCAACAATGCACAATCATCAATGGATGCAATCTGAACCATACAATTTTGGATTAAAGCTTCAGCCTTCAGGAAAGAGAATTTTAATCAGATTCAAATAATCAAATAAACCTTTTTGAAGTGAAACTTTTATAGCCGCGTATACAACAATACGGCGAGCTAGATAGGGGGTAAGACCAATGTAACAAAATGGTTTTTATGAAAACAACAACACAGCAATTCGCCGCACTAGTTGTAAAAAAAAAATGCTATTTAAAATTTTTTTATATTTTTGCTTCCACTGAGGATTGAACACAGTACGCTTGTATCCATAGCCGGCTGTTCTAACAGCTGTTCTAACAGTAGATCATGCTGATGTTAAATCAACAATCAGTACTTCTCATTTTCTTTTATGATTGAATTGAGTCTTTCTGAAACTACAGTACGGTCTTAAAATTTGAATCTGAACGTAGCTTTTTTTCAGAACATTAACATACTTTTAGGCATTTCTCAAATTGAATTTTGATAAATTCAGATTGATTGCATTGATTGATTTGGAAACAGCACATGCTGCAATATTAACGAATGTATCTTTGATTCTAAAATTTGTTTTAGTCTTAGATCTGCAAATTTCCATATAAATATCGTATCTTCCATTACCAACTGAGCTGTCAGATTACCTACGATATGTTGGTCGAAACTAACCGTCTTATTATGTATATCGAAAACGCAAACCATCTACAAGCAAGACACGAGAAGCAATAGAATTTTGTACAAAAAAAGTATTGCTTCTCGTGTCTTGCTTGTCGTTGGTTTGCATTCCTTCGGCGTTTTAATTTTTTTTTTTTTTGTAATTGTAAGCGGACTTTAAAGTCTTTTTGTCTGTAGCTAATTCTAACACATACGCTAAACTTTATTGGTCTATTATGATTCATTCTACTTCAACCTTTGTATGGAATGAAACCACTGTGCGATGTACTTTCGTTTGATTATCTTTGTGGTTAATATGAAAAAAACAACAACAACAACCATTTCAGTTTTCATTTAGTTTTATTGTTCTCTTGTTAAAGCTGTAATTAGCTCTAATGAGAAAATTCAATTTAATTATAGCAAAGCATCAATTCGTGAGTCATTAAAAATATTCGATACAAGAGTTTCGTAAATAACACAGTGGGGCATAAAATAATAACTGAAAATATCTCAAGGCCTTTCAGTGGTTATTGCAGCATAACACATACTTACTAGGGATATCTATATCAGAAGTTTTTTGCTATCCTGGGATTATTGGCATTAAAAATCTAAGTCCAGGGATCTCGGGATTGTTTCGGGATTGAAAAATTAAATTAAATAAATAATTTCAAATTTCTTTATTTTAAATTTCTGAGTAAAAAAGACTAATATATTATTACAAAAAAACTTTATAATGAATAGTGTGAATAGTTTATAATGAATGAATATAATGAATAATGAAAAAAATGAATTTACATGAATTAATAAATAAAACAAATATTTGAATTAAAATTAATAACTTCAGCAAAGTTTTAAATAAAAAAAAAAAAAAAAATAAAAAATAATCTATTTCTATTAGGTTGTCCCAAAAAAGTTGAAGTTGTTTTTTTATGTGGTACCCTCTGAATTTTATCGTTTGATGTTGAAATAAATGTAAATAAAATTTCATTAACTTAGGACCATGGGAACCCGTGCCCGCTTGCATCGATACATGTCAGTACTTGGTGATATAGGAAAACATTTCTAATTTTTTCAAAAACTCAAATAACTTTTGTATTCCTTTTTGTATTAAAAAAAAAAATCGAATAAATTAAATTAATTAACCCTCTAACGCTCACGAGTGCTTTGAGGCACTCTTCACAAAAGTCGCACTGATGGAAAATGCAACAACTCTTTTAGTAAATAAGCTTTGTTTTACAGTTGCTAATAGACGTAGCAAAATATTTGTAAAAGCTTTGAAAGCTCTTGAAAGCTCCCTTCTATCACTTTTGTTCTGCTTTACGCTAGGCACGTGCATTTGCAAACAAAAAAATTGTGCAGATCGTTGCTGTGCTATTAAATACCGATTTCAGTGGTTTTGAGTTTCTTGATCGCAATCAAAATTATTTTTCTAAAAGATATACTTGTGTTTGATAATTCTGAAGTTTGATTTATGTGAATAAAGGTAAGTTATAGTTTGGGGCAGTGTTTTATTGATGAGTGCCTTGAGGCACTCTTGGGCATTGAACAGTACATTTTTTGCCGCTTTTTCCTCATTTGGCGCAGTGCTCCTTCTTTTCTTTTCATTTGTTTTGATTCGATTTTCTTTTACTGAAAAACATACAGAAATGGCAGCACGAGTCCATAAACGTTTTAAATTATCAGATTTAAGTCATGAACAATCACAGAAAATGTTTGAGGCAATCGAATCAGATGACGAGTTGAGTAGTGAATCCAGTGAATCCAGTGAAAATGAAGAACCCGACATAGATTTTAATGAATCAGAAAATGCAGCAGTGGACTTAGCAGGCACTAGTGAAATAAATCGCGATGCTCAAGCCACAACATCGAATAAACGGTTGAAAAGACCTCTATCGCCTTTGGCATCGATTGAAACGTCTGGACCCACATTTCTTCCTTCGTCTGGGGGCTTCAATGGTTCTGGTAAGATGTAGTAAAAAAAAGCGCTTCCTCGAACAAAAAATATTTGTTTTTAGGTATACAATCTATAACTAAGGATAACAAAGAGTTTGCAAAAATGATTTGGCGCCAACAATCAATGCAATTGCATGTTAATGAAGTAGTATTTCAAGGTGATACTTCACTGCCAGCTGAAATATTAGACCTTCAGACTCCGATGCTAATATTCCGCTATTTCTTTACGACGAACTTGATTGAAATTATTGTAAAAGAAACCAATCGCGCAGCTCTAGCAGAAAATATCAACACACAATTCAAGGTAGACGTAGATGATATACACCACTATATTGGAATTTTGATATATCGGTATCCAAATTTGAGGAGTTACTGGGGTAAAAATGCATTTGCACCAATTCAGAATTGCATGTCCCGAAAAAAATTCGAAGCCATAAAGCAATTCTTATCGCTAAGAAATGAAGACGAACGAGTGATAAAAGGTCAACCAGGATACGACCCTTTGTTTCGCATAAGAAACTTTGCTGACGAATTGAACATAAGATTTGATTCAGTGCCAAAACAAGGTCGCCTTTGCGTCGATGAACAAATGTGTGGTACAAAAATGAAGCATCACCTTCGGCAGTATATGCCAAATAAGCCACACAAATGGGGTATTAAATTATTCGTACTATGCGATTCTTTCGGATATGCCTATAGATTCGAAATTTATAGCGGGGCAGGAGATAATGTAATTTTGCCAGGCCACCCAGATATTGGCGCCTCGGCTAATGTTGTTATTCGTTTATGTGAAACGGTAAACAACTTTGTTAATCACATTATATATTTCGACAATTTCTATACGACAGTTCCATTATTGGTGTACCTGCGTGCTAAAGGTATTTATGGCCTAGGAACAGTGCGAGCAAACCGCATTCCTAACTGCACATTGCCATTGGATAATAAAATCAAAAATGAGCCAAGAGGATTCGTTACAGAATATGTTGGATCCGCATATGGTGTACAAATAAGCAATGTCTTATGGAAAGACAACAAAGCCGTTCGTTTGTTATCCACATATGTTGGAGCCAAGCCATTTATAAAAGAAAATTTTATTGAACAAATCCCAAAGGTGTCACGTTGCGATAGGAAATCAAAACAGCATCTCCAAATCGATTGCCCGCAAATTATACGAGAATATAACTGCCATATGGGTGGCGTGGATCTGATGGACGGGCTCATTGGCCGTTATAAAATTAGAACAAAAACCAGAGATGCGACTGTTCGGCTATTTTACCATTTAATTGATATGACGGCAACGAATGCATATCTATTGTACAGACGCATTGAAAGATATAAATTTCGTAACTCTAACACGATTTTAGAAAAGAATGAAGAAAAGTTGATTGAGTTACCGGAATTTCGAGACGGCATCGCTGCAGGCCTAGTTGCCTATCAATCAAAACAGTCAGTTGGTCGGCCCAGTGGTGGATTGAATCGAACATCTACAGCAAGTTCTCCAAAACCAACTACATCCAAAATTGGCAGCAAAACTATTCACCCGGTTGCAGATATCCGATATGACAATATCAATCATTATCCTGTCTGGCAAGATAGGGAGGGTGGCAAAAAATGGTGCAAGTATTGTAAAAAATCTCAAACGCAATGTTTTTGTTCCAAATGTAAGCTTCATTTATGCTGCTCGAATCATAAAAATTGTTTTTTTGACTATCATAACAAAAAATAAAAAATGTTTTTCTCAATTCTGATATTAATTTGTAATAATTTTAAAGTGTACTTAATAAAGCCCAACAAACTGTAGTACTAAAAATTTACTGTGTTTTACCACTTAAGCCCCAAAAGTGCCTCAAGGCACTTATTCATAATTTGTCTCATAGATGATAAGCCATTGTATGTACTGACTTGCAAAGCATTTTTTTGAAATCAGAGGCCCAAATTTATCCAAAAAAAAATTATTTCCATAATTTTTACTCATTAATTTAGAAAGGGTCATTAGAGGGTTAAGAAATTTAAATAAAATCCTGTGGAAATATTTTCTTAAACTTTACATAATTTCATATGCAAAAATTGTGTAATTATGTTGAATAGCTTGGTAGTTATGAATTTTTTGCTAGAAGTGTGTGTACCTTAGAGCAGAACAAATTTTTAACCTCATGGTATTCATAGGTATATTTTTGAAAACTACGCATTAAAAAATTAATTTCTGCATCTTTAGTTTTTGTCTGTGACATAACTTTTGACTGCGCCCGAGGGTTTATATATTTCATTGCCATTCTTTTCTAAACCAAAAAAATTAAGATAAATAAATAACACTTGTCAAGAGTAACCTATGATGCCATGTATGCTTTAGAAGATATTCAGATTCAAAGATCACCAAAATCGGTCATTCATCGGACAGAAAATATGCTCAGGACAAAATTGTAGATCAGATAATTCTCTACAAAAATGCCCTAAACAGTTTTAACTTAAAAAAGTTTCCACGCTATGCGACTAGATGTGTTTAAATAGCGCAAAGTAGAAATTTCATACTTTAATTTCATACATACATGTAAAGAATCTGCTCAAAGTTAATATGAAATTTTTACTTTGCGCTTTTCAAGCATATCTAGTCGCATAGCGTGGAAGCTGTTAAGGGCATTTTTGTAGAGAATTATCTGATCTACAATTTTGTCCTGGGCATATTTTCTGTTTTACAAAGAGGAGCGGATATATAAGCGAATGACCATTTTTGGTGATCTTTGAACCTTAATATATCCATAGCAGGAAAAATTGCCGAAAAGCAGAGAATTTTGGGAAATACTGAAAGTTTAAAGAAATCGTGTGGTAGAAAACGGAAGACTTCTGTGCAGGATGACCGGCACATATTGATCTTTGAAAAAAAAGCCACTTAATTGAGCAAGATAAATTAGAGAATATTTAAATTTAAATATCTCGTCTCGTACGGTGCAAAGAGAATTGAACGATAAAGAAATAAAGAACTTCTATGCGAAGCCGCAAACATTCGAAAACTACTTGACTTTGCGAAGAAGTATTTAAATATGTCCGAAACGTTCCGGAATCACATTATTTGGTCTGATGAGTCCAAATTTGAATTAAAAAAACTTAAAAATATGTAAGTGGGCTTGGTGTGAACCCTCCCAGAGACTTAATCTGAAAAACATATCACCCACTGTAAAACATGGAGGAAGCTCTTTTATGGTACGGTGACGTTTTTCTTCAGTTGGAATAGGTGAACTCGTAAAAATACTCGAATATTTTGAAAGAAAAGTGATTTTATATTTCAACAAAATAATGATCACAAGCACATGAGTAACACTGGAACGCAGTATTTTTTTCAAAATAAAAACCAAAAAATTGTAATGGCCTCCTTAATCTTCGAATTTGAATCCGATTGAGAATTTGTGACTGATTTTAGATAATCAAATTTCAGTTGACTCACATAGAAATATTAAATCGTTAAACTTACTCATAGATTTTTACATAATTTTGGATTCAAACTGTGTTTTTGCACGGTTTTTGTCCAATATAATTTGATTGATTAATAACTTTATATTTTTGTCTAATCAACTTTAAAACTTTTGTTAAAAAAATCAACTTTTGTTAACTTTAAAAAATTTTGACTGTATTAACTTTATTGCACTTGAATATTATGTTAGTTGCGTCTATATATGTTTATCTACATTGCTCAACATGAGTAATAATAAATATTTGTTATGTTGGTTTCTAGAGATTGTACTTATGCTATGATTCGTACTTTTTGTAAAATCCAGTCGGGTCTAAAAATATGTCATATACGTATCAATGCTCAGAGCTTAGTTAGGAAAATTGATGAGTTAAGGTATCTATTTGTGAATTCGAATGTTGATGTTTTATGTATCTCCGAAACGTGGTTTTTGCCGACAATGCATAGCAATATATTAGTTGCTGGTTATAGACTGTTTAGAGCCGACAGAGAGTGTCATGCAGGGGGAGTTGCCATTTTTGTCCGAGAAGGTTTAAACTGTAATCTGCATTGTAAGTCAGTTGCAAACAGTGCCATTGAATATTTGTTTATCCGAGTTACGAAAGGTAACTCAGATCTTCTTATAGGTTGTGTCTACAGACCACATCGTTCCATCGACCTAAGCCACTACTTGATACTTTACACGATATAACATTAAACTGCATAATAACAGGGGACTTCAATAGCAACATCTTTACTGAAAACAGGCTTGTGTCGGAAATGATTGCTTTAGGTCACTATATTGTTAATACAACAATTCCAACTCACTTTAGTAGCGCTGCCAGCTCACTCTTGGATTTATTCTTTGTAAGCGACAAATCCAAAATTAAATTTTATAATCAGCTTTCAGTTCCTTGTTTTTCAAAACACGATCTGATCTTTCTAACGTATGAATTTGTAATAAATTGCTCTCCGCAGAGCTACATATATCGTAATTTTAGAAATATTAATTATCAGCAGCTTTCACTTAAACTGGAATGCAATTTTCTACATGCCTTCCTTAAATCAACAAGTTGAGTACCTTCAAGCTATGATCACGACACTATTCGAAGAATTTGTTCCACTAAAAGTGCGCTGCTTGAAGCAGAGCCAGCAACCTTGGTTTAGTACTAATATTAAAAACCTAATTCATATGCGTGACATTGCTTATAAAAGGTGGAGGCGCTACCGTATGGCTTCTTTGTATGAGACTTACAAGAACTTAAGAATAAGTGTTGTAAAAGAAGTAAAATCTGCTAAATCTAGGTTTTATGAAGAAAACTTTAATAGGGCTCTTATAGGTAAACAAACTTGGAAACAAATACGAAATATCGGTATAGGGAAAAATGCTTCTAATACGTGTTCTAACATTGATCCAAATACACTTAACGAAAAATTTGTAAATATCCCATGCGAACCAATCGGAACAAATGCATACTTTCAAGCCAACAGTGTAGTTTCCCTGTAGGAAAATCAACTAATTTAAAAGTAGTTGATAAAGTAGTTTTTTGTCAACCACAACTAGTTGAAATTCTGACTTTTTTCCATAGAACGAACTAACTTATTTTGTATGGTGATGTCCGCTAAATAAGTCAATTGACTTTCGTCTGCATATATTTTCAACTACTTGTTAAATTAGTTACATTTAAATTATTTTTTTAATTGCTTTAAAATAACCAATTGAAAACTATTACTGATGGCCTGAAGTTAATAATATTTGATGAAATAACATGGTTAAATATATATAAACTTGTAATGTAATAAAAATTTGCAATTTAAACATGTCAACATCAGAGTAGTTGCCGCCTTAATATAATTAAAAGTAGTTCATATACTGGTTTATTTTAAATTAGTTTTTTAATTAGTTGTTTTTAAAAACAAGTTAGTTTGTTCCTATAGGGTTCTGCACAAAATGTGTTTAGTTTTAATTGTGTTAGTGTTCTAGATGTTTTACAGTCTTTTCTTCGCTTAAAGTCTAATGCGTGTGGTTTCGACAACATTCATACTGTATTTGTCAAAGCACTTCTTCCAAAGCTTCTACCCCACCTGACTCATATTTTTAACACAGCATTAATGACCTCCTCATTTTCAAATAGCTGGAAATTTGCAAAAATAATACCAGTAACTAAAGCTGATAACGACTTTCGACCAATAGCTATATTACCCTACCTATGTAAAATAATGGAATCTTTGATGACGCAAAAAATTAACGAATTTTTAACTGATAATTTAATAATAAATGAATGTCAATCTGGTTTCAGACAAAGGCGTAGTTGTATAACTACCCTTATTGACGTAACAGAGGGCATTCGGACGGAACTGGATGACAATAAACTTACCTTTTTGACACTATTAGATCATTCAAAAGCATTTGACACAGTATATCATGACATTTTATGCACTAAATTGTCTAAATTGTACAACTTTTCTGCGACTGCAGTAAAACTTATAAAATCATATCTATCTGGTAGACAGCAAGCGGTGTATAAGTCAAATAACAATGGAACTAACACTATATCTCAATCGCTCTTTACGATAAGAGGTGTGCCACAGGGATCAATCTTAGGACCCCTACTTTTCACAATCTATGTAAATGATCTACCAAATGTGTTGCATGACTGCAATATTCATATGTATGCAGATGATGTGCAACTTTACACTAGTTGCTATCGAGACCAAATACCTGATTGTGTCACAAGACTTAATAACAATCTGAGTAGCATACACAAATGGGCTTCTATCAATGGCTTGTGCCTCAACCCTAAAAAAACGAAATGTCTTGTAATAAACAAGCACAATATGGATGTATCAATGCAACCTAAAATAAAAATGCATACTTCTGAAATTGATTATGTACAGTCTGCAAGAAACCTAGGAGTAATATTTGACAAAAAACTTTCCTGGAATTCCCACATTGTAGGGACGGTTGGAAAAGTATATGGAATGCTGCGCGCACTTCGGGCCACGCAACACTTTATTCCGCAAAGAATCAGAATGATACTTTCTAAAGCTTACCTGATACCAAAATTGCTCTATGGTAGTGAAATTTTTACAAATTGTGATACTGCAAGCAAACAAAAGCTAAACGTTGTATTTAACAATATCGCGAGATATATTTTCTGCCTCAAAAATCGGGATCGCGTATCCACGTATTCAAAACAAATTTTAAAAATGAATTTCAACAAATTTCTTGACTACAAAACCGTAATATTACTGCACAAAGTTATCTTTACTCAAGAACCACCTTATTTGTATAACAGACTCACCCTTTCACGCTCAAGCCGTAATAATCAAATTGTCCCACTTAGGCACTTATCTCTAACGTCAGAACGTCAATTTTTCTTATACTCTGTCAAACTATGGAACTCATTACCATCCCGACTGCAAATGATAAGCAATGTAGAACAATTTAAAAAAACGCTTATTCAAATATATCAAGTGCAATAAATAAATTTGTAAAATTTGTGGTATTAAGGTAAATAAATTGGTTATATATGATGTCTTAGTTATGTGATTTGCAATGTGTACTCTCTTCTTATTTGCTTTTCTTTTCTTATTAAGTTTTTTCAATTCTTGTTTTCTTTTCACTTTATTATTTCTTTATCTTCTTTAATTTATAAAATCTTTTAATTTAATTATCTTTAATTCATAAAATTCTTTAATTTTAATGTCCAGTGCAAAACTCTTTCTAAAATTTTTGTTAATTTCCATAAAGTATTTTGTTTAACTATTATTATTGTTTAAATAAATCTCTGTCATGCTAAATTATTTGTTAGATATATACTTAATTAAAATCATGTTGTTAGGGCAATATTATAAGATTATCAACTTGCTGTCCTAAAAAGAATTATTCAAATAAATAAATAAATAAATAAATCATTATATTAATAACGTACATACGTGAACATCGATTCTTGTCGTACACTTTTTATGTGCTTATTACAAAAAAAAGTTCAATGAAACCTATATCATTCGAAAGGCATTGTGTTATAGATGATTAGAAAATAAAAATTTATCCATAAAACGCATTTGGTCAAGCGTTTAAAGACGGATTCTCCGACCATCTTATATACGTTTTTTTCATATAGAGTTTTTACGCTCTATCTCCCTCTACACAGAATGGGAGAGTAACAAGAACTTCTGTTAGCTCTTTGGCTTGATTAACTGCGTCGTATTCTCTTAAGTCAGATCCACTGACCACCTTCAACAAGCTCACCAATATTTTTTTATATGCAGTTTTTCTTTCTATCTCTCCCCACGCAATGAATTGGCTGCAGGCTCTTTGACTTGATTAACTTTTTTAATTTTCGCTGTGCCTACAAGCCTATATTAGTCCCAATTTAGTCCCAATTTAGACATGCCGATATGACGATGATTTCTCTCACCGATTTTCAGTTTGTGGATGCAGTTTTGACAACAATAGCGATTGCAATTAATTTTTAATGCACTATTTTTATTTGGAGTAATAATAATTTCATTCTGTTGTTCATTGATAAAAGAAATGTAAGATTAAAAATTTTTAATTTATTATGGGGGTCTTCTCATTGAGCAACTTTTTTTTTTTCAACTTTTTTTTTTTTTGCATTTATTTATAGCTTGGGTAGTTGTGAATATGCCCCTAAAAGGATTTTTAGAAATTCGAAATACTTTAGAAGATACAGCCTTTTTTGTGAAGCAAGGTCTGATGGACAAGAAGGTGATGGAGGTAATAAAACCAGCTTACGAAGCGCTGTCGGCAGATAATTTGCTTGAAAGATGCCTTGGATCTGAAACTCAGAATTCCAATGAGTCCTACAATTCTGTTCTTTGGTCACTTTCGCCCAAACACATCAACTCAGGCGCACGCACCATCGAAGTGGCCAATTTCATTGCAACGTGCCTCTTCAACGACGGTTTTATACCCATACTTAAAATTATGGGTTTGATGGGTATTGCGATTGGCAAAAACGCATACGAATACGCACTATCTCGCAATGAAGACAGATTGAACCGATCAGAGAATCGAGCTGCGGCATCATCAAAAGCTGGCAGAACGGCTCGCAGAGCAGAGAGGGCAGCAGAAAGCAGTTTCTACGAAAAAGAGGAAGGTGGCCTGTATGGAGCTGGCATCGCCGACTAATATTTGTAAGTAAAAATTGTCAGCTCTTTAAAACTGCATTTAAACATTTTTGATTTTTTTTTTTTTTTCCCAAAAAAATTACTTCAAACTTTAAACGCGTTTATCTCGAACCCACGTTTTTCGAACTGGCGGCCATGATATCTCTAGTTCAACTGAACCGATTTTCATGAAACAAAATGGAATCGACGCAGAATTGTCTCCATTCTCGGGTGAACCTCGACCATAATATTAAAAAATTTTTTACTATTTTTTTTTTACACTAAACTACAAAAAAAAAACCCGAAATTGAAATTTTTTTTTTGAATGGCCGCCATTTTGTCAAAAAAAATCACAAAATTAAGCTTGAGGTTCACCCGAGAATTACATATATACTGATTATAACCCCGTTTTTTTTTTCATTTCAGACGCTCCGGAGACCCGGAATCGTGGCCGCCGTGACGACACCTTTTTTTTTCACCACCAACTTTGAAGTCTCATTACTTTTTGAACAGCCCACGTATCGAGGCAAAAAAAATTTTTTTATTTACTTTGAACCTTTTGTAATACAATAAATAAAAAAAGTTTTCAATTATTCTTTGCGTTTTCAAATAAGAATTTTTTTAAAAAGGGTCCAAGAAACGGGTTTTGAATGAGAAGACCGCCTTAAGTTTGAATTACAATTACAATTTTGCTTACTTACTTACTTACTTAGTTGGTCGTAACAACCCGTGTCCGGGTTTCAACCGACCTCATCAGCTCTCGCCAGGCGCCTCTGGTTTGCGCGCGCCTTCTCCAATCGGATACACCAAGTTCGGTTAGGGCTTCCTCAGCCTAGTCCATCCATCGGAGGCATGGTCTCCCTCGTCGTCGTTGACCAGCGACCCTCGCCTCGAGCACCTTTTTTGCTGGAGCTTCGTCGTTCATACGATGGACATGACCCAGCCAGCGTAGTCGCTGCACAGTTATACGCCGAACTACGTCAATGTCATCGTAGAGCTCATACAGCTCGTGGTTCATTCGCCGACTCGAACAGGACCGAAGATTTTGCGAAGAACTTTTCTCTCGAACACCCCCCGAGCGGCTGCGTCAGTTTGCGAAACTACCCATGCCTCAGCGCCATAAAGCAGCACAGGTAGAACGAGCGTCTTGTAGAGTGTTAGTTTTGTCGATCGAGAGAGGGCTCTGGAACTTAGTTGCTTACTGAGCCCGTAGTAGCACCTATTAGCAATTATTGTTCTTCGCTTTATCTCCAGGCTGATTTCGTTGTTGGTATTAATGACGGTGCCAAGGTAAACGAACTCCTTGACTACTTCAAAGTTATAGCTGCCGGATGAAACGTGGGAGTCTAAACGCCGCGCATATACTTTGTGTTACCCTGTTAAACCCACTTTGGCTGATTCATTTTCGATAGCGGTGAAAGCAGCGGTAACATCTCTCTTGGTTCTGCCGACAATATCAATATCATCAGCGTACGCAAGGAGCTGGACGCCTTTGTAGAAAATGGTGCCATTACGATGCACACCGGCCTTTCGTACGATCCCCTCCATGAGATGTTAAAGAGATCGCAAGACAGTGGATCGCCTTGCCTGAAACCTCTTTCGGTATTGAATGTTTCGGAGAGGTCATTTCCTACCTTGACGGAGCTGCGTGTGTTGCTTAACGTCATTCTGCAAAGTCTGATCAACTTTGCAGGTATACTGAACTCAGACATTGTTGCGTATAGGCAATCCCTTCTCGGGCTATCGAACCAAGAGATGGTGTGTGTCAATTAGATTTTCGTGGGTTTTCTCCAGGATTTGTCGTAGCGTGAAAATCTGGTCTATGGTGGACTTACCAGGTCGAAAGCCACACTGATAAGGTCCAATCAGTGTTTTTGCAATCGGCTTTAATCTTTCACACAGTACGCTTGAGAGAACCTTATATGCGATGGAAATAAGACTGATACCTCTATACCTCTAGAGGTACAATTTTGTTTAGTTTTGCTTAAAAAGAAACGGAATATATATATATGTATATCTTCTTATATATTAATACGCTAACACAAATCTTTAACCCCCTTTTTCTCAATTTATAGGCAACCGATTTGGTTGAAACTTATGTCATTTGAAAGCTCTCGTTCAAACCAAGTGCGCAATATAGTTTATATTTAAATGTTTTGTCATTAAGATACGTAAAAATTAAAAATTAAAAACATCTTTTCCCCCATATAAAAGAAGCGCTAACAAAATATGTTGCAAAGCTATACAGCTCTACTGAACAGCTTTGCTTTGGGAGAGTAGGTCCCAAGATTCAATATTCAGTGGCAATTCAATATTCAAGACTTTCTATTTGGTCACATGGTCATGCCATGGTCTCACAAATAGCACACTTTTTAATAATTTCAACAAGTCCAGTTTATGTTTTAAAACTTTATCTTTTTGGTGTTTTATTTCGTTTTAGCCGAACATGGAAGAAGTTCTTGGTTGATCACAAAAATAGCACACTCTACTTTAAATGATTAAATTAAATCACTCTCCATCTTAATAGTGTTTTAGGTGATCCTTTCAAATACATTTTATTTTACGCTTTATTTGTGTCAAAATTTTTTTAAGTCAAAAAATGGCAAAAACAATCTTTAGATATATTATATTTCTCCAAAAAAAAATGTTAGCAAAAAATTGCAAAGCATATCCACATAAAACCGCAAATCGGTTATACCCACATTTAAACTGTCGTAAAATGTCAGAAATGAATGAGCAATTTAATGTAGACTCTTCTCCGTTAAGACTTGTATGGAGACGAATCATACAATCAATGAAGCAATTTTGTTGAATTCAGCAAAAAATAGTTTTATAAATGACCACAATTTTAGAATTAAGAATTTTGCAAGAAGAAAATTGAGTCAAATTATATCTGATAAGATGACAAAACAATCGCCAAGAAATAAGTTTGAAATTTGCCACCAAAACTTTATCAGGGTGTAGAGAGATGGTACTGGTCTAATTTTCTTAGCGTTGATATTGAATTGATTACAAAATGGATTAATTTGTATGTATATTTAGGCATTGTCAGGACTACGATGGAGCCTTTAGGGATCGCTGTTTTCATATAACTTGGAAAACAAATTAAATTTGTAGTTGAGATTACTAAAAAGAATGCTTTTTAAGTGATCATGGTTGTATATAACGGAACTTATTTTAATGAGAACATTTAAAAAGGCGATAGGAAATATAGAATTTAATTAAAAATCACCCAAAATTTCTCCGTAAGAAATTCGGTCAATTTTCGTTTAGAAAACGCCAAAAAAATATGCGGTTTTGCACGTTTTTGGGCGAAAATTCGTTTTTGGTTTGGATATTTGCCATACAAAAATCACCTAATTTTGTAGGACTAAATTTCACATTTTGCTTTCGAGTGATAGTTCACATTGACTACTAGTGAAATGGTAATTATAACTATTACTATCACTCGATCATCATGGTTTTAATAAAAATAAAAGTTTTTAGTTTAAAATCGGTCCCTTTTGATAATTACTAGTGAATAATATATATTTCTTTCTTCAGATATTTTCATTTATTTCATTATTTCATAAACGAAAAGAGAGCTTATTCTTGTCAAGCACTCCGACACCGCAAGATTGCATTATAGGCAATTTTTCCAAATTTTTGGGCATATTTTCATTTTTGTTGGGTGATTTTTTTTTACATTTTTTTTTTTTTTTGGGTGATTTTTATTTAATCTTATTTTTTGTACGATTTTTCTGTGGACGATTTTTCCTACCTCCATTTCCAACCTCCAAATTTTAAATTTTGTAGAACGATGGAATAGTACACAAATGTTTTCAACAGACATTAACCATTAAACTTTTCTTGTTAAAAATTCCGATAATTTTTTCGGTTAAATTTTTTCAAAAGGGCCTAAAACGACTAAAAAGCTCCTCGGGGCTTTTACAATGCAAAAGGGCTCAAAAATGCCCCAATAGCCCCCAAATATAATCCCTGCTTGGGACTAGATTGCGAGAGTCAAATGCGAGAGTAAAACAAGGCATATGCTTTAACAGAGCTTTGAGGTTGTTGTTAATATTTCTTTCCCATCTTCTCAGACACACTCGATCCGCGTTGCTGAGACAAAACATAATATAGGGTGTCGCAATGAAAGTGAATATTTTATTGCATTGTTAACATGTTATGGCAATTAATAAGTTATAGAATCAATCTTTCGAAACAGTTGATAAAGATTATAGTTTATCAAGTAGTTTTTCTAAAAGTGACCAAAAAATAAGCAAACGACAATTATTTGAAATGAATTTTCAATGAAAACACAAACAGAGGATCTGTTTGATGGATTAAGTGGTGCTTGAGGGGGGACGGGGAAGGACAAGGGGGGCTTTTCGCATTCGTTAAAAACGTGTGACCCCCTTTTTCTCTATTTATAGGCAACATATTTGGATGAAACTTATGTCATTTGAAAGCTCTGGTTCATACCAAGTGGACAGTAAAATTTTTATATAAATGCTTTATCATTGATATAGGTACAAATTAGAAATTAAAAACACCTTTTTTCCTATATAAAAGAAACAACAACAAACACCACTGCTGAACAGCGTTACTGTGGGAGAGTAGAAAGCGAGAGTAAAAAAGATGTCAAAAGCTTCAACAGAGCTGTGTGGTTGTTTTTGCTTTTTCTTTCCTATCTTCTCGGAAACGCTCGATCAGCGTTGTTGAAACAAAACAAAATAAAGGGTGTCTCAATAATCGTGCATTTTTTTTTTTTTTTTTGGCTTTTCAAGTAGATATGTTCCGATTCAGAACATTTTCCAAAAATGCCACAAAATTTAAATCGTGCACTCTTATTGGGACACTATATTTTTGTTCATACAAACAGGTGGCAGCGGTTGTGCTTGCCTGCATATTTTGTTGCCGTTTTTGTCTCACATTCTTCGAAATTATTTTTCGTTTTTGCTTCTTTTTTAATAATAGATATTCTATTGCGCTCAAGAGTAGAATGAAAGAGTAACTCAGACACTTCAATAGAGCTGTGTGGGTGGCATTGTTGTTTTTGTTTGTTTTTGAAGTGAAAACTTCTTTAGGTGCGTTGAGCACTTTTTGGTAGGTGTAAAAGTTATGAATTCGCGTCAGCACTGTTAACATCAGCAATTTTAACGCCAGCAATGCTATATTGTCACCACTGTTAATATCATCAATGTTAACTTTAGCATTGTTAAGGCTTGCACTGTTAATGCCTGCATTTCTGATTTATCTACCAGGCAAGAAGTAAACATAGCAACGCTTTTTTGTTTTTTGTACTTGGACCCCCACATGGGTGGCAGATGGCGGAAGGTGAATTCAGAAGAAATGTTGAAGGCCAAAAACTATAGGGCCAGCTCATATATTTGACCTGATTAGGGGTCAATTCGGAAGAGATATATCTTACAATCGACAGTTGTGGTGTTTTTTGTATGGTTACCCTTAGAAGTGTGGCTGATAGGGGCATGTGTGTTAATAAGAAATGTTGAAAGGCAAAAATAATAGGACCAGCTTATATATTTGACAACTCTAGGGCTAAATTTGAGAGGTATAAACTATAATCGACAGTTATCGACAGAGGTAAGGTGTGTTGAAGGATCACCTCTTTAGGTCAATTCAGAAGAAAGTTTTTTTTTTATTTGAAAATTTAATGAATTATTCAAAAGATGGTTCTAAAAGACACAATATTTAATATTTACTATTTAATAATATTTACCGAAAAATTTTATTACGTGACTATGATACTAAATGAAAACTTTAATATAAATTTTGATATGGCCAAATTTCGGCCACAGGCGATACTAGTTATAATAATTATTCTAATTAATTTCTAATAAAAAATAATAATAATTAATAATTAAAATAAAATAATAAAAAATGTTTGACCTTTTAAAAAAATAAACATACAAAGATCAAGTTATTTTTAATACTTGGATGTATTTTTATTTCTTCGCACTTTATTTTGTACGATTTTTGTACGATAGTGGAATTGTCCACAATGGGGCTCAATTTTTAAGTTAATGTATCTTAATGTCAAATTTGATTATTATTGTAAAATAAATTGCAAATAAAATGATTATTACTAAAAAAACCTGTTTTTTCTTCCTAATTATTATGTTTTAAGCTTAAATTATTTTTTAAGTAAAATTTTCTGAGGGAATTTTTACTTTTCGTTTTAATTTTCGCAATTATTTTTTTTTTAAACTCTCAGATCGAATTATTTCTCAGAAAAGGTGAGGCAAAAATCAGAAATATAGTTCTCAAAATTAATTCCATATAAAAATTCCATAAATGCTGGTGATCTCTCTTTTTGTTATGGCACATTTAAAAATAATTTTAAATTAATTTTAACTATTTACTTGGAAAAATTGTCATATTAAAGTTTTTAATTTTTTACTGGTACTTCTGGATTTTTTTTATTAAAACCTTTCCCATGCAAAGCCCTGCTTGTGCTGCTGACAAGCAGTTTTGTAGTTTGAAATAAATATACAAAAATTATTAAAACACTTTGTGGTAAAACTTATTCATGGGTTTATATTAAATATTAATGTATTATTTAAAATCAAAAAAGTTGCTTCTACAATTATGTCAGCCATATAAATTTGAATATGAAAACGAAAAAATTAAAAGTAATACAGCAAATGACAAACTTTTCAACTAACATAAAATGACTCTCTTGTATTGCTACTGAATATAATTGGATTAAATGACTGCGAACAGCATGGCATAATCCAGTCAGCCATGCAATGATCCAGGAAAAAAAAATATAAATCTTCTCTACATAATGTAAATTCAGAAACTAGTTGAACTGAAAATTTCGAACGCAAGTATTTAAAACCATTTTGAAAATTAGTGCGAAAAGCGTATCATCAACAACAGTAGATACAAAGTTACTGATACAATTCAACAACACACACAGCGCACATAGAGTTGAAAACAGCTGCTTTACAGTTCCTATTGAAATATCAAATTGGAAGCCATTCGCTGGATGTGGCTATCATTTGTTCTGACAGAGATTTTTTTTTTTTAATCCTTGCGCTAAATTTCATAGAGTTTAGGAATTAAAATTAATGACGTTATGATGTGCTCATAACGCGCTGCGCAAAGTTGTGGCATTGCAATGCCTCTAACATACACAATCACACACACACACACACAAAACATATCACACACATTAGGGTGTCCCAAAATAGTCGAAATTGTTGAATTTATTTAAATTTTTTCAAATTTGGGATTTTTTTTTATTTTTTCTTAATGCAACAAGAACAAAATAGTTTTTTTTTCAAAAAGTAAAAATCTTTGTAACTTTGGAGGTTTTCGTATAATTTTTATGTTTGAAAACTTATTTTGAAGCAAAATCAAATAGAAAACGAACTGCGAACCAGCTTTTTCAAAATTTATACTTATACAAAAGTTATTTGGGCTTCATTTATTTCAACATAATACGAAAAAATCGAGGGGGTATCACATAAAAAAAACAACTTCAACTTTTTTGGGACACCCTAACACACATGCATACAAACAGTTTTAATGAACACCACATTTGCACATTTTCGAATTTGCGCTTTTTTGCAGATACAGTTTTGAAGTTATTTTCGCTTATTTTCGGTCATTGTTTGAGCTATTTCGACCATCATATCACTTGCCACATCGTCATTTTCACCTTGGAAAAAGCAACAACAAATATATAAAAATGAAAAATCAAGATGTCTGCAGCAATGGCCATCAGCGTCATATACCGCTGGTCTCGTTTATTGTTGCTCCATGCTTGCTCGGTGGCATCATGATGAAGTTTGAGGTTGGCGCGCGAATTTATGCTAAAAGTGGAAAACTTTTGCAATTTTTGTGCAAACGTGCCACATGCATTCGGTAACACTTTTATACTCTTTCCTTCACTACTCATTATTTTTTATTTTTGCTACCTTTTGTCATTGAGCACTTAGTTTGATTTTTTTTTTTGTGTTGTTTTCGCTGAATTTGTGCTGCAGAAATGTTTGACGTAAAATGCTGAACGTTTATTTAATATCAAACATTATTTTAACTACATGCAACTTTCTTTCTTTCTTACTTTCGTCCAAATATTCTTTTGCTATGGTTTTCCTCTTAGTTCTCTTTATTGCTGTAACTTTTTTGCGGTCTGTCAGTTGGTGTGAGTATGTGTGTAGCTGTGTGTGAGTGTTACACTGGCATTGGCAACGTGCTCTGCCTGTGGGACTTCAGTGGCCTCAAAGCTGCATTCGACGGAACGTGTTTTTTGCGTAGATTACATTTTTAAGTTTTATTTATTCTTTTAACTGCATATTTTTTGAGTTTGTGCCGTCATTAAAGCTGGAAGAGAGTTGAGCACCTTTGTTTTATTTCCTTAAGATTTGGTTAAAGATTTTAAATTTTATCATTACTTCTATCGTTCATTAGTTTTGAGAAAATTTAATTTCAGCCTTTCACATGAACTACAAAATCTAAAGTCGTTCCTGGCTTAGGTTAGGTTAGGGTGAAGCGGCTGTCTCCTTTGAGACGCACTTAGGTCAATGAGGCCCATTGTGATACCATTGGGTTAATTTCCCTCTCTATTTAAACCAGTTTGAGCTGTTGGCAAAGCTAAGGATTTGGTAGACCGAAGATTCTGAGAGATCATCGAGATCTTTATAGAACCATTTACCTAAGTGAAGGTGGCGATTTTTAGCTAGCGCTGAGCAAATGCAGAGAAGATGTTTTGTAGATTCCTCCTCCTCTTCATCTCTGCAGCTTTTGCAGAAGTCGTTGTGGAGGATGTTTAATGTTCGTGCATGATTACCTATTAGGCAGTGTCCTGTTAGGATAGCTATCATAGTACTGAGTTGATCCCTTCTCAGGAATATCAGCTCTTTTGAGCGTTTTAGGGTGATTTCTGGCCAAACCTGACGCGCTGTATGGCATGTGCTTCCCGTTGACCATCTAATGTTGGCTTTATTTAGGGATAGCTGATTTGTGAGAAGTTTACATGTGGTGAGGGATATACCAATTCTTTCTTTCTCTATCGAGAATTGCTTGGTTGTTTCAGTGCGAGCGAGTTCATCTGCTTTGCTGTTTCCTAGAAAGTCTCTATGTACGGGAATCCAGCATAGGTGTATTTTGAGCTGCTTTGACATCTCGTTTAGGGATCTGCAGCAGCGAATTACTGTTTTGGATGTTGTTTCAACATATTCTAGGGCTTTCAAGGCGGCCTATCAGATAGTATGTAGATATCCATGGAGGATATTGCATTCATCTGAAGCCAAGTTACTGCTTCATATATTGTGACTACTTCCGCTTCGAAAACACTACAATAGTCGGGGAGCCTGAAGGCCAGATTAATGCTCAATGTATCAGAGTAGACTCCTCTCCAACCTTGCCATCTAATTTTGATCCATCTGTATAGATTTTCATGACATTGTTTGGTGGAAGGTTTCCGGTTTCCAACCGTCCACTCTTCGCGGGAGGGAATGGATACATCAAATTTCCTGTCAAAGAAAAGTTTTTGTGTGATTTAGTCTACGGATTTGGGTATCTGAGGAAGGAATTTCCTTATGCTAGAGTGTCCTAATGTGCCCTTCTTCCATTGAGAGGTGTCCTCTAGATGGATGGCTATACCTGGTTTACTAGAATATCAAGTGGTACAAGGTGTAGCATTATGCTACTAGCATAGTATCTAATGCGTCTGTAAGAGTGGTTCTTAATGCTCCACTAATACATAGCTCAGCTGATCTTTGAACTTTGCGAAGTATGTTGAGGTATGTTTTTTTGTCTAGTGCTTGCCACCAGACAATGACACCATATAGCAATATTGGCCTTACTACTGCCGTCTAAAGCCAGTGAGTTACACTTGGCTGTAAGCCCCATTTGTTACCCACTTACTTTTTGCATGAGTAGAGTGCTATATTGGCTTTTTGGCTCTCTCGAGCAGTTTAGTTTTCTATCCAGGATAAGGCCCAGATATTTCGCTTTATCTGAGAAGCTAAGTCTTATGCTTCCCAGTTTTGGAGGACTGATTGTTGGTAGGTTGTGTTTTCTTGTGAAAATCACTAAATCCGTTTTTTCAGGGTTGACGCTTAGTCCACAGCTATTAACCCATTGTATGAGAGTATTAAGGCCGTTTTGCATAATATCTCAAAGCTTAGATATATATTTTCCAGAAGTGACAATAGCAATGTCATCTGCATAAGCTATCACCTTGCACCCCTCCCGTTCCAGTTTCTACAGTAGTTCATTAACCGCGAGGTTCCAGAATAGAGGCGAGAGAAGCCCTACTTGAGGAGTTCCCCTTGGTAAAGATCTTAGCGTAGATGCCATACCGAGATTTGCACTTATAATCCTGCCTACTAGCATTTGATTTATAAGTGCTCGCAGCGTAGCATCCAGCCCAAGCTCCGTTAGCGCATTTGTGATAGCCTCTGCTTTGACATTATTAAAGGCACCTTCTATATCAATAAAAGCTTTCATTGTATATTCCTTTTGAAGAAGAGATTTTTCAATGATGGAGACTATGGAGTGGAGAGCTGTTTCCACGGATTTACCTTTGGTGTAAGCGTGTTGTGCCGATGACAATGGTTTTTCTACTATCTTTTGTCTGAAGTGGATTTCTATTAATCTCTCGAGAGTTTTTAGCAGAAAGGATGAGAAACTAATTGGTCGAAGGTCTTTTGGGTTTACGTGTGAACTTTTGCCCGCCATATGTATGAAAACAACTCTCACATGTCGCCAAAGTGTGGGGATGTGATTGAGGTCTAGGCAGCCTTTTTGTATTTCTATGGGGGCTACGCCGTTTGGTTCTGGTGACTTAAACGGTTTGAATCTTTCAATTGCCCATTTGAGCTTTGATTGTGAGATTAGATCGAAGGAGTTGTTGACAGTGGGTGCGTACTTCTCCTGAATTGGAGTATTGTCTATTTCTGAACAACCACGGAAGTGAGTTTCTACTAAAATTTTGAGAGATTCTTCACTGTTCTTCACTCTTCCATGTTCCGTCTTCTTCTTCAAACAGCTTTGGTTGGAAGGACTAGTTGTTAGAATTTTTCTAAGACTTGACGACTCGGAGGTCAAATTGATCAAGTTAATATACATATATGCAGGCATGTGAACATCAATGAAAAGCTAGAGACTGGCGTGAGAATTAATTAGATACCGTCAAAAAAAATTATTACTGTTTTTATGGAGTAATGAATTTTGAGCAAAAACATTTTTAAACTGGCTATGGGCGCCCCTATAAAGTCTCCTGGAAATGGGTAAATATGAAGTAAATATGAAACGCCACTAAATAGGAAGAAGAGAAAATTTAATAATTTTCAAAGCCTTTAGCAGCACAAGGAGCAACCAAAGGAGCAAATTTTTTTTTATATTAATTTTCTCACTTTTTTACGTTTTATTACCTTTCCAACGACATAAAATTAAGGTGTGCTCTTGAAGGTTTCAGAAATGATGGCATAAAATGTGTAGTAATGATTGATTTTCAATTCAAATTCAACCAGGTAACGGCATTTTTCTTATTTTTTTGTTAAAAATAAAGAAATAAAAATTGGATGAAAATTTAATATATCATTTTATGCCATTTTATGCCATTTTATGCGTTGCCATATGTTTTTTGTAAATCCTGTAATTTTCAAAAAAAAAATCCTGTATTTTTAGAGAAAATACTGCTCTTATAAAAGGACTAAAAACAAATATTTTAAATTTTTTTTATTATAACATTTTTAATATTCCTTATCTTACCAGGTTTTGTTAAGTATTTGTCCATTTGTAATTTGCTAAAGACTAGCGAAAAGAAATTAACAAAAACGATGACAGCAACAATGACAGGAAAAGCGCTGCCACATGATCAAATTTGTGAAAGGATGTAAAAAGTAGTAGCAACTTTATTTGCTACTTTTATATAAGTACTTACATATAATTTATAAACATAAAATTTCTATTTTTTACTTCAACGAAAATTAAAAAACTGGATTAAAAAAAAACCTGCCCAAATCCTGGGAGAAATATGATCCTGTCTACCTGCTGAAAATACTGCCCAAAACAGGATTAACTGCCCATATGGTAACGCTGACAGCACACCTTAATTGTATATCGTTTGAAAGATATTGAAACGTAAAAACGGAAAAAAAATTAGAGCGTCTGTCGCTGGTATGGTATTAAGCTTTGAAATTAGGAATACGTCATCTTACTGGAATTTTTACAAAAGCCTTATATTTTTCCTTCAATAAAGATAAAATTACATCTCCAATGATACTCTACTTAAGAAAATCGAATTTAAATTGATTGAGCTACGTTGTCTCAAAATAGACCCTATTTTTGCCGAGAAAAAAACTTTGGATTTGATTTTCTAATCAAGAAACCAATCCACAAAAAAAAAAAAAATTGAGCCAAATCGGACATCGGCAGTGAAACTGATATAACACTTCAATTTGAATTGGGCGATATTGAATTTTCTTAGGAAATATATGTTGCACTAGCCGTTTTGCAACAATTCACTTCAATTTATCGCACTTTGAACACTATTAACAATTAGATCACTGTTGATTTGCATACATGAAGAGATGTTATCGACTCTAGCTACTACTCATATCGGTGATTCCAAATCAAATCGGACGCTTTTGTCCAAAAACTGATTTTGACGATTACATTTTTTTTAATTTTGCACGTCTATTCTACTTTAATAAATAAAAATATATGCATATTTTTATTTTAATATTATTTTTTGCAAGTTATACACTGTGGAAAATTAAAAAAAAGGTCAAAATTGTTATACCCACCAAATGATCCATATTGTTAGACCTACAAAAAATATTCAAGGCATATTTTAAAGACCTTTAATTGATCTTTTTTGTGGTGTAATTTTTTTACTGAAAAGACTTTACTGAAAAATTTTAATTTTTTGGCCATTAAAAATTTCGTTCACATTTTTCAAGTTCCACTATTTCTTTGGTGTTTTGAAAACATTATCATATTCATTCTTAATGCATTCTCAAAAATTGAACGTTGGAGAATGAATGCTTACTATTGTAAGCGAATTTTTCAAAAACATCCTACACAATTTAATTTTAACACACAAAATGCTTTTATTTTTAATTAAAAATTAAATACTTTACGGTATTATGTAATTTATTACGGTATTATTACGGTATTATATAATTTTTCAGCTAGTAGTATCCGACAACTTTTATTCCTTCATCAAGGAATAAAAAAAAAAAATAAAAAAATAGTTTGAAATGGAGCTACGTTAGGGTACCAAAGCTAAAACCCCCCCCCCCCCCGCGGCCGTATTGAAGTATATTCGAATTCTTTAGCCACGACAGACACGATGACATGCAGTTTTATATATTTACGAAAGTAAATATATATTTCTTTAATTTTTGTGGATTTTTAAGGAATTTTAGCTTAAAATAAAGTCACTTTATATGGGAAGTAGGCGTAGTTTTTCCTCCGATTTTGCCAAATATCTTAGAGATGGTTTATATAACATAAAATATCAAAGTTTATGTGCAAATTTCAAAACATTTCTTAAATTTTAGTTGGATTTTAAAAGATTTTAAGTTTAAAAAACCAATTTATATGGGAGGTAGGCCTGGTTTTCATCCGATTTTGTCAAATATCATAGTGATGGTCTACATTAAATATCAAAGTCTATGTGAAAAATTTGAAGACCTTTTTTTAATTTTAGCAGATTTTTAAGAGATACGGTAATATAAAGCCACTTTGTATAGGAGGTAGGCGTTGTTTTCATCCGATTTGGCTCATATTCGAACTTCATCTTCATTTTTTAAAAAAGGAGCTTATAGTTTTGTGAGGATGAAAGTTGACAGACCTCGTTTTCCCCTACAATTAATTCATTAACTTAACATTGAAATTACTAATAATACATCACCATTAACTAAAATAACTATAAAGCGTGCAGTTAAATACTAAAACAGCACTGTGTTGAGTAAGCAAACATGTAGCATACACCTTAGTTAGTTTCACTCGGTTGCCAACACTAGGCCGAGGTGAAGAGCACATATTTCAAGAACAACGAAACAGCTGAAACATAAACTCACCACACAATGGTTGTGCTGTCAAGCTGGCGTGACTAAAGTGGGAACCAGAATGGTGTAGTTTGTAGCACGTAGTATGATCTGTCAAAAGTTACAATATACTAAATGCACGGAATCGCACAGAATGTATAGAACGTCTGTGGCTCGTAGCTGTAGTTGTAGCGCAAGTTAAGCTAACTTTAACTTTTAAGTACTACGTTGCTCTGAAAATTGTATTAATTATGATTAATTATGATAGGATTGAGTATATCAAATCGATACTACAAACGTTGTTGGTACCGAAATAAGTGTTGAAAGCGTTCAATATTTGTAAAATCGAAGAAATTGATAAATACGTTTTTTGGCGTAGCGTGCTACACACTGAACAGCTGATTAGGTTACTACCTGGAATCGCTGCAACTACATCGCATTCTGTTCCACGCTTAACACAACAAGTGGCAAATTAAAATTCATTCTCGCGGTGGCGGCCAAGCTGGTAAGTCATACATAAATAATTAGCTCCGATAAATCTTCCTCCTAAGTGTTGTGCCACTGTGGCTGACAGTTCTATCCTAAGTCCTACCCACGCGTTGTAACATTTCGGCTGATACTTTCTATCCTAAGTCTTGCCTACGCGTTGTGGCATAGTGGCTAACGACTCTATCATAGGCCATGCCTACGCGTTAAGCCATAGTGGGTGGCGATGCTGAAATCTGACAGGATATGACATCGGGAAACTACATCTAAGCCAGGATAAATATAAGTGCATACATATATTAAGAATCTTTACTATAAGAAAATTACATTAAAATAAATTAAATTAAATAACAAAAAATTAAGAACAAAGGTTATTGTATCCTTTCAATTTAACTTTAAACTTTCTATTTTATAACAATTAAATCGGAATTCAACTTAAACGTTGTGTAATAAATTTTTTTGAACGAACCCTGGACACCGACGAGCGATACCTCGGCAAAAAGGTTTGTCACAGTTTGAATTTCATCATGAAATAATAAAAATCCGATTTTTTACTAAAAATAAAAGTATTTTGTGTGAGTAAAAATTGTTAGGCAGTTTCAAAAAAATTAGCTCAATAAAATTCAAATTTTTCATGAAAGTGTTGGTAAAAGATTACACCACAAAGAAGATCAATTCAAGGCCTTCAAAATATAATAAAAAATGTGGTTTTAAGTTTTAAGGTTATTGCTGGCAACTGCTACTAAAATGGGTGTGGTCGCACTATAACTACGCTCACCTTTCGGAACTCATTAAAATTCCCAAATTGTTCATGTTTTAATATAGTGGCGGCCTTGGCATACTGGTTGAGATGCGTTGTCTTGTATGCGATAGAACCCAGGTTCAAATCCCATCTGACACAGAATGTGTTTTCTGTTCGGCAGTCACCTCTCTGCAGGCAATGGCAATCCCCAGAAAGTAAAAACTGTCATGAAAAGCTTCTTGAGAACATAAGACGTTCGGAGTTGGCATAAAGCTTGTAGGTCTAGTTCTCGATCATTTGTGTTTAAAAATTTCTCAACACGCACAATACAATTGATTATAAGAAGCTCGGTCAAAGTTCTTTCAAAGGCTGAAGTGGCCATTTCTTTTTTTTTTTTTGCATGTCTTAATAGTGAAACTTAGTGTATAGGTACTATGAGTCCAAGTGGTGGTCACTAAATATAAATATGGCCACGCTAACCTTAACAGTCCACCTAATATATAAAGCTGAATATCATCGTGTCTGTGTCTACCCCCAACGGCTGATATACCTTTGGTCCGAATTCATAGAAATTTTGAGCATATCGCACACATCAAATAGCATGTCTCCGTGCTTTTTACGGAGTTCCTTCAAAAATAAAATTGTTGTTTTGCTTTACCTACAAATTTAAAAATTTTGTGTTGTAACTGTTTTGTATTTAGTGTGCGATTATTTCTATGGTGCAATGAGCAGTTTTAAGCCTTGAAAAGTGAACGGATTTAGACAAGGTGCTTGGAACTTTAATTTTAATATTTTATCCCAGTTAATATCTACATCATCAAATTATAAAATTATAAAAACGAAAAAAACGAATTGAATGTTATTAGACAAATGATCGAGGATTAGAACAAGCTTAATACCGATTCCGAAGGCCTCATGTTTTCAAGAAGCTTTAGACGGCAGTTTTTTTCTCTCTGAGGTTTGCTATTGTCTGCGCTGGTACCAACAGCGCAGGACCAACAGAAATATCAATTTCAATTGAAAAAATATTCTCTGACAAATGGGATTGAATCTGTGTTCTGCTACTAACGGGTCGCGAACTTAACCAGTATGCTAAGGCAACCATAGTGCCCGAACTTTAGTTTGGTTCAAATTCAAATCAAATAAATTAAATTTAAATAAATTTAAATTTATTTAAATTCAAATCGCAGACAATGTGGGCCGTAAAATAAATGTCTAAAGACTGAATCCTTAGTCGTATACTTGAGACTTTTATTTCTGACAAAAAATGTATGGTTGAGATCCATTTTGCCGAGTGTGATTTTTTTATACCATTGCATCGAGCTTACTGAAACGTCATCAGTTTTTTTTTAAAAGGTAACAAAATAATGTTTAAATTTGAGAAATAAAATTGTTAGTGTGCTTTAGAGTGTTGACATAATAATATAGAAAATAAAATAATTTATTAAATGGCTTACATAAGTAACATATTTTCCTGTTTAATTAATCACAATGAGTTCAAAATATACATGTTTTAATTATTAATAGTATTCAATGAACGCCGTATTGGTGATGTAAGCACCGTATGTGCAGTAAGTTTATTGAAGCGTATATTGCAACAACAAAATTGTACGTGAGTAAAAATATTATTATTATTATTATTATTATTTATTTATTCAATCTATTTAAAAGGAATATAACAATGAGTAAAGAAATACACTTAAACTAACATAAGATTGACTCTCAAAAACTGCTTTCAGATGCCCAATTTGAGCATGTATAGAAATGCAGCATGGTACACTTAAAGAATTAAAAAAAAAGTATTGTTGTGGGGCCAAAAAAATATATATATATATATGAAAAATACCATATCAGATATGCAAAAAGATGACTTAATATATTAAAGCAAAAATTTAATAAATTAAATAACAATAAAACACACAAAAAGAAATCAGGTACGTTAAAAAAAAACACAAATTTTAAAAGATAATAACTTATACAAGTACAGAATTTGGAGTATCGATACCTCCTTAAGGAACAGAGTCACATGACGAATGCAGCGAACATTTGCCGGTAGCTTATTGAAAAGTGACAAGATATGAGAGGGAATCTGAACAATGTGTTGGTTGTTCACCCTTAAGCTGTATTTAGCGTAATTTAAATTAGACAAGTAGCCAGATCTTTTAAAAGAAACTTTAAGCACTTTATTAAAGTAAAGATGCCGGATTGGCAGAATACTTCAATTATTAAATAACGGAAAGCTACTCTCCATTCTCTTTTTTTTTTTGCAAATTATGCGTATCACATGCTTTTGAGCGATTTGAATTGGATGAATCTTATTAGAGTGGGTACCTCCCCAGCAAGTAATCCCATATTGCAGTTTTGAATGGAAGATCCCATGGTAGATACAGATTAGCAATTTTGGCGAGCAATATGAACTTAAATGGTAAATTTTACTCGTTGCACCTAACGGGTATCTTTTAAGTGCAACCGTGTGTTCTAACCATGAGATCTTCCAGTCAAGCAATAAATCAAGATATTTGAAGGATTTCACACATTCAATAAGAAAACAGCACGGAGAGCATTGGCAAAGACTATCAAAAGTTTTTGATGATCTATTATAATCACAAACATGTTTGCTATATAAAAATGTTCTACATCCAGCACAATGAAAAACAAAACTATTTAAATTGATGTCAATTCCACTAATATTAAAATACTACATAAGCTTGGTTTTGTCACTGAAGACCAACTTATGTGAATCAAACCAGTGTCTTAAAAGCTCCAAATCATTATTTATTTCACAGGACAGATTATGCATGGAATTACTAACAAATGTGCAGGCCATATCGTCTGCAAACGCTATTACTCTACTCGAGATAGGAAGACTAAAGATAGAATTTATAACAACAAGAAACAGAATGGGCCCAAGTACAGAGCTCTGAGGGACACCTATATCAACGTGAATTAAATTACTAAAGTTGCCATTAATTTTTACTTTTTGGAACCGATTAGACAAATAAGACAGGAACCAATTGTAGACGGAACCTCTAAACCCACATTTATACAATTTCTCAAGTAATATTTTATGATCCACTGTGTCAAAAGGTTTGGTAATATCCACGAAAAACGCTGCACAGACTTTCTTATTATGCAACCCACTATGAATAATATTACAAAAATTAAGAAGAGCATCTTCTGTGGACAAACCTTATCATTCGCATCTCGTACAAGAATGCCTCCAGCATTTATGCAGCCTATTTCTTTTACTATTAGGTTTATTTAAAATATCATTTACCGATTGCCATTCTTTTTTAACATTACCCTCAATTTTACTAAATTCATTCACATAATACTCGGTTAATACTCGGTTAAGGGGGTCCTCTGATAATCTATGCCAAATTTTAGCCTTTTTTCAAAATATTGTGGAAAGAGAACGAGTAAAGATATTTTAGTTCCGTTTTTTGATTTGGGTAGCTTAATTTATTGAAAAAAATACAAAATTTTGAAAAAGTGAATTTATGGACCGTTCAGAAAGTTCTCGGCCTGGTAACGAGGTTCTCCGGAAAAAAGGTGGGTCCAAATTGCGCACGATTCCAAGTGTAAACATCGTCTGAAAAAAAAAAAAAAAATATTCAGTTACTTAGAATGAATGTCCCTAAAGCCCTTACCTCGGAAACAAAAATCGAAATTTTTTTAGGGGGGGAGCCGCCACTTTGAAAATGAAAAATCGAATTTCGACCTTTTTTTTTGTAGTCTAGTGTAGAAAAAAAATAGTAAACATTATTTTTTCGGCAAGTTTGAGGTAGGGGCTATAGCGGGGTAAATTCTGCGTCGTTTCATGCCTCATATATCAAAATCGGTCAAAAACTGTTTGAGTTATCGTGCGCAAAGTTTTGAAAAACATGGTTTCGAGAAAAACGCGTTTAAAGTTTTGACTTCAATTTTGAGGCACACAAATGACATTAACACATATTTTTTTAATACAATACTTACGAATATTAATCGGCAATTCCAGCCCCATAAAGTGTGCCTTCCTCCATCTCATAAAACGAGTTTTCCATGGCTTTTTGGGCTCTGCGGGCTGTGCGACCCTCTTTCGATGATGCGTACGTTTTTAGCTCTGAGCGTTGAAGTCGTTTTCCGTCGCGAGATTCAGCATACATCTCGGCTTGTGGGCCGATGACAATACCCATTGTTGACATTATTTTTAAAATACTCGAAAATAAACTGAATCTCGTTCGTTTGCTTCTTTCATGTGAACACCTGGGCTCAAAATCATTTCAACCCCTAAATCAAAACATGCATGTATACATACTGCATGTATACATACTGTGTGTGTATATTTTGTAATATCAATACATATTTTGGAAGAATTCCACAGAATTTTCGACTAATGACTGCAGGCAAATAAACAACTTTGCTGATGCGTTATTTTGACGAAAACATACCTACACAAAAATGCCTGTATCTCCTAAACTATTTCGAATTTTGAAAAATCCTTTTGGGAAAATGTTTTTGAGTATCTGAGCAATAGAAATATGAAAAAAAGAGAAATTGAAAAAAAATTTTTCGGATTACCAGAGGACCCCCTTAATACATAATACGGTTTTGCAAAAAGAAACTTGGATATGAATTGCTTTGCATAGTTTTTTATATTTTTCTTTTAATCCAAGGTTAGAAGGCTGCTTTGCTAATTTTTTATAAAGTCTATTTTTGTAATGAATTTTTTCCAATAAAGCTTGTGTCATCCATGGCTTTAATTTTTTGTACTTATAATCGCGTTTTCCAGAAACTGAAGAACATAATACTCAGCTTACCGCACAAAATCGTGGTGTAAACAGCACATATAATACGTTAATGCAAATGTGGGCTAATGTGGCATTTTAAGTAAAAATTGGTAAATTATTTCCAAATGTCAAAAATATCAATATGGATTGAAAAAAATTTTGTGCTGGCAACTTATTTTGTATACAATTACACAGTTTTATTGATATTTATTCAGGGTGGATATGTCGAAAAGCGTAGCGTAAACTTATAGTTTTGAGCTATTCTTATTTGAGCTATATTTGAGCTATACTTATATACGATATTCATTGAATACCATTATTGTCATAGAAAATATACACTGGTCACCATTGCGTATGAGTGATATGCATTGCGTATTGATAGTAAACCATGGCGTATATGTAACATTAATTAAAATTTTAATGTATTTGCAAATTGTAAAATGGTTTGCTGTCAGATTTTCTTAACAGTTTCCTAGTTTGCTTAACTTTTTTAACCCTTTTAAATTGATAGTAAAACAAGTATTTCTGAAGAGAAATCAATGGTGGCAAAGGAAACCTACGATTTTCACTCATAAGCCAAAAAATGTATGCTAAACCTTCAACATTGATTGCTTTGCTTTTAGATAGTGCCAGTTTTGTGATAATTTAATGCTTCAAGAGGCTTAAGGCAATAAAAAATGTATTACCTAGTAGCCAAAAAAAAAAACAGTTAATCTAATGGTCAAGAAATTCCAAAAGCATAAAGATACCAAATCAAATGTTCAACACTTGCGCCATAATCTTTCATGGATATTTGAATTTATTACGTTATTAACTGCAAACAGCACAAGTGTGACAAGCTAGTCTACGGCTTGTGTGTGTGCGTGTGTGTATGTATGTGTGTGTGCTTAACAACAACAGCAAGTTGAATTTCATACTATGTATCCTTTTGTTGTTGTTGTTGTTGTTGTTGTTGCTTAGCACAACGTTGTCTGCATGTCCTGTCAATGACATCCATTCGAAATAGTTTTCGTATTCGTTGCGATGGTTATTTAAAGATAGTGTGTGGAAAGAACATGCTGCAGATATACACATACACTTCGATAAGCGCACACATACGCAGTAAAAACAATTTATTTTAATATATATCCAAATGTCTTTTTGATTTTCTGTCGAAAGATTTCACATCCGATTGACCCAAATTGCTGTATAAGTAAGACACAATTTTTTACACACACACACACACACACGCAGAGTACATGAGCATGTTTACAACAACACATGCACACATGTTGGAGTCAAGGCAACATTAACGCTCACACTACTTTAATACTCATGGGTATCATATTCCAGCTCAACGCCACTCCGAATCTGACAGCTTTACTTGGCGCTGATGTGCATTCAACATTATTGAGCGATCAAAGCGAAGTAAGATAAATACTGGAAGAAGCTGGGTATGAAAAGACGTTGCATGGAAAAAATAAGGATTCCAACAAAGTGTGCAAAAACTACTTTGTGAAGCAGTAAAATAAATATAAAACGAACAAAAAGGAACGTCTTCAAAAGCAACTTTTCTGCCAAATGATCCAACGAAATCACACACACATACATGTGCACACACTTACTCATGCTCACATAAACACCTTCAAAGCATGAGTGTTTTTATGTATTTTTTGTTTTGTCCACTTCTATGTTCTTTTTGCTTTTGGCCTGGCTTGTCCTTCACTTTGATTTTGGCCCGCAGCCAAGCATGCAATATCCTTGCTTCAATTATTGCTTCAAATAAACGTTTGCAGCTTCTTCTTAGCGTTCATTCAGCCAAACGTCCGTGCATTCATTGCTGCTGCTGCTGCTGCCATCTGCATCCAACTAGCTTTTCAAGCTTGTCCAGCGTTCAAGGCACTCGTTCGACAAAAAGAAAAAAACAGCAAAGTCAAGGGGGGAAAAAACCATCCATTGCTTTATAAAACCGGCGAATTGTTAAACCTAATCACTTTCCTTGCTGCACTGTCCGGTAGCTTCCGTTGTGCATGAACGATCTCTTCCGCTTCCGGTTTGAGTTAAACCCATTCGCAGTGTTTTTTCTTGCCCTGCAGCTAGATCTATTCACGCAAGCTTTCCTTTCAAGCTTGCCAGTAAGCTTTGTGAAATTGTGGTAGTCACACAAACACATCAGAAAGCACACACACACATGACACACTTTTATAGATTGCTTGCACTTTACTCATACCATTACACATTTTGTTTACATTCAAATCAAAGCAATTTAAACGGAAGCTCTTACACACACACACACACACACACACATACACTATCTTATTTTATCTTTTTGTTATTGCCTGTATATGTTTTTATCTCTCTTTGTGCGCACTTCTTTAGCTGGATCTGTATTTGTATTTATGAATTACTGAATTGATATGTTTTCATTTCTTTCAATGTGTGTGTGTGTGTGTGTGTGTGTGTGTGTGTGCTGCATGCTTTTATCTTTTTGTAGTTTTCAATTTATATGCATTAAACTCAATCAAAATCGCATTTTTATGCGGTAGTGTAGGAGTGTGTGTTTCTGCATGTTTTGACATATATGAATGTGTGGTAATGCACAAAGCATATGTATTCGAATTGCTCTAAAGTAGCTGCTATAATTTAATGTTTTTAACGTATTTATTTTGTGCTTCTGTATTGGCAGTCTCCGGATTGATATGTAATGATGTACCCGATAAACCACACAGACAGAAAATGTTTGAAAATATAACAGATTGAAGTTTTCTTTGACCCTCTACTTCCCGGTATTGTATTTCAACGTTCTTTACCTTAATAATTAATTTTAATTCTTGCAACTAAATAATTAACTTGCCAAAATTGAATAACTAGAAAAAAAAAAAAAAAAAAGTAGGCAGTGGGGGGACTGCTGACCGAAGTAAAAACTTAACCCTTTATAGCGCAATTACTTTTTTTTCAGCGAACATTATTCATATAAATAACAATAAATATTTTCATGTCAAGAAATAAATTAAAAAATTTTTTTCATATACGCATATTTGGGTATTATTCCAAAAAAAAGCGAATGACTAAACAAAATTTCTGAACTCGATTTTCACTAAAAACGAGTTGGTTTTTCATTCTATATGAACATTTTTAGCAACTTCAATCAATTAATATACGTGTAACAACTAAAAAAAGCAGCTTTATTCAAAAAAATTTTTTAGATACAAGGAGTTAATATTTTGTTTTTCAAATTTATACTGCTTATTGTACATGAACAATACTTCATAAAAATATTTTTTTTTTTAAAAAAAAAAAATAGTTTTCAGGCTTTTATATAGAAGGTGCTGAAAATGACATTAAAAAAAAAGACATCCAAAACGGTCTTCAAAACTTCTAGATATCCAAACTACTAATGCCAAAAAAAGACATCTAAAACTACTATTTCGGCATTTCCCCTACGCACGGTCCCCGATGGGTTTTTTTTTAAATTATGGCGAAAGTTAAAGTAAAAAATTAAAAAAAGAGAGAGATTTTCGCGCGCTTTTTTGTCTATAAAAAAAAAAAAAACAATAAATAGTAGGTACTTGAATTTAGAGGGGGCAAAAGGACAAAAGGACAAAATTTCAAACAAAATGCAAAAAGATTCATTGAAATTGAACCAATAGATTTCAAGTTATCTATCGAACCGTTTTAGTTCGTTTTAGTATTATCTGTCGAAATCGCGTTTAAAGATTTTTTTTCGAAATTTTACATATATTTGTTGAGAAAATCGATAAAATTATTGATAAATATTGAAATTTAAATGAAATTTTTGATAAACTTACTATTATTTAATGTGCAATGCAAGGTACCGTTTTAAAAACTTATATGTATATTCTAGAAACTTTTTTTTTAAAAATTTACACGTATATTAACACATATACACCTTAAAAATTTAACTTAGTAAAGTTATCTTATCAAAATCTTTTGTATCATCATTTATACATCCTAATTTTTATTTTTTTGTACAACTTCAATGAAAATATGGTTTTCTACGAATAACTAACTTTAATCGTTAATTAAAAAAAAAAAACAACTGCTATTTATTCACTTTTGACTTAGAAATCATATTCTTCATTCTGATACTGTTATGTAAAAGTTTTTAATGTGGTGTAATTGGACTATTATGCTGTTTGGTAATAACTAATTCGGATTGTTACAGGTCTGCAACGACATGTAGTAAAGGGTTAAAGCTGTGAAGTAATAAAGCTGTTAAAAATTTCCGAAGTAGCTAGAGTCGGAAAATCAGACGCGTTCTACTTTTTTCATCAGTTTATGCGTTATCTATATATATATAAAATTGTAAAAAAAAAAATCTGTACATGAAATATTTTTTTGAAATTCCTTTTGCGATGGACGTTTTGAATGACGCTGAGCCCGAAAATCGCATTTTTAAAATTTTTGTCTGTCTGTTAAAGCATCACGCTAAAACCACTAAATGGATTTAAATGAAATTTGGAATCTAGGTTCCTTATATACCCGGTCATAGCATAGGCTACCTTTTATCTAGTAAAAAAGGTTGGATCCGGTAGGGGGCGCTGCGATCGAAATCCAGGCATTCGTTTTTTCAGCTAATCTCCGAAACCGTTCATCCGATTTGCATGAAAATTTGTATCGAGAAGTTCTCGGACACGCTGAGTTTTTGGACTTATCTACCCGTTCTATCTCGAACACCAGAGGGCGCTGTAGTACAAATATTTTGAAACACCTCGAAAAACTCCTAAACCGTGCATCGGAATTGCATGAAAATTGAAAAATAGGGGTTTCTGATACGCAGAGTGTTTGGACTTATCTTTTTTATGCTATCTTGAAAACCAGAGGGCGCTTTAATACAAATCTTAGGAAATCGTGAAAAACTCCAAAACTGCCCATCCGACTTGGATGAAAATTTGTAAATAGCGATTTTCGAGAACACAAAGGGTTTTGGTGCTATCTTTTTTGCTCTTTCTTGAAACTAGAGGGCGCCGTTGTCCAATTTGTACTTGTGTATGTTATTAAACTGTTCCTTAACGGCTGCATTGATTTTGATGAAATTTTTGTGTGTGTTTGAGTGGATCCCTGGATGATTCAGATTCACAATTGGACCCGGTAGGTGGCACTGCGATCGTGTTTAAGGCTTTTTATTTTTATATTTTATCTCCGAAACCGTTCATCCGATTTGCATGAAAATTTGTATATATATGTTTTCGGATATAGTGAGATTTTATGACTTATCTACTCTGTTCTATCTTGAACACCAGAGGGCGCTTTGTACAAATATTTTAAAAAAACTTGGTTTATAGGGGTTTTCTAATATGGGGACTGTTTTGAACTTATCTTTTTTGTACTATATCGAACACCAGAGGGCGCTGTAGTACAAATCTCCTAAGAAATAGTGAAAAAGTAGAAAGCCGCTCATCCGATTTGGATGAAAAATTTTATTAAAGGATTTTCGTGTACGGCAACTGTTTTGTCGTTTTGCATCTCTTTTGCTCTGTCTCGAAAAGTAGTGGGCGCTGTTGTACACTTTGTACGTGTGTATGTTATTAAACTGTTCCTTAACGGCCTCACCGATTTTGATGAAATTTTTTGTGTGTGCTTAAGCGGATCCCTGAATAGTTCAGATTCGCAATTGGTCCCAGTAGGTGGCGCTGCGATCGGGTTCCACGAATTTTGTTATTATAGTCTGTCTCCGAAACCATTCATCCGATTTACATGAACATTTGTATTTAGGGGTTGTCGTGTACGGTCGTTTTTATGACTTATCTATTTTGTTCTATATTGAACACCAGAGGGCACTGCAGTACAAATGTTTAAAATATCTCGAAATATTCCTAGCTGTACTTCCGATTTCCGTGAACATTTGTCCATAGGAGTTTTCGGATACGGTGAGTATCTTGGACTTTTTTTTCTGCGCTATCTTAAACACCAGATGGTGCTGTAGTAGAAATCACCTAAGAAATCTTAAAACATTCAAAGACCGCTCATTCAATTTGGATAAAAATTTGTTTATCGGATTTATAGGATTTGATTATCGAGTATGAAAAGGGCTTTGGCGTTATTTTTTTATTCTATCTCGAAAACCAGAGGGCACTGTTGTACAAACACCGCAAGAAACTCAAAACAACTCATCCGATAAGTATGATTTTTTATAAGTGGTTTTCGGGTGCGGTGAGTCTTTTGACGCTATGTATTTTGCAATATCCTGAACCCCAGAGGGCGCTGTACTACAAAATACAGTAAAGCGTAGCAAAGCGCGAAGGGTGATAACTATCTTATTTTCTTCTTTATGTGTACTTATATACCACTTTCTTTTTTCGCAAATCAGGACAGCTGATGCCGAATTCTGTGGTATTTGAGTATGCATCAACACATGCGCAAGTCAGTTGCGTCATAAGTTGGTATTGTTTTGACATTGCAATTTCTATTTTCAATGCTTATTTAATTTTTGTCCAGTTTCCTCGCGAATTGCCAAAAATTCGTTTTTGCTCTGGTTTTTTTCAAATATGTGCAATCTATCGAATGCAATATAAAACTTGGAAATATATTTCTGCAAGCGATCGGCGGCACGCACACACAAATCACGATTTTCCTAATTTTTTTTTCATAATTTTCAGATGTTGAAGCTACATTTTGTTCATTTCGCCGAAGTTACCGGTTTGAAAGGTCACAAAAAATTCCTTCTAAAGTTTGTGAAAAGTTTTCAAATCGACGAATGAAATCGAAAATTATTTACATCAACTCCCGAGTTAAGCCGGGTATTCAGCTAGTTGAATATATAAACTGATATTGTTTAATATTTGTATATAATATATTTGTATTACTTTCATGGGCGTAGCCAGGATTTTTTCACGGGGGGAGGAGGGGTTAAAATGGTTTTTTTCATGAGACAAACAAATAAAAAATTAGTCAGCCGTAAGTTTTTAATAAAAAATAAGTTAAGCTTTAAGGCCCAGTTCAAATTTTTTTGTGTAAGAATGACTCTATTTTTTTTATATTTTATTAAATATTGAAATAACTTTTTTTTTTCATTTTTAGTAAAGTCTTAAATAAACGATTTTATTTTTATTTTTTGCTTCAATAGTTATTGTTATACAGAGTGTAAAAGTTGAAGTTGCGAACGAAAGGTCTCAACATTGCGGCTTGCATGATATCTCCTCTCCAGGAAGCGAAAAACAAAAAAATCTAAAAACGTTGTTTTTAGAACAGTTTTGTCTTGTGAGTGAACCGACAAAAAGTTTAAAATAAAAAAAAAAATAAAAAATGCCGCATAAATTTAAAAAAAAAAACCATTTTTCGTGCACGAAATCGGACTTTAAAATAAATAAAAATAAATAAAGAGCAAAAAAAAAGTTTTTTATTTGATTTTGTCGGTTCACTCACATCGTATTCAATTTTTAAAAATAATAAAACAAGATTGGAGTTAATCGGACAAATAATTTTTGAATTAGAGCGCAAGCCGTTTCAAAAAATGTCATTTCGAGAAAAACTCGTTTAAAGTTTTTGTTTATCTTACTTTATGAGCGTTTAAGATGTTTTTTAAGATGTTTTCCAAAAAAATAAAATAAAAAAAAAATTCGAAAATTTTTTTAAAAAATTGAAACTGGGCCTTAATAAATATTAAAAAATTATATGCTTTTCAATTATTAGAAAAAATGTTTTGAATTTCTTGATTTAATACTAAAATTTTTATTTTTCCAATGTTCAGGGTGGGGCAACTACCCTCCGCCCCTGCCTTACCCTCACTGGGTCCATCATTACTTTGGTTGGGTAATCGGTAATTGGCTCGGTAATTGGTTGGTAATCGCTTCGGTAATTGGCTGGTAACATATTATAATAATAAAAATTTAATTTTCCAAAACATTGTGGACAATAATTAATGTAATTAGTTACGACGTTTTGCTGACTAGTATCAATATGATTTAACACACTTTTTAAGACATTTTCATTTATTTACATAACATGACATGATTTCAAGAATATGTTCATTATCAATAAAGGATTTATAGAAAAGCCATATTTTAACGGCTAATTCTAATGACAAATGATTCATGAATGTTTATTTTTAATCCCTTCGGTAATCGGTAATGGGTTGGTAATTGCTTTGGTAATCGGTTGGTTATTGCTTCGGTAATTGCTATTTGGTTGGTGATCGCTTTGGTATTCGGTAATTGGTTGGTTATCGCTTCGGTAATTGGTAATCGCTTGATAATCGCTTCGGTAAACGGTAATGGGTTGATAATCGCTTCGGTAATCGGTTGGTAATCTGTTCGGCAATTGGTAATCGGTTAGTAATCGCTACGGTATTTGATAATCGGTTGGTAATTGCTTCGAAAATCGGTAATGGGTTGGTAATCGCTTCGGTAATCGGTAATTGTTTGGTAGTCATTTCGGTAATCGGTTGGTAATCGCTTCGGTAATGGGTTTTTAGTCGCTTCAGTAGTTACTAATCGGTTGGTGGTCGCTTCGGTAATAGGTTATGGGTTGGAAATCGTTTCGGTAATCAGTAAATGGTTCGGTAATTGGTTGGTATTCGCTTCGGTTATCGGTAATTGGTTCGGTAATTAGTTGGTCATCGCTTTGGTCATCAATTGGTAATCGCTTCGGTAATTGGTAATCGGTTGTTAATTGCTTTGAAAATTGGTAATCGGTTGGTAGTCGTTTCGGTAATTATGTATCGGTTGGTAATCGCTTCGGTTATCGGTTATGGGTTGGAAATCGCTTCGGTAAATGATACGGTAATCGGTTGGTAATTACTTCGGTAGTCGGTAATTGGTTCGGTAATTGGTTGGTAATCGCTTCGGTAATCGGTAATCGCTTCGGTAATCGGTTGGTAATCGCCTCGGTAATAAAAAAGAAAGCTCACCAAACATGTTTGCCTAGCATAACAACGGCATAAGCAATGCTGTACAATGCAACAGAAATGAACAGCTAAAAGCGTGGTGATATGGCTAACAGCGTGATGATATCGCAAATATATAGCTTTGCTCTCTACCAAAAAGTCTTCAACGCGCCTAAAAAAAAAAAAAAAAAAAAAAAAAATTTAATAAAAATGTGTTGACAACTATTCAAAGTTTTGTATCTGTAATTGTTTTTACGAAGCCGAAGCCTGTTATATAAACTGTTTGAGAAATTTCAAAAATCGTGAAAATATGCGAAATGAATTATTTTGATAAAATAAGCAAAAATAAAATAATAAAAAAATACTACCTGTATTTCTGTAAATTTCCCGTAAGTTCTGTATTTTAGTCCTTTAATCTGCTTGTAATGGTAGAACTCCTTTTGGTGTGGCCGGGTAGAATCGGAATAATAAGTAATATTTGACAATTTTCAATCGTAGACGTCGTCTATTAACTCGAAATATTTCTAAATTGACTGAATAAAAAAGATTGGAAGTTATGCTGCCAATGGATTCCAATGCTGAAACAAGTGATGAGACTGTCGGGTATGACAGTTAGAAAGACAGTAGGAAATTAATAATGTGGAATCACGTGGCATCACTTTCCAATTGCTGAAAAGGAGTGATTAAAAATAAACAGGAAATTAAAAGAGATTGTGAGGTCTCTTTTTTTCCACGCAAATTTTTTGTGTAACATCTAAAGTAACATACGAATTGTGTTTATTCAAAAATGTTTTAATTACCTTATAGTTTTTAACTTTTTGTTTAAAGTAACAACTTTTCTCAATGCAGGTGAATTTCAAAATAGCTCTTACACTTTATCTATAAATAAGGGCCCAGAAAAAAGTCTTTCGTTTTGAGTCTATTAATAAAAAAATATTAACTCATTACCGAAATATTTAGACTGTGGAATACTCTGCCTTGCAGGCAGAGAAAAATCGTAAAGTGAGGAGTATTTAGCTCGGGATAAGATCGGAAAATCGATTTTTTACACAAAAGTAGCTGCTCTGACAAAAAAAAACAATGTACAACAGATTAGACATGGGTAAGCAGCAAAAATCGCTGCGTTGATACACCCACTCAAACGCAGTTTACTGTCTCAGCGGATTGCGTTAACGCAATTGCGCCATAGCGTAGTTTGAAATTATATGATTCCAGTATCAACAAGAATTAAATCCACGCAGTGAGGGTTTTAGTTGACATTTGAGAGAATTTTGTGGTGGAATATTAAGCGCAAATTGCCTTCACTTGGAAAAATAAATGAACTCAAATAAAAATCTTGAATGAATATATCTGTTCTAAAGAAATCGTATTGCTAATAGATTCATTAGAGATTATTAAATCCATAAGTAATTAATATTAAATATAACTAAACGAAGCGCATATTACAGCATCCACCAAAAATAAAGATATATTAAACTTCGATGAGATAAACTAAAGAAGCGATGTCAAACAGAAACAAATTCAACTCAAATTTACTTCTACTTCAAAAACGAATACATTTTAATGTTCAACACTGTCCTTATTTATACAGAGAAATAATGTTCGCTTTCAACTTTCTGTCACTATGTTCGATGCGCCGTACAACTTGTGAAATTTTTGCTCGCTCTATAAATATTTTTTACTTTTGCTTTGAACGGGTCATTTGCGTTATGGCTCTATTGCGTTACTTTTATTAAAACAAGTGTATCAACGCAGTAACTCATTTAAATGCTGCAACTCAATAACGCAACGCAGCGCTGCGTTACCCATGTCTACAACAGATGCATAGAGAATTATTCAAGGATAAAAACAAAGCCATAAAAAATTGGTTAAAAATTTGATTGTTTTTCGAGAAAATTGAATTCTTTAGGAAAAAACGAATTTATTGACTTGAGGTGCTCATAATTTTTTATTTGTGACTTGATGGCAAAACTTTGTGCTAATAACTTAAAGAAAATATAATTTTCTTTTCAAAAAACTATTAAATCTGGTAATCGTTGTAGAGATATATGAGTTATGGATTAAAACGTGATGACACCTATTTTTTTCTTATTTTTTGCTCCTTCCTTCCTAGAGAGGCGCTTGCGACCACACCAACTCATACAATTTTTTCATCATTTAATTACGAGAAATCACCCCCCGCTTTATTGTCCTCTAAATCGGGGACACCCTTAATTAAGGCAGGGTTGTATTTTTTGACTAGAAACAGCCAGTTATGAAATAATAATGCCACATCCACTTTACTTACGAATAATTTTATTAAAACGTGTTGCAATATATCCTTTTTCTATAGTTTTTAAAATATTCATTGATTTGGGCTAAAGTAATAATTAAAAATTTGTGTTTATTGAGGTGACGTAATTATTTTAAGAAACTTTAGCTGGACATAATTTTCTTTATCTATATATATATATAAAATTGTAAAAAAAAAATCTGTACATGAAATATTTTTTGAAATTCCTTTTGCGATGGACATTTTGAATGACGCTGAGCCCGAAAATCGCATTTTTAAAATTTTTGTCTGTCTGTCTGTCTGTCTGCCTGCCTGTCTGTCTGTCTGTTAAAGCATCACGCGAAAACCACTGGATGGATTTTAATGAAATTTGACATCTAGGTTCCTTATATCCCCGGTCAACATATAGGCTACTTTTTATTCAGGAAAAAGTGTTGGACCCGGTAGGGGTCGCTGCGATCGGGTTCCAGTCATTCTTTTTTTTTAGCTTATCTCCGAAACCGTTCATCCGATTTGCATTAAAATTTGTGTGTAGTGGTTTTCGGACACGCTAAGATTTTTTGACTTATCTACACCGATCTATCTCGAACACCAGAGGGCGATGTAGTACAAATGTTTTGAAAAACCTCGAAAAACTCCTAAACCGTGCATCCGATTTACATGATAATTGGTATGTAGAGGTTTTCGGATACGGTGAGTTTTCATGATTTATCTATTCTGTTCTATCTTAAACACCAGAGGGCGCTGTAGTACAAATATTTTTAAAAAGTCTAAAAAGTCCAAAACCGTTCATCCGATTTGCATGAAATTTTGTATGTAGAGGTTCTCGGACACGCTGAGTTTTTTTGACTTATATACTCTTTTCTCTCTCGAACACCAGAGGGCGCTGTAGTACAAATATTTTGAAAAATTTCGAAAAACTCCTAAGCTGTGCATCGGAATTGCATGAAAATTGAAAAATAGGGGTTTATGATACGCTGAGTATTTGGACTTATCTTTTTTATGCTATCTTGAAAATCAGAGGGCGCTTTAATACGAATCTTAGGAAATCGTGTACTGTAAGGGTTTTGGTGCTATCTTTTTTGCTCTTTCTCGAAACTAGAGGGCGTTGTTGTCCAATTTGTTCGTGTGTATGTTATTAAACTGTTCATTAACGGCTGCACTGATTTTAATGAAATTTTTTGTGTGTGTTTGAGTTGATCTCTGGTTGGTTTAGATTCACAATTGGACCCAGTAGTTGACGCAGCGATTGTATTTCAGGCATTTTGTTTTTATAGTTTATGTCCGGAACCGTTTATCCGATTTGCATGAAAATTTGTATATAGATGTTTCCGGATACGTTGAGTTTTTATAACTTATCTACTCTGTTCTATCTTGAACACCAGAGGGGGCTGTAGAACAAATCTCTTAAGAAATCGTGAAAAAGTAGAAAGTCGCTCATCCGATTTGGATGAAAAATTTTAGAAAAGGATTTTCATGTAGGGCAACTGTCGCTTTTGCTCTGTCTCGAAAATTAAAAGGCGCTGTTGCACTGTTCCTAAACGGCTGCACCGATTTGGATGAAATTTTTTGTGTGTGTTTAAGTGGAACCCTAGATGGTTCAGATTTACAATTGGACCTGGTAGCTGGCGCTGCGATCGGGTTCCACGAATTGTGTTATTATAGTTTGTCTCCAAAACCATTCATCCGATTTATATGAAAATTTGTATTTAGGGGTTTTCGGGTACTGTAGTTTTTATGACTTATCTATTTTGTTCTATATTGAACACCAGAAGGCACTGCAGTACAAATGTTTTAAAAACCTCGAAAAACTCCTAGCTGTACATCCGATTTGCGTGAACATTTGTACATAAGAGTTTTCGGATACGGTGGGTATCTTGGACTTTTTTTTCTGCGCTATCTTAAACACCAGATGGTGCTGTAGTACAAAACACTTAAGAAACCGTAAAACACTCAAAAACCGCTCATCCGATTTAGATAAAATTTGTATATCGGATATATAGGATTTGATTATCGAGTATGGAAAGGGCATCGGCTTTATTTTTGTATTCTGTCTCGAAAACCAGAGGGCACTGTTGTACAAATACCGCAAAAAACTCAAAACAACTCATGCGATTAGTATGATTTCTACTTGGGGTCTTTTGGCGCTATGTATTTTGCTATATCTTGAACCCCAGAGGGCGCTGTACTACAAGATACAGAAAGGCGTAGCAAAGCGCGAAGGGTGATAAATATCTTCTTTTCTTCTTTATGTGTATTTATATTCCATTTTCTTTTTTCGCAAATCAGGACAGCTGATGCCGAATCCTGTGGTATTTGAGTACGCATCAACACATGCACAAGTCAGTTGCGTAGTAAGTTGGCGTTGTTTTGACATTTCAATTTCTATTATCAATGCTTATTTTGCTCTGATTTTTTTCAAAAATGTCAAATCTATCGAATACAATATAAAACGTGAAAATATATTTTTGCAAGCGATCGGCGGCACGCACACGCAAATCACGATTTCCCTAACGTTTTCTCATAATTTTCAGATGTTGAAGCTTCATTTTGCTCATTTCGCCGAAGTTACCGGTTTGAAAGATGCACACAAGTTTGTGAAAAGTTTTTTCAAATCGACGAACGATATCGAAAATTATTTATATCAACTCCCGAGTTAGGCCGGGTATTCAGCTAGCTTACTAATATAATTGTAAATATTTCAAAATTATTAAAATCTAAAGAATAGAATGCCTTCCTGAATATAGCAAAAAAAAAAAATACTAGTCTGGCTCAATGTTAGACTATTTGAACTTTTTTGTTATTTTTATATTAATTTTTATATACGAATATGTTTTATTTTTATCTAATTACTTGTTAAGATATGTACATTTTCTTTACAAATTTGCTTGTATTGGAAAACCTTAAGTAAATATTAACCAACTAAACTTTGTTTGCATATTTTATGAAAATTTTTAAATTGCTTATTCCTCTAACAACAATGTTCTTACTATAAATAAAGATTATAAGTAAAGTATCTATCATTTTGAATAGGTCAGAGCTAAACAGCTGTCCATTGAAAATATGTTCAAGACAAGCGTCAGTAAAAGCTGTGAAGCATTTATACAATTAAAACCAGCTGCCATCCCTTCTTGTCCTTAAAAAAACGATTATTTCCATTTTATTTAAAAACTAAAAAAATTGTTTGTCGTAAATTAAATAAATTGTTTCCACCCTTTTTTCTGTCATGCAATCAGCATAGTCACTATCATCATCATCATCATCATCATAATCGTTAGCGTCATCATATTGAACATAATGTAGCATTTTGCATAAATAACGTTGACATAATTGAATGTGCTTTACGCTGCAGCTGAATACTGCTTCCACAATGTTGGCCAATTTAGGGCAAATACAATATAATTTTTCATCAATTTTCAGGAAATCGTTTTTGTTTTGATTTTTGTTTGTGGCAAAAAATCGGTTTTAGCTGCTGATGCTGCTTATGTTTTATATTGTTTTGTGTCATAATTTTACGCTCTGTTGTGTGCCATGGTTGCCACGTCGCCGGCTAATGGCAGCTACTATTGAAGTAGAACAAATAAAGTATTAATCATTGTTTTGCTGTTCATGTGTTGTCATATTTATCGTACATGCATATATCTATATACATCGTATATACATCAATGTATAAATTTATATAAATATTTGCTTAGATGTTTGCTGTAAAAGTTGCTGTATATGTTGCTGCTTATGTGTTTTTGTTTGTGTGTGTTTGTTTGCAATTGTGTACACATTTGTTTGCTGAGAGTTTATTTATTTTATTATGTCTATTTATATGCTGCTTATGCGGATTTCATGAAGCCATTCAAGCATTTACCACAAATCAATCATTTAAATGTGTGCGTGCTTTTTGTTTGTTGTTTTTGAGATAGTTTTTTTTTTTTGCATTATCTGCTCAACACTAACTCAACATCCACTCGTACACTTTGTTGAATTGTTTCTGACTGCCTGCTGATTTTGTCTGAGTTTGTTTAAATGTATACAAAATAGTTCATTATTTGTTATTGTGTGCGTTGCTGTTGTTCAACTCACAAATATTGTAAGTTTGGGTACGTGTTGGTAAAACTTCGATTAATCATAATAGAATTAATTAATAACAGTGGGCGTACATTTTCGTTAAATACAGGGGAGAAAAAAATTTAATCATATTAATTGTTCATTAAGCTGCAGGCAGCATGGCACCTAGTTTTTTGCAGCTGCTTTACTAACAATGGAACAAAATTTATTTTATTTATATTTTATTTTTTTACGTGTTATGTTGTGAAAGTCCTGAAAGTCGAACGCAGTATTTTATGAAATAACGATTAATGTTACACAATGAAAAAGCAGTTTTTTAGATTTGATTTTTTTTTTTTTTGTTTTTTATGTATTAAAAAAAAGAAATACTGTTCTACAAATATTTAGTTGATGAAATACATTAGTTAGTATGTGAAAACAAAAAAAGTTTAATTTATGGTGATTCTATAATTTTTCAAAAATAATTTTCATTTTTTTTGCTTCTATTAGTTATGTTACCTAAACACATCTTAGATAATATTTTTACCTAAATAGACCTGGAGTAAAGCTTTTTATAGTGAATTTATGTAGAAAGGATAAATTTAAACTTCCTTAAGTTATCCATCAGTCAGTGCAAATTAACTGATCCAACACTGGATGCTCTATTATTTTTAAAAAAATTCATATTTTTTTCAAAAGTTGTGTAATGAGTTTGAATCAGAACTGCTTTCAAAAAATTTTTTTTGTTCTACTTTCTAAATGCCGGCTATATTTTCTTTGCTACCCATAGCGATATATGAGTTCATGGTAACTTATATTTCTCAGCTCCTATTATATATTTAATGATGACTTAAAAACCTTAATATTAAGCACACTTTGGCTTTTAGTCTCATATAAAAGAGATGCGTATAAAATGGTTTTTTCATTCATATTAAAGAAAACTATTAAATGTTTCTGTTCAAAACGCGATATCTGGCAACTTTATAATATTTTTTTTTTATGTAAAGCAGTTAGTTGAAGACATAAATTTACATTTACATCTAGAGTACATTTAAACAAGTTGTTTAAACATAAATTTTTTATCATTCTAACTCGTCAACTTTTTTGTTTACAGCCTCTTAAAAATTTTAATATTGAGAATTTTGCTGACATTCGGGTCAAATACCTCTGGTAAGCACGGTATTTGAAAAAAATGTTTATTTGAAAGCAGTTCTTTGAAAGCAGTTCGTCGGACAACTTTCTTAAAAATGGTCGAGCAATTGGAATGAATCTAAAACAAGTTTTATACACAGTCTTTATAAGGAGAAAAGGCGTCTGAAATTTTTTAGGCGACTTTAATCTCTTTCCAATCTCAAAAGGGTGCTGTCCCTCAAAATGGTGAGACTATTTTCCTTTGATTCCCTCTTCTGATAAAGGAACTTTCTTTGCAAACTGTCTCTTAGCTGAGCGGAAAGAGGTTATGAAGTGGATGATGCCATAGTGCGAAAGGTGCGTTCGTACCGGGCGGCAGACCCTAAGGCCGGCGTTTTGGCATTTAAATGAGAATGATTTACTCGATCCAAATGATTTAGAAAAAAGAAACATCACGGGGGCGGCACTTTGGCATTCAAATAACAATTTGGTTTTTCAAATCAAAATAGTTCAAAATAATTTTGCAAAAACTTTTAGACCAATCTTTTACTTTTTTGCGCTATTTGGCGAGGATTGCATCAAACAATTTTTGCTAATGCACCTATGCGGACGCACATTTGCGGCACTCGCTTTCGAGTCTCGCATTGACAAACAGATTTGTTTGCAAGTGGATTGAACTATTTTAATTTTGTGGAACAGCTTCAGAATGTTGACAATTAAACGAAAAAATAGTCTGGTTGTTCCTTCCGCAGTAAAAGAAAATACCGCGAAAATTAAAATATTTGATGAAAGTGCAAAGTTTGGAGCATGATGAAGAACAAGAGATGAAACTTCAAAAGTAGATGTAACATATTCCCTAACTTTAACTTTGGTGGCTTTGGAAAATCTAGAAGCTGAAACTCCAACAGCAGACATTGTAAAGTTTTCCAAAGATCATCGGGAAAATTCTGTTGACAAATTTTCAATTTTTTAAGAGCCTAGACTACGAATTTTACTCGTGATTTTCAGCCACGAATAGGATTCGCAGAATGTACGCATATTGGGACATATTACAAATATTTTATTCGTATTCGTAAAAAACATTCGTATATTGTACGAATAATATCGTTACATTTACGCATGCTTCTAATATCATTCGTAAATTGTACTGTGCAATTCGTATATTGTACGAACATTATTGTAATATTACCAATGTTCTTGGTATTCATTCGTACATTATACGGTGGGATAAGTATATTGTACGAATACTAGTGTAATATTTACCTATGCTCTTGATGTTCATTCGTTCTTTATACGATGCATTTCGTTTAATGAGTGTTGGCTTAGTCTAAAAGGAAAAATTTTTAATAAAGAATTGCTGCTAAAAATGTCGATTTAACCGTTAATTTTTATGTGTCATTGCACGTACCATTTACAAAATACCGGCAACGCAATTAATTGCTTAGTATTCCAAAGGGACAAGTGATTTTAATAGGGTTGCTTCTTACGCTGTCTTATACGCAATACGCATTAAATTTGGTGCGTAAAATTTTACGCAAATCGTTTCGTAAAGTTAATAAAATTAAGAAAAAAAACCTGTATTAATCAACCTTAAGCCAGAAGAGTTAATGCATGAATCAGCTGTTGATATAGTTAATAATGTCGACGATCAACTTGTGTCCCTACATGGTATAATAAGACAAAGTAGTGTTAGTATCTAAAATTCTCTCTTGTGGTGGGTACAGCACCTGTCAAAATCAGGGTTTTGCGAATAAAAGCAAAACAAATAAAAAAACTTGCAAATTATAATATTGTATATGTTTGACAGCTGCCGTACCCATCAGTGATATGCAACGGATAGTTTTTGTGCGACTCTGAGTAAATCCGAAAAAAATAAGTACAAAAACCGACTCAACCCTAAGCGCACGCAACTCGGCTCATACTCTCTGCTACGAAGCTGCAATGCGGCGTCTGAAATAAATTTGAGTATCCTAAATGTGGCGGCCGTGGCGTAGTGGGTAGAGTGTGTGACTCTTACGCCAGAGAACCCAGGTTCGAATCCTCCATCCGACACAGAAATTTTTTTCAATTGAATCCATTTTTCTGTTCGGCCGTCACCTCTCTGCAGACAATGGCAAACCTCAAAGAGTAAAAACTGCCATGAAAAGCTTCTAGAGAACATAAGCCGTTCGGAGTCGGCGTAAAACATGTAGGTCCAGTTCTCGATCATTTGTAAGCAAACATTTGACATCACACACAACACAATTGATCATAAGAAGCTCGGTCAAAGTCCTTTCAAGGGCTGAAATGGCCATTTCGCGTTTTTTTTTTTATCCTAAATCATGAATCGGATCGGGAGAGATCGAATTTTTCGGTTAATAAATACTTATGGTTGTTGTCGTCTCACTGATACTTATCCTACTTACCGAAATACTTATAATCGATAAAAGTAGCCGAATCACTCGGCTCATCTACCACAGATATGAAGCAGAGCGCAGTAGAGCGATCAAAACTGAGCAAGTTTTTTGTAATTGCTTTGTGCGTTTTTTTTCTGAGCATTTAGACAGCAACAGAAAAAAACGTATTCTTCTTGTGTTGCTTTTTGTTTTTATCTTACACTGTGAAATCAGCACATGAGGTAAAGTTGTTGAGGCTTAAAAAAATACACAGCTTCGATAGTTTGAAGCTATAATTAGCAATTTTTTTCATTTATTTCATGACATTTAATTTTCTGCAATCAGCAATTATTATTAAATTTGTAAAATATTTATTTTTTATTTTTCTGTCACCTTAAGTTACCATATCACATGAGCATAGTTTAACTTCTACTTTGCTGCTTTTTTTACGTACATCAAGCAAACGGCCACTGGCGGCGGCCTTTGTTTTCGTTTTGCTTATGCGTAACAAAAAAAAAAAAAAAAAAATCACAAGCGTTGGTTGTTGTTGTTTTCTTTTCCCTAGAGTACATCAATAAAATACAAACGAGTTTTCGAGAAAAAACAAACAAAAAAAACTAGAGCTGACATTGCTCAGAGACGTTGGCAGAGAGAGAGAGCAGTACTCAGAGTACACTCAAAATACATCCGGATCAAGCATCTTTGGAATAAACTAACTCAACGCACTCATTGAAAACGGCTCAAGTTGTTCGGATCACGCCGCGCTCGGATATAAGAATGTACTTATACCCGAAAATATGCTAATAAGCCGAATTTAAGTATTTTACATATATCATTGAGTCTGGATAGAGTTGAAAAGAGCAAGAAACTCGAATATGATTTGAGTATCCGATTTTGGTCGGATACTCATTGCAGTTCTCTGGTACCCATCACTCCGAGACAACACTACCATGTTAAATATACCCTTTATGCACGATTTGAAGAAACCCAATAGGCAATGAAGCTAGGTCTCTTCTAACGAAGGCGTACATTTACTGCTACTTTTGGCGGTAAGACACATGACTTCCTCGCTGCTTCTGCGAGTGCTTCTATGAGGCCTAATTTTTCGTAACCAAGGCAGTATAACAATTATATTTTTCCTACAAAAACTGGTTCTGCTCTTATTTCAGGGTTAATTTTTCGTTAACAGTTAAAATATATATTTGTTCAATAATACTGAATAATAATCAACGTCATGACTTAGAAATATTCTTATCTGATATAAATATGTAAAATAAAATAAAAGCATAGAATAAATAGGTAGGTATATATAAAAAGAAATAAAAAAAAAATATTTTTTTAATTGTTTCGGTTAACCTCTTCTTTAAGTCATTCTAAAGGAGTGTTTATAGCAGGTCTCTTTAAAGCAGGGAGAACGGAAGGCCTGGAAAATTTGGCCATTTCATATAAAAAAGTAATTAGGCTTGGATATGAGTAGGGTAGGCCTACGACATACATTTTAAGGACTGCTAGTAGCCCTTAGAAGGCTTGCCAATGCCTACTGGGAAGTGTGAGCTCCAATACTAACGCATTTAAGAACACAGAGACATTATATGAGGCGGAGAAAGAAATGTTAGAAATTGCAGCAGTAGAAAATATTCTACTTTCGGTTGCTATTGTTGTTGATGTTGAAGTTATTGACTTACTTGTTGTTGTTGTTAATATTTTAATTGATGTTCAAGTTATTGAAGTTGTTGTTGTTGCAGTAGAGCTGTTGGTGGTTGTGAATTTGAGTGCTGAGATTTTATCAGCTGTGTATTTAGTCCAGTGTCGGTCAAAAAACACTTGCACTGTTCTTTTAGTTGTGTGCTACTGCGTGCACATGTGAGAGCGACAGAGACAGACAGCGTTTACGATTCACGCGTGCATAGGCTCTGGCCAACACTGATTTAGTCGCACAAAAACAAAATATTCAAAGCACCATGTAACTAACGTACAATATGAGTAAAACATAATATAAGTAAAATATAAACAATTGAAGTATTGACAACAGTTTACTAAGTGCAAATATAACAATATTTTTCAATTGGGGAAACTCAAATACATCCGGATACTTCGTACATTCTACGAATGATGCGTACTGTCAACCTACGAATGAATTTTTTCTACTAATATTAGTTTGTGACGAACCTATTTCCCAGGCAAAAAGGCCCACACATTGTTCATCATTTAATTACGCGCCGCAGCCTAGCGTACCGGCCTCACAAGCGACATACACCACGAGCTATACAGCATAGCGCCATCAGAACTTAAGATAAGTAAGCAACATGTGAATTACTATATTTATTAATAAGATAACGAATTGAATATTTTATATTTTATATTTGTGCATATAATATTCTTATTTAAGCATACAACACGTTACGTTAAACATACAAGACGTTACGTTAAGACATTCATACTATTAGTACCCATTACATACTACCCTACTATAGTAGTTAAAAAATCATAAAATGTATTTTATGTGCACCACTGGCAGCAGCCAGCACTTAGTTATAAGTTGAATAATTTAATAAAGTTGAGTTGTATTTGAGCTTCCAAACGGATCAGACGTCTTTTTACTTCGAAGTAGCCAAGCAGCTTATTTTCTCTCGGAGTTTAGTCTGGCTATTACTCGCAGACTATCTGGACGTGCCTTGCTCCCGTTCCTATCCTCTCTCCGCTCGAGTCGTGTCGCTGAGGCATGAGGCCAATCGCTCACGCTCAGTTGCCACACTCACCACTACTCTCAACGAGAATACTCACCTCAGAGTATTTCCCCTCCTCTGAACTGTGTCACTGAGGCATGAGGCCAATCGGTCACGCTCAGCTGCCACATTCACCACTGCTCTCAACGAGTATCATTACCTTCCCCTTTCTTTGAGTTGTCTTTCTCACTCTCGCTCTCAACGAGATACTCACCTTCAGAGTATTTCCCCTACCTTGAGTTGAACTGCTCACCTCCGCTCTCAACGAGTGAAACGCACCTCCGAACGAAGCAATGCCAGCGGAGCGCTACTAGGAATTCAAGGTCAACGCGTTATTAAAAGACACACACACACGACAACTAAAGAAGAGGTACGGCAATAATTACGCATCACGCCACCAAACAATATAGAGCAAACAACGAATAACGGAGAGTACCGCTTAGCAAGGTACAGCCAAGTTAGAAGCACCAGCAGTCATCCCCCAGGGCACCTTCACCGTCGCAGAGGTCACCTTCACTAGCCAATCTATGAAGGCAAACATATAAAGCGACCTTTCGTGAAGAGCCCTAAAAGGAACCGCTGGACAAGCATAACGTCCACAACATCGACATCCACCGCATCATAATTAAATCTACGAAGAACAAAGGACCTCCAACAAGGTCAAGCGATCTACAAAACCCCATAGATCGTCTTGTAAGGACCCTGGACATCCGCTGAGGATACCTCAGCTGAAAAAAAGTTGTAACGACCCAGGGGTTCGTTACAAGTTTTACTTCGTAAATAGTACGAATTCATTAGTAAATACTACGAATGAAATGAAAAAATTTACGACGTTATTAGTACGGGAAACGAATGCTATTATTTATATGTACACAATAATTTGAACAATGCACTAATACGAATTGTTCCATAAAGGAACATAACTTGCCTTATATCAAAGTTATAAGACGACAAAAAGAAGCTTTCATTTCAAAACTTGCGGTATCCTCTTCAGTTCAAATTTTGTAAATTTAAATTTAAAACTCAAATATTTTAAGAGTTTAATGAAGACTAGACTAAAGCTTCTTTAATAAGGGTTTTAAACTATACTAAACTAACTAACTAACTATACTAAACTATACAGCTATAGTAAGAGTTTTCATAACTTGTCTTGTCTCATTGACTTACATATAAAATATGCATTAAAAACTCAAAACTTCTTTTACCCGTAGTGACATAGATCCTTATTATTTGCTATTACATAAGTATGTCTTATTTTTTTAATTTTGGTTAATAGGTGTTGGCAATAAAAAACAATATGCAACTTAGCAGTTTAATCTTCAATATATATCAATACTTCCGCTACTTACACTAACTAAAACAAAAAAAGCATTAATATCTTAACATTTAAATAAAGGAATAAGACAACTTTTGAAAAGAAACGAATCAATTTTACAAAAATATTGCTAATTTTTTTTCGAAAAAATTTTGCAATCCCAGATTTGCCAAGCTATCAGTGCCTGGTTTTAGGGTAAAATATTTATTCAAATTTGCACTGCAAAACAATTTATGACAAAGATTTGTTTTCAATTCGGGAATTCCAGGAGTGCCAAAATACAATTTTCTTGTCTTAAAGTAAGAAAAAATTATATAAAAAACTATGTTAAGATCCCTGATTCGATCCGATTGAATTTGTTAAGTTTTTTAATTTTGTTATTATTTTTGCTGAACTTATTTCAATTTATTTTGCAAAGTTTCGTAAAAATATTCAAACTCTAAATTTTCAAATTGCATTTTATATTCAATGCATTTTATATTCAATTCAAAAGGTGCATTTTATATTCAATTTAAATCTTAATCTTTTCGATCGGTAACGGATAATTATCAGTGTATGTACCTGTTATATCGATGTAAGTAGCTTACGTCTAAGAATCTTTATTAAAAATATTATTACATTGTAAAAATATATACACTAAGGTGCCTCGACCTTCTTAGAAAAAAAAAAGGGTGTCAATGCCATCGACTAGAAATGAACTGTGGTCTATTTTATGACGATTTCTACAATTTTTTGGCTGTCACGATAACGGCCATTGAGCTAAACTATTTTTAAATAACTTCCAAAAATCATGTTTTTCATAAAATTTCGGCTGGTGTGATTGTTAAAAAAAAAAAACAACAAACTGTTAGAAATAATAGTTTGAGAAAGCTTTTCTAAACAGCATCAAAGAATTTAAAATTTTTGCCGTTGAACCAAAAAGATAATGTTGATTTTCATGAATTTTTTGATATCTAATATATAAAAATCTCAGGTCACAATCGACCAGGGGCGGATCCAGGAAAATAGTTCGGGGGGGAAGGGGCTTAAAAATATTAATATACGCTATATATGTATCGTCGTTGGGCGTGCAATACCGCGTATTAGCCACTTGCACATACACACACACACGGTATTGCACATACAAAATTAGCCTATTAGCCTATTAATTGGATTTTCAACTACACTAAAAACATTTATTGGAATTATATACTTGCTTTGTTTTGAAATCAGCATTTAATGGAAAATCCGCCCTATATTAATTAAATCAAATTTAACTAAAATCCAAATTTAAATTTTGGCCTTTTTGAAATATACAATATAATATATTGCACGCCCAATGACGATGTGCATAGTATATTTATAAAATATGTTATCAGTTAATCAAATCAACTGTTTTTTTTCGCTTTTTCGATATAATTTCGATTACATTTTCGCTCTTTACTTCCATGTCACGATGCATGTTCAACAACGCCAACCCGTTCAATCGGTCCTCACTAGTTTTGCTTCGCAGATACGTTTTAAATCTGCGTAAAGTCTATGAAACGTCAAACGACGCACCTGTGTTTTTTTTTTGCAAGTTATACACGTATACCCGGTTTACACGGTATACATTTGGACAGTAGTAAAACCACTATATATTCAAACCGTTAGTCCTACAAAAAAAAAAATACTAGCAAAAATGGTTAGGAGATTATTATGGTTAAGAGATCTTGAGTTGATCTTCTTTATTAATTTACATTTTTTCGAAACTAATTCACATTTTTCAAGGTCACCACTATCATTTTTTTGGCGTTTTGAAAACTAGGTCGTATTGAGGCATTTATTTTCAATGCATTTTAAAATTTTACATTGAAAAATTAATGCTTACTATTTATTAATGCTTATTAAACGAATTTTTCAAAAACTCCATACACAATTTTCAAACTAAAAAACTAACTACACAAACACTTTCAAACTAAAAGTGGTATTTTTAGTATTAATTGTAATTCTTGCTGTATTTTTTAATTTTTTCAGATTTTAAACCCCCTACGGCTTTTCTTTTATCAAGGGTATAAAAGAAATAAATAAAAAAATATATAAAAAATTATATAAATTTGAAGCATAAGTACAAAATTATAAAATACTATAAGAGTAGAGAAAATACTAAAACTAACATTTCCGATTTAAGATGAAAATATTTTTTATTTAAAAATTGTGTAGGCAGTTTTTGAAAAATTCGTTTAAATTAGTAATCATTAATTCTTCGACGTACTATTTTGAGAATGCATTAAGAATGAATACCTCAACACGACGATGCTTTGAAAACTCCAAAAAATATAGTCGTGCTGAACTTGAAAAATGTCAAAGAAATTTTAAGTGGTCAAAAAAATTTAAATTTTTCATTAATGTGTTGGTAAGAAACTACACATTTATAAAATGTAAAATATGAAAAAGATCTTATAAAAAAATCCAGAACATTATTTTGTAAGACTTAAAGTTTTGAAGATATTGTTGTTTTCCTACATGTCCGAATGACAAATTTTGATTTTTTTTTCTAATTTTTCCACTGCGTTAAGATTTAAAAAAAAAATTTAAATGAATATGATATTTCTTTTTTTAAGTACTATTGACGTGCAAAATTTGAAAAAAAAACGGTATCGTCAAAATCACTTTCTGGACAAAAACGTCCGATTTGACATGGAATCACCTATGTATGACTGTTTACAGCTAAGGGCGCGATATTGCAAAGAACATAAAAAAACAGGAATAGAACTCAGGTGTGAATATTTAAAATAAATTATTAAAAATTCGATGTTTTTCTTTTTAGTACCCTTAGACCACATAATAAACACTAGTACATAACATTTAAATACAGGTTCTCCGAGAATTTCGGGGAGAGGGGGAAGATGCGGGTTAAACCCCCAAAACCCCCCCTGAATTCGCGCCTGGACTCGACCGATTTTTTTTCGAAAATTTTGTTTTCGTATGTTTGGTATGAGAATAGGTTGTAAAGTACTTTGCAGCCTCCTATGCAAAACGGACGGGCTTCGCCCATACAAGTCATATTTTCGTAACATTGAAATTCTGAATGGAGCTACCACTTGGTGATGTCTTTTTAATGGAAAACTTGGACGGGTATTTGACAAGGGGGTGTGCCTCCGCCCATACCAGCCCAATTTTCGATATCGAATAGCTATGGATTTAAAGTCACAGAACAGTGAAACTCAAAATGAAGTTACCATTTGGTCATGTCTTTCTAATATAAAAGTTGGACGGGAATTGGATAAGGGGGTGTGGCTCCGCCCATATAAGCCAAATTATTAATATCGAATAGCTTTGGAAGTAAAAGTCACAGAACATTGAAACTCAGAATGGAGTTACTACTTGGTGATGACTTTCTAATAGGAAACTTGGACGGGGGTATATTGTATAAGGGGGTGTCCGCATTGAAGCTCAAATAGAGTTTTTCACTATTTGGTGATATCCTTCTACCATGAAACTGGGACGGGAATTGGACAATGAGAGTGGTGTCAAACAAAAGGTCAGATAAAAGTTGTTTATTTTAGGTATACGTATAGGCGTAGCAACGCGCGCTGGGTAAATTTATACAAATAAATAAAAAAAATTCTCTATACATATTCGGTGATTTGGATCATATAAGACTAAAATTTGGTAATTTTGTTTAAATGGAAAATTCACAAAAAAAAATAGTCGCACTATAGTTTACCCACTTTTTTAAAAATCATTTAAATTGTACATGCTTTGATAGGGAAATACCACGCTTGGTATGCAGGGTCTATTGATCCAAGCGGCAGTCAATGTATATTATGCGGCACTCAATATCAAACAGCCACTGTATATGCAAATGTGGACACTTATTACCATCAAACAAAAAGACATACAACAATAGTTGGAAATAATTTGACAAGGGCGTGAGCACACTATAAGCCCACTTTTCAGGGTGCCGGGTATAAGCTAGTAATTTTTTGTTATTTTCACTAAAATTTAACAACTACGTTGTTTTATATGGTATCCTCGTTTTGAAGATATCGTTGCAAAGGCTTTGACTGCTTCTACTTATTCCTGAACAGAGTCAATCAATTTAGTAATCATTTAATCTAAAATATTAAAAAAAAAACATTGTTTTGAAACAAACACCAGCGCAAAAATAATGTAAGGAATGATAAATGATAAAGCATTTAGTTTTAATGGAAATTAAATTGATGAACTCTGTCAAGGAATGATTAGAAGCAGTCACAGCCTTTCAAACGATGTCTTTAAAACGAGGATAGTACAAATAATAATGAAGTTATTTGAATTTTATTGATTTAAATTTTATTTTATTGAAAAAAAAAATGCATGAAAATCAGCATTATCAAAATGATCAGCATTATCAAAATGGCTTGGCTCACTGGCGGTTATCGTGGCAGCCAAAATATTTTAAGAGTCAATGGCAATGGCAACTTTTTTCTTGAGGCATTCTAACTGACACCCATACACACCCAAAAAATAATTTAGTTATATCAAGGAAAATTTGCGCTAAGGTCATCATATCCTATATTTAATGATGGCAATTTCCTAAGTTCAAATAAGTTTTCTTTAATCAAAAGAAATATTCTCAGTTTTAGGATATAACTTACTTAAGCTAAGGAAAGTGCACCTTTAAATATAGGATAAGAAGACTAGCGCGAAATTTCCTTGATTTGAGTAAATTATTTTTTGGGTGCATGACTATATTCATTTGTAATTTAAACAAAACACAATAATGATGATTGTTCTTACCAAAAAGTTCTTTAGGATTTAGGATCAGAGTCTTGAACTTGAAGATCTTAATAAGGGAGCGTCAAAATTGGCCTCCACCCCGGGCGGCTGAAGTCCACGCTACACCACTGCATATACTTCCAACTTGCTTCACAAAAACGGTAAGCATTACTTACGTCTTCATTCAGAAATATACCCAGTTTTCTTTGTTGCACTAATGCTGTTGTGTAGTAATATGGTTGAAAAAGCTCTCAAAATACGGTTTATTTTTCTTTATTGAAACTAACACCTATTTTTCTTTTAGTGTAATTTTCTGAAATCAATTTGACAGCACGTCGCTACTCGTGCAGTAAATGTCAATTTAACTGTCAAATCTTATTTGTTTGATTGCCTTGCTATTGATTGTTGTAGTTGTTGTTGCTATAATTATTGTGTCTATTTTTGTGCGCATCAAATACGAAAGACATTTTTATTTGACATTTGTCAATTTATAGTCCTTGCCGTTTTTGATTTATATCGTTTGTCAAACATATTATATAAACAATTCATGTCCTTTTTGCAGAGTGGCGGAATGACAGTTTTAGAAAATTTGACATAAAATCAATGTTTGTCTATGTAAGTGAGTGTGTGAGCTATTTATGAGTTAGAAATAGCGTAATGTGCGTGTGCCCATGTTTTAGCCGAGCACATTTTAAGTACTCTACATGCTGCCCATTTATATGGAATATCTACAAATAACAATTTTTTATTGATTTTTTAGTATATTAATTTTATGTACGTTGTCAGGATTTAGTAAATTTTTTGTGCTTCTTTGTTATAAGGATTTTCGGAAAAAATACTAGCCAAGCGAACTCGTGGCATATCTGGTGCATGATGAAACTTCAATGTCCTTCATCATTTTACCCCCAACCCATATAAAACCCTACGGCAACGATGTACGTTATGTTAAGTTATTGCCATAATCCAACACATTTATCGGGATTAAATTCCTGTCAGTTGCCATTCACTCCATTTCACTAGAGTTACTTGGCTGAAAGTGCAGAAGGAAGAGGTGAAAACAAAATTCAACGAAAAATGACGTTGCTTCCCTCTACGTGGCGCACTGCTTCGATTGATACCCAATTTTTGCTAAATTCCACAACAAACACAGCCACTAGCCCAAAGCACACTTACACAAATGTTTATATATATAAATATATATATATTTATATGCTATATAGGGACTTGAATGTGTGCTGACTGGGTTTCGATCTCATTTAAAATTGATAACAGTTTTTTTAGCTGTTTCTAAAAAGGATAACAGAGCACAATAACAGCAACAGCAACAAATAAATACAACAATAACAACAATCGTAATAACAAACTCTCACATAAGTCGTCAAGAAATTCTTCAAAATAAATCGCTGCCAATTTAAAATTCGTTTGCTTGCTCCTTCGATATTTTGTAGATGTTGGTTTGAATTGCTTTCAAATCCTTGCTTCAAGTGTTGCTATATTTTTTATTTCGTCCTTTGCTTTCTGACATAAACATCATGTTTCGTGCTCAACAACCCGACGACCAGACATGTGTGTGGCGTTTTTGCGTGTGCATGTGTGTGTGTGTGTGTGTGTGGCATTGTTGTAAATATTAGTTTTGCTACATGTGGCTATAAATTGTTAACGTTGTTTATGTTACATTTTAAATCGTCCTGGCATGTTTTAGGTTTTTCTTATTTGCGTGCCTGCTGAATATAAGTCATCGTCTCATGCAGGACATGCTATTAAATTTATTTTTTTTGTTTGGTTTGTTTTTGGGTGACCTCGTCTTGGCCGAATATATTTAATTTAATAGGAATTCCTTAAAATTTATAAATACAAAATTAATAAATTTTAGGTTGAAAAGGCCAAAAGAAAAAATACTTTTCAGGAATTTTTGATAATTTAAGGGAATGTATTTGGATGAAAAGGCAAAGAAAATTATTCTTTGCGAAATAAGTGCTTTAAAATTAAAACAATTTATATTTTCATAGAATAAAATGCGACATGGGGAGGGGGAGACCGGTCGTATATTACGTCACAAAAAAATCTGGAATTCAGTTTTCAATATTTTAAACTTTATTAAAATTTTATTTTATTGTAAATATTGCTTTCATTATTATCAATAAAAAAATGCTCAAAATAAAACGAACGGATTACTAACCGAAAAAGACAGCTGAAACTATGTTTAAATTGAGCAAATATATAAAAGGCATTTGAAACACCTTCAACAAGTGCAGCAGCTTAAAAAAAAAAAACAGTTTTTTTGTTGAACTGAAGTGTGAATTAATACTCTAAAACAGTCATCGAAAACAGCTATTATAACTTCACTCTCAAAACGAACATCAAAGTGTTATAAAAAAAAATAAAATAAACAACAATTTTCACAATTGTCAAACATTCAAGTTTTAACGTATCACAACTGGTTGATGATCTTGTTAACGTCAGAACAGCTTTCATTCGTATTAAGCTCTGGTCACATGGTCAAAATTTTCATAAAATTGTTGGTCAAACACAATAGAAGAACATGAAACTTCCTTATAATTTCCATAATAATAAAACTAAAATATAACGTGTTCTATGCTTTTTTTTCATAACAAACTGCTAAATTATAAAAAAAAACTCAAAAAAATTATAAAAGTGTGACGTTACATTGTAGGGGGGGGTGAGGGGGGAGGGTGAAGGGAGGAGTTAAGACATTATGACGAAGTGTGACATAGGGGTTGGGGGGCGTCAAAAATTGGCCAAAAATATGTTACGTAATTTATGAACAGCCCCTTATAGCATAAAATGTGTGAAACAGTATTTATGCCCCTACTAACAAGGAAAGGTCCCCAGGTGTCACTCACCGATTTGAATAATTTTTGGATATGTGATAGAGGACGAAAATCTAAGGTCAACGTATTTTTTTATACGTGCTCAATCGATAGTTTACGGTTTCAAAATGACGTTTTAAAATCAGCGAAAATTTGGTTTTTTTGCCACAATTTCACTATTTTCCATGTATTTTAAAGCCACATATGCTGGCATCCATTTTGGAGAAATAAATTTGATTGTAATTTTGTTGTTGTAACTTTTAACGGTATTTAGTCGATATCATAAGGAGCGCGTTTTCGAAATTGTTGCATTTTCATTCTTATTATATTTAAGAGAATTCTAAAAGTTACCTTTTTTTTGTTTTTTGAAATTTTTAACTTTTTATATTAAAATTTTCTTTATTAAAATATGCATTTATATTCTGAGAAAAAATTTTTTTTCTAGAGATAAAGACCACAATATGGGTATCAAAAAGATTTTTTTTTCTCCAAATTTCCGTATGTGTAAGTATTTGATCGAAAAAGTTTATATTTAACAGGGCTTCTATACAACTTTGTGCTTTTAACTTGTTTGCCCAAAGGAATGAGAAAAAACCATCGGAAATTTAAAAATATGACTTTCTATGTAAATATCTACACTAGTTTTTAACATATTTCACAAAATTTTTTTTGTAATAAAGTTTAATAAAATTACTTGCCAAAAAATATTTTAACAATACCAATTACTGTACATTTGTATTTTTAATATTTTTTTTCAAAAAAGGCCCAAAATATTCAATGTTTCCTCAAAAAATTACGTAAAATTTGTTTTTGTTGTAAAACTAATTTAAACTAAAAATTGCATTTTAAACTCCCTTTTACATGGCATGACATTTATTAGCAAAAATTGATTGAGTTTCAAACAAAAATTTATTAACTATTTCTATCATAAAAAACAAGATTTTTTTGATGAAATTAATTTTTTTAAAAATGTTTTTTTATATTTTTTATAAAAGAGTATAGCTTCAAAAATAATTTATTTGAAAAAAATATCCCAATATTCTTTTCCAATCAAAAGTTATTACTAAAAACCTATTTTCATACCATGTGGATCTGTATTAACAAAATTCCTTTTCTGTTAATTATTAAGTTTCTATATGCTTCCCATGCTCATTTTAAGAATAATCATGCTCATTTTGAAAATTTTAAAAGAAACAAATATATTTCATACTTTTCATAGTTCATAGTTATTAACCCTTGGTTAGTTGGGGTAATTAATGAGTTACCATAGGTTGGAAGCTATATTACTGGAGCGAGGTGTGGCAGTATTTTTTGGCAAGTAATTTTATTAAACTTTATTACTTTATAATTTTATACTTTTATAATTTTGTGAAATATGTTGAAAACTAGTGGAGATATTTACATATAAAGTCATATTTTTAAATTTCCGATGGTTTCTCCGCATTCTTTTGGGCAAGCAAGTTAAAAGCACAAAGTTGTATAGAAGCCCTGTTAAATATAAACTTTTCCGATCAAATATTTACACATACGGAAATTTGGAGAAAAAACAAACTTTTTGATACCCATATTGTGGTACTCATCTCTAGAAAAAAAATTTTTCTAGAAAAGAAAGGTAAGAAAGGTAAAGGTAAAGGTAACCAAAAGAAAGGTAACTTTTACAATTCTCTTAAATAAAATATAAATGAAAATGAAACAATTTCGAAAACGCGCTCCTTATGATATCTACTAAATACTGTTAAAAATTACAACAACAAAATTACAATACAATTTATTTCTCCAAAATGGATGCCATCATATGTAACTTTGAAATACCTTTCGTTTGATACCAAATTTGTATATATTTCTATGGAAAATAGTGAAATTGTGGCAAAAAAACGAGATTTTCGCTGATTTTAAAACGTCATTTTGAAACCGTAAACTATCGATTGACCACGTATAAAAAAATACGTCGACCTTAGATTTTTGTCCTCTATCACATATCCAAAAATTATTCAAATCGGTGAGTGACATCTGGGGACCTTTCCTTGTAAGTACAACAAAAACGAGCAACAAGAACAATACCTTGAATATGTACGTGGCAAAATTAAAAATAACCAACGAAAAACAACAATGCTTTTGTTGGCAACGCTAACAAGTTCAAATTGTTGTTGTTCAATTCACTTTTTTTGTTGTTCACACTGTGCACCAAAAAGATACTTTTTTTGTGAGTAAGAAACCGACAACTGTTTTCAATTATCTCTGAGCAACTAATAACGAATCTGGCACCCAAATTTTTGCAAAACGTCAGGATTTCGAGAAAACCGTGATTCAAGGTCAAAAAATTATGCTTAGATAAATCACCTTAGAGCATCGAAACTAAAAGTGGTACGAGATTTTTGTCTGAGGGAAGAATGTTTGTTAAGAATTGATAAAATATTTTGTTCTAAGCTTACATCCCCCTATCCCCCTTTTCCCCCATTGTTTTCACGTTTTTCAAAAACACTTTATTTTAGCATAGCTATATTTTGCAAACCATTGGGAAATGTAATATTATGTGTTGGCGAGAAATCATCCCCGCAAAAAAACATATAGGCTCTTCTAACAATAAAATAACCGTAGATCCACCATATCCAAACAACATACCCCCTTAATGCGATATTGATTTTTCCACTTATATGATGACAACTGTTGAGATATGGACGAATATGCTTCAATACATACAATATAAAATACCAATCGATATGTCTGCAAAGTTTTTTGCTACTGGTATCCTGGGGCTTTATGAACTTCCTGGATCCCTAAGGCTTTATGTTTAAAAACAAATAAATAGTACTTCCCTCTATCGTAGATCGTATTGCCCAAATTATAAAATAGTACTTCTCTCAATCATATAACGTTCTTCTAAAATAATAGACTTAAACAAAAAGTAATAAACAGTAAATAAACTATTAAAGAACAAACAAACAAAAGTATTGTTATAAATGTTCTGGTTTTTTTTTTTTGCTTTAAATATTTATTGATAAACCAACTTAGTTATCGTAGATTTCTTCTACCGATTCCCAATATAGATCTACAAGTGAAGAATTCGATTTTATCCAGCATACCACGACACTATAATATATATATGGTGAAATATATTAATAACTAAAAAAAAAAAAAGGTATCAAAATTAAATTTGGCGTGGGGTAAATGGAAATGTGGTAGACAAATTTGTAAGGTTAAGCATTTCTAGAATTTTTGTTATTGTTGTTGTGCGACTTTACCTCCTCGCCTATACAATTAAAAAACACGGTAAGACAATTTAAAATTTTTCCAAAATTGTAAGATATTGTAAAAAGATTATGGTAAAAGTGACAAAAACAGTTGACATTTTAAAAGTTGACATCTGAGTAAGTTTTAATATGGATTGAAAATTGACACTTTTTATACCCTACACCTGAACAAGTCAGGGTACATTAGCAGGAGAAGGAGTTTAGATAATTCGATGAAACTTGGTACTGATGTTTGCGTATATCCAAGGATGTGCAGAACTGAATATTTTTGGAATCCCACCCGGAACACGCCCACCTCCCATACAATCCACTATAGTAAAATCCATAAAATGGCTATAAAATGACATATATATGTGCTAGACGAAAGAACCTTTGTATGTGTGTATGTTTTGTTTTTATTAAGTGGTTTTTGCATTTCATTTTGAAGTTTTTTTGCAATATAAATAATTTTCTGTATTATTATTTATTTTCAATATAAATAATAAGTTTCACACAGTGACAGTAAAATTCTACAGGAGTGAAGAAAACTGCTTTATTTTAAGCATTTGAATCGATTTTCATCGAAACTAAAAACATTTAGTGAAAATAAATACTTTTAATTAGATAGAATTATTATTAGATAGTTTGTTCTGAAATTAGCAACTAAGGGAAAGTCCGCCCTTTATTAATTAAATCAAATTGTAAATCCAAATTTAAATTTTGACATTGTTATATTTTTTGTATGGACTCTTCCGTAGTCACTGTTGCATCCAAAGTACTTTTGGAGTAATCACAGTATGTTTTTGCTTTGAGAGTACGATATTTTTATTATTTTGGAAGTACGATTTATGGTTGAGCGAAGTGTTGTCTTAAAATTTAGGAAATACGATTTATGGTTCGTATAAAAACCGTTCGGAATTTTGATTTACTCTCTGAGGCAAAGTAGTAGCTCTTGTCATAAAGAACAAAAATTGTAAACATATAAAATAAAAAACTTCATTTTCAAGGTCAAAATCGCAAAAAACTTTAAAAAATGGCCCAAAAAGCGTTTTTTTATTTTACGCTTTTACGAACAAATTTACTTTATGAAAAATGCGCCAATTTTCTTTGGCCTGATTAAACCCCAAAGTTTTTTTAAGGAGGCCGATCCAACTTCTTGAGATATAGGCCTTTATAGCTATCTATATCTATATAGCTTATATCTCACCCATTTCTTATCCGATCTGGTTGAGATGGCTATCATTGAGAAGACCTTTGAAAACGCTATAAATCTTTATTTAAATATTTAAATTTTTATTAACACATTGGGGCAAATTAAAAAAAAAAGATTTTTTAACCTCACTTTTTTAATAAAAATCTGGTTTTCTCAAAAAACAGCCCTAGTAAACTTATTTCTTCCTAAACTCAGTAAAAGACAGCACTTCAAGCTTTTTTTTAAGGTATAATTCTCTGGGAGCCAAAATTTCGCTTAAAAACAATTGAAGTGAAATGAGCGATTTCTTAAAAAAAAGGTTGATTTCAAAACATTGAACGTAAATAATAATAAATAATAAAAAAAATAAGGCCGTTGTAAATTGTCCAAACGCATTCGACTATTTCAAAAGCGTTTTCCCAAAGCTTAGCGATGACCAAATTCAAAAAGGTATTGTAGTAAATTTAAAACGAATTTTTGTTCACCTCATTGTACTATTTTCACTTTGTTAATGTTTTCTTTTCTGTCTTTATTTTTTGACTTCATTTAACAGGCGTACTTAATGGCCCTGACAATAGAAAGCTATTCAAGAGCAACTTTGAATCATCGCTTCATGATTATAATCATTCAATGGCATGGATTTACCTTCAGCGTGTATGCACCCGAGTCTTGGGAGGGAATCGAGACGCGGAACCGGAAGCAAGAGAAAGGGTGAAAGAAATGCTGTATTATTTTGAGAAAATCGGCACATCAATGACATTAAAGCTGCATTTTCTTCATTTTCATTTTAACGATTTTATCAAACAACTCCCTACCGAATCCGATGAGCAAGGAGAACGGTTTCACCAAACCACAATGCCCATGGAAAAACGGTACAAAGGCAAAAAACTCGACGCATTGCTTGCAGAGGTAATATCAATTTTATTGATGCATTGTTTTGCATTCTTTTTTGCAACTTTTTTGAGTTCTTTTCTAATTTATTTCAGGTATGTTGGTGGAGTCACAAGATCTCCCTGAAGAAAAAGCTGATGATGGAGGGCAGTCTGGAAGTAACGTGCGTGTGGACACCATAAGTTCTGAATCAGAGTCCGATTCGGACGATTCGGACGACGATTTGGATCCACAACTTAAGAGAGTGCGATTTGCAAGTCCAGGGCCATCAACATTATAAACATAATACGAATTTTTTTTTTTATAATTTTTGTAATAGATAGCATAGTATTGTAGTGCCATCCCTGCTGAGACTACTAATCCCTACAACACTGAATCATTATTACTAAATATCCATGCTACTACTCTTTGTTATAACCCTAACTCTAAATGCCAACCCATACCACCTAAGAACTAAAATTAATAAAATCATTAATAGTATAACAATGAAACCTGCAACATGCCTTTTCACTTACGGGAGAAGGCTTTATAGTATCCAATGTTGAAGTAAAGAAAAAACAAATGAAATGAAAAAATTTTCGGGAAATTTTTCACTTTTGCGGCTACCTAAGCGCTACCTAAACGTTGTTAAGAATCATTCCTAGGAAGTTCATATATTCTAGAAAGTTGTTTATTGATCTTTGATTCATTTTTGTAGTTGATTGTTTCCTTGAATTTTGAACGGTTTGCTACCTATGGACCTGAACAGGGGAAAAAAGGTAAAAAAAAAAATTGAATGTTTTAAAGTTTTTTGCGCTTTTGACCTTGAAGATGAAGTTTTTTGTTGATTTTATATGTTTTTTATGACAAGAGCTACAACTTTGCCTCAGAGAGTAAATCAAAATTCCGAACGGTTTGCAAGATATGAGCTTGAGAAAATTATCACTTTTTTCCAAAAATGACACCGGGGCCCCACTTCTTTGAGGGCCCATAAAAAAAAACCTGGAGGACTTGGGGCAAAACTGGGAGATAGGGTCTTTTTTTTTCTTTTATCACGTAGTGGTGTCCGCGTATGGTTATTTTGCCATGACTTAAAAAATTACACACTGTGTATTGTATGTATTGAAGTATTATTCGTCCATATCTCAACAGTTGTCATCATATAAGTGGAAAAATCAATATCGCATTAAGGGGGTATGTTGTTTGGATATGGTGGATCTACGGTAATTTTATTGTTGGAAGAGCCTATATGTTTTTTTGCGGGGATGATTTCTCGCCAACACATAATATTACATTTCTCAATGGTTTGCAAAATATAGCTATGCTAAAATAAAGTGTTTTTGAAAAACGTGAAAACAATGGTGGAAAAGGGGGATAGGGGGATGAAAGCTTAGAACAAAATATTTTATCAATTCTTAACAAACATTCTTCCCTCAGACAAAAATCTCGTACCACTTTTAGTTTCGATGCTCTAAGGTGATTTATCTAAGCATAATTTTTTGACCTTGAATCACTGTTTTCTCGAAATCCTGACGTGATGCAAAAATTTGGGTGCCAGATTCGTTTTTTAGTAGCTCAGAGATAATTGAAAACAGTTGTCGGTTTCTTACTCACATTTTGGCTGTGGCACCGTGTAATATGAAAAAACGCTCCCGATAACATTTTGAGAATAAGTTGCCCCATGAGGACTTCGCTAGCTCGTTCCAATTAGTTTATTTTAATAAAATTTGAAAAGATTTTACCGTCTACATTTAGACATTTTGTATGGGAGATAGGCGAGGTTTTCATTAGATTTTGGCAAGTTTCATAATCAGGATTAATGTTAAAAATGAAAGCTTATAAGCAAAATTTTAAGTTATTACATTCATATTTGGGCAATGCTATTGTGACGGGTGTGACCATGATGCTCACATTTTTAGCTATAATTCACAAATAAAAATTTCATAATCAAAAAAAGGGCTGCAATTTCCAAGGCTGTAAAAATTAAAAACGTTTCATTACAGGTATTCTCTGAAAAAACACGATTTTTGCTCAGAATGGTCATCAGAAGGCTGTGACGGGTGTTACTTTATAAATTTGAGCTTTTAAGAAAGTATAACTTTCAGGATATATTCTGTAAAATTTTTCGTAGAATACAAACAATAATTTTGATAGAGTACATTGTTTAAAGACTTTTTGTATGTATTAAATACTCACTGTCTAAAAAAACAATTTTTTCTTTAAAAAAAAAAATTTTAAGAAAACGTGACGGGTGTGACCTTTTTATGTGACGGGTGTGACCTAGTATAAAAATTCGAAAAGTTTGAAGAAATACAATTTTTTTTCACTGACTTTATTAACAAAGATAAACACGTAACAAAATAAGAAGATATTTACTTATTCGCTATTCGTACTATCACAGACCGCAGAATACTCCTGGCGAGCATGCTTTAAGGAAATTTTTCTAAATTCAGATAAATATATACCGCAAACATACACAGATTCTTCATACGCTCTTTTTATATGTTATGCCGTTTATAAATATTTTTAATTGTTTTGACGTCTTCCCATCTTTTGTTTAAAATATAACTATTTTGCACTCCGTCGTCTTTAGATGCGGAAAAATCGAGAGTTTTACTCAATTTATTTTTTTCTACCAGATATTTGAAACAGTCCAGTGGTGTTCTATAATACATTCTCGATCTTTAATCGCTATCTATAATGTTCTTTTTACAGTAGCGTCGAAACCATCTACAGCGCCTTTAACATCGGCAGTAGAAAAAAAATTCCAAGTCACTTCTAACCCAAAATCCTGCGGCGCATGACAAAAGTTAAAAATATTGTACCGATTTTCAAATTGAGATGCACAACCATCCGAAAAAATGCGTACAATTTCAAATCAACATTTGTTTTAAGGGCGTTTATAATCATTTTTATCGCTAGATCTACAAACCCATTTTTTTGCCTGTAAACTACAAACCGCGGTAATTCAATTTTATCAAGGTTTAGTTGGTAAAAAATCGATATAAATAGTCAATCGATAAATATAATAGTCAAACAAACATTTTTAACTTTTTCCTTAACGACCGATTTTCAAATTTCTAACGGGATTTTAAAGAAAAATCTTTGGGGAAAAAAGCTTTGGGGAAAAAATACCATCAGGATGTTTTGCCAAAAAGTGTATTTATTTGAGATTCTGAAAATTAAAAAAAAAAAAATTGGGAATCTGATATATGGAAAGGTCAAATAAAACTCCATGAAATATTGGTTTTCAAGAATATATTTTGGTTTCTGTTATGCAAAATGTAAAAAAAGGGAAATTTCATACACATAAAAAGTATCCAAAAGTAGGGTTACGATTTAACTTATTCAAAGACGCCACAATCTCTGCAGTAGATTACTCTGTAAATCTCGCATGTCGGTCGCTTGCACTTTGGGTATGGATACGTTGCTGTGCGTTAGTCCCGCTAAAACTCAAAAATGGCTTGACCGATTTGGCTGGGATTTTTTCTATTTTGTTGGTAATTGTTCATGGATGGTTAAAAACAAAGAGAAAAAACTAGAAAATTTTAATCGAAAATTTGAAAAATCACGAAACCAAAATTTTTGTGTGGAAATTTTGTATTTTGAATGGAAACAGTCACATCTCCGGAAGTTCTTCACCGATTTCCTTGAAATTTGGCAGGGAGATAAACTATCACTCAGGCTAGGTTTAAAGGCATATTTTATTTTTCGTGCCCATGCAGACCGCCTACTAAGGGCGTTGCCACAGTTTCAGTATATTGGAGAGCATATGGAAGAACTCAGAACTAAAACTCGAAATCGACTGAACCGATTTAGCTTAATCGGTGCTTTTTTGGATAAGATTAGTGTTTAAGAGACGAGTATTATAGCGCTATTTATTTTTCTTTAACATGACATTAAACAATTTTTTCGACTAACAATTTAATCTGTTAGCATGAACAACTAAACTAGACCACATATAGTTTTATATAAATGTTTTAAGGTCACAAATCCTTATAGACCGCAACAAATTGAAAAATACTCGTAGTATTAAATAAAACGATATAAAATTTAGTTGTTTAAATTTAATTTTATTTAAATACAGATGCATTTCGACCGGATTTAATTTTTAATGACCGGTCATCATCAGCGTAATACGCGTGACTGACATTAAAAGTAAAAAGAATAAACAACATTTAAACAAAAATGAAGAAACCAACAACACAAAAACTAACTTAGTACAAATATTTGCAAAATACGCGAAAAACTCCAAAAGCGTCAGAAGGTTAGGATTTTCGGGAAGGCCGAGTCCGGATTTGTCGAGGCCGGATATTTCAATGCGTTTGACAACGCGTGCACTCCAAGAGTTGTCAATCGAAAAGCTACACGAAATCAGAGCCTTGTGCGAACGTTCGTTCCTTTGTTCGTAGACAATAGTTGTTCGTTCGTAGAAAAAATTCTGCGTACGAACAAAATTTTAATTTCCATTTTCTACGAACGAATGAAAATGTTGTGTTCGTGCAATGCTCTGCACGAAGTGTCATTAAAAAAAAAAAAATCGAAAACGTGATGAAAGTCAACTGAAACAGGAAATTAGCCCATATTTTAGCATACATAAATAGTGGCAGGTGAAATTAGTTGATATTCCACATTCAAGTGTGAAATCTGTCCATTTCAATGAACCTGGTAGGTGGCGGTGCGATCGAGTTACAGGAAATTTTTTTCGAAATTGCTCATTCAATTTGCATAAAAATTTGTATGTAGGAGCTTTCGGTTCGGTGAGTGTTGATGACTTATCTATTTTGTTCCTTTTTAAAGACCAGAGCGCGCTGTAGCACAAATATTTTAAAAAAAACCTTGAACCTTGAACTGCTTATTCGAATGGCATGAAAATTTGTATATGGGGCTTTCGGAGGGAGCCGTAGTACAAAGCTCTTAAAAAATCGTGAGAAACTCCAAGACCGCTCTTCGAGCACGGCAAGCATTTCGGCACTATTTCTTTGGCACTATCTCGAAAGCCAGAAAGCGCTGTTGTACAAATACTGTAAAAAACTCCAACATTTTCGATTCGGGGGCGATTCACTTTAGTTTTAATACTTTATCTCAGTAATTATTTACACCATGGTATTGGCATAGAGGTTTTTTCTAAGGACCCAGCATTATATCAGCTTTAAAATTCATAATTCTACTATTCTTAAAAAATAATTTGTAAAATAAATAAAATTCGAATTGCAAACAATTTGGCCAGAGGAATGGATATCTAAGTGATAAAGAAAGGTTTATTTAAAAATTTTAATCTGATTAAAATTCTCTCTTTTCTGAAGACTGAAGCTTAAGCTTCAGAAAGTTTTATATTTTATTACCGACGAAAAACATGTGTGGCTTAGATTGGATCCATTTAGTAATAGGCACAGAACATTGGAGCTCAGAATGGAGTTACCACTTGGTGATATATTTTTAATAGAAAACTTAGACGGGCATTGGACAGAGGGTATGGCTCCGCCCATATAAGTCAAATTTTTGATATTAACCCTCATCGGTCCCTCGTAACAATGTGATACAATTTTTGTCTTTCAAGTTGAATAAAAAAAAAACTGCCCAATGGAAGGAACCGGTTTTTGGGAAAATAGCATGATTTTGCCTGTAGAATCGGGCTAATGAGTTTTTTATGTTCAGGCATTTCTGGTTTTACCTAAGACGAAATAGTTACGAATCGGTCCCTCGTATCAACTTGATACAATACATCTGCCGATGGTTATTGCAGTTGGTTTTTGGGTTAGGTTCGTTTTATTTAATTTTTTTGTTTTCAGTATGTTCTTGAACACACACGAGTGAAGTTTGAATTGAATTTGTTTGATTTTAGTGATTTTAGTGAATTTTGAAGTGATTTTTATCTGTTCATACATTCAATTGAAAAAATGGAAAAAAATGTACGTGAAAACCGTCAAAGAGACGAATATGATATGGATTCCGAATCTGGAAGTGAAGCAGAAGAATCTCCAGTAGACAGTGACGATGATTTCCCGAATCTGATATGGATTCCGGATATGATATGGATTCCGAATCTGGAAGTGAAGCAGAAGAATCTCCAGTAGACAGTGACGATGATTTCCCAAAGAAGAATGGGAACAAATAGATATGGATACTCTACATGCGTACTTCGGATTGCTACTGTATCGTTCGTATGGTGAATGTGTTACACAACTCTGGAATGAGAAAACCGGTCGACCAATATTTCAAGACACAATGTCACTGAAAATGTTCAAAAAAATTCATGGATGTATCAGATTTGACGATAAAGAAGAACGTAATGCCACTACTGCTTCTGTCCGTGATAAACTGGCACCGATACGCACCATATATGAAAAATGGAACCATAATTTGCAAGTTATATACATTCCAGGCAAAAATGTTACAGTAGATGAACAGCTAGTTCCATTTCGTGGACGCTGTCCGTTTCGACAAAACATACCGTCGAAACCGGCTAAATACGGCATAAATATTTGGATTTTGGCCGATTCAGCTACCTGGTATGTTTACAACACGCAAATTTATGTTGGTCGCAATTGCAACTCCGCTCCAGAGCGCAATATTGGACGCCGTGTTGTTTTGGATTTGGTAAATGGGCTGTCGGAGAGGAATATCACATGCGACAACTTCTTCACATCTTATGAACTAGCTGCAGAGTTACATAAACGCCGAATGACTATTCTGGGCACTATACGGAAAAATAGGGCCGAAATTCCTTCAGTATTGTTGGATATGAGGAAAAAACCTGTGTATTCGAGCGTTATTGTATATGACCACAAATTACAAGCCATTTTACTGTCGTATGTGCCTCGGCGTTATAGATATGTTACACTGCTCAGAACATGGCACAATGCCGTCGTTATAAGTGAAAATGCTGAGAAGAAACCGAATCTAATTCAGGATTATAACAAAACCAAGAGTGGCGTGGACACTATGGACCAGATGGTGGCTACCTACTCCTGCAAAAGGAAGACCAATGGCAGTATTTTGCAACATGATGGACGTGAGTGCATTGAATGCATATATAACGTATATTTCGCTATTTCCGGCTTGGAAAAACAACAAAACCATTAAAAATATGTGTCGTCGAATATTTATTGAGGAGCTTGGAATGGCTCTTGTGCAAAAACACATAGAAAAGCGGAAATTTCAGCCTCGAAGGCTCAATATTGAAGCACTACCGGCGATAACCCATTTGCCAAAAACTATGAAACGCGGCCGTTGCTACATATGTACATACATATAAAAACAATAAAAATTTGTGTTCAAGTCGTTGTGATAGTTGTAAGAATTATGCTTGTAATGATCATCATTATGATATTTGCGAAAAATGCGCTAATAAAGGCACATAGCCACAAAAATAAGCATTTTTGACATTTTTCTCTTTCAAATTTTCATTACTTATAAATGTATTTTCTAAATGTAAATTTATAAAAACAATAAAATAGAACTACAAAAGTATATAACAATCAGTTCTTTTAATTTTTAAGACGATTTTCTTAACTTTTTTCTTGAATGTGTATCAAATTGATACAATGGGACCGATTCGATGCATTTCCTCGGGGACCGATGAGGGTTAAATAGCTTTGGAATTAAAAATCACAGAACATTGAAACTCTGAATGGAGTTTCTCGCTATTTGGGGATGTCTTGCTACCGGGAGCCGGAGCCTTAGACAATGAGCGTGGGTCAAACAAAGGGATCAAATAAAATTGTTTGATTTAGGCGTTGCAAAGCAAGCTGGATAAATTAATTAGAGTAAATAAAAAAAAAAATCAGGGGAAAAAAAACTGCAGCATACAAATCTGATGATTTTGATCGTATAATACTAAAATTTGGTCTTAAATTTTTCTTTAAATGGACGTTCACAAAAAATGGCAGTAGTTGCACTTTAGTTACACCCACTTTTTCAAAATCATGAAAATTTTACGTGCTTTAATAGTGACATACCACGCTGCGTATGTGAGGTCTATTGATCCAAGCGGCAGTAACTGTATGTACAGACAATCTCTGTAACATATATACAAATGTGGACACTTATTTAATTACCATCAAACAAACAGGCACACAACAATAGTGGGGAATAATTGGATAAAGGCGTGGCCTCACTATACGCCCACTTTTCAGGGGATTAGTGCACCGGGTATAAACTAGTCAATCTATAATTTTTAATAATTTGCTTGTGTTTAAAAATATTTTATCCCTTTTTTATTTTTCCCCGGACAACGTTGGTGGTTCCGTCTTCAGAATGAACAATTTTAAAATCGGAAATATGTGTTGGTTTGCTTGAAGGAAGTAGTAAAAATTTCTAAGTTCGATTGCTGTTGTATAATTCATTGAGCTCGAGGTAGTTCTTGTTTACTCTTTGAAAAATTTTCATTATTTCACTGTAACTATCACGCATTTTTTTTTTTTTGCGTAATTAATAAGACTCTTCAACAAGCATCAATCCCGGATATTTTACAACCATAAACAGTGTCTTCATTGCAAAAGCAATTAAGTTGAAACTTTCTACATTAATGAAGACTGAAAGACTGTGAACAGAAAAGCATTCATCAACACTTTGGGAACAACATTAATTTAATCATACTTAGATATAAAAAACAAAAAAAAAAAAAAAAAAAATAAAATGAAGAAAATACATACTATCAACAGCAAAAACAAGAGCGAAAAAACCAAAAAAGCTCTAATGCTGTTCATTAAGATTGCTTTTCTTGTTGCTTTGTTTTACTTTGTGCTACAGCAAGAATCAAGTTAAATAAGTTAAGCACTTTAGACCATTATTAAGCAAGTTGCTTTGTTGAGCAATGCCGCCACCGCCGCCAAAGCATTTCCCGAAGCAGCAAACAAAAATCTTTACTGCATAAGCAGGAAAAAAGAACGAGCATTTTATGTAAAGAAAATTCATGGTGCACGTTTACACTAAAGCATGCCCAGCACCGCCAACACGCTACCCACTAAAGTAGTTCTTTACTTTGCTTGATAGTTTCCGGGAAAGTGTGCTTAACTTAAAATAGAACAATACACGTTGACAAGCCGGAGCAAAAATCAAAATTAACATTGTTAGCATCAGCGAAGAGCAAGCAGCGAGTAGCAAGTGAAGAAAGCATAAATTTACACAAAAACCAGCTAAAGCATGAAGCAAGCCAAGTAGTTAAGGGTAGAAAAATTACAAGCTGAATAAAAAAAATTAAAACAAAAGAGCAACTTTAATTTTCAGGGGACCAACTAGTGGCTGGGGAACAATGGAAAGGGAGCAAAGAACTGTGTGGTCGTGGAAAGATACTGACTGAAAGTTGCAGCAGCATTCAAAACAAAAGCCAAAAGTTGTGGCGCAAGATTGAGTGAGTTCGGTCACGAGCATGGGCTTGGAAAGGGTTTGGGCTGTAAATTAGCGCCCTCTCATACCAAAGTCAAAACCACGACACTCCTGAGTCAACGAAGAGACGAAGATGTTGACGCACTCAACTATCTGCCAACGCCAACCAAAGAACTTATTTTCATTCCAAACAATCTTCGCATCGCAGAACATTTTCTTCGATGTCTTCCTTAGAGCAACGCTGACTTATTTTCCATTTGTCGAGAGCTGTTTCCTCTTTCATGTTCTTTATGTGGTCTGTATAGTTATAAAGCATGTCATGGCTTTTGTTTTGATTTGTCTACCATGCAATTGTTTGAATGTGAGCAATCAACAAAAGGTCACAAAGATAGTGAAGCAAAAACAAAGCATGTGAGTGCAACAGAAAAATGCTCAACCCAAAAATGCTTCAATTAGCTGCTGCTGCAGCATAAATGCAACAAGCTCAAAGCAATGCAGACAATTGAAAAGAGCAACTCGATCAAATAGCAGCATTTCGGTAGATGGCAGCGACATTGAAAATGCCATCAAAAAGCTATTCTATGCTATTTGGAGCAGCTCACACTAGATCTTCTAGCAACAAGCAACAGCAAGGAGCAAACAACGCAATCAAGCCATCAGTTGTCAAAGCTTTGCCTCACATTTAAACACAATCCATGCATAGTGAACTGCATCCTTTGCCATGCACAGTGCGTTGAGCCCATATAAACAAGGGACAAAAATAGAGGGAGTTTTCTGATCTTCATAAAACTTTTATTTATCTGATCTTTAATCTGAGTTAATTTGAGGTCACTGATTTCAAAAATTTAAATAGATTTCAGGTAAATCTTATACTTAATTCGTAAATTGCGTTTAATTTTTGACATTTTTGAGAGATTATTGCAAAGAAATGCTAGGCCAAATTTTAATCGCATTTTATTGTATAAATGCAAAACATAATTTTATAAATGGTCAATAATTTTGGCTTTTTGCTTAATATTCTTTTATTTTGTTAGACAATAAAATACATTCCATTGAACACGGTCTCGAAAGATCCGAAACAAAATGTGTGCAATTATTAAAAAAACACTGTCTACTTTTAGGCAGCCTACTTTCACATATTATTTCAGGTGCAAGTTAGTTGTAAAATTAAGAATAAAATTTATAATTATTATTTGTTTTGTTGAACTTTTTTGACACAACTGGATTAACAAGACTTATAAAATTTACAAGAAAGTTCTTTGCGAAATCTTTTGAACACGATTTTCCATACAAATTTCACAAAATGTAATAATGTTTAAAATGCCATAACTTTTGTTTCTGCCAAAAGGGGCAGATTATAATATGTAAAATGAAGAGTAGAAGCTTTCAGTAAAAATAAGAAAAAATTTTATAAAAATTTAAGATACTGGTTTTTTTTCAATATCCTTTCAAACTTTTCCAGGTTGTTTTTTTGTTATATTTTACGATAAATAATTTTCACAAAAACTAAAACTTCTTGTTTATAAAAAGGGGCAAATGAAAATCTAGTTAAAAAAGTACATACTTTGCCAAAGACAATATTAAAAATTTAAGGTAAGAAAGCGTTTTTTTTTTTCACATGTCAAACTTTGCTAATTTTTGAGTTTTATTGGCACTTTACAAGATGAAGCTTATTTCTTTTACAAAATTATATATTTACAAAACAAAAGACTTTCTTAATATAAAAACAACTAAAAATAAATTTACATGGGTATATTTTTTTTTGTGTATAGCTATCTGAAAATGTTCCAACTTTTCAGTATTCTTTCCAAATATAAAAATATTTTATTTTCTCTTATTAAACAGGTAAAGCTAAGAGATCTCGCATTTTTTTGTTATGAGAGCTACAATTTACTATAATTAAAAAAACTTTTGTGCTTCAAACTGTGTTTTTGCCCTTTAATGGCTTTAATGATTGGACTCCAAAACGGTTACAACGGTTTTAGATGAAATTTGATCACCGTTGTCACCAATCGTTGTATCCAAATTTCATCTAAAACAAAAAGTTCCATATATTTTTGCCTATCCGTTATGGGGAGATATCACACTATGCATCGTCATCTTCCAAAAACTATACCATACCAAACCCAACTACTTCGGCTTCATTCTGCTAGCATAATAACCTTGTGCCTTTTTGAGACCCGTTGATGATGTCGTGTCATCCATCCTTTCGATTCTTTGAAAAACTGTGCAGAAGTTGGAAGCTCTTAAAATTACTAATTAGCTTTTTGAAATAAAACCCCAACATAAAGAAACCAAAACAACAACAACAACAACAGTAATAAGCTGACTGACTTCAAACTCAAGCTACCCTGTAGGAAAATCAACTAATTTAAAAGTAGTTGATAAAGTAGTATTTTTGTCAACCACAACTAGTTGAAATTCTGACTTTTTTCCATAGAACGAACTAACATATTTTGTATGGTGATGTCCGCTAAATAAGTCAATTGACTTTCGCCTGCATATATTTTCAACTACTTGTTAAATTAGTTATATTTAAATTCTTTTTTTAATTACTTTAAAATAACCAATTGAAAACTATTACTGATGGCCTAAAGTAAATAATATTTGATGAATATATATAAACTTGTAATCTAATAAAAATTTGCAACTAATACATGTCAAAATCAGAGTAGTTGCCGCCTTAACCCTCCGATGAGTGAGAAGGTCCCTAGGGACCTTTTTGCCTTTTCAAACTGAAAAAACAAACCACTACAACCCCCCCCCCCCCCAAAGTTACTCTGTATTCTCCAAGAGTATTTTGTTGCGCATCTTTTGGAAAAAAAATCAAGCCGATCGGATCATTACTTTAGGAGTTATTGAGGTTTTAGTGAGAATAGTACGCGGACGTGTGAATAGGTCCGTATGGACCTTGTACTGAATTTCACTAATAAATGCATGTTTTTGGGCATCATTATAATTTTTTTATTGTTTCAACACATAATTTACTTGTTCTGAACACAAAGACCTAAACTCAAAGACATTAGGGATGATGGTAAAAACAAAAAATTCTAAGAAAAATTCGAAGACATGAACTTTATTTATTTCAAGGAAAGGCAATATTCTAATTTTATACTACTAGCAATAAACCAGTTCTTAGAATTTTTCGTTCTTAGTATTTTGTTCTTAGTATTTTTTGTTCTTAGTATTTTTGTTCTTAGAATTTTTTTTTAGAATTTTTTGTTTTTATCATCACCCCTAATGTCTTTGAGTTTAGGTAGACATACGAAGGAGTATAAAAGAAGTTGTAGTTTCGTAAACCAAATCAGTCAAAGTTTAGACAGCAAAGAGTAAAATCGTGTGTGATAGAAACAAAAATATAAATAACTAAATAAAAAAAATATAAAATATATAAATATAAATATCAAATATAATAATAAAATATAAATATAAATATAAATTACAACGCCAACACATGCGGCGTTGATACCATGGATCAAATGCTAGGCACTTACAGCTGCAAAAGAGCAACACAACGATGGCCGTTGGCCATGTTTTATAATATGCTGGACGTCGCTGCATTTGCTGCTTTTACGATTTACAACGAAATGAAGCCTATAAAAAGGAGTGACAGACGGCGGTCGTTCTTGTTACTGCTAACGAAACAATTGGCCACACCAAATATCGAAGAACGTGCCCTGAACAACCATATAACCTCATATCCAAGGATACGCAATGCGATGGAAGCATTCGATGTCAGGGTAAGAAAAACATCTTCATATTCAAGAATAGAATATATATTTATTTGTTTTTTATTTTTCTTTTCATTTCAGGTATTACCAAGACCGATGGAAGGCAATGCACCGTAGTTTGCGGCTAGGTCAAGTAGACCGCCATGTCGCCTTTGCCGTTCTGAGTACGGGCGGCAGCGGAAAACGCGGGCACACTGCTTCGGCTGCGGCAACTCTGTTTGCGGAGAACATAGCACACTTTTACATCGCTGCAACACTTGCGCACAGGGCGGGGGACAAGAAGTACACGCTCAACAACAATAATTTTTAAACTTTTTTATAATAGTCTTAAGAAAATTCAAGCAAAAAAAAAAAAACAATTAAAAAAATTTAAAAAATTATTTTTGTGTGTAGAATTTAGTTATAAACAATAAAAACAAAAAAAAAATTTCAAAAAAAAAAATTTTTTATATGAAAAAAACATGATTTACAAAAAAGGTCCGTAGGGACCTTTTCACACGGCCGTGAAGTTCAGAACTGTCACTCATCGGTGGGTTAATATAATTCAAAGTAGTTTATCAATCACTTGTTTTTAAGTAGTATTTCAATTACTTCATATATTATGCAATAAAAACTATTTAGAATTGAAGTGGATGCCGCCTTAATATAATTCAAAGTATGTAGTTCATATACTGGTTTATTTTAAATTAGTTTTATAATTAGTTGTTTTTAAAAACAAGTTAGTTTGTTCCTATAGGGTAGTGAGTAAGAAGCAGTGCATGAGAACTGGTTAGCTGATTGGTGGAGGGAAGAGCGTTAACAATTCAATTTCAATTGAGTTGCTGTCGACCACGAACCAACAAGTAACGTTCGAAGTAACAAGAGGCAGGGAGGAACGTGCTAAAGAAAATCAACAGAATGTCGGCAAAGTGTTGAGTACAAGCCATGAGCACCCTTTTTTGTGTTTTTACCCTATACCCTATCCTACCATACTCTATCATACCCTATTCTATTCCATACCCAAGTGTGCTGTCATGCTGCATCGCTCTCACTTACACACACACGCCACGACTCACTTAAGTGTGGCATGACACTTTTCTGCTCGTCTTCTTCTGTTCTGCTCTGTTTCTACCGCAGTTGTTTTGATAGAAAATTTTATTACAATCTATTTTTGTTGACAATTTGGCTGACATCATTAGCAGTTCTTGAAGATGCTTGGTAAGTTTAGACTTGTTGTTGGGTTTTTGCTGTTGCCACTGCTGTTGCTTCTGCTGCTGTTTTTGTTGCAATTGACACGCTTTCGCTTGAGCACCCTTTAATGCCATCTTCGTCAGCAATTTTGCTAATATTTAATGTGACAGAAAGGTATTTAACAATTTATTAGCAACAAACTGTGGGATATTTTAGAATATTTCTTTCTATTTAATTTTTGTTTTTCGTTCAATAAATCTATCACCGTCACAAGAAATTTCAAGTTCAATTGATGGGTAGCAGCCAGAGCTGGGCATTTTGCAATTACTTTCCGAATATATTTACAGTTATCGTTATCTATAAAAATTAACAATTAACAAGTAATCGTAATTATAAAAATTAACATTACGATTATTGAGTTGTAATGTAAAAAAGTTTATTATAATTACTGTACAATTACTGTTAGTATACACACAAATTACAATTACGGTTGCTGCAATTGTAATAGAAAAATTTATTCATTACAATTACAGTAATTGTTATCAATTAGTTAGGGTTATTGTAAAGTTTATCAGTTTTTTTTTTAATTTAATTACTGCATAAATGATGGCGTCTTAAAAAAAATCTTGCTTAGGGCTCATACAAGCTTTTTACAATTTCTGTAATTGTAATGAAGAAATTTTTGATAACGCCTACAGTAATTGTAATTGTATTTTTTTGTAATAGCGATTATTGTTATTGTAATAAAAAATATTTAGACTACGATTACATAATCGTTATCCTTATTTTTTTAAGATGACGATTACAGTTTGTAATTTAATTGTAATTAACCTGTAATTAATTACGAAATGAATCGATTACATCCAAGCTCTGGTATCAGTCCTCTACTACATTCAACTTTCTTAAGTCTAGGTAAAATAATGGTATATTTGAAACTTTATGCGTTGTTGTAAATTGCGATGATATCATTCTTATTATAACTTTTTTTTGCAGTTTTTTGGGTAAATTATACCCTATAGGTAAAATTATACTACAAGGTAAAAGTTTAAACTTTCTTAGAAGGGCTGATTCCAATCGATTTTTAATTAAAGAGTGCATAGAGCCCCAATTTCAATGCCCCAACTAGTTCTATAGAAAATTCTAGTGGAATATATTGCCCATTAAACCATTGATTATATTCGAGTAGTTTGCAGAACCAAAAAAAAAAAAAAATTAATGATCCATTTGGTTTTAAAAAATAAAATCAAAGAGGGAGAAAGCGATGGCCAAGTAAGACCAATTACGATTTGTATTGGTTGCTCATCCACCGTATTCTCCAGACTAGGCCTCCAATGACTTCAATCTGTTCCCAAACCTCAAGCGGTAGTTCCAATGCAGCCGATTCAGATGCCATCGCAGAAATCGAGGAGTATTTCGAAGGTTGGAATGATTTGTACTACAGAAAGGGCATCGAAATGTTCGAAATATCATCAATTGCATCGTTCTCGAAGGCAACGACTTTGAGGAATAAATATAACTTTCCACAAAAAATGCTTGCTTTTACTAAAAGTACTGGCACTTTTTTGCTTATGTAGTAGCTTTACCCAGTCGTGTCCAACCTATATCTATACTATTATATAAAATTGAAGTGCAAATTTTTTGTTTCCAGGTAAACTCCAAAAGAACTGGGTCGATTTTTATGAAATTACTTTCAAAATGCCATATTTATGCTAAAGCATAGTAAAAAGGTATTTTCATTTCGAAATTTTCATAAAAAGTGTGTTTAATTGAAGAGTTAAGTTTTTGCTAGAAATTATCCCCGATGCCACAAATTGCTTGATCGTTTTATTTTTACGCGTTTTTGTTGTGAGAGTTTCAATAAGCTGCATGTTGCTCTCTACTCTTCTCTTTATCTGCTCAGCTAGCAGAGCACAACAGAAAAACAAATGAGCGTCGCGCAAGGCAAAAAGTGAGATGCACATCATTACCAAAATGCACAAAGGTCCTAACCGACCCTTTTTTCAAAATGGGGTGATAGCCAATACTGAAATACACGTCCACACAAAATTGTATGGTAGTGGAGTGAAAAAGTTTTTATAGCCAATACACAAATCCCTGTCTCCATGAAGTGAAATTCTTAATTCCAAATTTTTTATTAAATTTTACAAAATATATTGCACAAAAGCCCTAAGTGATATAGGTAATTTGGAGACAAGTAAAAAAAAAAGTTGTTCATTAGGATCGCTTGGACTACCTATTTATACCTAAACTGCATAAAAAGGAATAGTAAAATTGTTTTTTTTTTAGATTTTATAGTGTTTTTTGCTTCTCCTGTAAAATTTCAAAAATGTCGTTTAGTGCCCTTGTACATTTTGGTAACGATATGTAGTGCTGAGCTGCAAAACAAATCAAAGCAAAACAAAAGAAAAAAAGAATTTTTATTTCATTTGGCATGCATTGTCTTAACTCATTACTGCCTAATGGGTATTTAAATACCCAAGAAAGTGTTGACTCGTAAAAAATTCTAGAGCGTGTTAGATGAGAGATATTGCGCTCATTTTTTTATAGTAAAAAGAAACTATGGATCTAAATAAAAAAAAAAAAAAAAATCAAGTAGAATAATTATTTTCCGCGGTAAGCATTTAGTTTGACAGGTGAAAACCGGAGTTTTTTTGTGTCAGAAATTGATCAGGAAAAGTGCTGGCAAAAATAGGTAAATGGAAAAAAATGGAAAACGCGCAACGTTTCCAGATAGCCTACACCGAGAAAAAAAGCTTATGTTAAATTGAAAAAAGATCTAGTATAGTTTATAAGATGGCTTTGTCAATTTTCAGCCTCCCAAGTACCTCATCAAGACGCCTAAGTTTTACATGTTGACTTGCCAATTTTTATTTGGGTGATAAATTAACCAAGCATTTGGTAATTTTTTATACACTACTTTTAAAAAAATTGAGTTTCAAATATATAACTTTTTTCGGGTTTTTGTTTTTTTTATTTTCTTTTTTTTTGAAGCTGCCGCCTGTCGTTCTGTGATTTGCTTGGCTGAAATCGGCAACAACAACAATTTTTCTTTTATCAACACCTTTTTTTCTTTGAAATGAATTACTTTTAGACTTTTGTTGCTGCTTGATTTCTATTATAAGAAGAACATTGAATTAAATTAAATTAAATATCATATACAAAAATTTTACCTTCGCATGCCGTTGAGATTCGAACCCACAACCAACCTATACCACTGTGTTTGAAGTCACTACACTACGCATTGAGACGAACTCCTTCGTTACGCGGAGTGATTTATTCAATATTAATTACAACTGAAGCTATGCTGCAGCATATCACAATAATCTATTAAAATATTTTTGTTGTATGGCTATCAACAGAATACTGCGACATACTGCATCTGTTAATGCAGCATCTGTTAACATAGCTGCAGTTATAACACCAAGTAGTAGCAAGGCTGCTTGGATCAGTGGGTAGAGCGATGGACTGGCACCAAAAGTTCTAGGTTCGATTCCGCACTGCGGGCAAAGACATTTTTTTTTATTTTTTTCTGTTCTTTTTGTTGATGAAATGTAATAAAATTTGTGGGTGTGAATATAAAGGTGTGGTTTTTTAATTTACTTTGTGTTATTTTTGAATTTAAAAGTGGTTTTATTACAAAAAAAATAAACCATTAAATTATTAAATCTAACCTACTCTCGTTTGTCTAATGACGCAGCTGGGGTTTTTTTTTGCAGAAAATAGCTCAAAACTATGCTTAAAGCCATCCATGCTATTTATTTTTTAATTTTGTATTTTTGGATTTTGGGATTAGGTGAATCAAATACTTTTTTTGGCAAGGTATCGAAGTATGTGCTTTCAAAGCAATGTATTAAACAATAAATTGCTTAGGTGAATAAGCATAAGTTTATAATTCCCATACAATTCTCTTTACCCAAGCCGACTTGGCTGATTTACCTATTTTTTTTTTCTCTCGATGTAAGGTGTCTTATTCTACGGAAGTAAAAAAACCGACAGAGATTTTTCGACATTTCTGGAAAGCTCACTTGCAATCTCACCCATGCCATATCTGAGGTGTGTGCTTAGCTAAATTTTTTTTATTTTTTTTATCAACTTCTATGGTCCCCCGGGTACATATTACAGAACTACATAAAAATCGTACGAGCCGATCTATGGGCAGGCTTTAATTGATTAATGGCTGAGGTCACACAGTGATTGTTTGAACGGCGTTCAAAAGGTTTTGTTGCTTTCAATGGAAACTGTAAGAAAACAGTGAGGGTGAGAGCGTATAATCACATTGTAGAGCGATCAAAATTTGTTAATTTTTTAACGCAAGGCGATTGACTGACCACCCTTAGCATGTTTTGGATTTTTTTTTTATTTGAAGTTTTTGCGCTCTTTCTCTCTCCACGCTCATTGAAAGAGTAACAAAAACATGTTAATGCTCTTTGTTGATAAAAAAAAAACGTCCGTGGCGAAGCCGCGTACCACTGTGGCTTGCTAGTTCAGTAATAAACGCCCCAAAGTCAATATTCGATGATAGAATCAGTTATAAAATATATGCTATTTTAATTAATTTATTGCTAAATTCCATGGTAAGCGCACCCAGCTATGAGTGACGCATATGTTCAACGTTGCCTTAAGAATCCTAAGCAACATAAATACTCAACATAAATACACTACGGGCAGCTCTTTTTAGTCTTATTGTAGATACGTACTGCATCTTTAGGCCTGTTTTGCTAGATGGCAGTCTCTAAGGTTTTGGAACTGTCGAAAAATACTTCTTGAAATATTAACACTTGGCATTTGAAGAGTAAAGTATGCTAGTTTGTAAACTTTCGCCTTCAATGAATATCAGCCAACAGCACATTTAACCTCTGACCGCTCTTTGGTTAAGTTAAAGAAAGGTTGTAATATCGTTTAAAATCCAAAATAAAATTAACACTATATTGCGTCAAATTTTCACTTAATACAAACATTACAACATCAGAAATTGATGCCTCATTAAATAAACATACCTTAGGGAAACAAAAACTAAAAAATAATACAAAAACCAAAACTCAAGCACATGCCACAAAAAAATAAAAATAAATAAAAAATTGCAGTCTCATCTGGTGCGGCGTTAAACGCTTCACTTGCTATACCTTCGTGGATGTGAAGCTTTGTTTGCGTGTATGCGTTAGTCTGGCCATAACTGTATATCGGCAACAACTAAGTATTTAAGACAGACACTCGTACAACACTCTTACTCAAGGATGCTTTAGCTCGTCTTTGGTTTTATTTCTTACACTTCACAGCCTCTTTCACCAAATATGTCTGGCCATCTTCATTCACGCACACACTGTAGTCAAGATAATAATAACGGGATTATGTTTCAAATAAAGGTCAACTCAAGTAAAATTTATGAAAGTTGAGGAGGCACACAAGATGTTACCATAAGATACTTTTATATCTACTCTGCTAACAATGTGCTGGATGTGCCTCTTAAGTTCTTCTGGAATGCTTTTGGGACATATTCAGCTGTGACCATTTCATTTCAAAGACCATTGCTAGAATGTGTCAAAGTTCGATGGTCACATACATGGCTTTGAGTTGGTTTTGCTACTCTTGTTGCTGTTGTTGTTGAGATGATATTGAATGTGTAGCCGGACGATTGATTTGACTCTTGGCTTCTGACTCCGGATGTGGTATTTAAGAAATGTCAATAACAAAATTGATTGTTTGTGCATCTTTGTACTTGGCATTAGTTGAAAGTGTTTCTGTTTCTCTGGTGTTTTTTTGTTGTAGCTTTTGTATGGACCACAAAGTTATTTGCAGTTTTTTCTTTTGCTTAAATGTGTTTATTATCAGTTACAAGTTTCTAAAAAATGCTTTTGATTGTTCAACTGAGAATGATATGAGAGGAGAATACGTGTAGAGGCGAGTGGGGGTGATGATTTTTTTGCAGATTGAATTGGAAAATTTAAAAAAAAAAAAGATATAAAAAGTAAATCGAAAAAAACGAGTTAATGGATAAATTTTAATTTTGCATAGTTGATTCACCAAAACTGCGTAACTAGATTATTTTTTTTAAGCACTCTTTAGTTGCGCTGTTTTGGTAAATCAACTATGCACCACTTCAAAAAAAAAAGACACTGATTCTTTGCATACTTCAGCCATACTTTCGATAGGCGATAATTTCGATAAAATATCACTTTGCTTTCATTTTTTCATACAATTTTGTTGATTTTTTTTCTTTTTTCATACAATTTTGTTCGCTTCAAAAGTGAAGTTATAACTGTCGCCACAGAATAACGAATGAATGAATGCTATTCACAAAGAATGCAATTCACAAAGAATGCAATTCATAAAGAATTTCAGAATTTTCAAATATTCTTTTTTTATCCATCTAAATTTTTATTACGCAAGCGCATTTTTTGTGATGGCTATCAAATCTATACTAAAGACGTGATTTTCATAAATAGGGTAGCAATTGAAAGGTCTTGCTTTGTAGATGTGCAATAAGGTCTTATTTTTTCTTAAATATTGTGTTTTTTTTTTTTAAAAAAAAGCTAAAACAATTTTTTATGAAAACAAACCAAATTTCTTTGTGATTCGTAAAAGTATGTGATAAATTTTTATTATAATGCTTTAATAAGGAATAACTGGGTTACCCAACAATTCAACAGAAACGTAGAAAGTTTCTATGAAATCCTTGGTTCAAAGGTATAAAAAATCCTCAATATAAAAACAAAATTACCTGTCACTAGATATTTTTTATTTTGGCGTTTAAACGCCACACGGGATTACTAGTTATTCATATTTTATTCACTATTCATTTCATATTAATTATTCATTTTTGATTCATTATTCATTGGTTATTCATTGTTCATTTGTTATTCTTTACTAATTTCTTGTTCATTATTGATTGTTTTATTTATTAATTGATATAAATGAAACGAATAATTATTGAATTTTTAAAATTTATGTTCTTTATATACTTTATTTACTTTATTTTCGAAAACGTTCGAAATCTCCATAGTATAGCCCAAAAAAAAATTTTTCTTTTTTGAAATTTGAGTACCAATTAACCTGTGTTACAAAAACAACAGATATGTCAGACCTTATTTTGATCCACCCGGTTCTGGTAGATTGGGAATTGAGTAGTTGAGGGTATTAGGGACTATCCTGAAGTAATTGCACTTCCTACAGGTTTCATATTATAATAATAATAAGTTCTCGAATAAAACTTCTAAGAAACTTGTGAAAACAAATTTGAAGTTATGTTCCTCAATATGCTTCGAAAGAACGGTGTAACTTCTAATTTTGTATTTCTTGCTTCGCAATAAGCATCTGCGAAGTAATGTTTTTAACTATTTGAAGTATAGCCTCGTATAACCCTCGTAAATACTTCTAATACAACGTTGTGTGAGAACTTTAATTGTGATAGCAAGAATGTATATATGAGAGTAGATTTGTTACGAAGCTAATTTAAGGCAATAGTGGTGCAGCTTATCTAAGTTCAGTCAGTTTCTAAACAGTTTCTATACTACTCGTAAGAGAAACTGTTCTAAACGAGCTTCTAAGAAGCATCGTGTGTTTGCGAAGGAGGGAAAATGTTTGTTGTAAAAGCTTTGGGAGTTCATTTGTTAGTCAGGAGCCCCATAAATAAGCCCAACATTAAAACTAAAGGGTGTTCTACTAAAGTCACTGACATTTTAATTTGGACACGCCTTGTGATAAGTGTCCACCAATCAGCAAGCATGGAAGTTTAGCCATGGCGAGATCCACGATCGGGCTACGTTTACAAATTGTGAAAAATCACTACAAAAATAGTAAAAATCCTATGGCACAATACAATAATTCAAAAGTACAATAAAAAGTACAATAATTGAATTAGCTACCGAGATTATGCGATTTTACGCAATTGAACCTCTTCTTTTGGGGTTTCCTCAAAGATGTTTCCAATAAGATGTAAGCCATTAAACCCCGAACGCTTCCGGAGCTGAAACTGAAAATCCAACTGGCCATTGCTGCAATTGGTCCAGAATTATGCCAGACTGTCATGGAAAGTTTCATGAAAATTTGTTATTGAAGAATGCATTTTTCCTTTGTCTTCAACGGACCTGGCCTTTAATATTAAAAGTTGAATTTTTGATTTATTTTCAACTTACAAATGACCGTGCTGCATTAAATTATAACTATAATTTATGTGATTTCGAGAGCTTAAATTCTCACATAAATAATATTGACTGACAGAATCGTTTTAATAATCGAATAATATTGCTGCATCTTTTTCTGTATTTGCTAGGGATATGGCAGACATTTTAAACTGCCATATTCCGAGATATCATAAAAATAACTTCAAGAGACCTTGGTACACTAAAGGCCTAATGAGATTGAGCAATTTACGCAATAAATTTTTAAAAAAATTCAAGGCGACTAATAATGCGGAGTTTGACACAAAGTTATAATATGAGAGTCATTATATGAGAGAATTTAATTTTCTCCATAAATTCCTATACAAACAATCATTCATTGGTTTTGAGAATAGTAATAAGTCGACCCCAAAGCTTTTTGGAGTTTTATAAAGTCAAAAAAGGCATGTTCTCCAATGATTTTAAAGGAAAGACATCTCATGTTGTATCTGATACTGTAGATCTTTTTGCTGACTTTTTTAGTTCGGTGTATGATACTCCAAGAAGTTGGTCGAAAAAATAAATTTTAATTAATATTTTACCTTGCATTAATTTTGGTTCTCTGGCCATTACGCCACTTGATGTCTTTAATGGCATCATGTCTCTAAAAAATTCATCTAAACCTGATATTGATGGATTCTTGCCGTTTCCGTTTAAAAAAATGTGTGATTTCATTGATGAGCCCGCTAACATTTATTTATAACAAATCCCTAAGTGATGGTATCTTTATTGAAGAATGGAAATTTGCCTATATTGCCTATATTGCCGTGATTAAATCAGGATCAAAAAATAACGCCGAAAACTATTGAGCAATCTCAAAGCTTACAAAGGTTTCCAAACTTTTTGAATCAATTGTAAAAGATAAACTTTATTTTGTAGTGAAGAACATAATTAGTCATTTTCAACATGGTTTTGTTACTGGTCGCTCCACCGTCACGAATTTAGCTGTTTTTTCCGATTATTGCATCTCTTCCTTTGAATCTGGATTCCAGGTTGATGCTATTTATACAGATTTCGCCAAAGCTTCTGACAAGGTGTGTCATAATGAATTAATTGCGAAACTCGAAAAGCTGGGATTTCCTTGGTTGGATCAAATCATATCTTTCTAACCGTATTTGTGTGGTCTCTATTGACAATAGAAATTCATATTCATACCACAGGGTAGTATTCTTGTGCCACTGTTATTTCTTATATTTATTAATTATATAGGAAGTTGCTTCAAAAATTGCAATTACTTGCTTTTTGCTGATGATTTAAAATTATTTAATTCGATACGTTCCCTTAGCGATGTATACAATCTTCAGACTGACTTATCGAATCTTGAAATTTGGTGTAAAAAGAATTTTTTTGCACTTAATTTAACAAAATGTTTTCACGTTACTTTTTCTAAACGACTTATTAATACAGTCTCTGCTTACGCTATTCTCAACAATATCTTAGAGTCTAAGGATCAAATTTGCGATCTAGGCGTCTTATTTGACTCCAAATTCTTATTTACTAAGCATTTGGATATAGTAATAGTTATGATTTTAAAGATGCGTATACGCATTCATATTTGTTTTCCGCTTTTGTTAGGTTAAGATTGGAATATTGATCATTTATTTGGAGTCCTCTTTATGAAATTCACATCAATCGTGTTGAATCTATTCAAATAAGATTTTTAAAATTTGCACTTGGTTCTTTGAATTTTACTGAACCTTTTCCTTAATATAGTGTACGCTGTAAATTATTGCATATAAACTCTCTTAAAGATAAAAGAACTATTCAGTTTTTAGAGTTTATTCGTGGTTTAATATGAGGTAATATTGATTGCGCATCTCTGCTGGAGCGTATTAATTTTAATGTTCCTTTAAGACCTTTGCGTTCTTTTGTACCATTTTATCTAAGAGATTAAAAGTCGAACTATGCGGACAATGAACCCATCACTAGAGCATTAAAAACTTGCAACAATTTGTCTTTAATTACCCACTTAGATTTTACTATGCCTAAAGAATAATTTAGGAAATCTCTTCAAGATTTGTTTGTTAACTTAAGTTAAGATTCTAACTTTGTAATATATCTTACTTTGTAATTATGCTTAGTTCTGTCTAATATGATACTGTTATCATTTGACTGCATATTAAATAAAAAAAAAATAGAGCTCACGTATGCAAGCAAGGTCGAGGCGGCCATTTGAGCTATATTATGTTTCATCAATAACCATCATATCTCTAATTGAGAATTCAATAAAAACTCACAGGTACTTCGACAAAACATAGTTTTATTAAAAAATATAAATATCAGTATCTTTTGGGACACCCTTGATAATTTTCCTGTTTAAGACTCAACTCTCAATTATTTTTTGTTTAACAACTACTTTGAACTACTTCAGTTTTTCACAAGTTATGCGTAATTCTTTTAGAATTTTCAGCATTGTTTTTATTGCAATTGAAATTCTTGAGTGAATCCTTATTCTAAGATTATTAAGGCATATTCCTGCAGCTTACTTCATAAATAATTTATTTAATTTCCTATTGCATATCTGTCTCTCAAACTTATATATACATTTTTTTCGACCCTGCCTCTTCAAATTTTTTTTTTTATCTTTAACATTTTCTTTGTCTTTCCTTCTCATTCGCTCCACAAAACCAACTCTTCACTGCTCAGCAGTCGAATAACAATAATTCAAGCAGTTGCTTTGCTTCTACAGCCTTGCAACGAATTGAATTAATTTTTTTTTTTCGTCCTAAGAATGTCCTTGTTTCTTGGTCTGCTTCTGCTACTGCTTATGCTGAGTTCCTGCATAACGAACGTTTATATTTTATAAGTCAACAACAGAAATTCTTACGTAAATTTCATGACACGTCGTCGTAGATATATAGTATACATATATATTTTATGATTCCTTGAGTAGTGCAAACAGGAACAGGATGTGCTCGACGTAGAGCGGAGAGCATCGTTGCCGACATTATCCATGGAAGACTGTTTTCGTGGCTTATGACAACAATTGTATGCGAAAAAAAAAATGCGCATGAGAAATTAATTTGAATTCTTTCCTCAGTATCATATCCTTTATGTTCTAGTCATTCCATGTTAAGCTATTTTTATCTAGGTTATTTGTTTTGTTGTCTCGTAAATGTTTTTTTTTTGTCTATTTGTTTTTTTTAATATAAGACTATGACTAAATTTGACACGTTATACTTTATGTTTATCTTAATTTAAGTGAAAGCTGCTAACGAATAAATTAGAAGATGGAACAAAATGTGCAAAATATACAAACATACAGTTGTACACAAAAGTATACAGCTAGCTGTTGGACGTGCCAGAAATGGTAATTGTATTGCTAAGGTTTGTTATTTTGAAATAATAACAGCTTTTTGGCACTCATCCAAATGATGGGCACACAAAAGGAACGTCAAAAAAAAGCGACTATAAACAGTTTTGTAAAGACAAAAAAAAAAAGAAAAGAATTATAAGACGTAAAATTGGTAAGGGGACATTGGTTGCATGGCTGCACTAAGCAACAAAGTGGACATGTATTGGGTACAAAGAGATTTATTTAAATAAAACATTCAGACACTTACTAAGTCATATACTGAAACTGAAATGTAAAGAAGAAAAAATATTTTTCCTAAAATATTTGAAATATTTCTCCTATGCTTGATATTTAAGCAATTCGTTTACAGGCAAGCAGTAAGTAATGAACCACCAGTTTGTCGAAATTCTTTGACTTGGATTTTTTTGTTTTTTTTTTTGAGTTATCAATTAGAGTAGGTAGGTATTTACTTAGATTTATTAACATCATTTGTTACACTTGCATTAAATTTTATTTACAAATAAAGACACATTTAGAGAGGTAATAAAGAGCTTAACTAATTACTCAGATGTTTTATTGCTCGATAACAAGAACTTTTTTCCTTAAGCCTTTCTTAAGAGCAATTATACTCTAGTATATATTTATTTCTATACACAGGGGAACAGGGGGCGAACCTTCACATGGCAACGTGTCTGACCGCCTCAACCTGGCGAGGCCAGCATTATCCATGTCGAAATCGTCTCAAGTCGACTCAAACCTCCAAGTGGTGTTCCCTGGGCAACGGCAAACTGGCATCCGTCAGTTTGACGGCTAATTTGAGCGGCGGGTCACTCCATAGACCTTAAACATGGAATGTGCGCAGGGTTTGGGTCCCGCCACATTGCTACTGCCCAATGAAAACTAAACCAGCCTCGGATAAGAACCCCAATTACGTTGACGACCACCGCAAACGAAAAACGGACAATGATTTACGGATATGCACCTGGAATGTCCGAACCCTTTATAGGGAAGGTGCCATTATCCAACTGGCGGAAGCCCTCAAAACAATAAAGGCTGACATCACCGCCATCCATGAAATGCGATGGAAAGGGCAAGGCTGCTCTAAACAAGCACACTGTGATATCTACTACAGCTGCCATGCGGAGAGGCGCGAATTTGGATGTGGATTCGTTGTTAGCCGGAAACTACGCCACCTTGTTTCCCGGTTCACACCTGTCAACGAAAGATTGGCCACGATCCGCATCAAGGCAAAATTTTTCTCCATCAGCCTTATTTGCGCGCACGCCCCGACGGAGGAAAAGGTCGAAGCCGTCAAAGACGCTTTCTACGCTAGTCTTGAGGACGTCTACGACCACCTTCCGGTCCATGACGTGAAAATAGTCCTCGGCGATTTTAATGCGAAAGTCGGAAGGGAAGGCATCTTTGGCCCCACTGTCGGTCAGTTCAGTCTTCATGAGACCTCCACGAACAACGGTCTAAGACTGATCGACTTCGCCGCGACGCGAAACATGGTAGTTAGTAGCACCAGATATAAACACCTCGACATCCACAAGGCCACCTGGCTGTCCCCGGATCAAAAAACGCGAAACCAAATTGATCATGTTGTAATCGACGGAAGGCATGCCTCTAGTGTTCTAGATGTGCGTACATTTCGGGGGATCAACATTGACTCCGGCAAGAAGGATGCACGAAAATTCTATCAACAGGTTAAGCGTCTAACCCAAGGTTTCAAGCCCGGAGCATCCACTTGTAGAGACGAAAATGGAGATCTGCATACGGATACGCAGTGTGTGCTGAGATTGTGGAGACGGCACTTCTCCAATTTACTTACTGGCGACGATTCCACCAATGCCGCCCGTGGAGAGCGCAGTTCAGAGCTACCAATCAACAATGACGGAGTGGAAGTACCACCACCTAGCCATGAAGTGGTTCGAGTTGCTATCCAACGACTCACAAACAACAAAGCAGCGGGTGCTGACTGCCTGTCAGCTGAATTGTTTAAAACCGGCGGCGATGAATTGATAAGGCGAATGCATCAGCTCATCAGCAAAATATGGCTAGAAGAAAGCATGCCCGACGATTGGAACCTCAGCGTACTGTGCCCTATACTTAAGAAAGGAGACCCAACAATCTGCGCAAGTTATAGAGGTATCAGTCTTATTTCCATCGCATATAAGGTTCTCTCAAGCGTACTGTGTGAAAGATTAAAGCCGATTACAAAAACACTGATTGGACCTTATCAGTGTGGCTTTCGACCTGGTAAGTCCACCATAGACCAGATTTTCACGCTACGACAAATCCTGGAGAAAGCCCACGAAAATTAAATTGACACACACCATCTCTTTGTCGATTTTAAAGCTGCGTTCGATAGCCCGAGAAGGGATTGCCTATACGCAACAATGTCTGAGTTCGGTATACCTGCAAAGTTGATTAGACTTTGCAGAATGACGTTGAGCAACACACGCAGCTCCGTCAAGGTAGGAAATGACCTCTACGAAACCTTCAATACCGAAAGAGGTTTCAGGCAAGGCGATCCACTGTCTTGCGATCTCTTTAACATCATCATGGAGGGGATCGTACGAAAGGCCGATGTGCATCGTAATGGCACTTTTTTCTACAAAGGCGTCCAGCTCCTTGCGTACGCTGATGATATTGATATTGTCGGCAGAACCAAGAGAGATGTTACCGCTGCTTTCGCCGCTATCGAAAAGGAATCAGCCAAAGTGGGTTTGACGATAAATGAGGACAAAACAAAATATATGCTGTCTACAAACAAGGGAGCTCGGCGTTTAGACTCCCTCGTTTCATCCGGCAGCTATAACTTTGAAGTAGTCAAGGAGTTCGTTTACCTTGGCACCGCCCTTAATACCAAAAACGAAATCAGCCTGGAGATAAAGCGAAGAACAATAATTGCTAATAGGTGCTACTACGGGCTCAGTAAGCAACTAAGTTCCAGAGCCCTCTCTCGATCGACAAAACTAACACTCTACAAGACGCTCGTTCTACCTGTGCTGCTTTATGGCGCTGAGGCATGGGTAGTTTCGCAAACTGACGCAGCCGCTTTGGGGGTGTTCGAGAGAAAAGTTCTTCGCAAAATCTTCGGTCCTGTTCGAGTCGGCGATGACTATCGCATCCGAATGAACCACGAGCTGTATGAGCTCTACGATGACATTGACGTAGTTCGGCATATAACTGTGCAGCGACTACGATGGCTGGGTCATGTCCATCGTATGAACGACGAAGCTCCAGCGAAAAAGGTGCTCGAGGCGAGGGTCGCTGGTCAACGACGAAGAGGGAGACCATGCCTCCGATGGATGGACCAGGCTGAGGAAGCCCTAACCGCACTTGGTGTATCCGATTGGAGAAGGCGCGCGCAAAGCAGAGGCGCCTGGCGAGAGCTGATGAGGTCGGTTGAAGCCCGGGCACGGGTTGTTACGACCAACTAAGTAAGTAAGTAATATATTTATTTCTGTCTGAAATACCCATGCAAGGAACTCACTCAACTCAAACTCAAATATATTCCCAACAGGAAAGCGCATCTGAAGCACTTCAAAAAAACAGTTGAGCTCTTCATTCTCCTTGGGTATAGCGCATTTTTTAATATAGTCATGTCATCAGATGTATGCGCTCCGCTCCCGCTGTAGAAAATATGAAATTGTAGCGACAGCCGAGCGCTTTCTTCTCCTTGTATTTGATATAAAAACGTAGCAAGAATCGGGCGCTATACGTAAATATTTAAAAATTTTTAAACAAAACAAAAAACAATCACCCAGCCACGGGTTTGAACCCGGGCCTCTCGCTTACAAAGCAAGCGCCCCAACCAGTATGCCATGGCCGCCACAATTTAGGTGTAAAATTTCGTTTATAATAACAGAAAAACTTAGAAGCAATTTTTTAAAACAAAACAAAAACGAAAAATAATCGCCGCCAGCCAGGTTTGAACCGGTGCATTTCGATTACAAGGCAAACATCCCAACCAGTCTGCCACATCTCAATTGAAAAAATTGTTTCTTAATACCAAATAACAGCAAGTTTGATAAAATAAATCAAATTTTGTTTATTCACGTGAAACGATTAAATGAATTTTTAAAATTTTTTAAATCATTTTTTTTTTGACATTAAATCTAATACTTTCTTTTCAAGTGCAACGTTATCGAAAGTATTACAAATATAGCGCTATACAAACAGTACTACTTGCAAGGAGAATGAAGCGCTCTTTATGTGCATACAAGTAATGCGCATTGAAATTTTTTGCTGGGTATGTACTTCGAAGTTTTTTTGCGGGGAAGCTTTGAAGGTAACTTGGAAAAACTTTGAAGAATTCAACACTGTGAAGCTTCGAATGATTCGGAATTTGAGATACATATTTTGTGTCTAATCATTTATTTTAATTTGATATACAATTTCTTACCACTTTCTGAACGTTGGGTAATTCAGAGATGCAGAAAAAATACTGCTACATGTTAAGTCAGTTTCTAATGCAACATTGAACGCGTTTTATAAATGTTAGTTTTCTGCAATGCACTTTGCATTGATAAGTAAATATTTTAATATTGCACTGAATAAAATGATAGCTAAAATTGGGTTAAAAAGTTTTTAACTCGTACTTAGCCTGTTTTCAGTTCGTGATCAAATTAAAAAAAAAAAAAATAAGGAAATGTGTTTTAGTAAAAAGGTTCAGATTTTGCAGGCAGTCCCTTCTACAACTTCTGCAGGTATAAGAGCATCGTTCAGTAAAAAATACAGAAAAATGTCGCAAATTAGCTCAATTCTCCGTGTGGCTAGTTAGTATTTGCCTACGCTCTGTGGCTAGTGTAACGATATCGTCAAAACCATTTTTTAACCCCTTCAAAAATAATTTTTACCCAAAATTTTTTTTAAGGTTTTATATAAACATTTTAATTAAAGGAAAAAAAAGGTGTTTTGGCCAAAATGTCCACTCAGTTTTGCGCCAAAAATTATGGAACAGCCGAAAACTAGCATTTTTTCCATTTTTAGTCCAAAATTCATATCTCCGGTCCTAATTGATATTAAGGAAAAATATTCTAAGGATTAAAGCTTCATATATATGTCTTTAAAAAAAAAAAACCTATCCAGAACGGAGCCAAGTTCCAAAAACCATAATTATTTTGCAACCTGATAATTAGCTTTTTTTCGAGTAAAAAAATTTTAAAAAATGTAAGGTTTTATTGGATAAACACCCCCCTAGGGGCATTTAATGTTCAAAAAAGTTATTTGGTGATGAAGTTACATTTTTATAGATAAATAAAAAAAATTTGCAAAAAAAAAAATATTGCTCGTTAGTCGGAATAAAATTTGGAAAAAAAAACACACAAACACGTTTTTTTAACGTTACTTGTAGGTGAAAAGAGTTTTTTTTTTTGAAAAAATAAAAACACAAATTTTGGACACTTTTCTTGGGCACAAGCACGTGCTTTTTATGTTGCGTTCATTTGTACATTGAAAAAAGTAAAAGATATGACAAAAATACTTCATTTGGAGCAAAAATAAAAACATTTTTTAATAACTAAAAATAGTAAAAAAAAATCGCTCGAATATCCTGTGGCTACTGTAACGATTTCGTAGTCGGTCCAACTTTGCACTCACAGTACGGACAAACGACTAAATCAGAACTGACGCGAATTGGCAGGTGTTCATACAAAGGTTCAATGTTTTTTTAGGAGGAAATGCCAACCGTCGCCCATTGCACTTGTCTGAGATACAGCTATGTCGTAAAAAGTATATCGTTACACTAGCCACACGGAGGGTTAAAAGAACATTTTTGGATTTATCTAAAGGTTATATTGAAAACTGTTAATTCGACTATATAAAATTGATATAAAAATAAAGTTCGAAATGCTCCAAAAAACTATTTATTTATATCATACATAAAGTTCTGTATGTATTTATAAGCAATAATACTAAGAAGTTAAGCAACACAAAACAAGTTAAGAAGCACTTGCAAAGCTAATTGAGTAATGATCTATTATGAAAAATTAACACGTTCGTTGCCACATTTTCAGTGGTGAGGCAATTGCGTTGCGGTGAAACGATATTTCCAGCACTTAAAAATACCCGCTCAGAAGCCCCGGATGTTGCTGGGATACACATTTATTTTTATGCTGATCTAGCTAATTGTGGTAACTTTTTGTTTCGTGACTTCCACCATTCAATTATTTTGACATAATTTAATGGTTCTGCCAGGTAATATTGGAACTGTTGAGAAGTCGGTGTTGGTAATTATTTTGACCCCTATTTAGGAGAAAAATCCAATGCTCTTTGGAATGAAATGGTTTCTCTATGAAAAGTTGTTGTTTCATGCAAAATTAAACATCTTGCGTGTTAATGGCAAGCCGCAAAGACAAATTTACAGTTAACGTGGTCATCAACTATCGCTGTAGTAGAACAGTGAGACATCATTTTTTTTAAGTGAAACTTTTATAGGCGCTTATACAAGAATACGGCTAGCTAGATAGAGGGTAAAACCAATGTAACGAAATGGTTCTTATGAAAATAACAACACAGATATTCGCCGCACTAGTTGCATAAAAACGAAGAAATTACTATTTAAAATAAAATTTTTTTATATTTTTGCGTCCACTGATGATTGAACACAGTGCGTTGTGAGCCATAGTCGGCTGTTCTAACCACTCAGCCACGTAGACATGTTTAGTTGAGTAGCTCATACTTATGTTAAATCAACAATTAGTAGTTCTCTCCTTCATTTATGATTGAATTGAGTCTTTCGTTCAATACTCTGAAAATACAGTACGATCTAAAAACTTGAATCTGAACGTAGCTTTTTTTCAGAAAATTAGCATACTTTTTGGCATTTCTCAAATTGAGTCTTGATAAATTTAGATTGATTGCATTGATTGATTTGGAAACAGCACATCCTGCAATATTAACGAATGCTACTTTGAATCTAAAATTTATTTTATTCTTAGATCTATGAATTTCCATATAAATATTGTATCTTTCATATAATTCAAATAAAGTTTAACTAACATTTATATCGGAATAAAAAATATTCTCATGCTGCAGTATTTTAACGCACAAAATAATGGTTACTAGTTTTTCCATTATTAACTGAGCTGTCAGATTACGTACTATATATTGGTCGAAACAAAAACATAAGAAGGATATGTTACTAAAATATTGTGCCGAAAATTAACACTTGTCAAAGCATATGTAACCCACCCGGCAAAAGTTCGTTTGCAATGAGTTTCATAGGAAATTACAAGAATTAACATTAAAATAAAAACTAGAATGTATATGTTAATGACTGCCATTTTAAGTGGACATAAAATTGAAGTAGAACATTTTATTTGAAGTAGTGGGTAGAGTGCGTGGTCCATACGCCAGAGAACCCTGGTTCAATTCCCACCTGACACAGAGAGTTTTTTCAATTAAAATAAATATTCTGTGCGGCCTTCATCTCTCTGCAGACAATGGCAAGCCTCAGAGAGTAAAAACTGCAAGAAAACTGAAGTAAAAGCTTCTTGAGAACATAAGCCGTTCGGAGTCGACATAAATCTTGTAGGTCCAGTTCTCGATCATTTGTGTTCAAACATTTCACAGCACGCACAACACACTTGATCATTAAAAGTTCGGTCAAAGTCCTTTCAAGGGCTGCAATGGCCATTTCGTTTTGTTTTTTTTTTTTTATTTTCGTGAGTTTGCTTTGAGTACTGCCAGATTGATTGTTCAAAAATATGCATGTTATAATATGCCTCTAAAGCTGCCTATATATTTTATACATGGACCTGAAATAGTCTCTCTTGCATTGTTGCCAATAGGTCAATTGATCAAAGAGGCACAAAAAGCTCTAAACAAGGACTTTAAAAGCTTCAGGGAGGATTTTGCTAAAATATTTAGAAGGAAGAAAAGTAATTAAGACATTTTCAATAGGTGTTTGATCACCTCTGATCCCTTAATATATTCTAAAATAAAGATATCAAGGGAAAAATTTCAAATTTTGCCTAAGGCAGCTGTGGAGCTCTCAAATTGTGCAACAGCAGATAATGACGAAGATGATATTCGAGATATTGTTGATTACTGAAAGAAAGATGATGATGATGTTTTTGTAATGGCTCAATGGCAGATGATTAATAACATACAGAACTTAAAAAATGAAACCTACGCTCTTAATTTTTGTATTACATACTTAAATATAGGTTAGGTCTTCAATAATATTTATGAAAAAATAAAATAAAGGTCCATTGAAGTAAATGGTTTTATGACTTTTTTCATAGTTTTTTATTGTTAGTTAACTAAAAAAAAAAAAATAAATTGTGTTACTGGAAGGCTTGGAAGGCATATAACCCACAGTGCGTCGTCCAAGGGATTCATGTGCTCCATGCACCATTTTGACAATTTTGAGTTAATCCGTGCTTTTGATACCAAATTTTTCAAATCTGCAAACCGTTTTTAACTATAGCTTCCAGAAACTGAAATATTTCGTGTCCATTTTGCTCTATATCCTTTTAAAAAGAAATTTTTGATGACCTCTGTGTCTCAATGGCGTATAGAGCAAAATTTCAGTACAAAATGTTGTTCTTGATTAACGAAAATCACTTTGCTCTGCGTACATTTAACTAACACAGTTGTGACTAGTTTTTATTTTTTAATTAAATATTTTGTGCTTTTTTTATTATTTTTAATTGTTAAAAATGTGAAAAAGTTGACTTTGTTGAAAATAAGAGGTATGTTAAGAATGGCGAAGTATTTGCGTACATAGCTTGATTGAGATTTTTACTATAAGTAATAACATTATTATTTACAAAACATCTTGTCAAGAATATCCAAATACACCCTTCTAACTCTTGTTGTGCGTGTGCTGAATTTAAAGCAATTTGCAAAACATGTGTAAGAAAATATTAAGAGTGAGAAAAAGTTTTCGGGAAGGGCGGGAGTCCGGAAAACTTCGGACTTATTTTTATACTAAACCTACTTTAGAGTCTAGGTTTAGTTATAAGTTTAAGTTTACTTAAACATAATACAGGGTGTTGTTGTTGGTTGTTGGTTGTTTTCTTCAGAAAGCAACATGGACCTAGAGCTCCAAAAATAGAATTCTTAATAATTTAAAAATTATAAGAGTTATAAAACACATTACATAAAAGTTATGAAAAGGTTGTAATTAATTTACAAAAATAGATTTTTTTTTGCTTTTTGTAAATGCAAAATGTTTTTTATGATTTTTGCTTAAAAGCTTTAAGAATATATTTTTTTTTGCTGTTTTTGTAAATGAATATATTGCTGTTGACCAAAAATTTTATATGTGTGAACTTTTTTTATTAATGCTACTTTGCTCTACGTGTATGGGCTTACATCAAAATACGGTTGAAATGACGCATAGAGCAAAGTAGATTTATTTACCGTTAGAAAATGTCCTTTTGTACTTTAGATCGAAAATTAGGAAATATTTTTTGGTTTTGTCATTTTAACATAAATTTATGGTGAGACATTTAAAAAATTCCATCGTACAGTTTTTGAAAAAAATACATTCAAACTTTAGCTTCGATATACTCAAAATGTGTTTTTTGCACGTAGAGCACATGAATCCCCGGATGACCATATGACATACTGAAGAAAATTTTTTTTCCAACTACACCCGAAAGTAATACATATATAAAAGTAAATATAAATACATATTTGGCATGCCATATCGTCTTCTTTTATAGTATGACATTCGGCGTCACAAAACAACCAGGTACTCAGGTATTCTCTATTGTTATTATTTATGCTCGGGTAATACAAGCATACACGTTAATATAAATATCGGCATCGGTATCATTATAATCATTGGTATATATATCGGTAACGGCATCCTTGGGTCAAAGGTAAAAATAGTTTTTATAAAAGAAATAAAATAATCTAATACTAAATATTTTTCTTATTTTCACGTCATACGAATCCATTAGTTTCTATTAAAAGCAAATTTTTACCTTTATTTTCTTTGTTTCAAGATAAGCGCTCAAAATTTTCATGACTTAATGACTTTTAGCGATTTTGTATTGGTTGATACTAATTTTGTTCTAATCAACAAAGATGGACAACGGATAAAGATAAAATAAAATTAAACATATAAAATAAAACAAAATTTGTAATAAGCCAAAAAGAAATAAAAACTAGTGAAGAATGGACCGTCAGGGTACCGATGCTAAAATACCCCTTCCCCCCGCAGCCGTATTGAAGTGCATTCAAAGTATTTAGCCGTCTTTAAAATGTTTATGCATAAATATTTGTGTCATACGCTTAATGTATTTTGCCCTTAGTTGCCACATAGAGTAATTTGTAAACTGCTCATTATGTTAAAGAATACACGTGCAAAATTTGATCGGTAGCATTTGCAAATTCATACCAACAGAGTAAAATAATTTCGCTTAATATCAAAGTGCAACGCCTCCCGTTCAATTTCGTCCAAATTTCTTGACTACTGACTGCTAATTATTCTAAAGAATATAGAAAATTTGAAAGAAGTCGTAGAAAGGCAATAGAAGGAGTTCGATTTTAATTAAAGGGCCCAATTTTTTAGACTAATCACTGCTCATTATTCCATAGAATATATTTGCGAAATTTGGTTGATGTCACAAAAAAGGTGTAGAAGGCGTTTGATTAGAATTAAATTGACACGCCCCTTGTCCAATCCCACCCACTTTTGTATGATTAAAACTTCTCATTATACTAAAGAATATATGTGCGAAATTTGGTTAAAATCGGAGAAACGGTGTTGATTGAAATTTATTAAAAATAAAGTGCCACTCCCCTGTCTAGTACGCCCACTTTGTGAACTACAGACTGATTCTTATGCCAAATAATATGTGAGCAAAATTTGGTTTAAGTCAGATAAACGGTGTGAGGGAATTCGATTATAATTAAATTGGCACCCCCTTGTCCATTCCCACCCACTTTTGTTGACTTAAAATTTCTCATTATTCTATAGAATATATTTAAGAAATTTGGTTGATGTCAGACAAACGGTGTAGATAGAGCTAGTCTAAAAATAAAGTGCCACGCCCCCTGTATATTACCGCCCAATTTTATAAACTTAAGATTGCTCAAATAACCAAGGATTATGTGTGAAAAATTTGGTTGAAGTCAGACACTTTTTGTAACAGAAGTTGGATCAAAAGTAAAATGCCACACCCACTTTTCTAATGTAAAGATTCCATATTATGGATAAACGATATGGGCGCAATTTTGGTACATACAGACCCGTTGTCATTAATTTTTATACATTTACGAAAGTTCTTCTATTTTGATGCCGTCATTTTGTATGGGAGGTAGGCGTGGCTTTCATCTGACTTTGCCAAATATCACAGAGATATTTCATGTTATATATCAAAGCTTATGTGCAAAATATCAAGATATTTCTTTAATTTTTGTGGATTTTTTAGAGATTTTACGTTTAAAATAAAGCCACTTTGTATGGGAAGTAGGCGTGGTTTTCATCCGATTTTGCCAAATAGCATAGGGATGGTTTTAGCCTATGTGCAAATTCGAAGCATTTCATTAGTTTTTCTAGATTTTAAAGAGATTTTACTGTTAAAATAAAGTCACTTTCTATGGGAGGTAGGCGTGGTTTTCATCTGATTTGGCTCATTCTCGAACTTGATTTCCATTTTTTAAAAAGAAGCTTATATTTTGAATTTCATCGCGATAACTTTAAAATTACGGCTGTAATCGTGATCACAGACGGACAGATGGACAGACAGACATACAGACGGACACTCGGAAATCGACTCAGGAAGTGATGCTGATCAAAAATATATACGAGTATATACTTTTCTATACCTGCCACGTCTCCTAATTGGTGTTACAAACGGAATGACAAAGTTAATATAAACCTTACGCAGTACGCGTTGGGCTATAAATATCAATTTTATTATATACATAGGTACTCTTTTTTTTTAAGAAGATTACCTGAAGCAAGTCCATATATTTAAAAATAACTAATCTTTCCAAAGACATTTAAATTTTCTTCTTATTCTCTGTTTAATGAAGATATTTAGTATAGGATATTAAGCTTAAGGCTCTACGCTACTATATACATAAAATTGTAAAAAAAAAATCTGTACATGAAATACATTTTTGAAATTCTTTTTGCGATGGACATTTTGAAAGACGCTGAGTCCAAAAATCGCATTTTTAAAATTTTTGTCTGTCTGTCTGTCTGTCTGTCTGTCTGTTAGAGCATCACGCGAAAACCACTGGATAGATTTAAATGAAACTTGACATCTAGGTTCCTTATACCCCCGGTCAATATATAGGCTACTTTTTATTCAGTAAAAAAGGTTGGACCCGGTAGGGGGCGCTGCGATCGGGTTCCAGGCATTCTTTTTTATGCTTATCTCCGAAACCGTTCATCCGATTTGCATGAAAATTTCTATGTAAAGGTTTTTTTCTATGTAAAGGTACGGTTTGTTTTTATGACTTATCTGCTCTGTTCTATCTTGAACACCAGAGGGCGCCGTAGTACAAAGATTTTAAAAAACGTCAAAAAACTCCTAAGCCGTGCATCCGATTTACATGAAAATTGGTATATAGAGGTTTTCGGATACGGTGAGTTTTCATGACTTATCTACTCTGTTCAATCTTGAACACCAGAGGGCGCTGTAGTACAAAGATTTTATAAAACGTCAAAAAACTCCTATGTCGCTTATCCGATTTGCATTAAAGTTGTTATATAGAGGTTTTCGGAAACGGTGAGTTTTTATGACTTATAAACTAGGTTCTGTCTTGAACATCAGAGGGCGGTGTAGTACAAATATTTTAAAAAAGGCAAAAAGGTCCAAAACCGTTCATCCGATTTCCATGATATTTTGTATGTAGAGGTTCTTGGACATGCTCAGTTTTTTGGCTTATCTACTCTTTTCTCTCTCGAACACCAGAGGGCGCTGTAGTACAAATATTTTAAAAAACGTCGAAAAATTTCTAAGCTGCTTATCCGATTTTCATGATAATTGGTACATAGGGGTTTTCTAATACGGTGACTGTTTGGGACTTATCTTTTTTGTACTATATTGAACACCAGAGGGCGCTGTAGTACAAATCTCTTAAGAAATCGTGAAAGAGTAGAGAGCCGCTCATCCGATGTGGATGAAAAACTTTACTAAAGGATTTTTGTGTAGGGCAACTGTTTTGGCGTTATCTCTTTTGCTCTGTTTCGAAAACTAGAGGGCACTGTTGAACAATTTGTACGTGTGTATGTTATTAAACTGTTGCTAAACGGCTGCACCGATTTTGATGAAATTTTTTGTGTGTGGTTAAGTAGACCACTGGATGTTTCAGATTCACAATTAGACCCGGTAGGTGGCGCTGCGATCGGGTTCCACGAATTTTGTTATTATAGTTTTCATCCGATTTACAAGCAAATTTGTATTTATGGGTTTTCAGGTACAGAAGGGATTCGATATTTTCTTTGCACACCTGGCTTGTAGCCTTAAGTGCAAAAGTCATCAAAGACCTAGGGTATAATAAGCATCACCCAGTGCCCTACTATCGAAAGTAGTTTTTACGATTTATCTATTTTGTTCAATATTGAACATCAGAGGGCTGAATATTGAATATTGAAAAATCTTGAAAACTCCTAGCTGTACATCCAATTAGCGTGAAAATTTTTACATAGGAGTTTTCGGATACTGTGGGTATCTTGGACTTTTTTTCTGCTCTATCTTAAACACCAGATGGTGCTGTAGATGGTGCTGTAGTACAAATCACTTAAGAAATCGTGAAACACTCAAAAACCGCTCATCCGATTTGGATAAAAATTTGTATATCGGAGATATAAGATTCGATATCGAGTATAGAAAGGGCTTTGGCGTTATTTTTTATTCTATCCCTAAAACCAGAGGGCGCTGTTGTACAAATTCCGCAAAAAACTCAAAACAACTCATCCGATAAGTATGATATTTTTAAGTGGTTTTCGGGTGCGGTGAGTCTTTTGGCGCTATGGGCGCCATAAGGCGTAGAAAAGCGCGAAGTGTGTTAAATATCTTCTTTTCTTCTTTATGTGTATTTATATACTACTTTTTTTTCGCAAATCAGGACAGCTGATGCCGAATTCTGTGGTATTTGAGTACGCATTAAAACATGCTCAAGTCAGTTGCGTCACTAGTTGGCGTAGTCTTGACATTTCAATTTCAATGCTTATTTAATTTTTGTCCAGCTTCCTCACGAATTGCCAAGAATTCGGTTTTGCTCTGATTTTTTTTCAAAAATGTGCAATCTATCGAATACAATATAAAACTTGAAAACATATTTTTGCAAGCGATCGGCGGTACGCACACACAAACCACAATTTCCCCAACTTTTTCTCATAATTTTTAGATGTTGAAGCTACATTTTGTTCATTTCGCCGAAGTTACTGGTTTGAAAGATGCATACAAAATTCCTTCTAAAATTTGTGAAGTTTTTTCAAATCGACGAATGAAATCGAAAAGTATTTATATCAACTTCCGAGTTAAGCCGGGTATTCAGCTAGTATAATAATATAATAAATTATAATAATATAATAAAATATTTTATAATAAGTTGTGTAATCTAAATTTATAAGCTAATTTGCTAAATCAATAAATAAATATTTAAGAGGATTGTGAAATTAATTTCAATATTATCGCAATATATTTGTCTTCTAGTCCAAATTTGATTCGCCAGACCCATTTCGATGCGTCTTCAATCTATTTAATATCACGATTCAATCACTTAAAGCACATTACTGCTCTTCTAATTACATTAGAGTTTTTTAATTGCTTGTAGCCAAAACAAAATATTTTACTGTGATCCGCATAACAATAGAACCACCCAATTACATTATATTTTTATTAAGATTTTCTTGATGATTTTTTTTCTTTGCTCTCTCCTTAATCCTTTTGTTCAAAGACAACAAAAATTTCAGGAAAATATGATAAGAATATAAAACCAAAAATTCCCACTATTATTCTTGCGGCGAGACAACAATTTATGTCCACCAGCAGCATGACGCTATTGTTATTTCGATTATCAAATAAACGACCTCCTACTTCTAATCCGGAGTATAGTCGACTTCGTAGACAGCATCGTTGTCCTCGTTCGCGTACGCGTCCTTCTTGTCGTCATTGTCACACGGACAACACCCATGCAACAGAATTCAATAAATCTCTCTCCGTGTCTCCGCATACATGTGAGCGCCATCTAGTCGCCTGGATGCGAGGCCACGTCGATGGTGGTCATTTAACCAACAGCAACCACCAACCATCACCTACACCGTCGTAGTCGCCGCCGAAAGCCATAGCACCATACCAACGTATTGTCTTTACCGCTGGTTGCTGGTGTCAATGCCTGCGGTGCCTTGATTTTTCTACTCCTTTTCTACTTTTTTTTTTATTGCTTCCGCCACTGTATGCTCATCCAATACTGGTTAGTCTGCTGGTTGCAGAACAATAGATCATCGAACTCACTCATTTTGTGTGTCGGACTCTAGCATTCGAAGCGCAAAAATATCTCGATGCTAAATTCTTATGGCGTTGGCAACACTACCAACAACGACTGTGAATACCACTTCGTGGTATTATGATGGGGCTTCATTTGATTTCATTTTTCGGCTTGACATTGTTTTGCCTTTCCGAAAAATATTTGTTTTTTTACGTTCTCTTTTTGACTGGCTTGACTCTTGCTTTATCACTGTTGTTTTTGTTGTTGTTGCAATTGGAGTCAGTACGTTACGTCGCGTCATTCACTGTTGCGGTGTGCCATTTTCAAAGGGTAGAAAATTGATTTTGTGCCAATTCGCATAGAATTTCTGGGTTGGCCATAAACGTAAATGAAATCAAAATTGAATAATTTTTCTTTGGTTATTCCATTGTTCTAGCTTGAGTGGTGAATGAAGAGCATACAACAACAACAACAATATACTCGGTGCTGTTGCTTGCTTCCTACACAACTCTTGGTCGTTTCATGGCTGCATGTCGAGTGGACGCTGTGGTAGCTGCTTCATGCATTCATTTATCTGAATTTTCAAGTGGTTCTGTATAAGTTGTTGTTGCTTTTGCTGTGTAAAGGATTCTATTGGAGTCTGTACTCGGTATGCTGGGGTTTTTGGGAAAATCGCAAAGGCGTCGAATGATAAGTGAGCATAACACGGAAACGGAAATTATTGAAGCGCGCAACATGATTGAATGAATGAACGTGCAGACGTTGTTGGAGTTCAGCTCTATGTTCTGCGGTGGTAGTCTGTGACATTGAGTGTTGACTGGATTTTTATTTCAGGAAGAGAACTTTACAATTTTTACATATTTTAATTTTGTTTTAATCTCTTTTCTATTGTCCTTGATTCATAGTGTTTTTTTTTTTTTTTTAACAAAGCAATCATCTTACCAAGTTTTTTGCTATTTTGAATATGACTTTATGGAAATTTTAATTAAATGCATACCAAAAATGCAAATTTCCAACTCACCAGCAAAAGTTTTGGAAGTAGAGTCTTAGTCATTTAATCGATACCAGCTAACTGGTATCCATCAAAATCATTCCAATGCTGAATTTAAAAACGGATTTAAAAGTCGCCTGAAAGGATTCCCTAAACCCCAAAACTTTTAACATTTCAGTAAAGTTTTTCTAAAGTAGGTTAATAGAGGGAATTAATAAATTTCATATAAGCAGCAAGGCTAACGAAATCGTTTTTTATAAATAAATTTCGTACATTCATCAAATCTGCATTAATCAATTATATATTTGCTGTTTTGTTCGATTAAATTTTCCCATTTCTGTGATAGCTTCCTCTTAAGGTGCCGTCATTATCAAAGGATTTATGATTAATTAGGTTTTGCAGCGAGCGAGTTATATAGTAATCGAGGGTGCAAAGTCTGGATAATAGGGTAGACGGGGTAAAACATCCCATCCGAATTCGAGTAATTTTTGGCGGGCCACTAAAATCGTATGAATCCTGGCATTATTGTGGTGATACCTCTCACCTTTCGATTGACCAGTTCAGGACGTTCCTGTTCTGACAGTAGACTACAGTAGACTTCAGAATTTATGGTTCTATTCGGTGGGAGTAGCTCGAAATACCCTTACAATTCCACCAGACTGAGAACCTTCTTCTGGTAATGTCTTTCCGGCGTTTTATCTTTCTTGTACCAGCTTATTTTTCTGTTTCTTGTAACAGCTTATTTTATCTGTTGACAAAGAAAGTTGTCTTCCTTAATTATACGCTTAAGAAATGGGTCAATTTTTCACGTTTCATAAGCCATTCTCAAATGTCAAATCGACATCCAATTTTTTGATGATACTAGTGGACCTTAAATCACCGTGAACTCTTCCAACGGACAAATTTAGAGCACTTGCAATTTCTCTGACTGTCGAATGCTAGTTTGTCTCCACTTGATTTGGTTTTGATTAACCTCCGAGGAGCATCCAAGATTGAAAAATTTTTATCACGGAAACGGGCAAACCACTTTTGATATTAATTGTTGTTTACGATTTTACTCGATTTAGAGGACTATAAATTATATATTTTTTGATAAAAACACCAATAACACTGTTCTACAAAAAAAATTATTTTAGTGTACAAGGGCTCCCACCAATATTTTACGTTTTGCCGATCCATATAATGACCTCTGCGTTTTCAGAATGTTTTCAACACTTCGATTTTTTCGCCAATGACCATTTTAAGAAGTATCTTTGAATTTTCGTACATTGCCGTACTTAGTGTATCATAACTTCGTTTCAGCTCACCAAAATTTAATTATTTGTTAAGAATAATATAAAAGAATAATGTTGGGTTTAATTTTTGCTTTTTGATTTTAATTGATTGATTTTAACCCTCATCGGGCCCTCGAGAAATACATCTAATCGGTCCCATTGTATGCGCGCGCATACACATATACTTTTAATTGTAAAAAAGCTAAAAAAAATTAACAACCATTTATGTTTTGTGATTTTTTATGTTTATTATATTGTTTACTTTCATATTAATACATTTGAACTTCATAAAGGTAGATTTATAATGAAATTAATTAGAATATTACATATATTAGAAAAAAAATTGAATTTTTAACTTTTGTCAATTATTTGTACATTTTTCGCATAAATTGAATTTATGTTCAGCACAAATGAAATTTCTACACTTTTCACAGCGTGTAGCAAAAAGATTTTTGTTATTTTTATATGTGCAGATGTAGCATCGGCCTCGTTTTGATGTACTTGGTAAATGGCGAATCTCCCGAATTCTTTGAATAACACTGTAAGCATCATTACTTTCAGGTTGTTTTTTTACGTTTAATGATCTGTTTTTCAACGAGATTTAATCCAAGCTCCTCGATAAAAAGGCGACGACGAATATTATGGTTCGTTTTAGAATTTTTCCAATTCGGGAACAATGCAATGAACGTCACGAATGCATTCAACGCACTAACATCAAGCATGTTACAAAATACTGCCATTGGCCACCGATTGACTTTTCGTTTGCATGTGTACGTAGCCACCATTTGATCCATAGTATCAACTCCACTCTTGGATTTGTTGTAGTCTTCAATGAAGTTAGGTTTCTTCATTTCCCTATTCTCATTTATGCTGACAACATTGTGGTATGTACTGAGCAATGTCACAAATCGGTACCGGCGAGGAGCATATGATAACATAAAATTTATGTTTATATACAACTTCTGTATGATAAATTGGCTTTTGACGCATGTCGAGTAGAACTGAAGGAATTGCAGTCCTATTTTTCCTTATTGTTCCCAAAATAGTTATGCGATTCTTATGTAAATCTTCTGCCAATTCATACGAAGTGAAAAAGTTGTCACACGTTATATTTCTGTCAGAAAGTCCTTCCACCAAATCCAAAACAACACGCCGTCCAAGATTACGTTCAGGAGTGGCATTACGATTCCGACCAACATAAATTTGTGTGTTGTATGCATACCAGCTTTTTGAGTCGCATAGCACCCAAATGTTGATGCCATATTTCGCCGGCATGGATGAAATATACTGACGAAACGGCCATCGCCCACGATACGGAACTAACTGTTCATCTACGGTAATATTTTTTCCTGGTGTGTATACAACTTTCAAATTATGATTCCATTTATCGTATACATTTCGAATCGGTGCCAATTTGTCACGTACTTGTAGATGCAGTGTTGGCCATACGTTGTTCGCGGTCATCAAATCGAATGCAACCATGGATACGCTTGAACATTTTCAAAGACATTGTTGCTCTAAATATTGGCCGATCAGTTTCGTCATTCCACAGTTTAGTGACACATTCACCGTATGACCGATACACACCAGAAAGCAGCAACAATCCAAAGTATGCGTGCAGAGTGTCCAAATCAATGTTTTCCCAATCGTCTTTGTACTTTCGCACACCATATAAATTCGTCATGTTCAAAATAATATTCTCAACCGGTTCAAGGAACATGTGAAATGCAGACGAAACATGAAACATGAATAAAAATGAAACATATAATGAACATGAACCCATAACAAAGAGGGTATGTTTTTACCTGAAGTGAAATTTTCTGCACGTCGAAATGTATTTCTTCGATTTATTTCAAATGGTTGCGATGAATATTCAATTTTCTTATTTTTTGAAAAATATTTATCCTCAGGATTTGCTGCATTTTCTTCTGCTAAATTTTTCTCAAGTGGCTCAATGTCGTCTTCATCCGAATGCACACTAACTTCACTTTCATCATTCTCCTCGTCTGATAATGCAAAATCATCGTCACTATTGCACGGAGATTCGCCCGCTTCGCTTTCCAAATCAAAATCCATTTCTAGTTCATCTCGCTGCTTTCTTTCACGTAAAATTCTATCCAGTTTTTATCAAATACTTCGAAACACAATCAAAATTCAAATAAATGTGCAAACAAACTTCACTTACATATGTGTGTTCCAGAACAAACTGAATTTCATAAAACGAAAAAATAAGAGCGAGCTATAAATCCACACACAAAAATAAGCGGCAATTCCAGGTACCTGGTTATGTGTATGCGCGCACATACACAGGGACCGATTCGTAACTATAACTGCACAGGGTACAAAAATCAAAAATCAAAATTGTATGCTTGCGCATACAGGAGACGAATGAGGGTTAAATCGTTTAATTTTTTACAAAGTTATAGAAAAATAATTTTTTTTTATAATTTGCGTTTTGCTCATAAAAATATTCCAAAAAATTCTTCTGACTGATTTTTTTGACTAATTGTCTATAAAGGTCAGGGTATTCGATTTGTATTGCTTGTAAAAAAACTTAAAATCGGTAATCAAATAAGCAACAATGAACATATTTTTTGTATAGGTTTTTTTTTTGTATTTCAGAGATTTTTCAGAGAAAATTTTTCCGGATCCACCTAATGGGTAAGCATGAAGAAAAATAGTATGAAAATAAACGACAAATCTCAATTCTTCGGTAATTCCAAGTCCAGAATCAGATTCTTTACTAAATTTATCTTCGAAATAGATGGTTTGTGCTTTTTTACGCAAATCTCAAATGCATAATTTCTTTTTTTAAAAATATCATATAAAATTCCATGAATCTATTGAATCATCAAAGATTTTTAAGCTTTTTTACATTTTATTGAAGTTAAAACACACCCATAAATGTTATCAATGTATTGAAAGTTAATGGAACTAAAAATTAAAAAAAATTAAAATTTTTAAAACTGATCCTAAAACTTAGACATATTTCATAAATTCGTACATCAAATATGTGTAATCCAATAATTATTTAATTGCATTTTTGAATGCATGAAGAATTAAAAAAAAAATTAACCAATTTTGCTTTACAAAAAGTAAAAAAAATGTGATATCTTTGCCAAATTTTGAGTAACTCTGACATAATTTATACTTAATTTGACAGTTAATTCTCCTAAACAATTTTTTAATTAAGCAATCCCTATATCAGAAGTAAAAATATAAATGAAAACGTAAATTTGAGACAAAATCAAGCTGTTGTTACGAACAATGGATAAAACGAGTATTATAATTTTTTAGTTAATAGTTGCTAGTGGGGAACTTTGCTCTATTTACCTTTTTTAAAGATATACATTAGGGTGTTCCAAAAAAGTTGCATTTGTCTTTGAAGCGAAGCTTTTTACGCCTCGTTGTGTGATTTGCTTGAGTGAAATCTCAAAAACGACACTTTTTAATTTCGACAGCGTTTTTCTTAGAAATTGATGTTTCTTTGTTCCTTGCATCTATTATAAGAAGAAAATGTATTTTCAATATTTTAAAAATATTTCTTGGATATTCCGCTGGGATTCGAACTCTCATCGTTGTGATTAGGAGTTTGAAACACTATGCATTGATCCAAAAGCCTCTGTTAAGCATAGTGTTGATTCAATATCAAGTATGTATTACTAAAGCTTTGTTGCAGTAGATCACAATAATCTCTTAATATATAGAGGATTGTGTATTGGCTATACTACGTATAAATACATTGCACATAAAATGTTCCACTTGCTACTACTTCCTACAAAATGTCACCAGCATCGGTGTTTTAATGAAGTACAACTGAACTATGTTGAACTGAACAGATTGAAAAATCTAAATAATAAAAGGATTGCGTATTGGCTTTTCTAAATATCCAGCATTTTTAATAGCTTAATAGCTTTTTAATAGCTCGTCAGCATCGGCAAAAATTAACAATTGCCCACAAGTGCGTTGAAATACCAATGAATGTAGCAGGAAATAAAATAAATAAAATATTAATGAAATATAATAAAATTTACTGGTGTATATTTGTGTCTGGTGTCTGGTGTCTGGTGTGATATTAACGTGTGATTTTTAATATACTTTATGATATTTCAAATTTTTTAATTTAAAAGCTATTTTATAAAAAAAAAAACACTGAATTATTAAATCTATGAAACTGAAAAAAAACTTTTTTTTATGTGGTGCCCTCTAAATTTTGACGTAAAATTACGTCTTTCTGCGCAATTTGTATGGCGATATTTTCACAAATTTTTTCAAGGCTATGCTAACGTTTTTTGCGGGACATTTTAAGGCCTTATACAGCCTTTAATATTCATCGTCCAAAGATAAAATTTATGCCAAAATATCAGTTATTTTGTGCATAAAAGGAATAGCTAACTTTGGATTTTGTCACTTCTTTAATAAAGCCACAAAAGAAAGCAAACGAAAAGAAGAAAAATTCACATTTTTGTATGAGAAAAAAATGCATTGATGATTCAGTTGCTGCTGACTTTTTTATGCTTGTTGCTTTAGTCCGTGCCGAAATCTCGAATGCAACATCGTGTTGTTTGTTAAATAGAATCGTTTTATGAATTTCTCAGAGCTTTAAAAGCAATGCATACATATATAAATGCTTGCGCCGCTAAGAAGCTTTCAGTCTGCTGGCAGACTCCAATCAGTTAAAGTAGCGTCGCTTTGTCCGCCTGATGCCTGAGAAAATAAGACGTTGCAATAGTTCATTATATTAGCTTATATTTGGTATTTAAAAAACGGAGCGCTGCTACGTATAACCCATTATATAAATTAAGAATCGCTTTACGAATATTGTTCAGTAACTGCTTACGTGTTGTAATTAATACGTATGTATGTATTGAAATATTTGCATACATATATTTCTTTCGTTTTTGTAGTTTGTTATTGTTTTTGTTAATCTTCAGCAAGATTAATACAATAAATCTAATATATAAAAATCTCGTGTCACAATGTTTTTTGGCGAAATTCTCCGATACAGCTCGACCGATTTTAATGAAATTTTCTTGACCCTCCTATGTAAAGAACTTTTCACCCTCCTATGCAAAACGGGCGTGGCTTCGCTCATACAAGTCACATTTTCGATACAGGATAGCTAAGGCAGTAAAAGGCACAGAACACTGAAATTCTCAATGGAGTTACCACTTGGTGATGTCTTGTTAATGGAAAACTTGGACGGGCATTGGACAAGAGGGTGTGGTTCCGCCCATATAAGCCAAATTTTTGATATCGAATAGCTATGGAAGTAAAAGTCGCAGAACATTGAAACTCAGAATGTAGTAACTACTTGGGGATGTCTTTATAATAGAAAACTTGGATGGGCATTGGACATAGGGGTGTGGCTACGCCAACATAAGCCAAATTTTTAATATCGAATAGCTATGGAAGTAAAAGTCACAGAACAATGAAACTAAGAATGGAGCTACCACTTGGTGATGTCGTTCTAATGGAAGATTTAGGCAGGCATTGGACAAGGGGTGCGGCTAAGCTCATATAAGCCAAAATTTTGATATGGAATAGCTATAGAAGTAAAATTCACAGAACACTGAAACTCGAAATAAAGTTACCACTTGGTCATATCCTTTTGATGGAAAACTTGGATGGGCGTTGGACAAGGGGATGTGGCTCCTCCCATACCAGTCAAATTTTTGATATTGAATAGCTATGGAAGTAAAAATCACAGAACACTGAAACTCAGAAAGGAGTTACCACTTGGTGATGTCATTGTAATAGAAAATTTGGACGGGCATTGGACAAGTGGGTTTGTCCATTTAAGCCAAATTTTTGATTAATAGCCTTGGAAGTAAGAGTCACAGAAAAACGAAACTTAAAATGGAGTTATCAACTGGTCATGCATTTCTAATAGAAAACTTGAACGGATATTTGATAAGGGCGTGTGGCTCCGTCTATATAAACCAAATTTGTAATATCGAATAGCTTTGGAAGTAAAAGTCACAGAACACTGTAACTCTGAATGGAGTTACCACTTGGTAATGACTTTCTTATAGAAAACTTGGACCGGCATTGAACTAAGGGATGTGACTCAGCCTATGGAAGTAAAAATCACAGAACATTGAAGCTCAATTAGAGTTTCTCGCTATTATCTGATGTCCTGCTACCGGGAAAATGGGACGGGCATTAGATAATAAGAGGGGTGTCAAACAAAGGGATCAATAAAAGTTGTTTATTTTAGACATAGACGTAGCAACGCGCGTAGGGTGAATTAATAAAAATAAAGAAAAAAAACTTCTATATACATATCTGATAATTTTGATCGTATAAAACTAAATTTTGGTACTTTTGTTTGTTGTTGTTGGAATGTTGGGTCTACTGATCCAAGGAGCAGTCAATGTATATTGTGCGGCAGTCAATGTCAAACAGTCACTGTATATACAAAATTACCATCATATAAACAGATATACAAAAATAGTTGGAAATAATTGGATAAGGGCGTGAGCTCACTATGCGCCCACTTTTCAGGGGATAAGCGCGCCGGGTATAAGCTAGTAATACATGAAAATACAAAAAATTGTATTAATATTATGCAGGTTTACATATACGGAGACTGCAGGCTGGCATGGTAGTTATGCTATTCAAAACTTCATTTATTTTTTAAATATCATAACAAATTCGAATTATTTATTGAACTAATTTTATATATATTACATATGAAATATATACTATGTTTGTTCAAATTTAAATTTTCAACTTAATTTAAAATGTATAAAAGTTTAGTGCAGGAAAAATAATAAATAAACTCATATTATTCCGAAATTATACCATATTTATTTTTAACCTACATAAGAATGAACAAGAAAAACAAAATCATCAACAAATATATCGAACAAATTTCTACGTCCACACTTACGATACTATTGAAACGGTGTCTTTTTTCGTATGATGTTTAAATAAATGTAAATACAATTTGGTGGGGGGGGTGCGATAAAGCCATGCGAGATAACGCCATATGGCTTTATCTCCCATCGCATTGAGAGATAAAGCCATATGGCGTTATCTCCCATCGTATTGAGAGATAATGACATATTTTATTTTTGGCAATTGAGAGACAAAACCATATGGCGTTATCTCTCAATTCATTGCTGTTGCATTGTTATTGTTGATTTGATTGTTATTCATTATATTCCGTAACTTGCTTATGAATGTCATAAGCTATTTATCCTTTTACAGAATTTTTACACCTCAATTAGAACATTCTGTAAAAGGGAAAATCATTAGCTTTTGTTTTTTCAGTGAAAACTAAGGATTTTCTCAATGAAACGTTTGAGGTTTTCTTTTACAGACAAAATTGTTATTAGATTGGCTCTCAGATTCTCGGCTATAAGAAACATTACCAAAATAAACCTTTTAAAATAAAATATCAAATGAGATATAAAGCCATGTGAGATAACGCCATATGGCCTTATCGCTCTTTGTGATGGGAAATAAAGCCATACAGAAATTTTGACAAAAATATGGCTTTATCACTCTTCGAATTGAGTTATAAAGCCATATGGCGTTATCTCGCATGGCTTTATCGCACCCCCCCAATTTGGTGCACCTAGGACCGAGGGAACTATCAAATATGAAATTTGGACGAAAAGTACCAGAGTTGTGTTTTTTCCTTTTCGAAAAAAAATCATTTTTGTTCTTGTTGTATTAAAAAAAATCGAAAAAAATCCAAATATAAAAAAAAAATTTTAAAAAAAAGTTATAACTGTTAAAGCTTGACTATGTTTTAAAAAATACTTAAAATGCCCTTTTCTAGCATTTCGATTACAAAAAAAGGTATAAAAAATTAAAAAAATTATTTTTTTAAAAATTTGTTTTTACATTTTAATAATTTCAGAAAAATATTTCTGATGTTCATTCGAAAATTTTTTGAATTTCAGGTTTTTCCATTCTGTTGTTTTTTTTTTAGGTTGGATTTAAGTATCTGGAACAAGTCTAGTTTAATGACCCCGCTTAAATTTCAGAAAGTTATTTCGTACAAGGCATGGCAGAATTATAATTATATCATGCGTACAAGGCAGCATTTTTTTCGTATATTATAATGACATTGAAAAAAAGAACCACTTCCCCTCCCCCCGCCCCCCCCCCCCCCCGCCTGTGGACCAAGCAACCCTTTGAAATTCAGCGGGTTCATTAAAGTAGACTTAAGCCAAGTATCTTAACGAAATATTGCAAAAAAGTCTAAATATGTTCTTAATATTTAGCACTTATGCCCTTATTTCATTTATTTATCCCTAAAGCACACGGAAACTATATATTTTGAAAAAGAGTCAAGTTTTAATAGTTATAACATTGTTTTTCGAATCTAGGTATTTTTTTATTTTTTGCAGAAAATAGCTCAAAACTATACTATGCTCAAACCATTGTTTTTTAAAATGTTTTATTTTTGGATTTTTGCAAATTTTTTTCGTAAAAAACACTAAAACTCGAAATTTTCAAATATGTACACTTCTGGCAAAAAGCAAAAAAAAAAAAATGTATAACTACCAGGTTATTCAACATAATCACACAAGTTTTTGCACCTGCATTAAGTATTTAAGACAATATTTCCACAAGATTTCATTTAAATTTTTTCAAATTTTTTTTTCGATTTTTTTTTTTTTTTAATACAAGGAATTTTTTTCGAAAAGCAAAAAATCTCAGCTCTGGTAGTTTTTGTTTCATTTTCATGTTTGGTAGCTTATTTTAAAGAAAAATTAAATAAAAAACGAGTTGCGAAACAGCTTTTTGAAAAATTTACACTTATAAAAAATTTATTAGGGTTTTTTGATAAAGTTGGCACTTATTTCCCATATCACCAATTGCGAACATGTATCGATGCACGTCGGCACGGGTTCTCATGGTCTTAGGACACCAAGTACCAATTTACAATTATTTCAACATAGTACGGAAAAATAAAAAGGGTACCACATAAAAAAAACAACTTCAACTTTCTTGGGACACCCTAACATTCATGCTACTGTGATATACATTATATCAGTGCAAAAATAAAAAGTTCAGTCAAAGGGGGATAGGGATATATCCCCAAATTCTTCCCTATCTATACGCCACTGGTCTTTGATGGTAAATTATAAATTTAATTATTTTATTCAACTTCCACTTACAAAAAGTTTTTTTTATGAGTTCCTTAATCCTAAAACTGCTCGTGACAAATTCGAGAATGAAATGTTAGCTGTTCATTGTCCCCGAATCGAAGTAACACATTGAAAACTAACAAGCAATAAAAAACCGACAAAACAGTTTAAAAGATGTTAGCTATGAGCGCCTCAAAATATGCTATAATAATATGCCATGGTTCATAATTCAATATTTTTTTTCACTTGTTTGATTTTCTCGTTCTTTTAAATTGAAAATCAAGCAAGAAATCGACAATCAGAGCAACTAAAAGAGTATGAATCAAAAAATATATTTTTGAGGTTATAGAGATTTTTTGTTACCACTTTTAGATTTGTGGATGCCGTATTGTTGCCGTTGTTATTGTTGTTGCTGTTTTTTGCTATTATTATTACGGGTGTTATTGTCATTTTCTGTTGTTGTTGTTATTGTTTCTGCCGCTGCTACTGTTGTCACTTTGTGCAATTTCCAGACGACTTGGCAGCAAGCTGTTAGCATCAGCCGCTTGAAACTCACCAACCCAACCACACACCACAACCAGCATCACCATATTAAGCGAAAGGATAGCATCACGGACAGTAAGGACCTCAGTGCGGACAAGGGACACACACACTCAGTTATTTTACGACAATATTGAAAAAATATTGACACGAGTTCTACTACCCAGTATTGGGAGTAGGATGCGGCTGCTCGGTTGCTTGGTTGGTTGTTTGGTTGTCTTGGGTCACATACATATAGTTCACAGAAATGTCTGTAATATGGACGAGTTATGTTTGGAAGCAGATAGAACTGAGCAAATATAAAACAAGGCAGTGAAAAATAGCATTTTGAGTAGGGAAAAATAAGGACGTAAAAAACAATATAAAAATATATTGAAAGAAAATAAACAATAATTTATTGCATTTCCATTGCATATTGAGTGAGTGTATTTGTGTGTGTGTGTAAGGGAGAGTGAGTGAGTTAGTGAGTGTGTGTGTGTGTGTGTGTGTGTGTGTGTGTGTGTCTGATTGTCTGCAGTGATATGTACTAAATTGAATTAAAAACGGAAGCACTTGTCTGTGTCGCAGACCATGGACAGTTAGTTTGGACTGTCATGCTTTTAATGCTGCGTTGAGTCTGTCTTAAGTGTGCGCAATTTTTATATGAAATCTTTAAGAAGTTGAACAGTTTTTTTTATATTTTTATCATTAAGTGGTTTAACCAGGGTCAATTTATATTCAATGGTCTTGCTTAATCAATCTTAAAACAATTGAAATATATATATTTTTTTTTTGTATTTTGGCTTAAAATAATCTTGTTTTCTAAATCTTGAGTTTGTTGGATATTGTGTAAATACATAACTCACTAAAACCATTTTTATACCCCAACGTGTACTGCGTAAGGTGTATATTAACTTGATCATTCCGTTTGTAACGCCAATAAGGAGGCGTGGCGGGTATAGAAATGTAAATTTATTTTTGATCAGCATCACCAACTGAGTCGATTTCCGTGTGTCCGCCTGTCTGTCGACACGATTACAGCCGTAACTTTACAGCTATCGCGATGAAATTCAAAATATAAGCGTTTTTTTAAAAAATGAAGATCAAATTCAAAATGGGCCAAATCGGATGAAAACCACGCCTACCTCCCATACAAAGTAGTCTTTGGTAATACTAATAAGCGTTAAAACTCACTTCTAAACTCAAATAAGGTAAGGTAAGGTAATCACCTTACTTAAAGCTACTAAGCTTTTAAGGTTCTAAGCTAATTTTAAGGTTTTATAGCAATAAAACAAATAACCCAAAATTCGACTTCAGTGCATCTATTGTGAACTGATCTTAAATTTTATCTCTGAACGTACCCTTTGTTCGATTTGCTTTTGACAGCTGATTTTATTATTCGCTTATTGTATTTTACAGACATCAAGTGAAACAAATGGAAACCGCTATAAAAATAAGTTCCTTCTTTTTTTTTTTTGCTAAAGCTATTGTTTGTTTGCTTCTCTGTATTTATAGAAATTGAGAAAGATCGGAATTGAACGTGAGAGGAAAAGCTGCCTGATTAAATGGGCCCTCAGCCGCCGTGTGCACTTTGCCACTACATCCGCCTGTATAATTATATATATGGTTAACCGTAGGAACTTATTGTTAAGCTAATATATTTAAATAAAAAAAAGCTCCGAGCTACAACTTTAGTGATAGAGTTGGCCTCCGAGTCCAACCGTGACAAATTCTGCAGTTCACAAAACTATTTATTACTTTTTTCTTGAGACTATTTTTGCCCAGGGGTTGCGAGATCCCTTGAACGGACCCTGCAGCGGCTGAGCATACCTCAACCCAGGCCCGTAGCCAAGGGGGGTTTCAGGTGTTCAAACCGCCCCCTTAGGGTCCAGAAAGTATGAAGAAATAACACAAATGAGACTATTAAATTCAAAATATTATTTTTTTGAGATAAACTGAGATAATGATGTTAATTTACTTGACGAAGCAAAAGTTTAAACATTTAAAAAGCCAAAGCCAATTTAAACAACTTCGCTTAATTGATGAAAATTTATCTGGCCAAATGAGAGATTAACTTTGCTTATGGCATAATCATTATATTTAGCTGCAAGGAGCTTGTATATTAAAGAACCGTTTTCAATTGTGGATTTTCATGCTCAAAAAACCCTGATATCCGGAAAAATGTATAGGTATTTGAATGTATATGTAAATGAATGAAATTTAATACATTATGGGGTATTCCACGTAAAGTGGATGACTAAAAACTTTGCCCATTCTATTTTGTTGTTTTCTTGGTATATAAGACATCTAAAATCTCAAACTTGCTTTCGAAAAATCACCTTAAATCTTAATATCCTTTTTTTCGAAAATAAGTCACAATATTTTCAATTCACAATATACCTTTCAATTCTTAGGGGATTTGATGAAAAATTTTGAAGAAAAATTAACAATTACTATTTTTTTGAACTTCGGCATTTGTAAAATTATTTTTTATGTTGTTAAAAACTTAAAAAAACAAGTTGAAATTTCAAGAAATGTATTTTTAATTTTTTAATTTGCAAATAGCTTAAATTTAAATCCACGACTCATTAAATTCTTAAATATCAAAAGAAAGTAACTGTTTAATAAAAATATATCCAGTTTTCAAAGAAAGCCTTATTTTGATGGAATAGCTTAAATAATATATTGGGTATAAGATATTGGTGCTGTGCAAAAACCAGTTTTCGAATTACGGCTTTTGAAAAATAACCTAAGATTTAAATATTACTTTTATCGGTGTCGATTACTCTGCTCAAAAAATTTTAATAAAATAATATATAGTAATTGTTATTGGAATTGACTGATTTTTCCAGTCAAAATATCATTTTTTTTATGAGAAAATGGAACAGGTCCATTTCTAAAGGTTTTAAAATATTTTTCTTTGAATATAGTTTCAATTGTTGAAATCGTTTTCGAGAGCAGTAATATTTTGGCTTTTAATGATAACTCGAACTAGGGTTCACACAGGTCCAAATTCTTGTACACAAGCTGGGGATCAATAAAAGCTAAAAGATAGCCAAAGAGAAACCAAATCTAAAGGCTAACATTTTTTGTTCTCCCGTTTATATAAAATGTCCCGTAAAAGTTGTGAATCAAGCTTCAACAGGTGAACTTATTAAAAAAAGTTTCAAATTTTCATAGCTAATTTTAATTTTATTTTTTTTAAGAAATCTTACCTATTTTTATTTTTCAAACTAATATTGTTGTATTACTAAAATTTTGGCATAGAAATTTTTACTTTTTGTGCTAATTTTTGGGATTATACTTTTTAGAAAGCAATTACAAATTCTCAATTTGAACTATTTTTCAAAAAACCATACACAAAATCGTAAACTTAGTACTAAACATTAATTTTATACAAAAATTCAATAAATTTTTGTCATCTCTCGAATGATCGTTTAAAAACGGGCATATTCACGAGTAGTCTTAAAAGAAAACGGATTTGTTAAGAAAAATTTCCATATCCTTGCGTTTAGTTTTTACTGGTATCTACTTATATATTTTTTACCAAAACCCCCCTAAGGTAAGTCCTGGCTACGGGCCTGCCTCAACCTAAGAATAAAAACTCGTTACAATTTCTTAAAAGTGGGCGTAATTATCACACACCCATTTTTAGTACAGTTCCGACGGTAAGCATACAAACTTAATTACCAACATTCAGTCTTATACTACCAAAATCGTCTGAAATATAGCATTTTCATTAATTTGTGGGTGGTAAAGGAGAGCGTGGAAACCCATTTTGGGTTCAATTGCCGAAAGTAACCATACAAACCAAATTACTAAACTTTAGTCTCATACAATCGATACAGTCGGAAATATTGCATTTTTAATTGATTTGTGGGCAGTAAAAGTAGGTGAGGTTAGAACTAAGTATGTAATTTAGGACACAAGTAATACACGTTTTAAGTTTGAGCGAAATTCGTTCAGCCGTTTAGATTTGCATAAAAGTGAAACAAACAAACAAACAGAAAATGATTTTTATTAATAAAGCTTCATGTTTTATTCATTATTCATTTGGAATTTATTATTAATTTTATATTCATTGCTTGGGTGTAAATGAATAAAAAAATGAATAATGAATAAAAAATGGTAATGAATAAAAAATGAGTATACATTCATAAAAATCATTTTCTTAAAAAAAAAGAATGAAAAGAATGAATAACAATTGAAAAATTACTAAAAAAGTAATAATGAATAACAAATGAATAATGAATAAAAAATAAATAATGAATAAAAAATGCATACTGAATAACAAATGAAAAATAAATAAAAAATAAATAATGAATAACAAAGAATAGCGGAAAATTCTGAATTTTTTGAAAAAAAAATTGATTCATTATTCTAAATAACAAAAATTAATAACTGAAATGAACAATTATAAATTTTTGAAAATTGAATGTGAATTAAATATTTTATTTATGTCAATTGTGCATGTTAGTTATACATAAAATTTGGAATATGAACTCAAAATTGTGTGAGGGAGCTTTGAGGTGGCTGATTTTAAATTGAGAGACGAAAATGGAGATCTGAATACGGATGCACAGTGTGTGCTGAGATTATAGAGACAGCACTTCTCTCCAATTTACTTACTGGCGACGATTCCACCAATGCCGCCCATGGAGAGCGCAGTGCAGTGCCACCAATCAACGATGACTGAGTGGAAGTATCACCACCTAGCCATGAAGAGGTTCGAGTTGCTATCCAACGACTCAAAAACAATAAAGCGGCGGGTGCTGACGGCCTGTCAGCTGAATTGTTTAAGACCGGCGGCAATGAATTGATAAGGCGCATGCATCAGCTCATCAGCAAAATATGGCTAGCAGAAAGCATGCCCGACGATTGGAACCTCAGCGTACTGTGCCCTATACTTAAGAAAGGAGACCCAACAATCTGCGCAAGTTATAGAGGTATCAGTCTTATTTCCATCGCATATAAGGATCTCTCAAGCGTACTGTGTGAAAGATTTAAACCAATTACAAAAACACTGATTGGACCTTATCAGTGTGGCTTTCGACCTGGAAAGTCCACCACAGACCAGATTTTCACGCTACGACAAATCCTGGAGAAAACCCACGAAAATCAAATTGACACACATCATCTATTTGCCGATTATAAAGCTGCGTTCGATAACCCCAGAAGGAATTGCTTATACGCAACAATGTCTGAGTTCGGTATACCTGCAAAGTTGCTGAGACTTTGCAGAATGACGTTGAGCAACACATGCAGCTCCTTCAAGGTAGGAAATGACCTCTCCGAAACCTTCAATACCGAAAGAGGTTTCAGGCAAGGCAATCCACTGTCATGCGATCTCTTCAACATCATCATGGAGGGGATCGTACGAAAGGCCGTTGTGCTTCGTAATGGTACCATTTTCTATAAAGGTGTTCAGCTCCTTGCGTACGCTGATGATATTGATATTGTTGGCAGAACCAAGAGAGATGTTACCGCTGCTTTCGCCGCTATCGAAAATGAATCAGCCAAAGTGGGTTTAACAGGGTAACACAAAGTATATGCTGTCCACAAACAAGGGAGCGCGACGTTTAGACTCCCACGTTTCAGCCGGCAGCTATAACTTTGAAGTAGTCAAGGAGTTTGTATACCTTGGCACCGCCATTAATTCCAACAACGAAATCAGCCTGGAGATAAAGCGAAGAACAATAATTGCTAATAGGTGCTACTACGGGCTCAGTAAGCAACTAAGTTCCAGAGCCCTCTCTCGATCGACAAAGCTAACACTCTACAAGGCGCTCGTTCTACCTGTGCTGCTTTATGGCGCTGAGGCATGGGTAGTTTCGCAAACTGACACAGACGCTCTGGGGGTGTTCGAGAGAAAAGTTCTTCGCAAAATCTTCGGTCCTGTTCGAGTCGGCGATGGATATCGCATCCGAATGAACCACGAGCTGTATGAGCTCTACGAAGACATTGACGTAGTTCGGCGTATAACTGTGCAGCGACTACGCTGGCTGGGTCATGTCCATCGTATGGACGACGAAGCTCCAGCGAAAAAGGTGCTCGAGGCGAGGGTCGCTGGTCAACGACGACGAAGGAGACCATGCCTCCGATGGATGGACCAGGCTGAGGAAGCCCTAACCGCACTTGGTGTATCCGATTGGAGAAGGCGCGCGCAAAGCAGAGGCGCCTGGCGAGAGCTGATGAGGTCCGTCGAAACCCGGACACGGGTTGTTACGGCCACCTCAGTAAGTAAGTAAGTAAGATTTAAAATTGAATGCCAAAATTTACTTTATCATTTGCTTTTTCGATTCAATTAATTTTTTTGTGCAAACAGTTTTATGTATGGTCGCCTAAAAACGTCTAAGTTTTTTTTTTAAATTATCGGAATTTTATCCTTTGAACCTCCAGAATTATTTGGATTTATTATAAGTTTATTAAGCACCTGAATAAATGCTTACACTCTTTTCTCCGTGTTTGTGTAATTTCTCTATTTCAAAAATTCATTTTATTGCAAAAGTTTGAAAAAGAAAAATTTATTTAATTTTTATATTCGTAATTCTTTTTTTTGCGAATTTATTATCAAGCTTGATCAACTCAAACGTTTCTTTTTTTTTATTTATTTTAAGCTCCTCTCAATCTCTATAATCAACAAAATTGAGCCAATCAATAAAATAATCGTTACAACGCGCTTGGACTTCATAATTTCCTGTAGCCTTAAATTGTCCCAAAAAACTTAATCATCCACACACAGACACAGAACAAATTTCTAAAAAAAAAAAAACAAAAAATGTTGCTTTAGCTGAATTTCTTCCGTTTCAATTGGATTAATGAAATAAATTCACAGACCAATGAGTAGAAAACGCTGATAAGCTCCAAATCAATCACGTTAAATGCCGAAACACTGATTGTCCTGGGAGTGAGAATCCATACAAGCCCTAAATGAAATCCAAATAAAACACGCCAAAAGCGGATTTGGGCTGAAGCGATTTCATTTCTGATGACGGTATGACTGAAAATGAGAATCACTGTGATGGTGATGATGATAATGACGGTGATGATGATGATGATGATAATGATGATCAGCAGGCGTTAGAGGAACGTGTGCAAGAATGACGAACGACGTGACAATCATTTCGTTAGCTAACGTGACGTGACAAGCAGCATAGGAAACAATAGCAGAAGAATAGAATTAAAAAAAAAAAACTACATGAATGCTTTGCTGACAGTTATAGGCCAAGTAAAGGTAACAATACCAATAAAAACAACAACAGCAACTGCAAACACAATAGCTGATTTCAACAACATCAAACAGCTAAGCTGAGAACCCATTGAAGTGACCCAAAATTGAATGATGCTAAATTAAATGAACAATTTTTGGCCAGAAACTTAGTGAGCACAACTAAAAAGAAAAATTTATTAAATGCCGACCAAAAGGGGAATAAAGTGTCGGTGATGGGGGCACAATGAAATCAAGTTAAAGTGGGAAAAGAAATCGTTTCTGAAAATCTTTTACTTTCCAATATAAAAATCGTTGTACCCAGACCACCCTCCTGCCCCCTTCTCCCCCAGTGACCCTTTCTTAATATTATGTACATCCTTTAAAACTCATGGTCTATGGTAAAACCTTTGACTATTTAAATTCCACTCGTAGAACAATTAAAACTTTAACTTGTTGGCAACCATGCACTGTAGGGAATTTGAATCTACCGCATAATCATAAAGTTCTCCAGTGAGTGCTTGAGCAGTAGTCCCTTTGTAATGGTCAAGAAGGGAAAGAATATACAGAAGGATGTATGCGAAGAGCAAAGATTGCTATTTAAATACAATATATGAGAATCGAGCCACCACGTTTACCTTTTAAGTTCTTTCATGCGTGCTCCGTTCATTTCCTTTTTGATATTTTCCCAGTGCTGCATTTATTTTCATGCTTGTTTCTTTTAATTTCAATTTTTTTTTTTATATTTTTTTTTTACTGTTTCTCTCATATATAAAATTTTTTGTTGTTTTTATGTTTTCTCTTCATTTTTGTTGTTTGGAAAAAAGGCTACCCTCTCACGAAAAAGCCATTAAATAACCATTAAAGTTTCCTTATATTGGCATATTTATTTAAATTGGCTTAATATCCATTTGGGGTACATGAAAGTAGCTTCAAACCGCACCGAGCAATAACCAAGAGATCGGTGGATGGGTCGGTTGGTACGCTAACGACATCGACGTGTTGATAAAGGGGGTGGTAAAGAATTGGTAGATCTGAGTATTATGACAGTATATGCGTGTTGGCCACGAAGTGCACCAAAATTTCAGTGGGGTCATCAGCGCAATTTTAATGTGTTTGTGTGAGTGCGAGTGTGGTGATTTCATATAATGTGGTACTTTGCATCACTATAAAAGGGGAGAATAATAAACAAAATAGTGCCAAATGGTTTTCTAATAAGATGTAAGACTCGCAACGTGACTTGATATTGAAAACGATTAGATATGGTGGACAACCATATTCTTTAAGTTTGTAAATTGAACACTCAAATTAGGTCAGTATAATAAAATAAAACTGGTTTCCAAAAATCATGAAAGTTGTATCTGCAATTGGCTCCAAAAGGTTTCGTCGATATTCCAAAAGTTGCAATTTTTAGAATAAGCGTCCCTATTGTAGTAGTAGTTAGGAGAGTGGGAGGAGATGAAAGTGGATGCCACCCTGGAAGCAGAGGTGTTGAGGCAGCTAAATGGCATTCGGTATTCGTTGAGTTTTACGAATTATATTAACCTTCTTATGCCACATTTTTTCTTTAAGCCCCAAAATTCAGATTAGACTTATTTGTTGAAGAAAAATAAGAATCTGAGTTTCGTTTTTCGTGTTGATACATTGTTCGTTTGTTACAGGTAAAAATGTCGACTCCGCCTAGAGAAATCAGAGAAGTGTAATTTAGATTCTTAGTAGTGAAACAGGTATTTATGAAGTAAACAATTTCCTACTCACCAGTATTTTGTTCACTTCGATATCACTTCAACAAATGTGTTTTTTAATGGACAAAAAATCAAGTTTTTTTTTTAAGTTAATTAAATTCATTAAAGTATGATGAAATTGAATTTCAAATTGAAATAAATGTCAAACGAAGCATGCCAGCCTGGCGGGCCTGGGCATTAGAGGGTTAAATATTTATTTTTAATTTTTTTTCTGTGTTATATTCAAAAATTTCATTGGATTTTAATCAGATGATTAAAATAAGGACGAGTTTATATTGTTTATTTCAAGAAGAGGTTGTTCTTATTTTATTCATTCGTTATTATGAATAAATGATGAATGACTGAAGGAATTCATATATAATGAATTAATCAAATCGATTATTCAGTTTTTGCTGCAGTTTTATTCTATATTGAATAAACTTTAGTCCAAAATATTTGATAAAATTTTGGTATTTATATACGTATTCTTAAATTTATCACACAAATTCATTTGAACATATAATTTTAGGCAATCGTGTTTCAAAATAATATGTGAAAAGGCAGTAAAACATCATTTAGGCCATTAAATACTACTCATTGTGGAGAATGACCTCGTTTTGGGAGATTAATTAAAAAAGTTAAATTAAAGGTATTTACTAAATTTTGATACTAGTTTAAACTAGTAAGAGTAGAGCTTCGGCAGGGCACCAAAGCTAAAATACCCCCTCGCGGCCATATTGAAGTATATTCGAAGTCTTTAGCCACGACATGCACGATGACATTCAGTTTTATATATTAAAAAAAGTTTTCCTACATTGATGACGTCACTTAGTAAGGGAAGTAGGCGTGGTTTTGATCCAATTTTGCCATATATCATAGAGACAGTTCATATTATTTATCAAATCTAAAGTGCAAAATTTCAAGACATTTCATTAATTTTTTGTGGATTTTTAAGAGATTTAACGTTTTAAATAAAGGCAATTTGTATGGGAGGTAGGCGTGGTTTTCATTCGATTTTACCAAATATCTTAGTGTTGGTCAATATTATATATCAAAGCGTATATGCAAAATTTCAAGACATTTCTTTAATTTGAGCAGATTTTTAAGAGATTTTATTTTCAAAATAAAGCCACTTTGTATGGGAGGTAGGCTTGGTTTTCATCCGATCCAAATTTAATAGCCAGAATTAAGACTGAAGAGCAAAGCTCACCTTCAAAATGTCAAGGTATTTCTTTAATTTTTGTGGATTTTAAAGACATTTTACGGTAAATATAAAGTCACTTTGTATGGGAAGTAGGCGTGGTTTTCATCCGATTTGGCCCTTTTTCGAACTTGATCTTCCTTTTTTAAAAATAAAGTTACATTTTGAATTTCATCGCGATCGCTTTAAAAATGCGGCTGTAATCGTGTCGACAGACGGACAGACAGACGGACACACGGAAATTGACTCAGAAATTGATGCTGATCAAAAATATATATATTTTTCTATTCCTGCCACTCCTCCTTCTTGGCGTTACAAACGGAATGACAAAGTTAATATACCCCTTACGCAGTACGCGTTTTGATCCAATTTTGCCATATATCATAGAGACAGTTCATATTATTTATCAAATCTAAAGTGCAAAATTTCAAGACATTTCATTAATTTTTTGTGGATTTTTAAGAGATTTAACGTTTTAAATAAAGGCAATTTGTATGGGAGGTAGGCGTGGTTTTCATTCGATTTTACCAAATATCTTAGTGTTGGTCAATATTATATATCAAAGCGTATATGCAAAATTTCAAGACATTTCTTTAATTTGAGCAGATTTTTAAGAGATTTTATTTTCAAAATAAAGCCACTTTGTATGGGAGGTAGGCTTGGTTTTCATCCGATCCAAATTTAATAGCCAGAATTAAGACTGAAGAGCAAAGCTCACCTTCAAAATGTCAAGGTATTTCTTTAATTTTTGTGGATTTTAAAGACATTTTACGGTAAATATAAAGTCACTTTGTATGGGAAGTAGGCGTGGTTTTCATCCGATTTGGCCCTTTTTCGAACTTGATCTTCCTTTTTTAAAAATAAAGTTACATTTTGAATTTCATCGCGATCGCTTTAAAAATGCGGCTGTAATCGTGTCGACAGACGGACAGACAGACGGACACACGGAAATTGACTCAGAAATTGATGCTGATCAAAAATATATATATTTTTCTATTCCTGCCACTCCTCCTTCTTGGCGTTACAAACGGAATGACAAAGTTAATATACCCCTTACGCAGTACGCGTTGGGGTATAAAAAATATCGAATTTTGCATCACTAGCTGCAAACATTTTTTGAAAAGTTAACATTTCTTAAGGTATGAACTTCCTTCTCACCACTTCGTTATGTTTTCACAACCATTCGCATTTCTCAAAAAATAGTGTTTGCTTCGCATTGACTCGCTCAATTTTTATATGTTAAGTGCGAACTATGCTCTTACTCTCTGATCTACAAAATGCGCTTGCTTCTTCGATCCTCATGTTGAGAGTTGTGCGAGTCAACGAACAAACATAGCGAATATATCTATAAAAATTTTGCCTGCTTTACGATTCAGCTGAGAGTTGTGCGAGTCAACGAACAAAATTTGCATGTTGCTATGCATTCCATTGTCGCCGCATGTCTTATTGGGAAAAAATTGGAAAAACCGATCATGAGCGGCTGAATCTTTTTTATCTGATCTTTGTAATTGAATTCGGCGACATTTTGCCAAATATAACTGAATATAACTGAATACAACTGAATTTGTCAATATACAATGGTTTTCTGCGTATTTTTTTTTTCGATGAAAATGGACTACCAAGAATTAATTAATTCTGTTTCCAAAAGCAAAATCAGTTAAAGTCTGCGTTTGGAGAAATCTCGCTTCAATCTTTTAATCGCCATATAATATATATGAAAGCTTTTGTGGTTTTCATAACTTTGGCTAGGATCACACAAGAAGCTTCAAATTTTGTGTGTATATAGATATATTCTCAGCGAACACAGTTACACCAATAACTCAAATCTGTCTTATGTCGACTTAAGCCAGGCCCGTAGACAAGGGAGGGGTTTTCGGTGTTCAAACTCTCGCCCACCCCCCCTTAGGGCCCAGAAAGTAAAAAAAAATAAAATATAATCATTAATATGACATTTCTTATATGAGCATACTTAATGCTCCTACGTCTCTCTTCAGTAACAGTATTAACAGCAACAGCAACACGCTTAAGATATCGAATAAAGTTCGACACATTCAATTGAGCCTTGTCCATCACCAGTGAATTAAGAATCTATTGCGCTGGAAAGTATTGAATGAAAGTGAGGAAAAAATTTACCTTTTACAATTGTTTTAATTGTGGTTTTCTAAAATTTAAACCATTTGTGTTAAGTGTTATTCTATTGATTATTTTATTGTACCAAAATACAAAATCGATGCCACTTAATTAGCTTCAGAAACCGCCATTAAAAAAGGCCAGAAAGGAGGAAAGTAAATCTCTGTTTTTAAGGAATTTTTTCTTGATATTCTTTAATACTTTGATTTAATGTTACAAAATTAAATACGAGTAATTATAAAAAGAAGATGACACCGGCGAAGTCGAAGCGGCATTAGAACTACTTTGCTGATGTACCAACCGAGTGCAGCGCTGCCAGAATAGTATAGTGGTCAATGTGTGCGGTGTCCATTCTATATTACAATTATTTAATGGTTACAATTTTAGCTAAATCATAATAATGTAATATTTTATTTCGTTTGCATTGTAGAAAGCGGTCCAATTCATTTCATTTCATTTCAAGTTTTCAAAACATTTAAAATCTATCCCCTCTCTCCCTCCCCCCCCAATTTTCAATTTTCCTGTCAGTGGTTCGCGTAATCTACGATTTAAGCAGTCTTGGTTGAACCGTTGGCATTAGTTAGCTTACTCCAAATTGAAAAACAGAGCTTATTGTAAGTTTTGCTTTTTTTTTAGCTCTGACGCGGGATCTCAATATTGGGACAACAAAAATTTTTAAAAATAAAATTTTCAAACCTTTTGAATGTTGTCGAAAAAGTCAATTAAATTTAAGAATTTTGCTAAGTGATCTGTTAAAGTTTAGGATTTGGTTACGGATTTACTTATAAGAAAATGTTAGTCGTAGTTGAAAGGAATTTGCATTGTGTCACATTTCTAATGGTGTGGAAAATTTTTACAAAATTACTGTTTATATACCTTTCCTTGTTGCAACAATTTACAACATGGGAGTACTATTTACAAAGCACAACTGGCTTTTGTCATCGTTCAACTTGATTTTGATGACATCCGAAAACGAGGCACGATCAAAATTTTTAATTAAACAATATGCAAGAATTTACCTTGCTCTGGTAATACTACTATACGAAAAATTTAAATCAGAATTCAGCAGCGGATAGGTGAAGGAGTGCAATTGATATTTGAAATATATTTCTAGAAGATCTACGGGGCGAGTACCGCTTAAATGGTTGTGCATTAATAAGAGTACATAGGGATAGCAAAGTCATAGAGGATTATGTCTTGTCAGAATTGGCAAAAAAAAAGGGAAAACTTAATACAAACATATAAAAACAAATAAAAGTAAGTTTTATTAAAAATTAATTAAAGTTTTATACTAAATTCCTTTGATTCATCGATATCAAAAAATATCGATATATTTTTTATGAAAACCCCCCCTTGGGTAAATCCTGGCTACGGGCCTGACTTAAGCGATTAGTGTTTATTGGCACAGAATTATATATTCAGCGGCGTTTATCAACTAAAAAATAAGAAAAATAAGAAATAATAAAAAAAACGCTAAAAGTGATATTTGAAAAGTTTTTAGTGAAAACAAAAAAAAAAAAAGATGAAAATATTATAAAAAATATTGTATATTATATTATATTATATTATATGATATTATATTATTATATTATATTATTATATTATATATAAAATATTGTTACCGTTTGTGCAAAAAAAAAAAATTGAAGATGTAACTAACGGTAGACAAACAATAAATTTAAATTAAAATACTTTTTTTATAACGGATTTTAATTAAATTTTTATTTTTATAAAAATAACTAATATTTTCATAAATTTTATATTAACAGAAGGAACTTGCTGTAAATATACTTACTTACTTACTTAGGTGGCCATAACAACCCGCGTTCGGGCTTTAGCCGACCTCATCAGCTCTCGCCAGGCGCCTCTGCTTTGTGCGCGTCTTCTCCAATCGGATACACCAAGTGCAGTTAGGGCTTCCTCGGCCTTGAGATTGGAAAGAATTTTTATAATATTTCCATAAATAAAATTTGTATTTTTTTTTTTGCAATATACTGTTATGGCACAGTTAACGAAGAACTTGTATAAATACTAGAGCCCCGCATGAATATATTCATCAAGTGAATAAATTCGCTGAGAGCCCTGATTCGCCGCTGTAGCAGTCACTGCAAGCAAAGCTGCAAGCGAATAAATGTAAACAACAGATCGTGTAGCGCAAGAAAATAACATTTTATTTGTTCTCTGTTCTCTTTTCATACACTTTTGCACTGAGGTAAGCTTGCGATCTACGCGTTGTTCAGTTATTTCTCTGAGTACTTAATAAACTATATGAATACTCAGGAAACTGCTCCAGTGACCTGAATAAGAATCAGGTATGTTGGCTTTTCCCCGCAATAAGCTTTATGTTATTCTTAATGCATATTTGTGTTCTTTTTTTATTGCTTATTCGCTACCTTCGATACAAAAAACACAAAAGCTGTCGAAAATAGTTCATATTAAAAATATGAGCTGTTCCTATTATTTCGAATTTCGAAACCTAAAGATAATTATTAACCTAAAGATAATTATTAAAGGCTAAAGAGTCCCACTCATGACACTTTCTCATATACATACTCTATACACTTATACACTATACACTTAAGCGTTGTTTATTGGATTATCAATGGGCTGAAAAGGCTATCTTCCAGTACCACATATTTACTAACATGTTTATATAAAAGCACTTAGAGAATGAAAATGTTAACATTTGCCCAAAAAATGTCAGCCTTTGTATCATTATTTAATGCGATAAATCATTTTACGTTACGTATAAAAATTTATACATGATATTGTGAGAAAAAAATTGTGGACACTATAAATTTATCAGAATAACTGGGAGTAGTATTAAACGAGAAATAGTAGGTTATAGTATCTATTACAGGTGCAAGATCGAGAAATAAAAAATTATATTTATACAAATCCAATAACATTTTTAAGATGAAATTTTTAAATTAAGAATTTAATGAAACAAAACTTGTGCATTCATCCTGAAATTTAATAATTTGCTGTATAATATTATAAATATGTTATTTGTATAATTTTAAAATATGTCAGTTTTATGGGAATATTAATGGCTGTTATTAACTTCAACCTATGTATATTTCCTAATAAACTTTCAAAAAAATCTGACGGCTCATTCCGATAGTGAAAGCATTAAATACAGATTTTCATAGATTGGGGATTAGATTTCAGCTGAGAAAATTCATAGACTTTATTCTACTCTTTGCTTCGGATAAAATCATTTTAGCTTTGATTGACTGATGTTTAAGGCATTAAATTAAACTGATTCGTGATTCACAGTTTTATATACATTTTCCACAATCTTTACCTCAATTTCCCACTGATTCCCAATTCTAAATTAATAAAATCTTGACTGTAAATCTTGACTATATTTCTCCGTTAAAGTCCATTAGCTTATTTGGACCAGAAAGTGACTTGGTGACCAAATTGCAATTCATATCGTCCCCGAAAGCATTAAACCTTATTACCTCAACTAAAAATGTGTTTTGTGCTCTAAAACGCCCACAGTCAACACAAACACGCTTTTATTTGAATTTTGATAGATGATCTTCATTAACAGCTCCATTCGAATGTTTGGTATAATAAATGAACCTCAATAATTTTTTTAACTTTTCACTAGCAGTTACAGTCTAGCCTTGGATGTCAAGCAAAAATGTTTGCTAAAAACGTCTCTATGTAGAGACATCAACACAGAAACTATTCTGTTGTGATGCCGTTTCACCACCCACACGAACGCATTAATCATGTTGACACGTTCCTCCAAATGCGCAGCATTTGGCGTAATCTTGCTGTGTCGCTGTCTTCATTGCAATCCGCTGACAATTGATTTGACTTTTGCACAAACTATGCCATCAAAATAGCTGGCTGACTGGCTATACAAGCACACAACCAGCAAGTCAAAATCTCATTTTTCTTAATAACGAATTTGCAAGAGCAAGGCAGCAAACTTTCAGCTACATCCCTAAAAAACTACTTACTAACTCTCGTACACAACGAAATCTCCACCCACACCGAGTATACCAACTCCTCCCCACTTAGAGAAAAGTTTTGAAAATATTTATTTAATATTCAAACTCAACGAAGTTCATTTTTCGACGTTACAGCTCAAAGTAATAAACTCAGCCAACTGCAGACAACTTGAAGAAGAAAGGAGGAAAAAAAACTACTGCCAACCAACACAAAATTGTTACAAATATGATTTATGTTGCTTTTAGCAACAATATTAAATACATTAGAAGAAAAAAGAAAGATTACAGAGTTAAACATACAAAAGCTTTAAAGCCAAGTCTGCAAGTAAAATTTTACACAAATAAATATATTGAAAAGTTCTGAGGTGGGGAATAAAGAAAAATCCTCCGCATAATGCTGAAAATCCTTGCAAATTTGATGAGCAACAGTAGTTGATAGTTTTCTGATATTTCTATGGAAAATATTTAAATGCTCTGCTGGGAATCCGAGCGCTGACCAGTCTTAGAATTAATTCATATTTAAACATATTCCACTGAAGATCTATTTAATTTCGTGTGGTTTTATGTCACATTCCGACTGAGTCGTAGACACAGACAAGGTTACAGTTATTGGGTTGAATAGAAATAACTGGAGAAAATACGAAGGAAACTAGTATACGACACAAATAGAGTTAGTTAATGTTACACGATTGTAAAAGCTTTTTAAATTGTTGTGATATAAGTTGAAAAAAGACAAATTTTATTTAGCAGTTTCAATCTAATTTTTGCAGTTACTATTTATACATTTAATTATACTCACTTTCGTTCCTAATTATAATAATAAAGCGTCTGTAAGTGGAAATTGATATAGATTTTTTAATTATATTTAGATAACAGTCGTCATGAGTGGGTCACCTTAACCTTTTGGTTCGTAATTATCCTAAATTTGTCGAATAAAACAAAAAGTTTTTAGTGACTTGGGGTAGGATGTTTTATAAACATGCAATAACAATAGAGTTCAGCTACTACAGCTATATCGCACTTCCTCAGCATTAACCCATCTAAAGCCACTACCCAGTAATCATTGAAAATATCAATGTTATGGATACCCGTGACCACAAACAAGTTAATGTGGGAAAAATTTACCCACCAATGAATGGGTTGGGCTCAGGGACAACACAAGACGTAACAACTAACCATGCGTATACATAGATCTATTTACACAACTAATTTTAATCTACTTTTGAGTTGACCTTTTGACAAATTAACATCAAAAACGCTACAATTGTTAACAAAGGAACTCATGCGACTTAAAGGAGCAGTAACCATATAATTTGTTCTACTAAATGGCAAATAAATTAAGTTGTTAGCGTTTCTACTGCTTCTACGGTTAGTGTTAAAATTTATGTGAGAAAGAAGTTCTGGAGAATCGAATACACCTGTTATGAGCTGGGGTAAATATACGATATCTGCCGATTTCCTTCGATCACCTAAAGACTGCATTTTTAATAGTTTTAAACGATCCTCATAAGGAGGAAGGTCTAATATGTCAGTTCCACTTAAGCCCCTTAGAGCAAACTGAACAAAACGTTTTTGGATTCTTTCTATTCGATCAACATGCACATTGTAACTTGGGGACCAAACTTGACTTGCATACTCTAAGTGAGGACGCACGATTGCATAATACAACGTTGTAGTTGTAATCACGCTATTAAATTCTTTGGCCCAGCGTTTTACAAAACCAAGCATTGAAGATGCTTTTTTACAAATATTATCAATATGAATGTTAAACGACAGCTTAGAATCCATGCATATACCTAGGTCTTTGACGGTGTCTACACGACTCAAGGCAGTATTTTTAATCTTATAATCAAATATAAAATTATTCCTTTTTCGCGAAAAGGTCATAGTTTGGCATTTATCTGAATTTAAAAACATATTATTCTTAGAACACCAAACTTCAAAGGATTTTAGATCAGACTGGAGTAGATCTGAATTATCTCTAGAATTAATCGTTCTGTATATTTTCATATCATCGGCATAAATAAGCAGATGAGAGTGTTCAATGACATGAGTTACATCATTGATAGCTAAAATAAACAGAAGAAGGACCAAGGTGACTACCCTGAGGAACACCTGATCCAGCAATAAATTCAGAAGACAATGCGCCTCGGAAACGTATTTGATAAGATCGCTCTACCAAATACGATTTAATCCAGTTCACAAAATATTGTGGAAATCCCATTAACTCATGTTTAAATAAGATTAGATTGTGTGGTAGCTTATCAAATGCCTTACTAAAGTCAGTGTAAACACAATCGACCTGGTTACCAGAATCAATAGAATTTAAGCAGAATGTTGTAAAATCGAGAAGATTAGACACAGTGGATCTGCCATTCACAAAACCATGCTGACGAGTTGTTATGACTTCCCCACAGTGAATTTTCACCCGATCATACACCATCCGCTCAAAAAGTTTTGGAATCGATGAGAGCTTAGCGATAGGCCTATAGTTACAAACATCGTTCCTGCAACCCTTTTTAAAAATAGGACTTATAAATGATTTTTTCCAAAAAAGTGGAAAATAACTTTCGTTAATAGATTTATCGAATAATAAAGAAAGTGGTTGACTCAAAACGGAACCGCATTGTGTTAACACTGCGGCATGAACACCGTCAGGTCCAGCACCAAACTCCTCATCGATCGATCTAATAAACATTAAAATATCCTCTGGAGTGAAGGATATATGTTCCAAAGATACTCTGGGTTCGGAATTCATATATTCAAAGTACTCTCCATCAGGAGTAAAAGAATCTGAACAGAATGATTCTTTAAAAAGATTGGCGAATAGGCCACAAATTTTGACGGGATTGTCAGTAAATCCCTCAGGAGTTCTAAATGAAGAAGGAAATCCATCAGATTTCTTCTTTGTGTTTACGAATCCCCAAAATTTCTTTGGATCTGTCAATATTCTCAGCTTAACATTATCTAAATATTCGTGATATAGTGTAGCTGAGCGATTTTCAAATTCCAGAAACAAACGTTTGTAAGTTTCTAGGTCATTTGAGCCTTAGCTACAGACGTATTTCTTCCATGCCCTATTCCTGTTGTTGCGAAGAGTCTTTAAATCCTTTGTGTACCAAGGGTACGTAGAATTCCTCGCAAATTTGAGACTATAAGGTACGGATTGAGAAAACACAGCAAAGAGTTCCATATAAAAAAAATGTATGGAGTCATCAAGGCAATTTCCATTTATATATTCTAAAATTGCATTAAGTTTGCCATTAAGCAACTGATTCAACTTTAAAAAGTCAGCTTTTTTAAAATTGAATTCATAAAGTTTATCTGCTGAATTAGAATTTACTATATTTGCTCTGTCGGATTCGTACCAAATACTCAATGGTGGATGATATTCATCAACAGTAGTTAGAGCATGAAAGGCCCTCTTAACAACAACATTGTTACTGTCTGTAGTTAAGACCAGGTCAAGAAGTCTTTCAAGACTATTAGAAATACAACTCACTTGTTGTAAGTCTGAACATATATTATCAACAAATATATGTTCTTGGCGGGTCTTCGAATTAGATGCACAATAGTACGTATCATCGTCAGAAGAATGCCATTTTAAATCAGGTAGATTAAAATCGCCCAATAATAAAATGTCGTCATTAACGTCAAGTAAATCAATTATGTAATCTATGCACTCCGCAAGGCTTGCATAGACCTCTACACTACTCTTAGGAGGAACATACGCATTAATAACATATACATTAGAGTTACAATGTATAACTTTAACGCAAATTAGTTCAATATTAGAAGAGCAGGGAATGTCAACAATAAAACTGACAAAGCAGTTCCTTACAGCCAAAAGGACACCACCACCGACAGAAGAAATATTGTCAGTGTATCTGTCTTTTCTAAAAACTTGAAAACTATTGTCAAACAATTCCAAATCAGTAATGCTTCCATTCAGCCACGTTTCTGTTAACGCGATAATATCCTCAGAGCAATTTTGAGTTGATAGAAATAAGCTCTGCGTCTTAGAACGTAGTCCCCTTACATTTTGATAGTAAAGGGACAGCCTATTTAGTTTTTTTGAGTCTGACGGGCGGCTTGAGTCACCCTTTTAGACTTATTTTTTGGCTTTAAGAAAGTCTTGTAATAAGTGGAATACCTGGAAAAATCTCCCAAGATATATTAAAAATGTAGATCAAACGCCATTTTATTGAAATCTCATCATTTTTAAGATATTCCAAACATTAAAAGAAATTTTTTATTCATGTGAATCAATTGATTCGTTTTTGCAATGTCATCAAAATAAGAACATATTTTTTTAATGTACCGTGACAAGTTCAATTTGCAAATCTCGAAATTAATGACCGTTTCCCTTTGTCTTTTTTTATCAATTAATACCACTTTGACTACTTCTAGTGCAGTTCCATAATTCTTGATTCTATGTTTAGACACATTTTGTTTGTTTGTGGCATTTTATCTGAAAACAATTTTTAGTAATTAGAAAAATGTAGTTAGAAAGTAACATAAGAGGCAATATGAAAAATTAAAGGAAAACATGAAAAACATGGTGCCGTGCACGACAAAAACAATTGTGGATATCAAGGAGGAAGATATCCTTAGACAGGGTGAAACTAACTGGTCATGTTTAATGGACTTTTTTCATATTGATAACATAATCGGATTATTTTTCTCCTATCTTTTTAGTAAACCTTTGAACTGTAAAAAACATTTTAATATTTTTTTTTTTACAAAATGGTGGCTCTGCAGAGTATCTCCACCAGCGCACTAGACGGAAAGAATTCTAAATCTAATTTCTTAATTCTGAACATGTGAAACTCTTAAGAAATATCCACTAATGGCAGGAAAAATTTTTTTATTTACCTCCGCTTTCTAGAAAAAAAATACTAAATTTGTTGAATGTTGACCCAAAAAATGATATTTTTGAAATTTTAGTTAATACCTTTTCTAGTTATACTTAATTATATGTTCAAAATATTTCTCAACATCCAAAAGAGTTTAAAATTGGCAAGCTTCATAAATAAGATATGTTCTTTTGAAATAAAATAAATACAATAATTTTATTATTATTTATTATTTTTAACAAAAAAAGTTGTTGGCATATAAGAAGAATTCTTTTGCATGCCGAATTTACAATGGATATAACAACATACAAAATGCAATTAAAAATTATAGATATTTAAAATGGTACTTAAAATTACTTAAATTAGGACAATGAAATATATTTCCCTAAAAAATATAATACAGATTAGTGAGAGAGTGAGATAAAGGCAGAGAGAGGAAATAGAAAGAGTAAGAAGAAAATAGCTATGAAAAATGTAAATTAAATTAAATGCTTAAAGTTACTTTTATTAGACACGCTTTTTATACTATTAGGTAATGAATTCCATTATCTAATAGCAGCGATGAAAAACAATCTACTGGAGTTGAGGTAATTAAATGTAGGAATCATGAGGTTCATGCTTCCACTTGATCTGCAAAACTTCAACATTTCAGAGATATGTAGGACTACGTGTGTATATGGTCCGGTGTAGAAAATGCAATATCTAGCTTCAAGGTAACTTGGTAAATCCCGACCAAGTATTTTTTTTACAAAAGGCAGAGATATGATCGTGCCTATTGAGACGGTATACATAGCGAGCTGTATTATTAGAGTTTATGCAAGGACCCAGAATCTGGCTTGCAGTACACGACTTTAGAGTATTATATGATTGGCATAATCAGCTGCAATACTAATTTTCTTTTCGTTTCAACGTGCACAAAATCTGATGTTATTCGGAGATTACGAAGAATAACGTACACTTTTTGTACGCATGAGTTGATGTGATCATTACAGGCTAGATATGAGTTAATTTGAAAACCTAGATTAGTGACTTTGCCTACAAGTTTTAGTTTAAAGCTATTTAGTAGAATTGGAGGCAATCATCATGATGATTTGGATTCTTGGATATAGGTAAAACAAATGATTTCAAGGGATTCAGCGTAAGCAAGTTTTCATCCGCCCATTTAGATACCGAAGCTAAGTCCTCATTAACTCTAGCACACAGATCTTCAACTAGACCTAATGGTCTGGAAAGGTACAATTGGAGGTCATCGGCATATGCATGCATAGAGACGTGGAGACACTCGCTGAAAATATCATTAATGAACATTGTAAATAACAACGGTCCAAGTACGGAGCGTTGGGGAACTCCTTTAGCAGTGCTTTTTAGCATAGAAAAATTATGTCCCACACGAACTCATTGGGATCTTCCCTCCAAGTAGTTACTTAGGAAACGGACGGCTGATTTAGAGAATCGGAAATTTAGGGACAGTTTTTTGCAACGAAGTGAGTGACTGACCGTGTCGAATGCTTTTGAAAAGTCCAACAAGCAGAGTAATGTCAAATCACCATTATCAAAAGGTACTCTTACGTCATCTAGTATTTTGACTACAGCAGTTGAGCCACTGTGCCCCGGCCGGAAACCAGACTGGAGATGAGACATTAGCTTAAAAAGACTTAAATAATGAGATATCTGCTCCGCCATGAGGGACTCACATATTTTAGACACCAAGGACAATATGGTTATTGGACGGAAGTCGCATGGGTTGCAGGCTTTGGGTTTTTTTGCTATAGGATAATGTATCTTTAAAAATGTTTTCGGTATAAAACAGTATATGCGTAAAAACTAAAAATTTGTTAAAACATTTTAGAAAATAAGACAAAAAAAAAATGGGATACCTCAGATTTGCAAATTTTTTTTTTATTTAATAACTATTATGTCTTCTTTAAACGCTGGGAGTGCCAAGGTGCGCAACTTTTTTTCTAATTTTTTTTCGAATCTATATGATGGTCCTAAAAATGCCTGTTAAATCCAGGCTCTGACCGTTTTGTATGAAAGGTGTCGAATTTGAGGTCAATAAGACTGTGTGAGGACTTTAAATATTCTTAACACATTGCAAAATATTTTTACACTGAAAAAAGAAATTAAATACATGCAAAATAAAAAAGAGTATTTAAATGAAGGTTTTTTTTTTTGGGAAAAACAGAAAATTTGACAAAACGTTTTGGAAAAATAAAAAAATGGGATACCTCACATTTTCAAAAAACTTTTTTTTTTTTTGTTTAATCACTATTATGTGTACTTTAAGCTCTAACAGTGCCAAGGTGCGCAAACTTACGGTTGTCTAGTTATTTAACCTGTTTGATGGCCCAACAAATGAAATTTATTTTAATTTAAAAATCAGGTGCCGACATTTTTTTCAAATAAGAGCTGTAATTTTGCTAACAGATAGGCTGACAGACTTGCTAAATGTACTCAGGAGGTGATGCTGATCAAGAATATCTACACTTTTCTATACCTGCCACGCCTCTTTTTTGGAGTTTCAGATTGAATAAAAAAAGTATATTCCCCTTACGTAGTAAACGTGTTGGTATTAAAATATATGTATGTATATTAAGAAAATAATACACTCTGCTCAAACTCAATGACAATGAATTAAAAATTATTAAAGAAATATGTTATGCAATCATTATATCAGAGAGTGGAAGCAACATGCAATCTCTTTACATTATATTCTTTGCTGTTTCTTCTTGCAAAGGTGATGCGAAGGCTTAACGAAGAGTATAGCACCGATGAGTATTTATTTGCAATATCTTTAAATTCTGTACAGTTGATGCTAACTGAAAATCCGAATGAAGTTATTTGGCAAAACAAACATCCACCGTCTACTCGGCTTTGTAGACCGATAAAATTTTTATTCGCTAAAGAAACCGAAAAGTTAATAATAGAAGAGTCATCAAATTGAAAATTTGGAAAATGCTGACTTTAACATATCATCTAAAAAACAAAAAAAAGTGGCCATGATATGATCAATTGTGTTGGGAAATGTTTGCATACAAATGATCTAGAACTGGTCCTACTGGTTCTCAAGAAACTTTTCATGGCAGTTTTTACTCTCTGAGGTTTGCCATTGTCTGCAGAAAGGAGACTGCCGAACAGAAAAATTAATTCAATTGAAAAACTTTCTGTGTCAGGTGGGATTCGAACAAGGGTTCTCTGACGTATGGGCTACGGATAGATTTAGATATCATCTAAATATAATTAAAAAGTTAAATTCAAACTTGTTTGTACCATGATCGACGGTAAGATAGATCTTTCGTCTCACAAGTCAACACAGTTGTGTTATACAGGGTGTCCCGCAATTGATTGCAACTATTTACGGAGCTGAAAGGTTATGTCGAACTGAGCAAAAAATCGTATGGGGGGGTCTATTTTCACATTCTTAGGAACTACAAGGTTAATAAATATTTCACGACTTTGATTCACGTTATTGTTTCTAGCAGAAAAACTAACTTTTATAGCTCATTTTAAAGGCAATGAAATCACCTTTCCAACGGTATATCAACAACACCACCAACTTAACCGTTATCGAGCTGTGCTCGTTCAAAGATGAGATCAATCGGTGTAAGCTACCAAATTTTAAATTTGAGTGCAAATTTCTCAGAATTTTGCGTAATAAATTAAATTTTTTTTTTAATATTTGATGACGTGAATTAAGGCCGTTAAATATTAATTAACCCTGTAACTCCTAAGAATGCGAAAATAGACCCCGCCCCTCCCATACGATTTTTTGCTCAGCTCGACATAACCTTTCAGCTCCGTAAATAGTTGCACTCAATTGCGGGACACCCTGTATATGTGGTGCCAAGCCAACTGAGATGAATGAAATCCAAAACAACAAAGAACCTCGACCAGAATTGTACTCTTATGGCTTATCATCCCTACATGTTTGGATTAAGACGCTCGACTGTATTTTACATATTGGGTGCAGGCTAGATGTAAACAAATGGACAATTCGTGATAGCAATGATAAATTATGTGTCGAGAGTTGCAGTTTTTCTTATTTGTAAAATATAACGCAAAATGTGTTTTACTTGTATGGCAGCTGCCACACCCACTTATCTAATCGATGCAAAATATTTGATACTTTTTCAAGTCACATATTACACGTCTAAGCTTAATTTTGTTAACGTAGCTTATTCCATTCCTAAGATAAAGCACAAAATGTGTTTAAGTTGTATCGGAGCTGCCACGTCCACTTGTCCAATCGTGCCGACATTTTTTACGATTTTTATAAATCACATTCTAAGTGACTACGTTTAATTTTGTTATCGTAGCTTATTCCATTCCTAAGAAATAGTTTAAGTTGTGGCATCTGCCACGCCCACTTGTCCAAAATTTCTGAAATACTTTTTTTTTTGTACTTTCCTATACCTTAAACATTGAAAACTACCATAAAAATTAACAAAATAATATTTTCCGTCTAACTGGTACTAATCGCATCACTGTGCGGAGTCTGCTGGGAAGCATTTAAAAGTTATCTTATCTGAAACAAAAAAGGTTTTTTCTTCTATTTCTGATATTTTAAAGGGTAGGATAATCATGTAAAATTATAAGAAAGTTCAAAATCAAAATATATATCTTATCTTATAAATAAAAATATATATATATGTGTCGCAGAAACCTCTACTTGCGGAATATTTGCAGTATTAAAGGCATCCATTATCGTTAGGACAAGACACTGGTTATTCAGCAACACAAGATAGTCCCAATGGGTGCACGATATCTTTTTCTTCCACAGTTCTTCTCCCAGTAATTTTTCCTTATCTTTTTCAGTTTTCGTTTCTTATCATTTTTTTTTGAATTTTTTCTCAATGAAAAGTAGCAAGTATATCTCAAAGTAAAGTAAGTAAAGTAAAGTATTTTTTTTAAAGTCACTAAATGTAACGTGCAACCCATGATTCTATCCAAGCATTGTCAATGCTTGTGGTGTTTTTAGCTATGTTAACAGTATCGAACACTGCGACATATGTTTAGTCGAAGGTCCAGATTTTCGACTATTTTTTCAACAGTTTTGACCCCAAAAAAAAAATATTTATTCGAGCGATATCTGTTAACTTGTATTTACATTCTTTTAGTACTGCTATGGAAAAAAACCTGTCAAAAATTCAGCCTGTTCGGTAGACAACTTTTTCAGTTACAGCTATCTACTTTTGAAAAAGTAGTTTCGATATAATCACGCTTAAAGTTTCAATACGGTATAACTATATGTTTAAGTGACTTACGGGTCAATCTGCGAAGTTTCAGAGTTGCCAGCATAAAAAAAAGACTTTTTTTTATTGTCTTATTATTCATAGCAATGTCCCACTCATGACTACATTTCCCTACATATATCCCTTTTAAAATTTATCATGTATTTTGATCTCTCAATGCCAGTTTCTGTGAATTTTTTGGGCAAAGATTTTAAGTTTTCAAGAGACATTATCCAAAACTTTATTTTTAAAATTGTTTACTAAATTACTTTGTAACCAAATGTATCCAAAAATTTTACTATCTGTAAACCACCACCACATCTGAAAACTTCAATCTTCTTGTTTTGAATGATGTGCCTTTAAACGTTTTGGCTTTTTGCCTTAAATGTCGTTGGCTTGAATAAATAGCATTTCTTAAAGCCAAAAATATCTATCCATACGACAAACATGTACCTTCTTCAATTCGGAGTTTCTGCCGGAAATTAATCTTAAAATAAAAAATTTCTTTCTCCAAAATACATGACTGTTTATATATTGTGGGCACTTAATAGAAATCCAAGACAAACTCGTTTTATTTTGCCAATTAATTATTCCGAAACGTGCTTCCCAGTATTTGGCGCAACCTGCCGCTCCATGCCTTCACACCATCCCGGTGCGAGAAGAAACTCATTTAATTTGCTGAATTTACGCTCAATTTGTTGGTGTTTTTTTTTTTTTTGCTTTCGTATTTTTGTAAATATTTTTTTGTACTGCTTTCATTTTCTTAGCCTTAGCCAGCCCTTAGCCGGTAACTGGCAATAAAAGTCTGCATCCTGTGTGGAAGGAAGGCAATGAGCTTGATTAATTGTAATGCGACTGACATGTGACACGACAAGCAGTATGTTCAGTCAAACAACCTAATATTGAGAAGATTTGAAAACGCAGGAGAGATGGAAATAAGTGCAAAAAAAGTGATTTTTTTTAAGGCTGAAATAATTTTCAAAGCAGCAAAAAATACTCTAAAAAAACAAGTTAGAAAAGCGTCAAAATATGACTGATGTCAGGCAAAGACTCAATAATGTCCTTTAGTTATTAATTTCCCGTAACAAGATTTATACCGATGTGTTTGTGTACATGTTTTGATGTCAGTATCAGGGTGTGTGTGTGTGTGCTTGTGATTGCGATTGAAGCTATCAAAAATATTTTGCAAAATTCAAAGAAAATCTTTTAAGCCACCAACTGAGTTGCAAGAAGTAGCAAAATATTCCTGCTTGACAGCATTGCACAGCATATACGAGATCCTGCCAATGAGTTTGTGTGTGAGATTTGTTTTCAATGTTATTATAAGACCATTTATGGTTCGTTATACTGTGATAAATGTGTGAAGAAATTCAATTCTGTGCTCTACTTACACACATTCATAGTCATACTCAAACTCATACACAAACACACACACACACATACACACACATACATTCTTACACTTCAACTAATACCTTTCATGCACTCGTCGCTACTTAGCCCCACACATATAGTACATATATAAACAGCCTGATATAACTGTGCACAGCAGCAGCTAAAAAAATTATTCTCAAGGATAAAGTTTTTCTTGTCTTCTTTACACCTAATATATATAATTTAAGTAATACCGAACAAGAGATTAAATCAAAATAAAGATGAAAATGAAGATGAAGTTGAGATAGTAAAAGTATCTGGAATATACATACAACCAAAGGTTTTACCAACACACAAGACAATTAATAAGCATGGATTTATAACTGTTATTAAAGGATATTAAGAGAAAACTTGCACTGCTTGCACATAAATTTAAAATAAATTTATTTGTGAGCCGAAACAATAATAAATCTCTCTCGCACTTAGAAATATGTTGTATTAATACCAGAAATGATTTGCTATAAATTAAAAATGTTTAGGTTTAAGATAACAGCACCAGTGTATAACTAATAATAGCACCAGTATGAACTAATAATCAAGTAACTGATTTTAAATTATTAAATAAGTAAATAACACAGCGAAACAGTGAAAAAGTTGCAGAGTACACGATAATGAATTCTAAATGAATTTGGAACGTAGATTTCCGAAATGGTGTCCGTTTTTTCAACAGCTCGAGTTTAGAATTTATAGGCAAAAATCTGTAAAACTGTTCTTTTTCTGATAATTTGGCAATATCTTTTAGACAAATTGACCAATTATAATAGTTTGTATGTATTTTTATTAAAAAATATTTTTTTATCTTTTCTAGTTTTGAAGTTATCGAACTTCAAAATAATGAAATTATGGAAATTTCGTGGAGTATAGATACTTGAAACCCTGTATCTATTTTGTTCCATCATATAAATATATCCAAAAAAAATTTTTTTATCTGATTGAAAAATTTTTAAATTTTAATAAACATATAATTTTACATAATACCTTTGATAATTGTGGAGATATTTTTGATATAGAAAGTTTTTTATATTAAATTATTGTCGCCAACCAAAAAGCAATGAGCAAAAAGAAAGTATGATATAAAATATAAATACGTCCTCTATGAAAATTTTCCTATTGTGTTTGGTGCTTAGTTAAGAATGGTGAAAGACTTTTCGCAACAACAGGAACAGGGCATGAAAGAAATTCGTCTAAGCTTAGGCTCACATGACTTAGAAACTTATAAGCGTTTGTTTCTGGAATTTGAAAATCACTCAGCTACATTATATCACGAATATTTAGATAATGTAAAGCTGAGGATTTTGTCTGATCCAAAGAAATTTTGGTGATTCATAAACAAAAGGAAGAAATCCAATGGATTCCCTTCTTCATTTAGAACTCCTAAAGGATTTACTGACGATTCCGTTAAAATTTGTGGCCTATTCACAAATCTTTTTAAGGAATCATTCTGTTCAGATTCTTTTAATTCTGATAGAGAGTACTTTGAATAATTGAATTCCGCACCCAGAGTTTCTTTGGAACATATATCCTTTACTCCAGAGGAAATTTTAATGTATATTGGATCGATTGATGAGGATTTTGGCGCTGGGTCCGATGGTGTTCCTGACTCAGTGTTAACACAATGCGGTTCCGTTTTGAGTCAACCACTATTCAATAAATCAATTAACGAAAGTTATTTTTCACTTTTTTCGAAAAAATCATTTATAAGTCCTATTTATAAAAAGGGTTGCAGGAATGATGTCAATAACTATAGGTCTATTGCCAAGCTATCATCGATTCCAAAACTTTTTGAGCAGATCGTGTACGCGGGTAAAAATTCACTGTGGGGACGTCATAACAACTCGTCAGTATGGTTTTGTTAATGGGAGATTCACTGTATTTAATCTTTTCGATTTCCCAACATTCTGCTAAAACTCAATTGATTCCGGTAACCAGGTCGATTGTGTTTACACTGACTTTAGTAAGGCATTTGATAAACTACCACACAGTCTTATCTTATTTAAACTCGAGTTATTGGGATTTCCACAATATTTTGTGAACTGGATAAAGTCGTATTTGAAGGAGCGATCTTATTAAATACCATTTGAAGTGGAGCCACCTTGGTCCACTTCTGTTTTTTTTAGCAATCTCATCTGCTTATTTATGCAGATGATATGAAAATATTCAGAACGGTTGATTTTCAGATCAACTCCAGTCTGATCTGAAATCCTTTGAAGTTTGGTGTTGTAAAAATAATATGTTTCCAAATCCAGATAAATACCAAACTATAACCTTTTCGCGAACAAGGAATAATTTTATTTTTGATTATAAGATAAAATATACTACCTTAAGTCGTGTAGATACTGTCAAAGACCTAGATATATGCATGGATTCTAAGCTAGCGTTTAATATTCACATTGATTGTATTTGTAAAAAAGCATCTTCAATGCTTGGTTTTATAAAACGCTGGGCCAAAGAATTTAATAGCATAATTACAACTACAACTTTGTATTATGCAATCGTGCGTCCTCCCTTAGAGAATGCAAGTCAAGTTTGGTCCCCAAGTTACAATGTGCATGTTGATCGAATAGAAAGAATCCAAAAACGTTTTGTTCGGTTTGCTCTAAGAGGCTTAAGTAGGACGGACATATTAGACCTCCCTCCTTATGAGGATCGTTTGAAGCTGTTAAAAATGCAGACCGAAGCAAGTCTGCAGATATCGTCTATTAACACCAACTCATAGCAGGTGTATTCGATTCTCCAGAACTTCTTTGCCATATAAATTTTAACACTAACTGTAGAAGCAGTAGAAACGCTAACAACTTAATTTCTTTATCATTTAGTAGAACAAATTATATGGCTACTGCTCCTTTAAACCGCATGAGCTCCTTTGTTAACAATTGTAGCGTTTTTGATGTTAATTTGTCAAAAGATCAAATGTTAACAATTTGTTAACAATTGTAGCGTTTTTGATGTTAATTTGTCAAAAGATCAACTCAAAAGTAGATTAAAAATAGTTGTGTAATTAGATCTATGTATGCGCATGGTTAGTTGTTACGTCTTGTGTTGTCCCTGAGTCCAACCCATTCATTGGTGAGTAAATTTTTTCCACATTAACTTGTTTGTGGTCACTTGTATCCATAGCATTGATATTTTCCAATGATTACTGGGTCGTGGCTGTAGATTTGCTAATCGTGAGGAAGTGCGAAAAAGCTGTAGTAGCTGAACTCTAATGTTATTGCATGATTGTAAAGAAAATATTGTGAATAAAAATTGAAATTATGAAGCAATATGGCGTCCGTACGGAAAAATTGTTTAAACAATTCGAGCTTATTTTGCTTGCTTTTAAGGAAGACTGGAGAAAAATATGTGAAAGCACACTTTGATATAGTACCCACTGTCAAGATTTACTCCTAGATAAAAAGATTATCCTCAATATTTCTGCAGTATTTATTTCGTCACTCATGTTAACAAGGACCATACATTATTTGATTTTCATTTCATATAATTTTCACTAGTTTAAGCATAAAGGTTGCTAAAATTGATAACGATATCGAAGTGTTAAGGTTTTTTGTATATGAAAAATACTGAAGTATAATTCTATAATAAAATAGTGAAGTTTGATAATTAAATTTTCCTACAATAATTCCTACAATATTTTCGGAGTGATCAATGATATTGTATACAGCAAAATTTTCAATTTAAAAACAATTTGAGATCAAAAAATAGTTTAAAACAAATTTCGCCAAAAAACACAACATGATGTTATAAATGTATATGTGAATATTTAATAAATTAAAAAATTTTATACGTATATGATAACTACAATTTGAAAATGATAACATTGTGATCAATTTTTAAACATGTCGATTTTTTCGGTGTAACAATTTTATTAAATCGCAATCTAAATACAGAGCGGCTAACATTTTGAAGCTCTATTAATATTCTTATAATAAAACAATCCGAGATAAAATACTGTTATAATATACTCAAAACATCTCTTTCGCCTAAGATTTTGTGAAATAATATAAAAAAAAATTTAGCATCGGTGGGAAGCAAACTGCTGTTTGTCAATTCGATCCCAAAATTATTAGAGACTATTTCTTGTCTTATAAAGGTCTGCAGAGAACCATCCATTCTACTAGCACAAACAGATCAAACAAGTAAAAACTTGTTATAATTGGTACAAATACAACAACGAGTAGAGCTTAACTTATGCTTACATGTTTTGGATTGAGCAGAGAGCGAATCATCTCTTTCTCTGGCTCTCATTGTAGTGTAAGCTTTTTCTCCTCTTTATCGGCTCCACTAAGCAGAGTAACTGTTTTAACTCTTTTTTAAATGGATATATCCATTCAAATTGGATATTCCATATAAAGGGTGGTTAAATTTTAAGGGCCGATGTTGATTTGAATAAAACACAAATTCTTTAAAAATTACTGTAATTTCTTTTTATTATGATAATATTCGTATGGTTCAATTATGCATGGAACAAAATATTGGCCAAATGGTCACCGCGACACTTGAAATGGTCAAGAGGCTTTAGTTCTTGAGTCAATTGCACCTTGTAAGCGTGTAAATGCAAGTCTTTATGCATAATGTTCATCAACGACGAGCGTGAGAGGTGCAATTGTTGGGCACGACGACGAGTTGAAGTGGACGGCTCTTCTATCACGACTTGCAGCAATATTTTTGCAGTACGAGCTGTACGAGCATGCACTGGTGTTTTTACATTTCCTACGGACCCGGTTTGTTCAAATTTTTGCACGATTTTTCCAATTGTACGCACATTCAAATTGTGACGGATGCCAGTTTGCCGTTGCCCAGGGAACACCACTTGGAGGTTTGAGTCGACTTGAGACGATTTCGACATGGATAATGCTGGCCTCGCCAGGTTGAGGCGGTCAGATACATTGCCATGTGAAGGTTCGCCCCCTGTTCCCTGTTGTATACCTTGGCACCGCCATTAATACTAACAACGAAAGCAGCCTGGAGATAAAGCGAAGTACAATAATTGCTAATAGGTGCTACTACGGGCTCAGTAAGCAACTAAGTTCCAGAGCCCTCTCTCGATCGACAAAACTAACACTCTACAAGACGCTCGTTCTACCTGTGCTGCTTTATGGCGCTGAGGCATGGGTAGTTTCGCAAACTGACGCAGCCGCTCTGGGGGTGTTCGAGAGAAAAGTTCTTCGCAAAATCTTCGGTCCTGTTCGAGTCGGCGATGACTATCGCATCCGAATGAACCACGAGCTGTATGAGCTCTACGATGACATTGACGTAGTTCGGCGTATAACTGTGCAGCGACTACGCTGGCTGGGTCATGTCCATCGTATGAACGACGAAGCTCCAGCGAAAAAGGTGCTTGAGGCGAGGGTTGCTGGTCAACGACGACGAGGGAGACCATGCCTCCGATGGATGGACCAGGCTGAGGAAGCCCTAACCGCACTTGGTGTATCCGATTGGAGAAGGCGCGCGCAAAGCAGAGGCGCCTGGCGGGAGCTGATGAGGTCGGTTGAAACCCGGACACGGCTTGTTACGGCCACCTAAGTTAGTAAGTATATATTTTTCTATGCCTGGCACGCCTCCTTCTTGGCGTTACAAACGGAATGGCAAAGTTAATATACCCCTTACGCAGTACGCGTTGGGGTATAAAAATACAGGTTTTTTTGTGTTTATGGTATGACCTTACTCTAGCACAAATTGCAGATGGAAGAGCAAGTTAAATTTTTGTTTGCTCATAAGGAGCCTACCCAATCGGAAAGATCGTAAGGTGCTTACTAAATAATTCATGTTTTCCTTTAGCTTATGGTGGTGAAAACAGGACCATGCGAAAGTAGGTATGTTGTTTGTTACATTTCGAACACCTTACGTATTCGCTTACAATTGCAACTACAAAAGGTATGCACGGCTAAGCCGATCATGTCTTCGTGTGATCATTTCCATATGTACTTTATTTTGTAAAGTAAGAGACATGCAGCGGTATGCTGACGTAATGCTTTTTGATTAATGTTACGAAGATATGAAGTGTAGCAAAAACCCAACGAAAAACGAGCAAAGAACAAACGCATATTTACCGGCGGTATAGTGACATTCATTCTGGCAAATATTTCATTTAAAAATATTTAACGATCCCGTTTTAGATTTTAATTTCATGTTTTTAACGTCAAAACGTAACTGGTACTTAAAAAACCAATAAAAACATGACAGAAAGTGAAAGGAGAGCGACAAAATAAGTTCGATTAAATAAGTTCGATTAAATAAAGTGCATTAGAATGGAAACACGAACGAATCCGATCGTCGGGAGTACATTCCCTGTACTTTATTTTAGTAAAAAAAAACGTAACTACTTATGATAATTTTTATACTTTACAAAAGGAAGCTTACTAGAGGCGGCCATTCCTTTGTAAAAGTAATAGGGATTCGGAACGAAAAGTAAGTAGGCTATAAGGCATTAACGAATGATGGTTTTTCCCACTGGGTAGCTACCAGCGGAAGCTGTGTTCAACGTTCTTAAAATCCGCGAGTACAAACTAAAAAATAACGACTTAGGACGAGCCAGTGCGCTAAAGCTTAACATAATGCATTCAGTGCAGTTTTTCATAATGTTATGAATTAATATTAAATGAATATAATGAATACAGCATTAACGGTCGTGACTCGAACATATTTAATTTAATAAAGCATTAATATAGCATTACTATTCAATATGTGAAATCTTCCATCTTTATACCTTAAAAGAACATAGTTCTAAGTGTACTCACATTAATAAAATTAAAATAAAATAAATAATCATAAATTTTGTTACTGACCGCAAATTAGATGTTTTGCAGGTATGCTTTAAAAATCTGCTTCATATATGTATGTAACCCAAAAACTATCTTTCGCCTTTCACAGCTCAACTTTGTAGAAACTAGTCCTTTTTTGATAAACTGCGGTTTTGATAAAATATTAAATTTTATAAGTCCAGAAATAAAAAGATCTTGAATCTCTCCTAAACACCTCCAAAAAGTTGCTCCAAACTCTTTAATTGGTTTTATAATAATTAAATACAAACTCATAAGAACCCATTTAGCAAAATTTACACAAACCACAAATTGTGGTTGACACGTGTTATTTAACTTAATGTCCTTTCTTAGCCTTGTTGTTGTAATTCTTATTGTGCCATAAAAATTCGTTGCCAGCAAAAAATAGAATGTATAAAGGTTAACAGTGCATAATAATGGTAGTCACTGCATTGAAAATATCAGATATCCTTTGACAGGACATTAGTTGATAAAAGCTATGAAGTTATGAAAGCAAAACGAGAGCAACAACAAGAACAAACAGCAAAAAAAAAAAATGCCACAGAAGGTGAAAAAAATGTCACAAAGTAATAATTGTGCAAATGTGTAAAGTTTCGAAACCACAGCAGACGAGAATAGAATGTGGAGGACGTAAGGTGTTTGGGGAGTTGTCATATAGCTGCAGGGATTTTTTTTTTTTTTATACGAAAGGTAGTGCTAAGAGCCACTGATATAGCAGCTACAGCTGTTGCTTAAGTTATTTGCAGACGTTAACATAATCGTGTTATAACGGTGAGGGCAAAGAAGCAACAACACTAAAACAGGTAATAAAAGCAAAATGAAATGAAATGATAGAAAAATATGAAAATTATTAAAAGAGAGATATCGAGGGGAAGAAATAGCAGAAGATTCACAATAATTGCTTGGATTGGCTTGAAGGAAAAGAAAATTGGTCGAATAATAAAAATTACAAGCGATTCTTTAGGTTGCTGCTAGTCACTGAACCTTGGGGACAGTGAAAAAACTAACAGGTAAAAGATAAATTTTTATTATTAGTAACGGGACTTAATATCACAATAACATCAACAATAAAATCTTAGCATATGGCTTTATATAGCTGATATTTATTAGATTAGTTTTGTACAGACTTTTTTACTCATAGAACTGCATTCTTTGGTTTTTAGGGATAAAAAAAATATTCTAAAATATTTTATTAAATATTAACAAGTGCCTTAAATAACGGTGAATATTAGTTGCCCGAAGTAAAAATCGATTCACCAACAAATTTTTTTATTTCCAAAACTCGTTGCAAATGCAAAGCTTCAGAGAACTTTTTTTTTAAAAAAAACAAAAACATCACACTTACAGTTTTAGAGTTTTCAATTTTTTTATTCGATTCAATTTTTAAGCCATTCAAACATCAACTAGTGAAATATTACCACGGCAATGGAACTTAAATTGAGCAGTGAACTAAAAAAGCAGCCCAATCATCAGTTTAATAACAACAACAAAGACAATTATGGCAACAACATAAACAACAACTACAACAACATCATATGTTGAAAACGCGCCAACTGTGCGCATCAAATAAAATATTTTTGTTTTAAGTTCAAACAATAACAACAAAAAACATACCCTATAGGAACAAACAAACTTGTTTTTAAAAACAACTAACTAAAAAACTAATTTAAAATAAACTAGTATGTGAACTACTTTGAATTATATTAAGGCGGCATCCACTTCAATTCTTAATAGTTTTTATTGCATTATATATAAAGTAATTGAAATACTACTTAAAACCAAGTGATTGATAAACTACTTCGAATTATATTAAGGCGGCAACTACTCTGATTTAGACATGTTTTAATTGCAAATTTTTATTAGATTACAAGTTTATATATATTTAACCATGTTATTTCATCAAATATTATTAACTTTAGGCCATCAGTAATAGTTTTCAATTGGTTATTTTAAAGTAATTAAAAAAATAATTTGAATATAACTAATTTAACAAGTAGTTGAAAATATATGCAGACGAAAGTCAATTGGCTTATTTAGCGGACATCACCATACAAAATATGTTAGTTCGTTCTATGGAAAAAAGTCAGAATTTCAACTAGTTGTGGTTGACAAAAAACTACTTTATCAACTACTTTTAAATTAGTTGATTTTCCTACAGGGTAGCTACAACAACAACTACATTCAAAAATTCCCTACGCAAGGCGCAAGCGGGTGCGTTTGTTATGCGTTCAAGTTTAAAATTTTAAATAGTGTGTGTGTGTGAAATGTGTGTTGCAGAGAATGAGTGAATGATTGTGCATCAATGGTATTAAAGTGCGTGTCCGTAGATCCTGTTGCTGCCCTTGCAGGAAAATCAACTAATTTAAAAGTAGTTGATAAAGTAGCTTTTTGTCAACCACAACTAGTTGAAATTCTGACTTTTTTCCATAGAACGAACTAACATATTTTGTATGGTGATGTCCGCTAAATAAGTCAATTGACTTTCACCTGCATATATTTTCAACTACTTGTTAAATTAGTTATATTTAAACTATTTTTTTAATTACTTTAAAATACCCAATTGAAAACTATTATTGATGGCCTAAAGTACAAAATAATTGATGAAATAACATGGTTAAATATATATAAACTAGTAATCTAATAAAAATTTGCAATTAAAACTTGTCAAAATCAGAGTAGTTGCCGCCTTAATATAATTCAAAGCAGTTACTATACTAGTTTATTTTAAATTAGTTTTTTAATTAGTTGCTTTTAAAAACAAGTTAGTTTGTTCCTATAGGGTGTATATGCAAAATACTCAGTGAAACATATTTATCAACTTTAAGTTGGTTTTTGCACTTGAACACTACACAGAAAAAACGAAAGCGTAAGAATTGATAAAAAATAATATGATTTTTAGTCTTATGCTAAACAAACTGTAATACTTACAATATATTAAGCCCTAAAATTTACTAAATATATACGGTAAAATTTACAGTGACAAACCGTAATACCAAAAAACTTTTTATTTTAAATTTTTGAATTAGAATTACGCCTTAAAGCGCAATTTGTATGGAGGTCGTTTCCGCAATTTTTTTAAGCACATGCAACGTGTTTGTGTACTTCTTGAGGTATACCTACAGCCGTAAAGATTCATCGTGCAGAGATAAAACATATGTTAAAAAATTAGCTATATGCCGAATGAAACGCTTTGGACTTACAAGGAAAGGTCCCCAGGTGTCACTCACCGATTTGAATAATTTTTGGATATGTGATAGAGGACAAAAATCTAAGGCAGACGTATTTTTTTATACGTGCTCAATCGATAGTTTACGGTTTCAAAATGACGTTTTAAAATCAGCGAAAATTTCGTTTTTTTTGCCACAATTTCACTATTTTCCATAGAAATATATTCAAATTTGGTATTAAACGAAAGGTATTTCAAAGCTACATATGATGGCATCCATTTTAGAGAAATAAATTTCATTGTAATTTTGTTGTTGTTATTTTTAACAGTTATTTAGTCGATATCATAAGGAGCGCATTTTCGAAATTGTTTCATTTTCATTTATATTTGATTTAAGAGAATTCTAAAAGTTACCTTTTTTTTTTTTGAAATTTTTAACATTTTATATTAAAATTTTCTTTATTAAAATAATCATTTATTTTCTAAAATAACATTTTTTTTTGAGATGAAGACCACAATATGGGTATCAAAAACATTGTTTTTTCTCCAAATTCCGTATGTGTAAATATTTGATCGGAAAAGTTTATATTTAACAGGACTTCTGAACAACTTTGCGCTTTTAACTTGTTTGCCCGAAGGATTGAGAAAAAAACCATCAGAAAATTAAAAATATGATATTCTATGTAAATATCTCCGTTAGTTTTCAACATATTTCACAAACATTTTTTTTTTTGTTATAAAGTTTAATAAAAGTACTTGCCAAAAAATATTTTAACAATACCAATTACTGTACATTTGTATTTTAAATATTTTTTTCAAAAAAAGCCCAAAATATTCAATGTTTCCTCAAAAAATTACGTAAAATTCGTTTATGTTGTACAAATAATTTTAATTAAAAATTGCATTTTAAACTCCCTTTCATATGGAATGACATTTATTAGCAAAAATTGATTCAGTTTTAAACAAAAATTTATTAACTATTTCTATCATAAAAAAACAAAGGTTTTTTACACTTTTCAGTTATGAACCCTTGGCTGCCACACCTCGCTCCAGTACTATAGCTTCCACCCTATGATATCTCATTACCCCAACTAACCAAGGATTAATAACTGAGAAGTAAAAAAATTTTTGTTTCTTTTAAAATTTTCAAAATGAGCATGATTATTCTTAAAATGAGCATGGGAAGGATATAGAAACTTAATGATTAACAGAAAAGGAGTTTTGTTAATACAGATCCACATGGTATAAAAATAGGTTTTTAGTAATAACTTTTGAATGGAAAAGAATATTGGGATATTTTTTTTAAATAAATTATTTTTGAAGCTATACTCTTTTATAAAAATTATAAAAGAACATTTTTAAAACAATTAATTTCATCAAAAAAATCGATTGTTTTTATAATTCGATTTCGATTCTAAATTCTTCGAAATTCTAAATCGATTGTTTTAGAAATAGTAAATAAATTTTTGTTTAAAACTGAATCAATTTTTGCTAATAAATGTCATGCCATGTGAAAGGGAGTTTCAAATGCAATTCTTAATTTAAATTATTTTTACAACATAAAGAAATCTTACGTAATTTTTTGAGGAAACATTGAATATTTTGGGCTTTCTTTGAAAAAAATATTAAAAATACAAATGTACAGTAATTGGTATTGTTAAAATATTTTTTGGCAAGTACTTTTAATAAACTTTATAACAAAAAAAAAAAATTTTGTAAAATATGTTAAAAACGAACGGAGTTATTTATATAGAAAGTCATATTTTTAAATAATCGATGGTTTTTTCTCATTCCTTCGGGCACACAAGTTAAAAGCACAAATTTGTATAGAACCCCTGTTCAATATAAACTTTCCCGATCAAATATTTACACATACGGAAATTTGGAGAAAAAACAAAATTTTTGATACCCATATTGTGGTCTTCATCTCTAAAAAAAAAAAATTATTTTTAAGAAAATAAATGCATATTTTAATAAAGAAATTTTAATATAAAAACTTAAAAATTTAAAAAAACTAAAAAAAGGTAACTTTTAGAATTCTCTTAAATAAAATATAAATGAAAATGAAACAGTTTCGAAAATGCGCTCCTTATGACATCGACGAAATAATGTTAAAAATTACAACAACAAAATTACAATGAAATTTATTTCTCCAAAATGGATGCCAGCATATGTGGCTTTGAAATACCTTTCGTCTGATACCAAATTTGTATATATTTCTATGGGAAATAGTGAAATTGTGGCAAAAAAACGAAATTTTCGCTGATTTTAAAACGTCATTTTGAAAACGTAAACTATCGATTGAACACGTATAAAAAAATACGTCGACTTTAGATTTTTGTCCTCTATCACATATCCAAAAATTATTCCAATCGGTGAGTGACACCTGGGGACCTTTCCTTGTTAGTCACTTTTTTAATACAGATACAAAATAGCAAAATCTTAGGAGACAAATTAACAATTTAGTATAAAAAAAATTACTCATAAAATGCTACAATAGCTGCTTATGTTGCTGTTATGGTTGTTGGTTTGGTTCGTGTCAAAATCACGAACGCAGCATAGTGTCTTTTGTTGAAGCGAATCGTCTTAAGAATATTTTTTAGTAACTGCTTGTGTTGTTGTTGTTATTTTTTGCAAATTGGAAAAGTGTTCTGTGCAAGTTGTAGGGCTCTGCGTTTTAAATAGCAAACCAAAAAAATCTGCAAACAAGTTCAAATTTCTTGTTGGTTGCTTACTGTAGTATCCTCTAATACTCTAATCCTCTAATCAGAAAACCGCAAGTACTCCTTTTTTAATTATAAAACGAGCAAAAAGATTTTATGTTGCTTTCAACAGTGAATAAATAATTTTTGTAAAAAAATTTGAGAGAAAGTCAAAGTCTCTCTTCTTCGTAAATAAAAAAGATTTTTGTCGTGTTTAGATTTTGTTTGTGAATTTTTTATATAAGCTTTATTTGTTCATCAAATTTTGTAAGTTAAGCAAAAAAGGATTATACTCAGGCAGATTTGAGTTTTGTATAGGTATTTTTGTGATGCGGATCACGATTTCCAAAACAATATCTACAGGGCTATTCATAATCTTGAGTATTTGACATTACAAACTTATGCAATTGTAAAAATTTGCCATCAATCGTGAGCGGTATTTTCGGCTTACTTTGCAATTATTGTCGCAAAGAATGAAATTAACAGCTGATTACTCAGACTCTTTAATGGATTTTTTTCTTTTGGGGTTTCCCCGTTGAATTCGTTTTTTATTTACTTATTTTCCATATATATGTTTTTAGCGACTTTATTTTTTTTCACAATCAGCTGTTAGCTTAGTCAATATTGCAATATTGTTCAGTCAATATTGCATATGTATAGTAAATATAAAATATGGGTTTTTAGTGTTGCATATTAACACAAGCGCAGTAAATGGATCTCTGTATATTTTGTTAGTGAAGAGTAAAAATATACTCTACCATTTTGCAAATGCTATGATGCAAGACCATTTGGGACTGTTTGTGAACAGCCCTTATATATTAATACCCAAACAAAAAAGTTTGTGATCCCTTTTTTCCTGAGCTAACTTCAGCATATTCACATAAAACTTATATCGATGGAAAGGTATTTTCGTGTAGATGTGCACAATATAATGCTAATTCAAATATACTAGGGGTATTCACGTAGTGCTGTATTTGCCCTTGTATTGCGTATTTTTGTTAAATTTGATATTTGTAGTAAATTTTTTAAGTTTACAAAAATAAAATACACAGTGTTCAAAATACAACCCTGTAGCAAAAATACAACGATCAGCTGATCGCAAAAGCATTTCTACCCAACATCGAGAAAGCTAACGGCTGCGATGTGAGTTTTTTTAAAAAATTTAATATTATTAGTGTTTCGTTCAAATTTTTTCATTATTTTGTAGGCATTTCAATTCATATTTCCAAACAAAAGTATAAAAACAAATTAGCTGATTTTAGAAATACAAGACTTTATTGAAGGTTCGCCACTGCGTCATCGTCAAAAAACTGTTAAACTGCTGCTTGCTTCATTTTGTTCAGGCTATGGGTTGGTGCGTTCAGCAAAAAACAAAAGAAAAACAGATTTTAATATGGCCGAATTTCGACTACAGGCGATACTAGTTCTAATTAATACAGTTGAAGAAATCGTTAAGACCTACATAATTTGCTTTTGTAAAAGTATAATACAACTAAAATGTATACAACAAAATTATATATGAGCTTTGTGATGAGCGGTTAATCATTATGAGAATTATTGAATTTGAGATCATTAGTATATTTTGTTGGTACAGTTTTTATTGAAATTAATTTCAAACATATAAAGAGAGCAAATTTAAAGAAAGTAAGTAATACTTTAGCATACGTACAATTCAATATCTTTCCTATTGAAATCACTTTTTGAAATTTGTCCAAAATCCAAAAAATGACCTAAAAAAACGACCTCATGTCCCAAAAATCATTAAAAATGCCCTAAGGACTCAAATTATTGAATATATTTTGAATAGTTAGTTGCAATGAATAATAGTGTGAATTTTTAAATTATCAAAATAAAACAACCATCTATTGATAGTATAAACTGTTTTATGAGCCGAAAAACTTCTTTGGACTTCAGTACAGACATAAGCGTATATATAAAAGATGAAAAAAAAATATCTTAAGCATCCGAATTTCCTTTTAGGGCCAGTTTTTCAGTACGAGTTTAAACTTTAGTTAAATTAAACCGAGTTTAACTCACCAAAATTGGACGTTGAAACTCGGTTTAACTAGATTTTTTAGCAATCGTTGAATTTAAATTGACTTAAATTATCATAAAAAGTGTTTCTTTTTCGCCTAATCTGAGTTTAAACGTCCAATTTTAGTGAGCTAAATTTGGTTTAATTTAATTAAAGTTTAAACTCGTACTGAAAATCTGGCCCTTAGTTGCATATCTCCATTTTTCCAGCAACAGCAATTTATGTTATATATAATAATATTCAGTGCAAAAATTATTGTTTAAGATTTCAATTCATTTCAGAAAAACTATGAAAAACAATGTTTGATCCTCTTCAATTGTTTTGGCTTTAAGGCTTTCAAAAGTATCTACAAAATCTGTTATTGTTTCTAATAATCGCTGACTCGAATAACAGAAATATCTAAAAGGGAAAAAAATGCCCTTCAATTTTTTGACTTCGGTATCTGGAGATTGTTTCGATTCGATAACTTATAACTAAAGAAATTCAAAATTTCCAAAACAATAACTAGTGGTTTTTGATTTAAAACACTATTGTTTTTCTGAGTGTAATCATTGAATAATGGCACTATCTAGTACATACATATTTATGTTAGAGTGTTTGTGTACAGCTCTGCCTGTATATTGAACACTACTTATTAAATTGCTCTTACGTACACACATCAATATTTTTACAATACAGAGGTATAGTCAGAATATTGCTATGGGGTTTAATTTCGGAGCTGCGTACAAGAAATAAAATTTTAATGAAGCATTATAAAAAAAGTTAGAGCTTTAGAGGCTAATATAAAAGAAGAAAAACATATTTTGGCCAAAAGCGAACTTAAGGCAGTTTTGTAGTGTCAAATTTTGAAGATATCTAATTAAATATGCAATTTTTTGCATATTATCAAAGTCCAGACATTCAAAAATATGCCATTGAAAGGTTTTTTAATAATTCCGATTTCTTAACGAGCTATAGCGATCTTAGTGGTGCGGCATCTAATCTAGGTCGAACATAACTCAAATCTTTGAACGTGTTGTTCTCGAAACTACTTTTTCCAAAACGTTTGACATGATATCTCAAGTTTTAAAGGGCCGATTAACTTCTAATTTATTGTGGACCTTTTTTATATATATGTCAAAATTTGGATTTTTAGTAAAAATCCAACTTATATAAAAAAATCAAAACTCTGAAAAAGGCCCAAACATACTTCCTTTTTCCAAACAGTCGTCATTTCGCGAAAAAAAAAATTATATATCTCTCCATAGTCCGGGATACTCTTACATTCTTGCTAAGGGGCTGTTCATTAATTACGTAACACGTTTAGATGGGGAAAACATTTGCGACGAAGTGTCACATTGGGGGGAGGGGGACGTCACAAAAAATTATAGACTTCAGTTTTAAAAAATTTTATTGTAAATTAATTTTATTGCAAACTAGCAGGCCACAGTGGTCAGCAGCTTCACCACGGACGTTTTTATTTATCAATAAAGAGCGTTAACACATTTTTGTTACTCTTTGAATGAGTGTTGAGAGAGATGAGCTCGAAAACTTTATATAAAAAAATCCTAGCGGTTCAGTCAATCGCTTTGCAAATGAGCAAATGAAACAAATCATGAAATTTTGATCGCTCTACAATGTGTTTATCTGCACTGTTTTTGGCAGATTCTATTGAAAGCAACAACAAAAACTTTTGATCGCCATTCAAACGGTCACCGTGTGACGTCAGCTCTTAAGACAAGGCATGTCAAACGAAATAAAAAACTTTTCTTTTTTCAGCTCAGCACTGCATTTATATGTATCTCTCTCTTCGCCTTGCTTAAGTCTCATATGTTTTTTTTTTTGTGCTGTGCTAGCTGAGCAGAAAAAAAGGAAAGAGTCAAATTATAACACCTCACCTTTTTTGTTTATGCTTAGCTGTAAGCAAAGGTTTATTTGCCTTTCGGTAACTTCTCAAATAGTTCTGAACGACTCGTCTGCGAACAGTGCTGTGATGGATATCTAAACCAAGTGTCCGAACAACCTCTTTGGATGTGGCAAATGGATTTCGTTTGAACACGCCACAAACGTTCCTGTCATCACGCAGCGATGTCTTCCGCGGCCGCCCTCCTGAATGTACCGTTGTTACGTCTTTTGTGATGCTATATTTCTTTATTAATCTACAAACTATTGACCGATTAATACCTTACTGTTTCGCGATAGATATTTGCAAATTCCCTTTTTATATTCCGAATCAATTTGTGATTTAAGAGCTTCACAGTATTTATCACGTGCCATTATAAATGGGATCAGTCAATATCACAACTAGCGCAAAAACGAAACTATACTGAAATGTTTATGACTCACAAACAACAAGTGCTTTACAATAACGGAACTTTCACCAATAATTTTTGGAACTTCTGTTCTCTTTTTACGTTTTTGAAGATTTGTTGCTTTTGTTTTGCACTCACAATTTTTGGATATGTTATAGAGGACAAAAATCTAAGGTCGACGTATTTTTTTATACGAGCTCAATCGATAGTTTACGGTTTCAAACTGACGTTTTAAAATGCAATTCTTAATTTAAATTATTTTTACAACAAAAATAAATTTTATGTAATTTTTTGAGGAAACATTGAATATTTTGGGCAGTAATTGGTATTGTAAAAATATTTTTTGGCAAGTACTTTTATTAAACTTTATAACACAAAAAAATATTTTGTGATATATGCTGAAAACTAACAGAGATATTTACATAGAAAGTCATATTTTTAAATTTCCGATGATTTTTTCTCATTCCTTTAGGCAAACAAGTTACAAGTACAAAGTTGTATAGAAGCCCTGTTCAATATAAACTTTCCCGATCAAATATTAACTTACTTACTTACTTAGGTTGTCGTAACAATCCGTGTCCGGGTTTCAACCGACCTCATCAGCTCTCGCCAGGCGCATCTGCTTTGCGCGCGTCTTCTCCAATCGAATACACCAAGTGATCCAAAGTGATACAAAAACACTGATCAAATATTAACACATACGGAAATTTGGAGAAAAAACAAAATTTTTGATACCCATTTTGTGGTCTTCATCTCTAAAAAAAATTTTTTTTTTAAGAAAATAAATGCATGTTTTAATAAAGAAAATTTTAATATAAAAACTTAAAAATTTAAAAAAACAAAAAAAAGGTAACTTTTAGAATTCTCTTAAATAAAATATAAATGAAAATGAAACAGTTTCGAAAATGCGCTCCTTATGATATCGACTAAATAATGTTAAAAATTACAACAACAAAATTACAATGAAATTTATTTCTACAAAATGGATGCCATCATGTGTAGCTTTAAAATACCTTTCGTTTGATACCAAATTTGTATATATTTCTATGGAAAATAGTGAAATTGTGGCATAAAAACGAAATTTTCGCTGATTTTAAAACGGCATTTTGAAACCGTAAACTAAACCATAAACCTTAGATTTTTGTCCTCTATCACATATCCAAAAATTATTCAAATCGGTGAGTGACACCTGGGGACCTTTCCTTGTCAGACAAATTGAATGTAGACACATTAATTTTAAATTTAGTAAAAAAACCCAAACCAAACTTGAATATGATTTTGTTTTTAAATGATGTATGAATATATGCTTTGGTTCCTATAATAATTTTAGTGTGTCCCCAATATTAAAAATAGAGAGACAATTTTGTAGCAGAGCAATAATTTTTTTGCTTTTAATTTGCGCAACACTGTATATATAATATTTTTATGCTCTCATTAACATTCACTTCTGCTGCTCATTAAAGTCTACCAAGCTGCTGCGTTAAGAAAACGCATGGAAATTGATATTTTATCCAGTATTTAAAAAAGAAAAATATTTCATTTCTGCAACGGTGATATTTTAATTTATTTAATCATGATTGCATGCTCATCAATAACAATTTTTATTCAAGCGAATGCTTGCTTGATGTTTGATAAATTTCAGAACGGTAAGTTTTAAAAATAGTCCATATTTAATTTGCAGCATTGCACTGAGTTGAGAGTAAATCTCTAGAATTCACGGTGTTCATTAAATTAATTGCAAACAGCTGATATTATCGAATGCTTTCCCACAAAAATTTCAATTGAGTTTCGATCAAAGGATAAGTTTTGCTTAAATACATATGCTGAATAAATTTTGAGAAGTATCAATAAAGTAATAATTTGATTGCGTAAATTAAAAGAAAAAGCATTATAAGGGAATTGTTGAAGTTCTAAAAAAGTACTCTACATAAAGAAAAATAGTAAATCCAACAATCTTTAAACATTCCTGATAGCTTTGCTCTACTCACAAGCTACTCACCTATCTAAGTATGCGCAAAACAATTTCTATTGGGAAAATGAGGTTTTTGCAACATAATAACTATTTTTAGTATTCTACTTCTTTTAAATCCTTTCCTATTGTTTATTGTGTTTGTGTGTATGTGTGTTTTTTTCTGTTTTGTACTTTTCGCCGCACTCGTTTGTATGTCCTGGGGAATAATTGCAAGTACCCGCTCATATCTTTTGTTTTCTTTGTCATTTATCTTGTTCCACAACGCATTATCCTGGAAGCTCTTTTAATATTCTACAGTTTTTTGTTGTTTTTGTTTTGTTTCTCTTTTTGGTTTTTTTACAAATGATGACGATGTTGATGATGGCGCTGATGATTCAGCTAGTAAGGCTGATGTTCTAGGCTATTGTTGTTGGTTATGTCTTTGTTGTTGTTCCTGCTGCTGCTGGTGCTGCTGTTGTTGATGATGATTACGATGCAAATGAGCAAAATACTCTCATTTGCCAGTCTTTTTTTTTAGTCTTAACCAACGCTCAGGGAATGCCCCCTAGTTGATTCGGAAGACTGGTGATAGTTATTTGGAGGATGGAAAGCTCGAGTAGTGTTGGTGTAGATTTGTTTTAAATTTACACAGCTCGAAACGGCCGGGGATCAGGCTCGCAGGGAGATTGTTCTACAATTTTACTCTGCGACCAAAGAACGAATTATCTTGGTAATGTGATGTTCTATTGGGCAAAGATGCTAGTGAGAACAATGATGCTCACTCCAGTACATTGTGGACGCGGTCTCCTGTTTTACTCTTTAGTCCGCTACTGGGTAGGCTTTCGTAATAATCCATGATTCTCTGTTGTTCAGTGGTTTTTTTATTTATACATATATGTAAATGTATATGTAGCAATATCTCGAATGCGTTTTGTGTTCGCTGTTGTTGGGTTTTTTTATAAGCATTCTATGATTTCGAGAAACACATTAATATCCAAGGATTATGCCTTAAAGCTTTTGTTGTTTTTGTACAATCAACAGTAATTCTTTTGTTTTTGCGGCCTCGACGATTGTGTAAAATTTCAAAAATTTAAATAAATTAACTTTTTACCAAGCTGTTGAAATATATTCCTTCATATTTAACGTGAAATAATATTTGGCAATAAATAATTTCAATTTCAAAGCGAATTCAGCAATTCAAGCAATTCAGACATATTTTCTATTTTATTTTCAAGTTTTCTTTATATTTTATTTGAATAAAGACAATGTTTACAATTGTAAGTATGAGGAACTTTTCATAAGCATTGAAAATATTTTGACTATGAACTCTTAAGCTTTCAATTATTCAGCATGATAAGAATTATTCAGAAAAAAGAGAATGGAAACTAGGACTATAAATAAATAGAGAATGGAAACTAGGAAATAACTAATATTATTATTAATAATAATAATAATAATAATAATAATAATAATAATAATAATAATAATAATAAGGTATTTGGTTCTTCAAAAAGTCAGTACGGTTTTTTATTACAGCTTAGGCGCATTTATTTATTATATTATATCAATATAAATCAATTATATATTCGCCATTTTGTTCGATCACCTTTTCGAGTAGTTCGATCAACTTTTCTCTGCAAATAACCTCTCAAGGTGCTGTTTGATAAGGCCCTCATTATCAAAGGTTTAACCATTCAGTGAGTTTTGTAAGGAGCGAAACCTACAAAACTTCGAAAATCCGAAGGCGCAAGGTCTGGACTATAGGGTGGATGGTGCAAAAGATCCCATCCGAACTTGAGCAATTTTTGGCGAGTCACCAAACTCGTATGTGGCCTGGCGTTATGGTGGTGGAAGGACACCCCTTCGAAGTGACCAGCTTAATTTCTATAGTTGCTCACATTAGTCTTCAGAATTTATGTTCTTTTCTGTGGGAGTAGCTTATACGAGTACATAGTAGGCAAGCTCCTTTCAATCCCTGATGAATGTCTACTTGTGCTTGGCTCTCCAGTGCTTCATCTTTCTTGAACCAGCTTCTTTTTCTGTTGACATTGTTGACACGGGGCCCAGACATCCAATTGTTTGATGAAATCAGTGGACAGTGGAAATCAAATGACCGTGAACGCTTTTAACGGACAAATTTAGAGCACTTTGAATTTTTCTGACTTACGAATGCTTGTTTGTCTTCACTAGCATCTTGAGTTGGTCTGGGGAATAGGAAAAAATAACACTGCGTTACACACATTCTGTCCTATGACCCAAATATACCTTTTCGGAAGGGGGGAAACTACATGTGTATCGTCGTTTTTCGTGTACACGTCAGAATTTTTATGTTTTTACGTTTTAATTTTTGTGGTGCCCCACGGTGAGGAGTTTTTGGAATTTGATTAAACTCCACTTCTAAAAGTAAAATGTATACGTGTAACAAAAATCGATATCGGTTTTTGTACCGGTTTTGGTTAGTTAAAACCCCGATTTTTTTTTAATACTGTTCCTTATTTATTTTTTTATAAATTTTTTTTCTCGATATTCAAAATTGACAATAAGTTCGAGTATTCATGTTAAAAAAGATTGTAGCCAAACAATGTTTTATAGGTTTTCTAATTTTTTCTGCTTTTGACTCCAACGAAAACTTAAAAACAACAAATCAAAGTAACTCAAAATAAATTTAGTTCATAACGGGGTCGTATTCATTTTTTGAATTTTTAATATTGTGAACAATGTAATGAAAAAAAATAAAAAAAAAATCCTAACCCAAGTAAAAAACCAAATGCATTTCAAAAATCACAGCATTAAATATTTATGTATTAAAAATGTGACTCTTACGCCAGAGAACCCAGGTTCGAATCCTCCATCTGACACAGAAAATTTTTTCAATTGAATTAATTTTTTCGTTCGGCCGTCACCTCTCTGCAGACAATCCTCAGAGAGTAAAAACTGCCATGTAAAGCTTCTTGAGAACATAAGCCGTTCGGAGTCGGCGTAAAACATGTAGGTCCAGTTCTCGATCATTTGTGTGCAAACATTTTACATCACACACAACAGAACTGACCATAAGAAGCTCGGTCAAAGTCCTTTCAAGGGCTGAGATGGCCATTTTGTATTTTTTTTTTTTTTTTTTAAAAATGTGGCAAATTATGTGGCGGCCGTGGAGCAGTGTGTAGAGTGTGTGGCCAAAGAATCCAGGTTCGAATCCCACCTGACACAGAAAGTTTTTTCAATTGAACTAATTTTTCTGTTCAGCCGTCACCTCTCCGCAGACAATGGCAAACCTCAGAGAGTAAAAACTGCCATGAAAAGCTTCCTGAGAACATAAGCCTTTCGGAGTCGGCATAAAACATGTAGGTCCCGTTCTCGATCACTTGTGTGCAAGCATTTCACAACACACAATACAATCATAAGAAGCTCGATAAAAAGTAGTCCTTTCAAGGGATAAAATGGCCATTTCGTTGTTTTTTTTTTGTATTAACAAAACTACTCAATAAAAAAATTTCGTTTTTTAACTAATCGTTTTTTTAAAATAAATAAAAATTGCGACGTGGTACATGAAAAAGACAATACACGTATATTTTGACTCCCCGCCTCCTTTTAGAAATGGTTTATTTGGTTCATAGGACGAAAGAAGAGATCATTTTTGTAACGCAGTGTAATCAAATAATGTGGAAAAAAGTTCAAAACAAAATGTGGGCATTTTTGTGTGAAGAATGCGAATATAAAATAAAAAATACGGGTTTATATTAAAAAATAAGAGCTAACCTCCATTTGACCTTGAAATTTGTGCTCAAGGTTAACAGAAATTTGATAATTTTTGACTTCCTTGAAACCTTGCAACCTTTTTCTGAAGCATTTTTCGCGATGTTGCCAACTTTTAGGTCTAAGATAAAAAATCACCCACAACAAATGATAAGAATATAGATTTAAGGTAATATGCTGTCATTGGGAAAAGAAATTGGAATTATTGTTTTTAATGCATTATTTTTAATGTCGAATACAATAATTTTAATACATTATTTTCCAGTCAAATATCTGCACATATGGATATGGATAAAAATTTAAAAAAAAAAAAAATCTTTTTAAAATGTCATCAATCAAACGTAAGTGAAAATTAATTAATTGAAGGTACTAATATAATGACTAATTACTGTCAAAAATTACAACAGCAAAATTGCGATAAATTTTATCTTTACAAATTGGATAAGATTATGTGTGACTTATAAATACCTTTCCTTTGATACCAAATATGTGTATGTTACCATGAAAAATAGTAAAGTTAAGACGAAAAAAATGAAATTTCGGCTGATTTTGAAAGCGAAAATCATCGATAGAGCACGTCTTAAAAAAATCGTCAACCTTAGATTTTTGTCCTCTGTCCCTTATCCGAAAATCATATTAATCGCAGAGTGTCACCTGGGGACCTTTGCATGCTCCAAGCAGAAGCGCAACGAAAGGGGAGATTTTGGGCATTGAACCCCTCCCCCCAAGGGGGTTCAAATAGGACACAATCAAAGTGACGCGCAGTGGCGCACTTTTCTCTGAAGCTAATTCATATTTTGCATATTATGTATATAATGTTAATATTTGTATTAACTTGAGCCAAAGACTTTACTTCAGATATTTGATTGAAGCCACTTAAGTTTTCAATACACCAAGTTTTCAATGTTGGTATAAAAAATAAATAAGCTACATATTGGTGCATATACCTTCTACTATTTTTTCTTTGGATTATAAAATTAATACAGTAGCAATTTTATCACTTTCATCTCCTTTCACCTCCTTTCACCTCCTTTAATTTTTTTTTTGTGAAGAAATTTCTATAAAATATGGCCCACCCTTCCATAAAAAAGTATCAAGAATACAAGCAAATGCTATGTAATTAAGTTTTCATAAAAGTGATATGTATATTAATAAATGAGCTTTAAAATATCAACTATTTAAAAGATATGTAATAATTTCAACAAAAAATTAGTGGAAATTAGTGGAACAAAGACTAAATTTTTCTAATTAAATATATTAGGGATAATTTTCTTATGTGACATACGGCAACCGGCCTCAAATTGCACCGGTCCTTCTGAAATTTTCCAGATCCTCAAATAAAGTCCGCCACGGGAGGTTACTATTAGTGCAAAAATCAAACTCACTAACCAGTACACAATAGCTGCTGTAGTAACGTATTTTTTTTATATGTAAGTCCGACCTATTTTAAAATCACTCCCAAGCATAATTTCTGGATGCGCGCCTGGTTCCAAGTCATGTCTACCTTGGATCATAATGTCACTGTATACGTTATAAATAGAAATTTACTTAACGATTGTCTACACATAAATCTTTACCACCAACTAAAACTATTAAATCGGTAATATTAATGAATTTGAAGCGCATTAGATTTGAAATAAGTATAGAAATAATGAAAGTTAAAAACGTAGAACCGTGGACAAGACACGTAGCAGGATTCCCAAAAAGTTAACGATAATAATAGTTGTCGTTATCGGTCATTGTGCATGCACAGTTTCATAGTAAATTACAGTTTTTGCTAGTTAACTACAGCGACAATCGTCGTTAAGGCGTTTGGGAATTCCGCAACAGGTTCGAACACGGGTCGTATAGTTTACAGTCAAGCATACTGCTAAAACACACATATTGGTGTGTCACGACTAACTAAACCAATTAAAACAAACTAAAAACTTCGTTGAACACTTGAAAAATTGCTATTCTAAACATACGTATGTATATTTGTGACGGAGTTCTGCCATATTCAAAAGTTGGCTCTCCTCACCGACATAAATTTATTAACATTCAATTACTCTATATTTCTTTCATTAAAAAACAAATTACATCACAAGCAATTTGCAAATGCAAATAAATTCAAAAACGCAATATGAGAATTTTTTGCCAATATCAAATAATTCTAAAGAAAAAAAATATATATAAATGAAATCTAATAAAATTCGAAACGCTTTTGCCATCAAATACAATTAAGTAAATTATTTTCAAAGCAACACTTTGCGACACTTTGTTGCATACGTGAGTGAAATCTCGCATGAGTTTTACTGAGTTTACAAAACGGAGTTGCGTCGTAATTTCGAGTAAAATTGCATTTAAAATTTAATTACGAAATAGAATTTAGAGCGGCGGAAACACATTCTAGCAGAGCGGAATGCATTCTAAGCGTACTCAGATTCTGGTGTTTGTATCGTTAGATACATACAGAAATGTACTCTATATTTCTGTATAAAATATTTTTCAACATTTTGTTGCATACTTTCAAGAAGAAATCCAACAAAATCGGCATTTGAGTTTTAGTTTCTATGCTTGAATTTAAATTAAAATAGTAAACAAAACACGAAATAATAGAGGAGAAAAATAGAGGAGAAAAGAACACACTCATGAGCCGAGTGTGAGGAAGTGGCAAAATGTTAGGACAAGTTAATAAAAGTCATGAGAATTGAAGTATTCATCAAGGAGAATGGCTTTATGAAAATTTTTATTGACATAAAGTAAGCTGCACCATTTTTGATTTATTATTAAATAAAAAAATATGCTATGACCGATGAGTTATGGGTCGCATTAATGAAAAAAAAACACAGGTGCATCGTTAGACACACAAGAGAAGCAAAACTTTTTCGCAGTTTCATGGATTTTATAATTTAATGATTTTTTTTTTTTAATAAAATAACTTTTAAAATCAAAAATTTAAAATACCATAAAGTAAATTCAAAAACGCACCTAATATTTACACCAGTAAATTTTATTACATATCATTATTATTTTATTTATTTTATTACATGTTACATTTATTGTTATTTCAACACATTTGTGGGCAATACTCAATTTTTGCCAATGCTTATGATATCTTGTAGCAAAAACAACATTTATGTTATTATTGGATAGCTGCTAAATATGTTGATAGATATGCTAAATATGGTAGATAGATTTTTTTTTTATCTGCTGTAACATAGCTTCAATTATATTTGATTAAAACACCGATGTTGATAACATCTTGTGGCAAGTAGAGCAACATTTTATGTAGAACGTATTGATATGTAGAATATTCAATACACAATCCTAAATCTATTAATAGATTATTCTGATCTGCTGCAGCATAGCTTAAGTTATACTTAATATGAAAACAACAACTCTGCGTAACAGAGGCTTTTGGACTAGTGGTTAGTGGATAAAACTCTCAATCGCCGTGGTACGAGTTCGATTCCCCACGGAGGAGCAAAGAAATATTTTTAATAACTTAAAATTACATTTTCTTGTTATAATAGACGCAAGGAACAAAGAAACATCAATTTCTAAAAAAACGGTGTCTTGAAAAAAGGTGTCGATTTTGAGTTTTCACTCAAGCAAATCACAAACCGAGGTGTAAGAAGCTTCGCTTTAAAAGTTTCGCCGCAATAATAAATGATTCAGGAATCCAAGTATCGGAAAGCACTCTTAGGCGAAGATTTGTCGAGATGGAGTTTAAATGTTGTCGACCGCTTAAAACATCAAAATTTACTTCTACCATGCAGGCTAAACGCTTGGCCTGAAGAATTGAGCAAATTTTGTAAAATTTAAATCCAATATAAACATAACTACGTATATTATCATTTTCTTGTAAAACACTTTTTTTTTGCAGATTTGCATTTCAGACGAGTCGTCCATTTAAATTCATCAGAACAAAACAGAGTTCGTTTGACGACGAAAAGATGAGAAATTTCACAAATATTGCATTATAAAACGTGTTAAGCATTCAGTTTCAGTGATGGAACTTGAAGAATAAGTATATATCGTGGAACGAACCATGCGTCAGAATCAATATCAGAAAGTTATTAGAGAATGTTTGGTTTTGCAAACTGAAGAATGGTACCCGATTGGTAGTTTTATATCTATGCATGACTCGGCGCCATGTCGTAAAGCAAAATCGGTAACGAATTACCTTGAAACCAACCGTATTTTAGCCCTCGACTGGTCGGGAAACTCCCCCAAATTAAATCCGATCGAAAATGTGTGGGCAGTAATGAAAATTTAAATTTCAAGGGATAAATTATAAAAAAAAAAACTGTGCTTGGCACAATACTCCAAAGCTTCAAGAAGCGGCCTTGACTTGCATTGAAAGCATACCTAGACGCCGTCTAGACGCAGGTTGTCATAGATTCCAAAGGCAGTGCCCCAAATACTAAAAAAAAAACATTTATGAGGCATTATAGTATGTGAACTTATTAAAAGTGTGTTAATATGTATTTTAATTGGATATACTGTAATACAGAAAAATTCTTTCAAAATGTATTGGATATATCCTTTTATTTCTTCACTTAAACCTTGTGTTGCCACCCGAGTACCCGGGTACACATCGGGGTACATTTTGTAGAATAATATTTTTTCTAAAAAGGATGGGCCAAAACCTTATTGGATCCTTATTGTTTGACCGATTTTCTATCGAAATATGCATTATAAATAATTTGAAAAATATTTGAACTTAGAAAATTAAGTTTTTAAAAAAATATGCATAATACGCATAATGCATAAGGTTCGTGTAGTACATCATGAAAAATATTTTGTTTTTTTCATAATGCACTACATATAAGCACATATGCATTACAAGTAGCATATGCAGCAACAACTGCAATATCCAGGATGTTGTGAAAGAAAGCTAGCGGCCATCTACACTTCATACATACACATTTGATCCATAGTATCAACGCCTGCTTTTGTTTTGTTGTACAAAACCATTTCTGGTTTTTGGTGAGCTGCTCCAGAGATTGTATCATCATCGTGCAATGTGCTAAGGAGGAGCATGGCGTTTTTTTTTTAACCTATGAACAGATGGTTCTGCTCCTGATGACATAATTGAATATGTTATGGTTGTGATTGAAAATGGTTGTGAAAAAATACTTGTTAGTAGCGTATATAGACCAAACCGTAATGTCGACATCGCACCATTTCTTGACACGGTTGAAAGCATGTCCATTGACTATTCTAATATTGTGATAGCTGGAGATTTTAATAGTAATGTTTTAGAAGACAATCGTTTAATATCAAATATGGAAGCACTTGGTTTACACTCGGCGAACACAATCACCCCTACTCACTTTACTCAAACTGTGAATACACTACTTGACTTATTCTTTGTAGACAATAAATTCAAAATTTTGCTATATGATCAGATATCACTCCCATCTTTTTCAAAACACGACGTTATATTCCTAACTTTTGACTTCCAGCTGGATAACATATCTCAAGCTTTTATCTACCGCGATTTTAAAAATATTAACTATTCAGAACTAGAAAATGCTGTTGTAAATATTGACTGGAGTTTCGTATTCAGAACTGCTAACGTTGATGAGCAAGTAAGCTTCATCGAAAGAAATATTATTTATTTGTTTGACGAGTATGTTCCATTAAAACGAAAGCAGATAACGCGACTACAGCGACCTTGGTTTAATGAAAGCATAAAACAGCTTATAGCTCTGCGTGATAAGGCATACAAGAGATGGAAGCAATTCAAAACAACGGAAATCTACAACGAATTTAGAAGCATGCGAAAAAGGGTTGTAAAGGAAATACGTTCAGCAAAATGTTCCTACTATAGTTAAAAGTTTGGTAGCGCTGCAGGAAGTAAGCAAAAGTGGAGGGAAATTCGAAACATTGGCATAGGTAAAAGTAAGTTAAAGGGCTTGGAAATCTCAGAAGTTGATAATTTGAATAAAAAATTCGTTAATTTTCCGATGCCAGTAGTCACAACCAACTCATACCTTCATGTGTCCAGTGCAACCACACAAGATGGACCATTTAGTTTTCATTGTGTTGATCAAGCCGATGTACTTGAAAGCATCCTAAAGATCAAATCAAATGCTATTGGTTTGGATGAATTACACCCACTTTTTTTAAAAATTCTTCTTCCGAAAATTCTTCCATACATTACGCACATATTCAACACAGCACTAAGCTCCTCAACTTTCCCAGCAAGCTGGAAAAAAACCAAAATTATACCGATACCCAAATCCGGCAATGAGTATAGACCGATTGCGATCTTACCGTTTCTCTCTAAAGCCTTTGAGCGAATTTTTCATGAGCAGATCAACAAGTTTATTCTTCAAAATAGCTTGCTTACAAGTCGACAGTCAGGTTTTAGACCAAAACGCAGCTGCATTACTGCGTTGGTCGACGTTGTCGAAGATATACGTTTTGCTCTGGATGACAACCTAGTCACTTTCTTAATACTTTTGGATCACTCAAAAGCCTTTGACACCGTCGATCACTCAATATTGCAAACAAAATTAGACAAATTATTTAATTTTTCAAATACTGCTGTTAATCTTCTGGGTTCATACCTTTCTTCTAGGTCTCAATCTGTATGCTCAGGTAATTCTGCATCGGATTTTCTCTCCATCCGTAGAGGTGTGCCACAAGGCTCAATCCTGGGACCACTTTTATTTTCTTTATATATAAATGATCTTCCCGATGCTTTGAATAATTGCTCGATGCACATGTATGCTGACGATGTGCAGTTATATGGAAGCTGCAGCCGCAATGAACTAAGAAGCTGTATCAGCACATTAAATAACACTCTTAATGAAATATATCATTGGGCCATGCAAAATGGGTTGTGTTTAAATCCGAAAAAGTCCAAATGTCTTGTGATATCCAAGCGGTTAATAAATATGACTGAGATCCCAAAATTAGCTATTGGCAATTGCAACATCGATTACGTTGACACAGCAAAAAACTTGGGCATTACATTTAATAGCTCACTGTCTTGGAATAACCACATTAACTCGGTCATTGGAAGGCTTTATAATATGCTACGCGAATTGTGGGCAACGCAATACTTCACGCCGATAAATATCAGAATCCTTATTGCTAAAACATATTTTGGTTCTACATTACTTTATGGTTGTGAAATCTTCGCGAATTGCGACTATTCCAGCAAAAAAAGACTTAATGTCGTATTTAATATCATTACAAGATATGTGTTCGGATTACAACGTAGAGATCATGTTTCGCATTACGCCAAAAAACTGTATGGTATGACCTTTGACAATCTGCTTAAATTCGCACGATGGTTTACTTACACAAGATCATAACTACAAAATAACCTACTTATCTGTTTGAAAAAATTACTTTCACGCGCTCAAATCGGGTTAAAACAGTAATACCAAAGCGCTTTTCATGCCTAACTTCAGAGCGGCAATTTTTTATTTTTTCTACGCGTCTCTGGAACGCAATTCCTATTCAATTAAGATTGATTAATGACGTAGTGCAATTTAGAAATCAGCTTGCGATATACCTTTCCTCGTTGCAATAAAAGGATTAAAGTCATGTATCTTATTCAAAGATCTTTTGTTTTTAAGAGTTTTCGTAAATGTTTATGAAACCACTTCAGGTGATTCATTTATATGTAAAAAATAAGTATACATGCTTTCATAGATATATTTTTTGTTTCTTTTTAAGGTTTGACTGTACTTTTTGCTGTTACTTTTGAAACTTTTTGAAACTTTCTTATTTCATGTTTTAACATCAGTGTTTAATGGCTAGTGTTTTACTATAATTTATTATTACTGTATTATTATAATATTATTACTACTTAAGAACTATTAAACATTTTCATACTTTGAAGCTAGTGCTGTTATATAAGATCTTGGTCTTGTTGTGCTAGCTGGTCTAAATTAAATAAATAAATAAATAAATAAATAAATAAATAAATGGTAACTTTTTCATGAAAACCAAAAAGAGTTGACAACAGTTCTCTAGAGGTCGATGGTTTCATTTCTTGAGGAATGTAGGTTTTATTTTTTTTTTCAAAGTACCAACGATAGTGAACTTCCAAGATAAAAAAGCCTTTGCCAAAGGTAAGATTGTGAAAAATCTGTCCATACTTATGTTTCAACTTTGCTTTGGTTCGTAAATGAATGACAGCTTAGTGGAAAGAACGCGATATCAAGTGTGAAACATGTGTAGGAGTTCTAATGTGGCGAAACACTGTAGAAGCTTGTAACTAAGGCCTTTAACTCAGCCAATTCAAGCTCATTGATGTTCGCATCAATAAGTATGAGCGACTCAAATATATATGTCTCCGTGGCCCAGTGTGTAGAACAGCCGATTATGGATCCAAGCTTAGTGTGTTCAATCCTCGGTGAAAGCAAAAATATGAAAAATTCTTAAGTAGCCATTTTTTTGTTTTTATACAACCAGTGCGGCGAATTGCTGTGTTGTTGTTTTCATAAGAACCATTTCGTTACATTGATTTTACGCCCCATCTAGCTCGTCGTATTGTTGTATACGCGGCTATAAAAGTTTCACTTCAAAGATATTTTCAAAGTTGTCCCGATCAAGTGTTGTAGACTTATGGCAGCCCTATAGTAGTATATTAACAGCGAACCTGAGCAGATAATCACACATTTCACGTTTTTGGGCTGTGTCTAAACAGGTCTTGCATTTAAAAAAATTATTTACACTGCTTTAATCCCCAAGTACGGGTTTTTTTATTATCTCTTTGGGAAATTGCAGCACAACTTGAGCACATAACAGCACAATTTAAGAATTACTGAAAAAGTTAATAGTGGATTCAATTTTATATAAAAATATACCCTTTTAATTATCGAGTTCATTGCAGCACATATCTATATTGTTATTACGCAAGCGCATATTTTGTGATAACTATCAAATCTATACTGTTGATAGATATTCATAGATAATCTTTGTGATGCCTAAAAGTATGTGATAGATTTTTTTACAATGGTAAGATAAGTAATAACTGGGCTACTTAGCATTTCAACAGAAACATTCAAAGTTTCTATAAAATCCTTAGTTCAAAGGTAAAAATAGTCATAAATATAAAAACAAAATTACCTCTCACTAGATATTTTTTATTAACGCCACAAGAGATTACTAATTTAATTAAATAAAAAATCAAAAATGGTGGAGCTAAACTTATGTACGTGAAAAACTTCGTCAATTATATTTTCAAGTTCTCAATTGTCACTCATTTGTTTAATTTTGTTTTGTATTATTATTATTTTGACTACTAAATGTATAAATTTTTGAAAATCCATGACAAAATATAAAGCAATATTATGTGATTTATATAAAATTTTTCACTGTCTGTAGCTAATGATTGTTTGTGTTAGTGTATCTCGTTGCGTCACTTTTGTTGCCAGCTCAGCATTATCCTTGGCAGCATTATCCTGCTGTGATACTTTCCTTGCATAGGCAAGCAACGCACGAAATGGAACTTTTTAATGAAATTCAATGTGTTATGCAAATTTTTCTTACTATGCTGCTCCATTCTAAGTTTTATATATTAAGAGTTGCACGCACACACACTGCCATACAGCCCCACATATAAATTTGATCACACACACTGCCACACAAGCAGTTAGGCTTCCCTGCAAGCAGTTCTTGTATATATGCAGTAGCCAAAATGCAGCAACAACAACAAACATAACAAAAAAACTTTGCATCATTTGAATGCCAACTATGGAGAAAAATGGATTGTTGCAATATTTTTCTCTCTATTTTTTTATTTTTTTAATCTTTGAATTCCGAGTATCCAAAGGATTATCTAGAAATCCTACATTTTTATTTTTTTTTTTCTCTAATGTTGCTCTTAGAACTCATTTTGTTGCAAGCAACAACAAAATGTCCAAGCAACATTTCTATAGCAATTCATTCTTATACTCGTTGATTATTATTAAGTTGTTGTTAAACTTTATTTTTGTTCTTGTTACTGTTTTGGTATTATTTTCGTTGTTGTTTTTGTATATGTTGTATATGTTGCCTGTGATTCGTTGTATTTCCGCAATTATTTGCCATCATCGTCAACGGAAACTTATTCGTTCTGCAACTGCCGGCATATTACTTGCATGTGTTCCTTTGTAAGTTTTGTTCCACTTATATGTGTATGACTGGGTCTGTGAGTGGATATATGTGTGTGTTTTTGTTTCCGTGACCATGAGTGTGTGTATATGTGCGCCTTTATGTGGTAAGTTCTTTGTCATCCCTAATGGCCCATCAAAAGCACTTTCAACCTTTTAACGCTCTTACCACTTGAATTGCTTCGCATTTGTTTGCTCATCTCAAGTTTTATTGTTATTCCTGTAAATCTTGCTTATTGTTTGTCTTCCTTTTGTCCATGTTTCCTGATAATTATTATTAATTTCAATAAAATATTCTCATTCTTGTGGATATAAGATATGATATCCAGTTAGTGTTATGAAATATTTAATAAAAAAAGTAGGCAGTGAGGGTGAAAACTTACCGTGAAACGACCGAAGTGAAAACTTAAAGCCATGAAATAAGATAGCTTTTATGAATTTCCGAAGTAGCTATAGTCGACAAATCAGACGCGTTATTTATTTTTTTTAACTCTTTTTATCAATTTATGCTTTATTGAATGTATAAAGTGCTTTGTTTTAAAGTTTATATGGCCATTTCCGTGGTGGCGCACGTGACGATCGTATGACTTTAATGAGTGAGAAAAAAATTAAAAATTTAACTTACATGTTCCTTATTTTGATTTTCCAATAGCTTACTAAGTACACTATACAAGATGTAAAACCTAAGAGTTGTCAAAAGTTCTGCTCTTCGATAGAAGCCACCAAAAACGAAACGTTACGTGACAAAAAATAGAAGTGGTTTTTGACTTGAATCACAAAATTAGTAAAATTCTGTAAATGTGCACGAGTTTTCGTATAAAACTTTTTTTAGAAGGATTTGAAATAGTAAAACCATTTAAAAACCATGAAACGTTACGTGACATTTTTTCCATTGTAATTCATTTGGGTAATTTAGTAATTAGGTAATTAAGTAATTATGTGATTTAGTTATTAAAAAACAAATTTTATATATTCTGCCTGTCCTTGCCTCAACCATTTCTCATTATTTTTAGCCAATGCCTTCCATTTTTACTTAAACAAAAACGTTTACGAAACATTTACAAAACATTAACTAAAAAGAAAAATTACATTTGTGAAGCAGTCATCATGGCAAAAGAATTTATATTTAAATTGCTTAAATCCATTAAATAAAAATGTTTCTCTAAGATAATATCATTAAATAATAAGTTTTTAATAACTTTTAATTTTCGTGTCACGGTGGACTTTCCGGCGGAAATGCCCATATAAAGGGTGGTTAAATTTTAAGGGCCGATGTTGAATGTGAACCACACCTAAACGTCAAGTTTTTTTTACATTTTGTTTCACATTTCTCAATTTCAGACTAACTCAATTTGAACCATGGAAAGATACACAATCGAGCAACGCGTTAAAGTTATTCAGGCTTATTATGAAAATGGGCGTTCAAATAAAAATGCACATCGTGCACTTCGTGATTTTTTCAGTCAATTTAATTGTTCAAATGTGCGTACAATCGGAAAAATCGTGCAAAAATTTGAGCAAACCGGGTCTGTAGGAGATGTGAAAACACCAGTGCATGCTCGTACAGCTCGTACTGCAGAAAATATTGCCGCTGTTCGCGATAGTGTGGCTGAAGAGCGGTCAGGCAGTTACTGTGAATGGTGTTCGCTATCGTGAGATGATAACGAACTTTTTATGGCTCGAATTGGAAGATATAAATGTGGACGATATGTGGTTTCAACAAGACGGTGCCACTTGCCACACAGCTAACGAAACAATTGCTCTTTTGAGCGACAAATTCAATGGCCGTGTTTACTCACGTGGTGGCGATGTCAATTGGACCCCAAGATCATGTGTATTACACCGTTGGACTTCTTTCTTTGGGGTTATTTGAAAAGAAAAGGTGTACGTCGATAAGCCAGCAACAATTCAAGAGCTAAAGGATGAGATAATTCGGCACATTAACGGCATAGAACCTCACTTATGCCTCAGCGTCATCGAAAATTTGGACCATCGGATGGAGGTGTGCCGCCGAGGTCGCGGCGGCCATTTGGCCGATATTTTGTTCCATACATAATTGAACCATACCAATATTATCATAATAAAAAAAATGGCAATCACTTCCTAAATAATTTGTGTTTTATTCAAAATCAACATCGGCCTTTAAAATTTAACCACCTTTTATAATGTATTTCTAGCACTTTAGCATAAACATTTACTTAAAAACATCAAAATTACTCTTATATGTATCCAATACAATTAAACGCATGCGAAAATGACGCTAAGCTGTTGTTTTTTCCATTTATCAAATAGTTCTTAACACGGCTAAAGAAGTTTTCACTTCACAATAATATGAATTCAATTTTTTGCAATAAAATTTAATTAACTCTTAAAATTAGTTTATAAAGAATTTGTATTTACAAACATTTCATTGAACTTAACATACATGATTTTCATTGCTTGTGTCATAAATCATTTCATTATATTCTAAATGATATAAAAATCAAAGCAAAATAAAACTAAAAATGTAAATAGAATTTGTTGAAATATTTAATTATTAATTAAAATTGCATTTTAACTACTTTTCATTTAGTTTAAATGAATATTTAAACTAATTATAAAATAATGAAATAAATGCACAATTAGTTTATTTTGCATTAAATTACAAAAAAAAAGTTTGAAATTAGTTTTCAAAATTTTAAATTTTATTGAAATTTAATTTTGTTATAAGCACATACAATAAAACGAACGGATCACAAGCTGGTCGAAAATTGGTCAAAAACATGCTACGTAATTTATGAACAGCCCCTGACAACAAAACCCAACAGCACCCACAAATTGTTAGAAAAGATAGAAATATACAAAAAGCAAGAACACCTTTTTTTTTTGATTCGCACTGGAGGTAAGAAATCTTGTAAGGATACATATAGACCGTGCTAAATGCATGCTCGATTCACATTCTAGATCACAGACAGAAAGTGCCTACGTACTAAAACATACCCCCATCTCCCCCCCCCCCCCCCCCCCGTTGGCGGTTATTGGTTTCCGCTAAGCACGTTATTGGTTTTTCAGCGGAATTAACACGAAAATTAAAATGAACGCGAGTTTTTTAATTATAATATTATTTAAGTTAAACCAAAAACCGAAAGACCAGGAGGTCTAAAATAATGAAAAATTATGAAAATAATCAATAAATGACCAAAATTACATCCTGAGTCCAAAACAAAGATTGACAAAAAAAAAACAAAACTATATCTTATTGCCATGAGTTGGTTTGCGGCTACTGTCTAACCCAAGAATCTACGTGAAAAGAGATTGAGCTCTTATTTACCAAACCAAATCCACACATAACGCAGATATATAAGTATAAAAAACTTTAAAAAAAAACACCGACTACAAAATCACTACAAAGTAAAAAATAATTTTAAAATAACTTTTCCGTTTAATTTCTTGGTCATATTTGATAATTTATTATTTTATATTATTTACATTGGAAAACTTATTATTTTATTTTTTTCTAATATGTTTTATTATCATATAATAATTATAATATAATAATATAATAATTATAATAAATATAATATAATAATATTAATTTCTTTATGAATATAAAAGCTTTTAAGGTCGGCGCTAATATAATTAGACTTTTAATCAGAAGCGCCAACTTCTGCAAAGTCGTGTCAACGCCTCCATAAGATATTCTTTACGATTTTGTAACGAAATCGGATTTCGAAATTGGAAAGATTGCGAAATGTTTGTTACGATTTCGTTAAGAATATTTCGAAATCTTTCCGATTTCGCTGGTAACGATAGTCGTATGAAGGGGTTGAAACAACTTCGTAACGAAATATCGTAATGATTTCGTAACGAGTCTTAACGAAAATGTTACAAAAAAGTTACGATTTCGTTCAAACAGTTCGAAAGAAAGGGAATTTTACTCTGTTAGCATTTTAATATGTCGTACAAACAGCTGCATACCGAAATTCTATATAAATTCGTATAAAAAGAGAAACTTTTTCTTGAAAATTGTAACGATTTCTCTAATCGAGCTCGAAATAGTTACGAATATGTCGGAATTTCGACAAAATCGTCAACTATGGTTTGCTGGATAGAGAGATAAAACGAAGAATAACTCTTGCCAACAGGTATTACTTTGGGCTCAGTAGGCAATTGAGAAGCAGAGCCCTCACTCGACGAACAAAAGTCACTCTCTATAAGTCACTTATCATGCCCGTCCTGTTATATGCAGCACAAACCTGGACATTGAGCTGCTCTGATGAAAAGACTTTGGGAGCTTTCGAGAAAAAGATCATTCGCAAAATATCAACGGACCAATCTGCGTCAATAGCATGACAAGCGTCTGTTATGCAGTTTAACGCAGTCAGTAAGAGCTACTATGAATTATACTAATGAATTTTGTCTTTACAAAAATATTTTGCTTTGTTAACCGAACCATTGAGAGGGAAAAATAGTTTAATTGATTTATATAAAAATCAATTATTGGCTGTATGCTTGTTGTATTGTGGCTGCCACGCCCACTTGTCCGATTGCGTCTAAATTTTAGAAATTGTTAAGTAGTCATATACTTGACGTCTACCTTTGATTTCGTTGTTGTAGCTTTTTTATTTCGAAGATATAGCGCAAAATGTGTTCAAGTTGTAAGGGGGCTACCACGCCCACTTGTCCAAAATTTCTAAAATACTCTTTTAAACCTTTCTATACTTTATGTTAAACATGGAAAATTTTAAAAAATCCACAAAATAATTTTCTCCGTCTAACTTGTATGAAACGCAACACTGTGCGTCGCTCAGGGGTGGTATTGTATTCAGTGTGTTTGTCAACCGACTTTGATTTTTTTCAATGATTCAGAGTAGGGAGAAAGAGTGCAGCGAAAAGTTCTTAAAGAAAAATGCTAGCTGGAATATGCATTGCGGTTTTTCCATTTTTTTTTTTTGTCAAATTTTGCTCAGGTAATGATCTGCCGCCCGCCACCGCTTTACACCATTTTTGCGAAGCAGTCAGTTTTCGAAACAGTCAAACTTTGTGAATTTTATCCAGACGACTTGGACAAGAAAGACTTCCACTGAAAAGAACGAAGAAAAATTAAAAATAAGGTGTAATTATTGCCTGAGCAAGTTTTATTATACATTTCTTCAATAGGATTCGAAACCTATAAGACATTAGCGACAGCTTTGAAGATATTTCTTACTATACCTGTTTCCGCTGCGTTCTACGAAAGATCATTCAGCAAACTTAAATTGATTGAAAACGGATTTGAGATCAACCATGAGTAGGCTGTCAAATCTTGCAATTCTATCAATAAAATGTGAAACTGCCGTGACTTTAAAATACGATGATATAATATGTGAATTTGTGGCAGTTAAAACTTTTCAGTTTTCTATTCTCATGGAAAAATATATTAAATTTGCAAAGTTAAAAGAGATCGAGTAAAAAATTCCTATTTCAATTGAGATTGTCAATCTATTTCTTTTTTTATTTTTTGTAATTATTAACTCTTGATCTTTTTCAATAAATGAATTTTGTTAAAATAAAATATTTTTTGAACAAATTTTCGATCGTTTTGTCACACCCAAACTGTTGCGTCATGGGCGTCCGCCACCTTCGCTTCCCCCTAGCTATGCCACTGGTGCTAACGTTAACATTACCGAAGTTTACATTGCTGACGTTAACATTTCTGATGTTAACAGTGTTGACGCAAATTCATATTTTCTTCCTCCTATCAAAAAGTTTTCAACGCGCCTAAGAAGTTTTCATTTCAATAAAAAATCTGCTCATTTTTTTGCGAGTGTTCAAAATTTTTCTTTTATATCTTCAAATCTCTTTTAGTTGCTTTTCCAGTAAAAACTAATTCGAAAAATGTTTTTAATTTGCTACTTTTTCTAATTACTACTATTTTATTTTCATCCTCATTCAATGCACTGCACATCTGTAAAACTCTATCAATATGTAAACGCTGCATTCAACTATTGATATGTTTGCGCCCGCAGTCTGCTTATGCCTTGTGGCCACAATGGAGAAAAAAACTTGAATCTAAGCTGCTTTTTCTGGAATATAAGCCTAATTGGAAAGAAGCTGCAAGTTCACAAAAACTTGCTTGAAAACAAAAACAAAAAAAAAAGCATTTTAACAAGCCGGACGTTAATTTTTTCAAATTCCTCTATATATAACTGACTGGATGTGGGTGTGGGTGTGAGAGTGTGTGTTTTTGTTAAAATTGGCTAGTGTGTAAAAGAGTTAGACGGCAGTGGCAACTATTTATAACCACACTCACACACACATGCAGACACACACAATGCCGAAAATAAAAACCTCAATTAGCACTCTTTACGCTGAGGTTGCCAAGCGGAGCATTTGTGTGCGTTGTGTTGCATACTTTTGTGCATATTACGTGGGTGGTAGAGTGTGTGCAAGCTTTTATGATAGTTTGTTCGTATGTGTGCCTGTGGTGTGTGCAGATGCGGATGTTTGAGTGGACGTGTGGATGTGGCTTATTATGTGCCTAAATGCATGCAATGCTTTATGTGGCTGTGTTGGTTTGTTGCGGCTTTACCCTTTTGTATAGGATATTTTTTTAAATTTTTTTCGAGTTTTAAAAAATTTGTCGTGGAATTCTATAGAATTGTCTGGCAGTTTTAAATCTTTCAACAGATAAATTTCTCTTTGAAAAAAAATCTGCTGGCTTAAAAATGAAACAAAACACTAGCTCATAAGCTATCCGCATGTGTCCTTGAGAACTTCTCATTAAGGCAGTAAATTGTTATGACTCTTTAAAATGGTGACAAGTGGCTAAGGCAACCCAAACATCCCCCTGAAGTCGCCCGTTCTATGAGGCCCACTTAAAGCGTACTTTAGATGAAAATGTTACATCATGAATTCAACATCTTCTGCTCGACTTTCTGACACTTTTCATTATAATAATTTATATAATGATGACTGCTACAGCAGCTCAACTCTTTGACACACTCAGGCAAGCAGACGAGGTTCTTTAAGCACACATTCACACTAATGTCGAATGTGCGATGTACATGTGTAGGTAGATATAGCAACAAATACGCTCAAGTGTCATTTTGTCACTGACGCTAATGGCACTTCAGCTGGTCCAACTATGTGGGAGTATATGTGGGAGTATGTTTGAATGTGTGTGTATGCTTGAGTGTATTTGACTTGAAATAGTTCGTTACTTGAGTACAAGCAGCACACTTGCATTAACGCTGTCATACCTTCACACAGAAACACAAACATGCAGAAATAGAGCTCAACATAGCCGCACATAATCCACATACCTTCGCATGCTCACAAACACACACATACATACGTGTGCATAAAAATTGCACTCTTATTATATTCATATGTCAGCAGTTGCAGCTACCAGCCAGCAATGCGCCACACACGCACTTAACATTCCTTCATGCAACAACTGATCATTCTCATAATCATCATCCACAACAACATACGCAGCAGCATCATTATCATCATCACTATCATCGACATCATCCAAATGATAATCCTTAGCAGTCACATCATCATTATTGGGCACCCTCCCTCACACCACAACGCAGCCTACAATCATCCCACTATATGTCTCGTACTCGTATATGCGGCGGACGGCTTAGCGTTCGGCATGCGTTGCAATTTGCGCGTTCCAGATAATAATACCGGATTTACGTATTTAAGCCATTGTTCAATGCTCTTGGTTGTTGTTGTTGTTGTATGTTGGTTGCTAGCTGGTTGGCTGGCTGTTGGTCTGACTATTTTTGGGTCTGAAGGACTACTCTGTTCTTTACAACAGCTTAAAAGTCGTCAGTTTGCTAGATGGCACATTTTTTTACATTGTCTGCTGTGACGCGATTAAGTGCGAGTGCTTTTTTAAGCTGGTTATTAAAAGTTAGCTTAAATGTATCTTCATTTTTTAAAATAACAATATTAATGATATTTGAGGATTTGAGCTGTGTCCAACCTAATTGTCGTAGGCACGCATTGCAGACTTTGAACATGAAACACGACAGAAAACGCAAATATTTGCAAGCAAAAGTAATTTTTTTTTCAAGCTTTCCTTATCAATGTTTTTAAAGAATTACGAAAAATACGACTTTGTCTTAAGGTTTTTATAAAAATCGACTTTGAAAAAACGATTTTTTACAAAATTAACATTTTGCCTTTCAGATATTCTAAGAAAACAACACAGGTTTCTTAGCTTATCTATCTATCCTTGTTCAAAAATAAAGGTTCATTCACACTGTGAACTGGACTTAACTGTCCGATTCGAAATTTTTTGTTAGTAGGTTGCCACATGTGTCTATGACGAGGCTGCCAAATATCAGCGTCTCTCGTTGACATTTGGTAAAGTGACAGTGTTTCGTTTACAACAACTTTTTTCGTGTCTTCGATTTTTACGATGGAAGAAAAAATTTAGTAGGGTTGAATATTTAATTATACTTTTTTTAAGTTAATTAATTTTATGAAATAGTTATTTGAAAACTCATTCCATTCGTTTCTAAAAATTTATCATAAAAAGTATTAATCTAAATCACACACAGAGAATTATATCCACTGTCGCAACCGAATTGGTGCCCTACCGACTTAGTCGATTGTTGATAACTTTTAAAAAGTAATCAACACAACTACGTAGTTTCCCATAGCCTTGACTGTGGTAATCCGTTGTAAGCACTGCGCTCACGGTTTTCTGAACGAACCCCTTCATCCTTTCAACTTCCATTCAGTTAAATTAACGATCTTGTTAATTGTTTTAACCTTAACTCAATTGTGTGAACGGAGAAGTAAGTCATTTTAAGCTACATTCGATTGTATGAATGGACATGTTATCCGTTTTGACTCCCACTCGATTGTATGAACCGACCTGCCAATTATTTTGACTAAAATTTGGTTATTTTGTCTAACCCATTGATCGTTTCGACCTACACATGATTATTGACTGTAGATCATTTTGTAGGTTAAGCAATCTACACACAGTATTTCACAGTAATCATTTTTCTAAAAATAAAATCACACTAAAATAAAACACTGATGCAATAATAAATGCGTTTATGAAGTCAACCATATACACAAGAAAATTAATTATTACCCAGGGCGCAGACGTGACTATCCTCATTTTTAAATTTTGAGATAGTGCCTCAGACATATAAAAAAATGAATAGTCCCAAACAGCGAATGTATTGCCATTAAAACATAAGGAAATATTTTAAGTGTGAAAATAGTTAATGGTTTCCACATTAAGAACTAAAAAGGTTTCAACTTTTTTTATTCGATAAGCAAAAAAATTAGTATCAAAGAATGAAGTCTCCAGTAATTGATAACAAATTAAATACGGGGCGCCAGAAGTTACTATATGTTGTACTAAACCAAACATCGGTTCGTCATTGTCATATAAAGCAACCATAAACCATAAAATCCATTCATTACTTTTGAAGATATAACTGTTTTTCAACTCACAACGCGCAAATTTTTTATAAAAATTTTTCATGTTTCAGTTATTTCGTAAAAGAGTGAACCATCAAGTGTATATTATACGTATAATGCATAGTATGTAAAATAAAAATAGCGCGGTTTTTTATAAAAATTTTTCGTGTTTTGGTTATTTCGTAAAAGCGTGAACCGTCAAGTGTGCCTAATATGTAATATGTGTTATCTTCAAAAGTAATGCACAGAATTTTATGGTTAATAACACTTTTTATGGTTGATAAAACAAACACTTTCAAATCGCGGTGCCCAGGAAATTGAAATCGTGCCGAATTCCTGTATACATTTATGCAAAGCATCAGTGACCTTTTTCTTTGAATTCGTGCTTAGCAGATTCACCGAAACTGCGAAACTAAAACGTGCTTAAAAATAATAACCTAGTTGCGCAGTTTTGGTGAATCAACTAAGCACCAATTAATAGAAAGTCAATAAATCTTTGCATAAATGCATTAAGGAACTCAGCCTTTTTTTATGCATATTTAGATAGAAAGCAATTTTATTTAACTTACCTAATAATTGTTCCTCTTACAAGTTATTCAAAAAAACGACACTACAAAAACTCCATCCGGACACGTTAACAACTTTGAGAAATGAAATGCAAGCGTCTTGCAATTAAGGTCGGCTTACACAACTTCGTGTTTTTGAACGTATGTCTGTTTCACTCGCTAAGTCGGATGGTTTGACAAACTTGCAGTTGCAAGGTTGGCTGTTGAGATTGACGCAACTAAAGGGTGCGATTGATTTAATAAAATTCAAAACTCGATTGAAGCGTAAAAATAATGCTATTGACATAACTTACAATGTGGTTGTTACAATGACTAGTATTGTTCGCTTGTCTGCAATAGCTTCAGTTAGTTATTTCAGACACATTACGTTCCTTGTAGTGGCAAGGAGAGTTGAAATAAATACATTTACGCGGTTCAAGCAACTAACATGCCATATTTTCATTTCAACTGAAGAAACATTTGGAAATGAGCGGGTTGCGAAGGAACGATCATTCGCGCCAACTAACAATCAATTGTGCTTATTTCATTCGAGTTACATTAACCAAATATCAGTTGTAGCAATTTTCTTCCGATTACCGCAAATAATATTCATTTCCCGCAACCTTATGCCTATAAATTAATTTTCTGAGTGCAATAATAACTCAACTTGTTGCAATTTGCTGCAAAACCTTCTGATAGTGCATTATTTAAACCAATTGAAACTAAAGTAATTGATTGACGCGAATTGAGCAAAAAAGTAAGAGTCAATTGAAATCAGGAAAAAAGCGAACAATTCACAAAAAATTAACATTTTTTTCAGAGACCAATATCTCTTGGCTTAAGATCAGTTTTAAACAAAATTAAAACAATAGTAATAAGCAATGTTTTTTTATTATACAGGGTGTCCCGCAATTGAGTGCAACTATTTACGGAGCTGAAAGGTTATGTCGAGCTGAGTAAAAAATCATATGGGAGGGGTGGGTGTATTTTCACATTCTTAGGAGCTCAAGGGTTAATTAATATTTCACGATTTTGATTTACGTTATTGTTACTAGCAGAAATACTAACTTACATAACTTACATAACTTATTTTGAAAGCTCGTTTCAAAGGCAATGAAAACACCTTTCCATGGGTATATCAACAAACCCCACCAACTTAACCGTTACTGAGCTGTGATCGTGTGAAGATGAAATCAATCGGTCGAAATTACCAAATTTCAACTTTGTGACCAAATTTCTCAGAATTTTGCGTAATAAATGAAATTTTTCTTTTAGATGAATTTTTGAATTTATTCAATTTGCTTTTTAATGACACCAAAAACATAAACATATCTTTAAAAATAAGAAATTTGGATGTACTAAAAAAATTATACTTATTAGAAAACAATGATATTATCTACTGCATAACTAATTGTAATGTCATTATTTATCATTGTTTTCTAATGGTATAATTTTTATAGTACAGCCAACTTTTTTATTTTTAAAGATGTGTTTATGTTTTTGGTGTCATTGACAAGAAAATTGAATAAATTACAAAATTTATCTAAAAACAAATTTCATTTATTACGCGAAATTCTGAGGAATTTGTACTCAAAGTTGAAATTTGGTAGTTTCAACCGATTGATTTCATCTTTCACGAGCACAACTCGGTAACGGTTAAGTTGGTGGGGTTTGTTGATATACCCATAGAAAGGTGATATTAATGCTTTTAAAATGAGCTAACAAAATAAGTTGTATGTAAGTTAGTTTTTCGAATATACGTACGACTTAAAGCTTCGTTTTCTCGGAAGTTTATATTATTAATGTAAAAAAATTTCTTAGGTGCATATGCCTTAGAAAAAAAAGGGATTTTATGATATACCAAATTTATCGTTCCTGTAACTAATTAAGAAGAACAGTGGTAAATATGGGCATAACTCACGTGACAAAAAAAGGAACTGTGTTTTGCAATCACTCTTAGATTGTAAAAATTCAGCGAATTTTACCTTATAACCTGTTTTTGTTTTTCATTTTTAAATAATGGGAAAACAGTGAAGTTTCATAATAAACCCACTTTACCGATGAATTTTGCTTATTTAAAAATATATTGAGTTCCCAAAAAATATTTGCCGTAACTCACGCGACATAACCCATGCTACAAAATTTCCGTTAAGAAAATGTTTAATCAAAGAAGAGAGAAAAGAACTTAAGAAGAGTAACCAACATTTTAGTTCGGCCATGGTCGAAGCTTACTAGGTGTCGTGGCCTATATCTTCAGAAGACGAGGGTTTTAATATTAGTTAAGGCATTGAAATTTTAAGAATGCGAAGTTCATATATATCAGTATTTTGCTAGATAAATAAATTGAATTTCGAAACACATGAAATTTTTTTTTTTTTTTGGTTTACATTTTTGTGGAAATGCCCATATACATCCAGAAAAAAAAATCGTAAAACCAAAGAAAATGCACTTTGCCACAAAGATTTTTATTGATTAAATTGTGTCCAAAGACAAAACATCAATACGGCAAAGACACAAAAATTGTTAGATTCCCAAGAACAATATACTTTTAATCAAAAACTTAAATTCTTGTGGCAAAGACGTACGTCTTTAAGAAAGCATGGAAAAGTCGTAAAAGTAAAGAAATGTACTTTGGCACAAAGACTTTTATTCGTTACGGCAAAGATGCAGAGAATGTTAGACCCTTGATTTTAAGTACATGACTTCATGAAATTAATAGCTTCTCTCGACTTCTCTTTGCTGCTTGCGATTATTATAACAAGAACATTAAATGAAATTAAATTAAATATCAAATTAAAAATCTTACCTTGCCTGCCGTAGGGATTTGAACCCACACCAACCGATACCACCGATTGAGAAGTCAATATGCTACGTATCGAGCCAAACTCCTTCGTTACGCAGAGTGATTGATTCAATATTAAGGAGGGACATGACATTGGCGGCAGAGAAAACAGACCTTTTTTTAAAAATTCATAACTCAGTCAAAAACAATAATTTTTCCAAAATTTTTTTTATTATTGTAGAGAACTGACAAGAACAAAAATTAAAAAAAAATCTATTTTTCACTTCAACATGGTTTTATAGAGCTCCAATCTGGCGGCAGAGATAAAAATGGGGCCTCGTGGTTACAGCGCTGGGAGTTGCAAAAATTGTCCGATTTGGAAAAAAAATGACTTTTTTAAATCTTAACAAAATTGGTTATCGTATAACACGAGCTTTTTTTTAAATTTTTTTTTTTTCAATTTTTGATGATGTTCCAAATTTAAAAGTGTGTTTTTTTCGAAAAAAATATTGACTTTAAAAATTCATAAAAAATCGAAAAAAAGCTCGTGTCATACAATAGCGAATCAAGTTTAAAAAAATACAAAAAATTTCGTCAAAAAATTAACCGGCTAGTGCCGCAACCAGTACGAAAAACATGGTTTCGAGATAAACGCGTTCAAAGTTTGTGAACAAAGAAAAAAAAGGTTACCTTCAATCTGCCATGCCTGCTTCGTACTGTATGCCTTCGTTATCTTGTGTTGTGCTGTTTCTTATAGTTTTTTACAATCGTTTAGCAATTCAGGCTTCACCCTTCAAGTAGGAACGAAATAACAACCACCAAAAGTCAGGTAGCAAGTAAAACAAGTATATACCAGCTGCCGTACGTAGGTAGCGCAAAAAAAATAAATGCGCTCTCACTAATCCGGCTGTAACTTTTGAACCCGTAGGAACTTTTCCATGAAATTTTTTCTTAGAATCTTAAGAATATTTACTAAAATACAAAATTATTAAAAAAAGTCGATTTCAAAAAACTGCCAATGTCATGTAACCCCTTAATTACAACTGAAGTTATGCTGCAGCATAACACAATAATCTTTTTATAAATTTTTGCTATATAGCTATCAACAGAATGCTGTGGCATACTGCATCTGTTAATACAGCATCTGTTAACATAGCTGCAGTTATGTTAGCAAACAGTAGCAAGGATGTTTGGATCAGTTTGTAGAGCGATGGAATGGCACCAAAAATTCAATTCCGCAAATTCAATTTAAGTTCAATTCCGCACGGCGGGAAAAGAAATTTTTTTTTTCTTTTCTTTTTGTTAATGAAATGTAATACAATTTACTGGTGTGAATATTAACGTGTGTTTTTTACAAATACAATTCAATGTTGGCACTCGCACACGATTTCTTATTCTTCGTATGTAGATATGATTTTGAAGAAAACATTCCTTAAAGTAACAGACATTCTCTTTAAAACAATGAAGCTTATTTTCAAAAAAACAAAGAAAAGTTGTTGCTTTTACATACTTTTTTTCAATTCCTTGTTAACAAAGAATTAAATCGTTATAGTAAATATTTTATCTTCACGACAAAGATTGTTTCATTGATTTAGCTTCAAAAAACTTCAGTCTTTTGTTTCAATGATGCAGCACTTGCATAGTTAAAGAAGTTAAAGAAGTGTGAGAATCATTATTGCATCGATTTTTTCATTATGGTAAAGATATTTTGGTTACAGTTTTACAAGAACTATTTTTTTTTTTTTTTTATTTTTAAGGCTTTCAATTTTCTCGGTGTATCAAAAACGGGCTTAATCCATCTTTAAATAAGCTAAATATTTAAATACAGCTATATAAAAAAGTAACTTACTCTTAATAATTTATTTAAAAATTGTTTTTTTGTTTTGGAGGCCGATAAATTAAAAAGCTTTGGAATTACGGACTACTAACATATCTCTTTTTAAGCAATAGCATGTTAAGAATATGAAACGAGTACAACTTTTGAATTTGTTGGAATAGAAGCATGTTGGACTACCACAGAGCAAGAATATGTGTAGAATATGAAATGAATACAACTTTTGAATTAGCTCGAATGGAAGTAAATTTTTGCCATATGATTCCTATTGTGCGACGTTTGTTCAGTAATCGAGTGAAAAATCACTATGTTCGATGTTGAAATTTAAATTTTTCATAAAGGAAATATTCATTTCGAAGCCGTTTTGAAAGCGAGTGTGGGTTCAAAAGTAAAGGTGATTATTTTTACAAATACTTTATTTCCATCCCTAAAATCAATACTGTTTTAACTCACCTACAAAAACAATTTAACAGCAACCCCTTCAATAAAACCATTCTATCAGCTTATAGATCAAAATTCAAATAAATCTATAACCACTTCCTTCTAAGAATCATACATTGAAGAATTTTTCAGCACAGACAAACATTTTACTCTACACCATCACCACCACTCTTTTATGCACTTAAATTTCTTCTGCCAGTTGATTGATACTACTTTGAATTTGACCTTTCGACCTCAAATATTTACACTAATTCAAAACACTCGAATGATTATTGCTACAAACAGTAGAAAATAAAATAGAAAATGTCCAATCGTAAAGTAGGGACGAATGGATGAAAGAATGTTTGTTGGGTCGGTCGTATTTAAGGCTCCAACCGGACGGCGGACACTGCTTTCAAAACCAAACAAAATTGAAAACACTTTTTCAATTTAATGAGGTGCTTATTCTAAATTTACACATGTCTGCACATGAGAGACCATGAGATGGAGATGAAGATAGAGCATGTGTGAGTGAGTGAATGTGGTAAAATAGTTTGTAAAGAATAATGGCAGGATATTATGACCAACAACACCAGCAATAGCAACAACAACAACAACAACAAAAACAGTGTAAGCAAGAAAAACTACGAGAAGTAGAAAACAAAGCAAACAGCTAGATTTGTACGCTTGAAACGCAAGAACAGAGTCAATTTATTTGATGAGCTTGAAATGTTTTTGCGATGATTTCAAGATGGAGACCAGCATAAACAGTTACACAGACAGAGTGTTAAGCTAAAGATAAAAAACAAACATTAGTGCCAGAAATAAAAACAAAAAAAAAAATATATGTACACATAAAATCTTTTATTGCCAGCATAAAAATGTTCGCTATTTAAACCTTTTGAAAAAATGCGCATATTTGTTGTATAAGCATTTATTTTTGTAAGCATTAAAATCAATTTGAAAATAACGCTCGAGGTAATAATTTAGTAACAATTGTATAAAAAATAGTTCACTTACCATAACACAGACTCACATTGATTCACATTAACCAACCACATTAAACGCAATAACAATATTTTGCCAACGTGCTGTATTTTTTCCACTCTTGTCGTGTATATGTGTCTATAGCTGTGTTTTGAGTGCATTCAAAAAAAAAAAAATGTTCTCATAAGCTCACATTATGTATATTAAATAAAATAGTTTTAATACAATCTTCTCCATTCATTGACAATAATTTACACAAATATTGACACCGTTGGCGTTGTCGTAAAAATTAATTTAAAATAATTGACAAATAATGGACACCGGACACATTTTGTCCCAGCCGCATGTCACATGAATATTTTAAGTGTTTAAAAATAAATGCACGAGCACAGATACAAACACACAGGATACAGAACACAGAACAACACCAACAACAATGACAGTGTTTATTGATATGATTAAATCGACGCATCAATTAACGTTGATTTAATTGATTTATTAAAATTAAACTCGGTTTGTGTGAGCGGTTGTTTGAGTGTGTATCAACGTTTTTTGCTGCAATTCGATGGCTTGAAGCGTTGATTTTTTTTTTTGTTCATTAAAATTATTTCATTTTATTTTTGTGAGATGGACACATTGTTTCTTATTTAACAGATAGATTTTATGCTATGAAAATGTAAGATATAGTATTTTTTAGTTTCTTATTTTGACAAACTTTCCTGTAATTTCTTAACACAAAATTAACAAGGCGTATGGGTAATATGCAATTTAATTAAGGGGATAATGGTTTCAGCGTAAAAAAACACTTTTATTGTGAACTTTTTTAAGAGTATTGATTGAGCAAATTTATTCAAACCTTTTGTACATTAATAAGTATACTTTTTAAAATATTCTTTAATTTTTTATGCGGAAATATTGAAAAAGAAGCCGGTGACAGAGCTTGCCCCATACGTCTTAGAAAAATAACAATTTGCGGTGTTCACTATATCCCGGTCGGACATTATCTGAAATCAGAAACCATTAACATTTAGTTAAAGTATCATCAAATCGTTCCCCCAACGTTCTGTTATTATTTTTTTTCATTTAAAAACTTTTGGTGGCCATCAAGAGTGTAAACTGCTATTTTATTAATGCGTTTAAAAGTTGATGAGCTAAGAAAGAGAAAAAAACATTTTTTTTTTTTCAATTTACACAGAATCATCGAGTCCAGCTCAATGTTGTAGACTCCCTGCAGCAGCTTCGATTTCCTCAGCCTCTTTTTCTCAAGTCTTTGTTTTATCCTGGCTTCTTTGCTCTGCTACTCAGCTTGGATCTCGGCCCTGTCAATGCGATTGCTGTCCTCCAATCTTGCGTATTCATGAGCGCTTGGGGGGCCGACGGTGATGCTCATATCCGACAGAAGTGTGAGAAAAGATCCAGCGCCTTCGTTGAAAGTGCATGCAAATACATAGGATGCAAATTCAACAATTTGTTCGCTGCCAGATAATTTTTTCGGTGCAATTCTCCAAATTAGCTGGTTCAAACTTTCGTTGGCATTTTGAGTAAAACCTCCAGGACACCTTTACAGAAGTGCATCTTCACTCAAATCTTCGTTAATGGGTTTGATCGCTTGAAAGACATATTCTGGAAGTGGAGTGTAATTATGCCTGAAATTTTCCTCTCCTCTTGTGGCCAAAGCTTTTTGATATAGACACTACGAGTTCTCACCGCTCGGGCACTTATCGTGTTCAGGGTTATCGTCTGTTGACCGCTGGTGGTAGAATGTTGCCCAGATTGCATTTTTCATTTCTTCTATCGAGTTACTATTATGCCTTATTGCTGCTGCATAGTATCGACTCAAATTAATGATGCCTTTTCCGGTGAGTTTTCCATTGCCGCCGAGTACTTTATTTCGCCGTATTTTACCAGCATTTTTCCTGTTTTCACAACTTCGTCTTCTACAGTATTTTTTACAAAATCACGTAGACGTTTCCCCGTTCTTTTCTGCTCGTGACCTACACATTCTTTTTTGTTTAAAGTAAAATTTTCACCGTAAGGTTCAGCTTTCACTAAGTTAGCGTAAGTTTTACTGTCACCGTTTCCGATATAGTGACTGATCTTTGCTCCGTAATTTTCTTCTGAGCGGCGAAACATTTCGATAACAGCGTTAATTTCAATGTTACCTGACGGTCCGGTGTGATTGGCTTGGCATTCATTATTTTAAACGAGTTCTTCGTGCCACTCTTCACACTCAACAGTATTTAATTTTTTTCGCCATAATTTGCAAAGCTGACAGTGCAAACTATCAATGAAAATATTAATAACTTTTCCAGACAAATATTCAAACAAGGAAGTGACGCCAAATAAGGAGCTGAAGCCTTGCTTCTGCCACGTGCCGCCGCCAAAAACGGTCAAAGTCTAAGACTCCGAATTTGTTTTTCTTCAATCGTTGCGATTGTTGATAAAAGTGCGATGGTTGAGAAAACACGCAAAAAATCGATGACTGTGTAATGTTTTTCAACGTCTTCCGGCACACTCGGCGGAAGTTAAGGACTTACCTATCTTTACTAAATAAAATATTCTCGAAACAGAAACGAATGTACAAAAGGCCAAGCATTGCCTTTGTATACGTAAGAAGATCGCTCGACAAAGAAAGGAATTTGGGGTCAACAAAAGAGCACGAGGGTCAGCAACCAGGCAAGCGCGCCGCGCAGGTATGTGAAATCGACGTTCGAGGTACACTTACTTAAAAATGCATATATCATATCCGTAAGTTTTACTCGGATCGCCTTCAAATTTGGACACAATATTTTTGAGATGTTGTGCATTCATATAATAAAATAAAAAGAAATGGTACGCACCGAATATCCACAGATTAAGAATAACTACATTAATTTGTACATAATAACTTCTTTAAGTTCCGTTAGTGTTTTTCATATGTAACAATAACCAATTCCTGTTCGATTATTACACTAAACATCATTGGCGTAGCTAGTTTTTGGTTCTGGGAGCGTCCGTAAAAATATAACCTTAAGAAAATTTTATTTTGAATGCCCAACATTCAGGGTGTGAAAAATGTGTAGACGATTAATGAATCCAATCAGTAGCGGATCTAGAATTCGCCAGAGGGGGACAGGCTAAGACAGCAAAAAAAAACAAAACCTAAAATGAAAATTCTCAATTCAATTCAATTCAATTCAATTCATTTGTGATTCCATGTCAAATCGGACGCTTTTTGAAACTCACATATTTGTATAAATTTCTTACTTTGCACGTCGATAATACTTAAAAAAATTTTGCATATATTTTTTTAATTGTTTTTGTTTTTTTTTTTTTTGCTTATGCAGATTATGCATAGTGAAAAATTAAAATAACAAACGAAACTTGCTAAATATATGCTCATTAGAGTGGTTCTTATTTATATGAAGCAAACATTTTTAATCTGATGCTTACGAGCACACCGGGGTTATGTTCCTTAACATGAGCGAGGTAAACTGTGAAATTTTCAGGAAAAAATATTGATATTTAAACGTGCCGCATGCGACCTCTTGAAAATCTGATTTATATGGGAAAATAGTGCGGTTTTTCCAAAAAAAAAAAATCTCAATTACATTTTGTTAGGCTCAAATTTTCAAAAACCTGGTACGCACTTCATTTTTTTATTTAATTTTTCACTGAAATGAGTCATCAAACATGAAAATCAGAGTAAAATAAGCAGAGTTATGATTATTTGCTTTTGGGAAAAAATCTCATTTTTTTTTGTTGTATTAAAAAAATCGCGAAAATCCAAATTTTAAAAAAAATTTGTGAAATATCATGGAAATATTTTTTAAAACTATATCTAATACAGATAAAAAAAAAGGTGTGATTATGTTTAATAATTTGATCGTTACGAAATTTTATGTTAGAAGCATGCCTTTTTTGAAATTGCGAGTATTTTTATGAAAAAAATTCCCAAAAACCCAAAAATATTAATTTTGAAAAAACCAAACAAGAAATTAATTAAAAATAATTTTGAAACATTTTGTGCAAAAAAACCTCAAAAACCAAAAATCGAATCAAAAGTTACAGCTGTTGAAACTGGACTTTTTTTTTTCAAAAATCCTCAACCCATTAGTGACGAGCGTTCAACAAAATTTTATTTTTCAAAATTGTTTGAGGTCGACGAAGTGGATTGATTTATAATTTTTATTAAAAATTAAGAGGGCGAATGCCTCTGCATACATGAAACATTCATCATTAATGTAAATAATGAGCTCTTCTAATAATTAAAGAGGCCTTTTCTGGCATATCGAACACAGAAAAAACCATAAAAAAATCAAAAAACAAAGATTCCTTACTTGAAATGACTTCAATAATTCCTAAAAATATACAGTCACACAGAAAAGTATACTTGCCCCCTCTCCCCCTCCCTCCCCCCAATATGTAATTTTAAACAAACAATACATTTCTAATCTAAGCAAACTTCGCACTTACAAGTGCAATGACACATCTGTTCAGTCAAACAAAATATTGGCTTATTAATTTCGCGTTTGTTTTTTACAGACAAATGAAACGCATATTGCAACACAGATACGTACGATGCAAGCAAAGTACCGCTACAGATTTTAAAAATGATTTAAAAAAATAAAATACGAATTTAAATCTGCTTCAGCTTCATTTGTTTTTCAACTGAAGAAGTTTGCGGTCATCTGTTTTTCAGTAAAAATGAATCCAGAAACATAGGAAGTTTGTCTTGAAGTACGAGAGCAAATCATAACATTTACATTAAGGAAAAGAATTCTTTGAACTTTATTGCAAAAAGTATTGGTCGTGTTAAGTCAACAGTACAAACAATAATAAAAATACAATTCTGAATCGCAATCGTTAGCTAGCAAAGCTAGAAGTGGTCGTCCACCTAAAATTTCTCAAAAAGATAATCGATATATAAGACGTGCTGTAGTTATAAATCCAAAACAACAGCTGTAGAAGTTCGAAACATCTCGGAAACCAATCACAGTGTTAATGTACATTAATAAAAAGAAGCGAGTCGACTTTGCATTACTGTATACCGACAAACTGACGGATTTCTGGACAAATGTGTTGTTCAGCGACGAGAGTAAGTACAATTTATTTGGTTGCGATGGCAAACAAAAAATATGGCGCAAATCGAAAAAAAACACCAACCGAAAAGTCTTATCCCAACTGTGACGCATGGCGGAGGTTCAGTCATGGTATAAGGCTGTATTTCGTCGAATGAAATCGGAAAACTACAACTTGTGGAAACAAATATGTGAACGGTTTGTTTATTTGAATAACTTATTTATTTGAGTAGGGTCTGAGTGGTGCATAGTAATTTCCAGGACTACAAACCCAATAACGTAAAGCAAACAACCCATATTATCAAAGAATAGTTTCTTTATAACATGCCAAAACAACTCCATTCGCCACAACAGTCCCCTGACATCAACCCTATAGAGCGCACTTGTGGGATGAATTTGAACGCCGCATAAGTCAAAAAAACAATAACGGCTGAAACAACAAAAAAAACTCGTATTTTTCATGAACAATCAATTAATGGCAGTAGTAGAAGCAGAAAGAAGTCTGGCTAAATACTTAATAAACTTAATAATCTGTAAATATTTAATTAAACTAAATTTAAGTACATTTTCTTAAAGAGTAGGGTAAGTGAACCGATTGTGGACATTATCCGGTTGTGTGCACCCCTGTACAACTTTTGATAGTGAGAAGATGCAGCAGATCTGATAATTGTCGTTTGTGCGCAATGTCAGCACAATGTTTTAGTGCTGACACTGAAGCGAAGACATGCATATGCGTAGTAGCTACAGTCGATAATATCTTTTAATGTGTGATAATCAACAGTGATCTAATTGTTTATTGTGTTCAGAGTGCGATAAATTGAGGTGAATTATTACAGAAAGGTTAGTATAATGCAGGGCTGTTAATTTCGCTCACTTGTTGAGCGCGCCCACTTTTTCCAAAATCTTGAGCGCGCTCCAAAACTGAGCTTACCCACTTTTTAAAAATGAAAAAAATGAAAGCTTCAAAAAACTTTTGAAAAAATATTTTTCAAAACCGATTTTTCTCAACCGATTTTGATGATTTTGTTTTGATGATGGCGTCGGAAAATATTCGGCATAAATACCCTTAATATATTTTCTTTCCTTTACTTTCATAAAGTGAGTGCAGGTGAGCCGTTCAGAATTTGAGTGCGCTCACTTTTTCCACAAAACTCAGCGCGCTCAAAAAGTGAGCACCTCACTTTTTTCAAAAAACTGAGCGCGTTCACAAAAAGTGAGCTATTAACAGCCTTGGTGTAATGTATATTTCCGAAGAAAATTCAATATACTTTGTGATTTTATATTATTTCGATCAAAATGCTTGTACCGAATTTCCTAGTTGTTGACACCAAAATTTTTCAGGTTGTGAGCACATAATTATTTCGGCTTAAAGGGTGTGTTTAGCTAATAAACTGTCAAATATCGTTGTTTATGTTAACAACAACCCCCTCTCCTTCCCGCGACTTATTATAACCCTGACGAAAACGATAAAACTAAAAAGAGTCCTCCCATAATCCCCTTACAGTCGTCAGGCGGACTATTTTGTGGTGCCACAACTGGTTAAAAAAAACTGTTTTCTTCAAAATGTATTACTCCATACAAAGTTTGATAATTTTTTCATTTTGGTGGAATCAAATTAACTCTCTCACCAGTAGTTACCTAAGGTCTCTCTACCTTCCCATTGATATATAAATGTCTGCATAAATATTAACTTGGTCGAAAGTTATGGCTGAAATAGCCAACTGTGCCCACAACCGGATAAGCTCCCTTAAGTATACTTTTCTGTGCTGTTAAATTTATTGTTTGTGTTTTATGCAATATTGAAATATTTTATTTTGCATTTGAAGCACGGATTAAATATTTATTTTTTTTTTTTTTTTTTGTATATTCACTTTTTTAAAAAAAAGCCAATACTTATTTGCAAGCGGTTTTTGTGAGGGGTATGTATAGTTTTCTGTGTGACTGTATATCTGATTTTCTTTGGTAAAATTTTGGAAATCCAGGGCTGCCAAAATATTACTTACTTACTTACTTACTTAGGTGGCCATAACAACTCCTATTCGGGTTTCGGCCGACCTCATCAGCTCTCGCCAGGTGACTCTACTTTGCGCGCGCCTCTCCAATCGGATACACTAAGTGCGGTTAGGGCTTCCTCGGCCTGGTCCATCCATCGGAGGCATGGTCTCCATCGTCGTCGTTGACCAGCGACCCTCGCCTCGAGCACCTTTTTCGCTGGAGCTTCATCGTTCATACGATGGACATGACCCAGCCAGCGTAGTCGCTGCACAGTTATACGCCGAACTACGTCAATGTCATCGTAGAGCTCATACAGCTCGTGGTTCATTCGGATGCGACAGTCATCGCCGACTCGAACAGGACCGAAGATTTTGCGAAGAACTTTTCTCTCGAACACCCCCAGAGCGGCTGCATCAGTTTACGAAACTACACATGCCTCAGCGCCATAAAGCAGCACATTTAGAACGAGCGTCTTGTAGAGTGTTAGTTTTGTTGATCGAGAGAGGGCTCTGAAACTTAGTTGCTTACTGAGCCCGTAGTAGCAACTACTAGCAATTATTGTTCTTCGCTTTATCTCTTGCCAAAATATATTTATATAAATGCTAAAATATATTTAAAAAATTAAAATATATCCCAAAATATATATTAAAATGGGTAAAATTTTAGTTAAAATTTGTGAGTTGTTACGGTTTAATTTCAATTTTTTTAAATGGTTAAATCGTTTTTACATACTCTACAAAGTTTTGTAGCTTTTGATAATGAAAAGACTTTTCCGTTTTGTGCAACATCTGCCGTTACGCATTGTAATATATTGGCTCCATTAGTGTTTTTTATCTTTATTAACGATAAGACATCTTTGTTTGTACACTGTAATTGTCTGGTTTTCGCTGATGACCTCAAGATCTTCTTAAAAATTGAGAATGAGTCTGATATTGTTCTTCTTCAGAGTAAAGTAAATAAATTTTACAATTGGTGTATTCGGATTAATCTACATCTAAACTTGAATAAATGCGTTTTTCTGTCTTTTTCTAAGTCCATTAGTCATCTGTCTTCCTCTTATGATCTATTGAACTCTGCTCTATTGGCTGTCTGTCAGCATAAAGACCTTGGAATAGTATTTAATTCGAAGTTTACTTTTTGTGCTCATTTGGATTCCATTATACTGGCTTATAAAGAGTAATGGTTAATCTTTTAGAGATACTTACACACTTAAGGCTTTATTTACTAGTCTTGTTCCTTCAAGAGCTTAATATGCCTCAGTTATATGGAATCCATTATTCCTGGAAAGGTCCAGAGATCTTTTACTAGGTTCACTTTATAAAAAAAAAAAAACAAAACGAAATGGCCATTTCAGCCCTTGAAAGGACTTTGACCGAGCTTCTTATGATAAATTGTGTTGTGCGTGTTGTGAAATGTTTGAACACAAATTCTCGAGAACTGGACCTTCTCCGAACAGCTTTTGCTCTCAAGAAGCTTTTCATGGCAGTTTTTACTTTCTGAGGTTAGTCATTGCCTGCAGAGAGGTGACGACCGAACAGAAAAATTAACTGAATTGAAAAAACTTCCTGTGTCAGGTGGGAATTAAACCAGGACTCTCTGGCGTATGGGCCACTCACTCTACAAAATGCGCCACGGCCGCCACACTACATGCTCACTTTATTCACCTTTAATTTTGAAATTGTTTTTCCGCCATTGATCGTTGCGTTCTGATTGGTTTTAGAACCTTAGAAATTAGAAGACAAACTTGATCGTTACTGTTCTAATTCCAAAGCTTTGGCTAAAAACATGTTACAGAATTTATGAATAGCTCCTAATGCACTGGAAGAGTACTTTCCGTCAATCAAAACGTGATAATTTTGGTTAAGTGTTTTCCATCAGGGGACAGCCAGGTAGCATTATGAATATCAAGATGCTTGAATCTATGGCCATGTTTCGTGCTGCGACAAAGTCAATCAGTTTTATTGTGCTTCTCAGCATCGACGTTGTAATAGATATCATAGGATGCTTGCCGAAAGCAACTCTGTCCCGTCCATTGCATTTTTTGGATTGCAGTGATATCAGCTTTACAGCTTTCCAAGATATCATTCAGTTAGATGGAGGCAACATTTCAATTAAGAGTTCAGATATTGCAGGTGCATATCCACAAATAATTATAATTTTTTCGTTTGCGGTAGTCTTCGTCAAATTTTTAGGTACTTAAAATCATATTCTTATATTGTTTCACTGCAATAATTTTTTTAAATGGTGGGCTTCAAGCCCAACGCACAACCTTTTTAAGCCTAGGAGGCCCACCGCCAAGGTTAGTGGTCAAACTGACGGCTACCAGTTTGGTGTTGCCAGGAAACATAACAAGAAGATTTGAGCTGACTTGAGACGATTTCGCAAACTTCGCCATGTTAAGGCCGTCAGACACGTTGCTATGTGGAGGCTTGTAGTTTGTTACCAGAAAACAATATAGTATGCGTAAAAGCATAAAAATATCTCCAACTATTTACTGCTTTAGTTTTTAGCTAATAGAAAATAAATGTTTATATAAGCTATATAATATTAATACAAAAGCTTCCTTATCCTAGTAGAGATATTTATTTATAAAATACAATTAAAGTTTACTCCTGATTGTTGCCAAACAAATGCACGATTTTCAGATAAGATAAATATTTCATCAGTAATAAATAATAGAACATTTCAAATAGCTTAATATTCTCCAACTTATGCAATCGACAGATAGATCCTTTACGATTAATAATTTTAGTCAATGATTTAAATATTGCCATGATTGATTTCAATTAAATAAACATGCGTTTGAATTACTATTGATGCTTATTATGATGATTTCTGCTCCATGCTCTGGACGATTGTGTTGAATGAATGTTTATTTTAATTAAAGTAAATTTCCTGCCATGCATTGGAAACCAGAACTTAAACCGTAACGCACATATATACGCCCATGAAAATGCACACATAGATCGCTGAGTACTTGTGCGTGCTTGTGTGTGCTTGTTGAACAATCTGTGGATGCTTATCTTTTAATTATACTAAGTAAAATAAATACAGATACATCAAAATGCAGTACAAGCATGCACACACACACCCACACATATCAGCCAATCAGACAGATGCATATTAATGCAAACATATAATAATAAATAGGCACGCATGCAAATATGCACAAAGACATAAGCGTACCAAACTGATATACTCTGAAGCAACAACAAAAGCAGCAGCAACAACAATAAAACAACAATGCACTCCTACACAATATGTAATGAATATCTGATTAAGGCAGCTCAGCAGAAGAAGCAATAATTATTGCAATATGGCTACAAACTGTATGTGACCCGAATACTTAATGCTGCCACAGAAGGATTAGAGTAAGAGCAATAGCAGCAGCAGCAGCAGCAGCTGGAGTTACAGTGATGATTGTGGCAGCGATTGTGGCAGCAAATTAAATTCAAGACAATCTCAGCTAGTAGCTTGAAGGTGATGCTGCAGCATCCTTTAACCTAAAGTCGATTAAACTGAACAGCCAGTAAAACCTTCAATTGCAGCGTATGTTGATCTATGCACTTGCTTGATATGCGTTGCCTAAATGTATGCAACGGCTAAATGAAGTTATTATATATGTAAAGCTCTGCTTCTGATGCGGCTACTGTATTGTGCCGCTGCACAGTGGGTTGAATGGGAACAAAAATACCAAATAAAAAAGGTAGTTATTTGAAACAATTGGTAGGAACAATATAAATATCCGTACTAATAATGAAAATGAAAAATCAACATTCATTGATTTTTAAGCTGCAAGTCCACTTTTTTCAGTAGAGTTTAAAAATAAAAAAAAATAAAAACTGTATCCTAAGCCGAACCACCAAACTCTTGGCTGATAATCCGTCCGCTTAGACCGCGGATCCATATGAGTCTGATGTATTAAAGAATGAGCCATAAGAGAGTCTCATGTATGAAGGTTTTATGAGCGCTCATAATTATGAATCTAAAAAGAGTCTTAACCATGAAGGTCTTATGAGCGCTCATAATAATGACTGAGAAAAGAGTCTTGTAAGGCTCCTTTATAATCAAATTATGAGCGTTCCTAAAATCGTCATAGTTCAGACTCTTTTTTTAGTCCCAACTTTGAAGAATTTAGGTGTGCACATCAGTATGATTCGGAGTTACTTTATCAGTAATTAAAGCTTTTTTATACAATTTTTGTAGAACATCACAGATTAAAATTTTACCTAAATATAACTTCCAACCAAGCAATAACCAACTCAACTTGAAAAGACTTTGCATAAAGGCCTCTGCCCACTTACGGCACGTAATGAAACGAAACCAGTTGCTTGTTGCTCAACATGAAAAGGCCGTGTTTAAAAGTAATTATTCATGCTTTCCTTGAAAAAGCCTTGAAAATTAAATTTTCTTGTATAATTTTTTTTATATAAAGATTTTTACTCAAGCTTGGATTTTTTTAGATAAACAAAGTTCCAGTTTGTTAAACAATAACATTAGAAATTCCTGAATTAAATAAAAAAGCATTCCCTATGATAAAAAAAAAAATTAAAAAATCTTTGTCTGAGCCCGGGATTGAACCGCGGATCTATCGGTAAATTAACTTTTTCCTTAAACGACAGGGCTATTGATGCATTTTATTGCTTCAAAATTAAGGGCATAGATTAAATGATTGCAATCGAGACCTTTATAAAATTTCCTTATAGGAATTCAAAGCATCTAGTAATTAAGTTCCAATATCCCACGAGCAGACTCTTGAATAGACTAGTGGGTAGAGCGTAAGGATGTCGATAAAAAGATCCGGGTTTAATCCGCTCTGGGTGTAGCCATAGTAAATATACAAAAATATTCAAAAGTTCTTTTCTAAATAAAATAAAATGATGAAACGTATGAGATGAGATAAGAAAAAAAACTATTACATTTTTTTCAGTTTCCGAGTTCCTAAATAAGCCTGAATAAAAACCTGAAATCAAACTTTATATAAGTTCTTCTATAATGGAGATTATACGCCCTTTTCCCTTGCATATACCTTTTATAAAACTAGTTTCAAGGATTGTTTAAGGAAGTTTAAATTCTCCTTCCTACAAAAACTCTTTATACAAAGCTTTACTCAAGGCTAATTTGGGTGATATAATTACCTCGGAACTCCTATTATACATAGAATGATGATTTTAATACCATAATATGAACACACTTTGGCCTTGAAGCTGACATATAAAAAATGCTTATGAAATAATTTCTTCATATTAAATCTTTTATCAAAAAGTTATTACATTTTTTTTTTGTTCAAAACGTGATATTTAGCAACATTAAAACTATTTTTTATAAAAAGCAGTGAGCTGCAGTCATAATTTCTTTTCTAGAGCACATTTTAACTAGTTGTTTAAACATAAATACTTTTAGCATTGTTTAAACATAAGGCTTTTTTGCTTGAAGCCTCTTCAAAATTTGAATTTTGAGAATTTTGCTGAATTTTGCTGACTTTGAGATCAAATATCTCTAGTGGGCACGGGTTAAAAAATTTGAAATTTATTCACAATATTATACAAAAATAAAATATACAAATATATAAAAAAAAGAAATGGCCATTTCAGCCCTTGAAAGGACTTGAAAGGACTTTGACCGAACTTTTGAGCAGTACGCGTTGGGGTATAATAAAAAAAACAAGTATGCAGAAATAATACCTTTCAGGACAACTTTCAACCAAGAGAGTTTCAAAAATAGTGATGTCAGAAACGTAGGCGATTTGACATGGAATCACAGATATAAGGGTGGTCGTTATATGGCTTTTTTCAAATTTCAATGACGAATGGTTGTTGATTGGATGTCAAAAAATATCAAAAAAACTACTTGTGGCTGCCGTGGCGCAGTTGGTAGAGTGTGTAGCCCATACGGCAGAGAACCCTGGTTCAATTCCCACCCGACACAGAAAGTTTTTCAATTGAATTAATTTTCTGTTCGGCCGTCACCTCTCTGAAGACTGCAATGAAAAGCTTTTTGAGAACATAAGCCGTTCGGAGTCGACATAAAACTTGTTCGTCGAACGTTGACGTTTCGTCGCCGGTTAGTGTGCATAAATACATAAGAGCACAGGGTAGTTATATTTTGTAGTTTCGTTACGTGCCATAAGTGGGCAGAAGCCTTAAAAAAGATTATATAAGCTTTGCTCGAATTAAGCTTTTCAAAAATCCTGAAAATTAAATTTTCTTGTTTCATTTCCTTTATAAAATTTGATTTAATGATATACTTAAGGAAGTATTCAAGAAAATTTTTATTTAACTATTAATCCTTATATAAAGCTTTATTTAAAGGATACATGTTTAGGAAGTATTCATTAAGATTTTACTCAAATATAATTCCTTACATAAAACTTTATTCAATAATACGTTGGATAAAGTATTCGAGATGATTTTTACTCAAGTATACTTCCTTACATAAAGCTTTATTCGATGATAGATTACTAGGAAGTATTCAAGAAATCCCTATATAAATCATTTATGAAATTTTGCTCAAGGAAATTCAAAGAAATTGGTCATAAGGTTTCAACGTTATTCAAGCAAATTCCTGAATAAATGAGTGGATAGTGTTTGCTAGTGCCGATTCAAAAGTTCTAAGCTCAATCCACGATGGATGACCATGGTAAATATAAAAAAAAATGCCGATTTAAAAGTTCCAAGCTCAATCCACGCTGGATGACCATGGTAAATATAAAAAGAATTTTTAAATGTATAAAATTTCTATTCTTAAACAAAAGTTAATGTACTTACAGAAATAATAACAATAAATAAAATATCATTTTGTTGACAATTTTCGAGTTGCAGAATAAGACTTGAATAAAAAGCAGAAGCAAAGCTTAGACTTTCATTTCAATGGTCGTCAGTTCGAAGTCTTCGAGGGAGGAAATTTATGAATTATGAAAGCATAATGTAAATAAAAATTATAAATGTATCAATGAACTTCCAGGTTAACAAATATAATAAAAATACAACGGTAAAATTTAAGCTCTCCAATTTAGTTCTTACACTGACAATGTTAAACATTTTTTTATAAACATTTTGAAAGAATTCATAAAATCCGCATAATTCAGACTCTAATATGAATCATATTTCGAACTCAGATCAGAGTGTCCTTGCATGAAGGGAAACACACTCATAAATATGAGTCTTGAACGACTTTTAAAAGAGTCTTAATATTTGTTTTATATTTTATTATATAGAAAAGAATAATTTTTATTATTTATTGATCAGAAAAAACTGTTAAATATGACTTTTATAAGACTCTGAAAACACTCATAATTCCGACTCTTAAAATGGGCATATTTTGGACTCTATTAGGACTTTAAATAACAAAAATTAGTATTCAGAAAAGTGTGCTCTTACAGAAAAAGAAACATGCTCATATCAGAGTCTTAAATGAGCTCGTTATAAGCGCTCAGGCTCATTAATATGAGTCTTGAAAGAGTCATAAAAGACTCTTCATTTTTACAGAGTTAAATATTTTTTAAAGGCTTATTTATTTTTGATTTTTATGAAAAGTTTTCGATTCAAAACAATTCATTGTGGTTTTGACATTAGTTTAATGAAAGAAGTTTTTCAAGTGAAATTGAAGATAGTTTCAAGCATTTGACTTTTTCTTTTCAAAGGTGTAAAAAAGTGTAAATAAAACCGTTGAAGTAATTTCAAAACCAATTCGAGCGGTTACGGAAGCAGACCTAAAAACTTCGAACAGTTTAAAAGAATATAGAAGAAATTAGTGTCCTCGATTTTAAACATTTTTTATTTACTTTGGGTTCGGCTTTCAGTTCTTTAAATCTTTTTTGCATCTTTTCATAAAAATAAGAGTTACGCCACTTTTAACATTTTTTACTTTTTTGAAAAATTTATATGGAAAATCGCATTTAAAAGTTTTTAAAAACAAACAAAACCTAGCAAGACGCACGTCTTGTCAATAAAATAAATTATTTTTTTCATTATAATTTAATTATTATATTATTATTATTATTATTATTATTATTATTATTATTATTATTATTATTATTATTATTATTATTATTATTATTATTATTATTATTATTATTATTATTATTATTATTATTACTATTATTATTATTATTATTATTATTATTATTATTATTATTATTATTATTATTATTATTATTATTATTATTATTATTATTATTATTATTATTATTATTATTATTATTATTATTATTATTATTATTATTATTATTATTATTATTATTATTATTATTATTATTATTATTATTATTATTATTATTATTATTATTATTATTATTATTATTATTATTATTATTATTATTATTATTATTATTATTATTATTATTATTATTATTATTATTATTATTATTATTATTATTATTATTATTATTATTATTATTATTATTATTATTATTATTATTATTATTATTATTATTATTATTATTATTATTATTATTATTATTATTATTATTATTATTATTATTATTATTATTATTATTATTATTATTATTATTATTATTATTATTATTATTATTAATAGGTGCCTTTATTCTACTAGAACACTAAGAACATAGTTCTTCTAAAGCACAAAAATCAATGACAAATTATTGATTACAGTAATTAATAATTAATTTAGAATTTCAACTTAAACTTAACTTAAAATTAATAAAAGGTTTAAAAAGATATAACAAAATTTAATTACTAAACAGAAGAAAAAAAAGAATACATATAAGAAGCAAGATGATGAGAAAGAGATTGAGATAGAGCATAAGAAAGAGATGAAAGAGAACTGACCATTTATTAAGAATTAGACGATGAAAAATGCCTTTTTATTGAAATTTTGAAAAGCGTTATGGACTGGATCGATTTTAATTGACTAGGTAATGAATTCCAAATTCGTATGGCGTTAATAAAAAATAGTCTTGTGGAGTTAAGGTAGTTAAAAGTTGGCAAAATTAGTGCTTGGCTGCTAAGCGATCTACTAAATTGTAGCTTATCAAATAAGCTTATGTAAGAATATGCAATTTTTGATATTAGAGTAAGTTGATATGTCGCATCCAAGTATACAGGTTTTTAACTCAGCTAAATGATCGAACCTACGTAACCCATAGACATAACGTGTAGCATGATTAAAAGCGATTTGCAATTTAAGCTGGGACCGTGAGTCCAACTTACTATATACAAGATCAGAATACGATATGATAGGAACAATTAGCTGAATCACAAGATTACGCCTTATACGTATACCCATGGGAGTGTACTCAGGCGACATTCTAAGATTTCGTAAAATAAAATATATTTTTCGATCTACACCGTTGATGTGATCTGTACATGTGAGAGAAGCATTAACATGAAATCCAAGATTAACAACACTATTAACAATTTGTACAATGTTATTATCCATTAATACTTCAGAAATTGAGCTAGGGTTAATTCTAACTTTAGCGATAGGCAACACATAGGACTTTAAGACATTAAGATGGAGACTATTATTCATAGCCCATAGGCTTATACTGTGAAGATCTTCATTAAACTTACAGACTAGATCTTCCATAAGATTTGTTTTGCCAGACAAATAAATCTGCACATCATCAGCATAAGCGTGCATTGTTGAATAGGTGCAGCAGCGAAAAATGTCATTCACAAATATGGAGAACAGCAGAGGACCAAGAACCGATCCCTGGGACACACCGCAGCAAACAGCTCTGTAATTAGAAAAATTGGTGCCAACCTTTACCTTTTGTTTTCTATCTGCCAAATAACTACTTACAAGGCGAATAGCGCTGTCACAAAACCCAAACAGGTATTTTAATTTTTGACATAAAAGCTCATGGCTTACAGTGTCGAAAGCTTTAGAAAAGTCGAGCAAACACAATAGAGTTAATTGGCTATCATCATAAGGGGACCTAATATCATCCAATACTTTAAGCATTGCAGTAGAGCAACTGTGGCCTGCGCGAAAACCTGATTGGAACATAGACAAAAGGTTATTTTGACATAGGAACGACGATATTTGGTTAGCCATAAGAGATTCACATACTTTGGACAGGGAAGAAAAGATACTTATAGGCCTAAAGTCTTTTGTCTCGCAAGCTCCATTTTTTTTTTTGCTACCGTTTCATGTTTGTTTATCTACAATGCAAAGATTCTTTAAGTTATTCCAGAGTACTTTAGGTGGAAGAGATGTCTTCAGTTTAGCAGCGCAGTACTTAATTTTTGATTGCCTTATTATAGCAATTGAGGCATTCCTAGCACATCTATAGCTTTCCCATTTCTCAGGTGAAAGATTTTTTTCTCCAAATGCTCCGCAATATATTCCGTTTTTTTATGGCAAGCTGAACACGATTGGTGAACCACGGACAAAACGTATTTGTTACATTTACGGTTTTAAGAGGAACATGATTAACAAATAATTCATTTATTGCACTTGAAAGTAACGATACCTTATCATCAATATTAGGACAAAACCAAACATCATTTATAAAACCACCACATATATAAAGTTATAATAATAATATAATTATATTATTTAATTTTCATTATATCATTAAAATTTTTTTTTTAATTTTCACAACTTTACTAACTTGCAACTGAAACAATATTTTTCTGAAAGTAAAGCTTTTTTTGGAAGTTACACAAATTTTGTGTTGGATCTTTCAAAATCGTGTTCAATGGAATGTTTTTTAATGTTTAAAGACATGAAGAATAGTTATTCAAAAACGTAAAACATTGGACATCTATAAAATATAAATGTAGATCTATCTATAAAAACTTGACTATGCACTTTGTTACCATACCATCTCAAAAATGTTAAAAATTCCATTTTTAAAAGCAATTGTGAAATAATTATTACACTTAGTACACGAAATGTGTTAAAATTTTGTAAAACAGCCACCTCAAATTGACCAAATTTTTGTCGCTGGCTTATATGCGCTCAGCACACTGTGTGCTATAAGAATGCGTTCTATGATTGTTGAGAACATTTATTGTATATGTGAGTAGTTTCTTCTTGTATTGCAATCGAGTACTGTCACACATTTAAAGCTTTTATGAAAATTTCCCTTTTGCTTTATGTATGGATAACAATTAATGGTTTGTAATGTTGCACAATTATTGTCAAAGTCTTATGCAAGACCACACACTAACAAATAGACTTACATGCACACACACACACATGTCTGTGGAAACGTGCATATATATCAAAATTGCATTTGCATTTGATAAATGCAAGTTTAAATCTCATGGTTGCTGTGACAATATAAATATTTATATTATGCAAAGGGATAAATTTGTTAAACTATAATCTATGATTGTTTGATATATAATCCCGCTTTCATACATTTACTAGCTGATATACCAGAAGTGTTACTCGAGGTATTTAATTTTAAAGTATCTTAGTTTTGTCTAAATTGCTTACAAAATATAGGAGATTTACCAGAATGTACAACAATATTAGTAAGACTGAGGCAAATGGCTTCAAAATCATGCCTACTTTCCATACAAAATGTCTTATCAAAACGATAAAATTCATAAATATAAAGTAATGACTTGAAATGCTTTATACATGATAATAATCTTTGCACAATAGCTTCAATGTGGAATTTGGCGCCAACCTTCTCATACAAAGAAACTTCATCAAAATAATACAAGTAACATTCATACTAACCTCGAATATACCAAAACACGGCTGTGGAGGTATATATACTACGGAAAAGCTGAAGATTATTCTTTACATGTTTTCTATCAAGTACGAATTTGTTTTCAATTCAGAAACTTAAGTTTTCATCGTTGCATAATACAATGAAGAATCTTTTATTAGTTTGTTAATTTCCTCTTGAATTTTAGTGGGCGTTTATTGTTTAAAAAAAATTTTAATGTATATGTGCAATTTTCCAAGCCTTTTATTTTCGTTAGGAATGGGTTAACTTATTGGAAGTTTTCCAAAAGTTTTATATTTTTTTGTTAAATTAGGCAAAATAACCTCTAAATAAAGCAATTCGGATTTAAATTGATCTCAAAAAATACCCTATTTTGCTGCGAAAATATTTCTACAGGAATTGTAATTAGTAATTGAACGTTTCAATTCCTCAGGAATGGAATTGGAAAAAATCGTCAATTCCATTACAGGAACTGTAATTGGTAATTGAATATCTCAATGCCTTAGGAATGGAATTGAAAATTTTTCCCATTCCATTATAGGAATTGTAATTGGTGTCTTGAGTTAATGAAAAAGTTATTAAAGTTCAACCTCCTATTAGATACAGGGTGTCCCGCAATTGAGTGCAACTATTTACGGACCCTGTGCATCCTTTTCTTTAAGGGTGTCCACCCACGGGTCGTCAGACCTAAAACTTCCAGGAAAATGCACCTCCATCCGAACTTGCATCGGCTCCTCTAAGTTCTCTACCATGGTTCCATCCGTTTTACGGACCAGTCCCACTTTGGAGAATGGATCTTTTGAAGCCATTTTCTGAAGCCTACATGCTTCCGAAATACTCGTAGTTTCCATTCCAGAGCAGAAGTCTCTCCACGACTGCCTTTTACGTTGTCGTATGAGCTTCTTTAGTTACCTTTTCCGTGCATTGTAGTCTACCCATGTTTCTGGGTTACCTCCTCTCATGTGCAGATTGAAGGCCTTCCTAACCTTCTTCTTCAGGGATTCGAGTTCCGTTCACCACCATGGCGTCGGATCACGATGCCACCTCGTAAGCTTCGACCATGGCCGAACTAAGATGTTTGACAAGGCTTTCCACTTCCGCTGTATTCCTTGGTACTTTAATAGCTTTTTGGGTCAGTATTTCCCTCAACTTCGCCTTATGTTTCACAGGATCTGTATTCTTGGGAATCCTGACCATCTAGCTATTCCGTTGGCGTCGGATTCCATACTTGAATTCAAACTGAATGGATCTGTGAATGGAACCTCCTATTCCAATTCCAATTCTATTGAAAGGTTCAATTACAAATTACAATTCCAATAAGGAATTGTCAATTTTTTTCCAATTCCATTCCTAAGGAATTGAAAAGTTCAATTGCAAATTACAATTTCTGTAATTGATGATTTTTTTAAAATTTTATTCCTGAGGAATTGAAACGTTCACTTACCAATTACAACTCCTTTAAGGGAATTGACGATTTATTTCAATTCCATTCCTGAGGAATTGAAACGTTTCATCACTTCACTCCTGAGATGAAGAAACAGCCAAAACAATGGACTGAAAGGGGAGAATCGGCTCCAAAAAAGGCGAAGACAGTGCCATCTGCAGGCTAGGTCATGGCGTCAGTTTTTTGGCATGCTGTTGGGATAATTTTCTTTGCTTATCCTCAAAAACCATTCAAAGGCGAGTATTATGCGAACTTATTGCAGCATTTGAGCGATGAAATAAAAAAAAATCGGCCGCATTTAGCGAAAAAGAAAGTGTTGTTTCAGCAAGACAATGGACCAATTCACACGTACACTATCGCGGTGGCCAAAATCAATGAATTAAAGTTCGAATAGCTTCCTGACGCACCCTATTCGCCATATTTAGTGCTTTCGCACTATTTTCGTTTTCCAAACTTGAAAAAATGGCTCGGTGGTAAAAGATTTGTCAACAATGAAGAGGTGGAATCTGCGGTTGATGGCTATTTTGAGGCGCTTGACGGTTCTCACTTTAAACAGGGTATCGAAGCTATTGAACATAGCTGGGAAAAGTGTTTCGAGCTGAAAAGAGACTATGTAGAGAAATAAAAATATTTGTTCCCAAATTGATTGTGTTTTCTTTGTTGGGTCGGATACTTTTGGGACTACCCTCGTAGCTAAAATTATAACGGTAAAATTGTCTTCAAATTAGGAAAGTTACAAAAAGATCCCAGATGGTGACTTATACAGTTGGCTCATATGCATTTAATTTTTTTTTAATAAATTTTTAAAAAGGGGCGGCAAAGCTCCTAGCTACGTCTTATTTAAAGCTAAATAAAAAACCGAATCGTTTCAGTTGATACTAGTTTATCTTTTTGTTTAAAGACAATAAAAAGGCACATATAAAGATTTGCCTTTCAAAAAATGCCTTTATTTTTATGCCATAAAACGGCATTTTGCTAAATTTTTTAGGTCTATATTTTAACTACATTGAAAAAATAGAATTCAGTCGACCATGAACTCAATCACAGAGTACCATTCGAGCTACATTCGACAACCAAAACTGTAGAAAAAGTTAAGAGCCGAAAAGACAATGCTTAAAACGAGATAGGCTGGAAATAAACTTATTTTTTAAAGCTGCATGAAAAGGGTTCACAATAAAAAGAGTTTATTAGAGCTTACAAATTTTATTTTCCACAAACGGACTACAATTTTTATATAAACTCCGATTTATTTGATTTAGTGTATAAAAATTTAGCAATTTAGTAGTAAACAAGAACAAGAGCTGATAACAAGCTTAAAGTAGAGAAAAAATTAGCTAAATTGTAAAATGATATATAAAAAAAAAACGCGTGGTATTAGTGGGCCACACATAGTCAACTAAATACATGTGCGCTTTTTTGGTCATGTTTATGGGTTTATGTGTTTAAAAGCAGTTATTTGATTGACTATTGCTTTATTTTATCAAAAAAGCGCGCGCTTCAAGACTTTTTTGTAGTTGGAAGCGTTAATTTTTTTTCTTTCCTGCAACATGTTTTAATAAAGAGTAAAAGTTTTTTGCAAACACTAAAATACACGTAGAGAAAAGATTTGGTTGTGGCAATATTACCGTAACTGATTTCACTCTTATAATAGTATAGTTTCTGGAAAATATTGTTTTTGTCAAAATAAAACAATAATTTGCAAGATGATTGTATTGACGAAAATATTATTTATTATTATTGCAGGATGTTTGTTTTAATGATAGTATTATGACTTCATTAATACAATTGTTAGCGTTAACAATAAGCTATGATCTCTGCCACTATATTTTGTTCTGGTTATAACAATCATGTTATTATGGTTACCACGACCACACTTTATTGATAAATATTCAGTATTTCAATATTTAATTGAGCGTTTTATTTTTTACTTTATTAACTAAAATACAGTCTACTGATACAAGATCTAACAGACTATTTTACAATTACGAAAATGTGTTCAACATAATACAAAATAAATTTCTTTATTATTTATAATACCAGTGAAATTATTTATGCATTTGAAAATATGGATTCTTTTTGAAAACATGATAATTAGAACTGAAGTTAATACTATTAGCAATTAAGTTACAATTTAAATATCTAGATATCGGCCATTTAGCTAATTAATAATACTTTTAAAAATTAATACTCTCCCTCATCGGAGCGTAGAATGGAATTAACGCTAGTAATTTTAAAAAATCTTGACTCTCTACTTGCCTTTTTTGCAAGAAGTTTTGTAAGCCCATGTAGTAATTTACAGCGCACATCATAAGACGGCATATTTTTAAATACAAACACACGGCGCACAATATAGTAAACTGACTCAAAACGATTGATCTCGCATTCATTAGTATGGTCACATTCAAAAAAAAAAAGAAAAAAAAAATGGCAATTTCTGCTCTTGAAAGAACTTTTGCCGAGCTTCTTATGATCAATTGTGTTGAGCATGTTGTGAAATGTGTGAACACAAATAATCCAAAAATGTGCCTACAAGCTTTATGCCTACTCCGAACGGGTTTTGTTCTCAAGAAGCTTTTCATGGCAGTTTTTACTCTCTGAGGTTTGCCATTGTCTGCAGAGAGGTGACGGCCGAATACAAGCCACGCACCTCAACCAGTATGCCACAGCCGCTACAACAGGGTCCCATACAATACTTGAGTATTCTATTTGAGATCTTACTAAACTGACATAAATAGTTATTGTCGGGAAGGGAACAATAAATTCTTTAGAATTTCGTTTTACAAATCCAAGTTGAGAACAAACATTAGATATCATTAACTCCCTATCATGAACTCCCTAAAAAAAATAATACTAGCATCAAAATATACACCTCAGTCCTTTACACTTTTGTCTCTTAAGAAGGCGCTACTGAGTTTATAAGAATAATGATATAAATGAGAGAAACTCTTGCAGGAGTAGGTCAAAACTTTACATTTACAAAAATTTAAATTCATTTCACTTTTACCACACCATAAAAGAAATGATCTTATGTATCGTTGCAAAGTGTAGCAATCTGAAATATCTTTAAAAAATTAAAAATCCTCCGCAAATAAAAAATAAATAAAATTTATTTAAAAATTTTTAAATCATCCGCATTTAATAAGCATTTGCAGAATTCAAAAATAAGGGGTTATTATTTATAAATAAATTAAAAAGCAACGTACCTAAGTAAGTTCCTTGGTGTACGCCGGAATTAGCAACAATAGGCTTTGAATAAAGGTTTCTACTTTAACTACTAAGTGACGATTTGATAAAAAGGAGAAGATCCATCTCATGAATATAGAATGAATCTCTAACTTTTCAAGTTCAAGTAATAAAATCGAATGAAATCCGTATGGATAGAGTACATCAACTTGCCAGCAATTTTCAATAATATTGATGCAACAATTTGTAAAAATTTTTAAATTTGTGCAAGTTGGTCTACCCGCAAAGAAACCCTGTTGCTGCGTTACAATAAAATTTTTTAGCTCTGCAAACAATCGCATATTGACAATGTTATCTAAAATGTTTGCTATAACAGATAGTTTAAATAGTTGGTATATAGTTTTCTATTAAAAGTTTTTGACCAGATCTAAAAGTAGGACAAAAGAATGTAGTTTTCCATTCATCTAGGAATATGCCAGTAGAAAGTGGCTTATTAAAATGAATTATTTAAGCAATAAAAAGTGTCGAAACGCAAACCCAGCTCCCTTATTATCATCTTAACCTCGTAAAGCTTCAAGGACTTCTTCGTATGAAAATAGTATACTCGATACATTTACTATTTGGCCAGTATTTAAGAAGACCGAAAAAATTTGTTATTCAGCATTTCACTGTCCAAAATTTTTAGCAAGATTGAGACATTAATTGTAATCGTTATGGATAACTTTTATTTTTCAGAGAACTTTTTTTAGGTTGCCACGCAACTTTTATTTGGGACGGAATTATTATCTGCCGAGCATGGTATTTAAGTTTTCAATAAAAATCTTTGCTGAATTATCAAAGTTGAATAGATAAAACTAGTAAGGGTGGAGCTTCGGCAGGGTACCGAAGCTAAAATATCCCCCCGCGGCCATATTGAAGTATATTCGAAGTCTTTAGCCACGACATACGCGATGACATTCAGTTTTAAATATTAACGAAAGTTTTCCTATTTTGATGACGTCACTTTGTATGGGAAGTAGGCGTGGTTTTGATCCGATTTTGCCACATATCATAGAGATGGTTCATATTATATATCAAAGCTAAAGTGCAAAATTTCAAGACATTTCATTAATGTTTGTGGATTTTTAAGAGATTTAACGTTTAAAATAAATTCAATTTGTATGGGAGGTAGGCGTGGTTTTCATTCGATTATGCCAAATATCATTCTGATAGTCTATTTTATATATCAAAGCATATATGCAATATTTCAAGACATTTCTTTAATTTGAGCAGATTTTTAAGAGATTTTACTTTTAAAATAAAGCCACTTTGTATGGGAGGTAGGCGTGGTTTTCATCCGATTTTTCCAAATTTAATAGCCAGAATTAAGACTGAAGAGCAAAGCCCACCTGCCAAATTTCAAGGCATTTCTTTAATTTTTGTCGATTTGAAAGACATTTTACGGTTAATATAAAGTCACTTTGTATGGGAGGTAGGCGTGGTTTTCATCCGATTTAGCCCATTTTCGAATCTGATCTTCCTTTTTTAAAAATAAACTTATATTTTGACTTTCATCGCCAAAGCTTTAAAATTGAGGCTGAAATTTGACAACAAGCTATTTCAGCCTCAATTCGAAGGGGAAGCAAAATAGGTAAAAATTAACCATTTTTTGCGGATTTCTAAGGGGGGCAGCATTTCTGAGACACGCAATTAGAGGAGTCTATCATCTCCCCATTTTTGACATTTTAGAGGGGAGAAACGTCAAAACACGTGTTTAACTGTTGACTGTAAGTGAAATTGTAAGCCAAACACGTGTTTCGGTCCCCCTTAAACATATGGGAAATGGGGGAAGATAGACCCTCTATTTGCTTTCGGATTCAGCGACCCATTTTTACCTAGGTTCGCTCGAACAAAGCTCGAAAAAAATCGAGAGCCCTAATATATACTTATTATAGAAATATTGGCGACATTGACATTATATTAAATTTCCGGCTGGGTACTTCCTTAAGGTGGGACAAGACATTCGCGGCAGAGAAAACAGACCTTTTTTTAAAAATTCATAACTCAGTGAAAAACAAACATTTTTCCAAAATTTTTTTATTATTATTGTAGAGAATTGAACAAATTACTAGAAAAAAAATATATTTTTCACTCCAACATGGTTTTATAGAGCTACAAACTGGCTTTAGAAAAGAAAACGGGGCCTCGTGGTTGCAGCGCTGGGAGTTGCAAAAATTGTCCGATCTGGAAAAAAATGACTTTTTTAAATCTTAACAAAATTGGTTATCGTATGACACGAGCTTTTTTTAAAATTTTTTTTTCAATTTTTGGTGATGTTCCAAATTTGAAAGTGTGTTTTTTCGAAAAAAATATTGACTTTAAAAATTCATAAAAAAAAATTTAAAAGAAAAAGCTCGTGTCATACGATAGCGAATCAAGTTTAAAAAAATACAAAAAAAAAATTCGTCAAAAAACGAACCCGCTAGTGCCGCAACCAGTACGAAAAACATGGTTTCGAGATAAACGCGTTCAAATTTTCAGAACAAAGAAAAAAAAAGGTTACCTTCAATCTGCCATGCCTGCTTCGTACTGTATGCCTTCGTTATCTTGTGGTGTGCTGTTTCTTACAGTTTTTTGCAATCGCTTAGCAATTCGGGCTTCACCCTTCAAGTAGGTACGAAATAACAACCACCAAAAGTCAGGTAGCAAATAAATACCTGTTTTACCAGCTGCCGTACGTAGGTAGCGCAAAAATTAAAAATGCGCTCTCACTAATCCGGCTGTAACTTTTGAACCACTACACTACACAACTTAAACCACAATGAACGAAAATACAAAAATATTAAAAAAAGTCGATTTAAAAAAACTGCCAATGTCATGTAACGCCTTATACAACATTGCGCTTCATGCCAGCATTGTGCCGCAGCAGCGAGGAGTCACTTCATGATACACATACTCCTAACACTCTCTTTTGCAAGAGTATGCGACTGATCTATATTCAATTCTATGAAAATGAGTTCAGTATTATGGGTATGATGAATATTTTAAAGAGCTTGCATGCATATAAGTACAGAGAAATTATGGGTATACAATAAGTATACTCAAAGTATCAATCACTCGTTTGCAGCAGATCTCTGGTTTGTACACTATGTACAGAAGTGTGCATTGACAAATTGTTGACACATTTCACGGCGGCTGATTTAAAAGCGAAAGAAATGTGGGTAAAAAGTAGATTCGAAAATTGGAGATACGGAGCTGAAAGAATCAAAGAACACTCGAATATTTCAATACGCATAACTTGCGCAAATGTTTTGAAAAATAGTGGAAAAGTTTACGTAGTGTAGAATTTATCGACTTCAATTCAGAAATAAATGATAGATGATCAGATAGTTTTGAAGAACATTTTCAGTTGAATGTATAATTCCAATACTGGTTTGGAAAATAGTATTAGAAAGTAATTTTTTTCATCTGAAAGTCGAATATTTCCATAGCCTTTTTGAAACATTTAACTTTATAATCAAAAAATCCCTATAAATGTATATGGGTAGACATATAATCCTTGATCCAGATCTGTAGGTGGAGTTGGCATCCCTCGTTTCTGGTAGTGGATTGCCAATCCTGACTCTTTAACTTGAAGGAACGCCAGACAAGTGTGAATTAGTGCATAAACTGGGCATGGGCAATTATAAAAATTTTCGTACGTGAATTTTTGGTCTCGTGTGAAGATGAAATCAATCAGTTGAAAGTACTGATTCTGAGAAAATCGCTCTCAAAGTCAAAACTTAGTACTTTCAACTGATTGATTTCATCTTCACACGAGCACAGCTCGGGAACGAGTAAGCCTATAATGTTGGTTGATATATTGTTAAAAAGGTGATTTTATTACCTTTCCAATGAGTCCTTTAAATACGTATTATGTGTGTTTGTTTTTCTGCTAGAAACAATAGCATGAATCAACATCATGAAATACTTCTTAACCCCTTAGCTCCCAAAAAGGAGCAGCGCCGACTTAAATTTCAACATATTATTGATCGTAAGAAAATTACAAATCAAGCCTCATTTTTAGTTTTTGTTGTCATTTTCATGAAACCTTTCGATCCTTTAGGAGCAGTGTGCAGGGTGACTATCGTGGGCTGGTCCCTTGGGGAGTCTCGTGATGGTTGTGGTTGTGCGTATGCTGCACAGGTCTAGATTTACCAGCGGGAACCGCGCAGTGAAACTACCGGGCTGGCATATTCCCTTAATATGCAAGAGATTGGATAGGTCTCGTCTTCACCAGTAGATGGCAATGAAGGTAGACCAACTATTTGTAGTTAAACTGGTTCTACTATTGGGAGCAGTGTGTAATTCATTGCATAATGCTTTTATATAGTAAGGCACTGGTTTATGCTTTGTGTTTGTGGAATGAACAAGTAGAACGTGTCTTACTGGCCCGTGTAAGGGAATTAAACATTATGTGCTGGTTGTTTGTTCCATGAAATATTGCCCTAGGTCTTTAGACTGGGGATATTAAGCCTACACGGCAGGAGTTCTCCATTCAACCGAAATGCATATGTCGATTGGATCAAAAACAAAAACAAAACAAATGTCACATACATTCTTTATTTTTCATAATGAAAATAAAATAATATATTTCATAATGAGAAAAAAATAAACAAAAAAAATTTCCTTCGCCATCGAACGACTAAACCTGAGCTAATTGTTGAACTACATTCTGCTTCAACATTTCGTTGTAGGAATATGATTGCTGCAAGCATATTCACAAATATTCTAGGATCCTTTCATAACATAGTTGAGAAGAACATACTTTTTTTTTGTGAGTGTAGACATAAAATAAAAAAATTAAAAATATAAAAAAATAGCCAGAATTGATAACAATCAAAGCGGGGCGAAAAAGAAATGCTATAAACTGGGAAAACGCGTCTCCTTTACAATACATATATAAAAGCAGCTAGTGATTTAAATGCACACACACACTCACACATTTAACACATCACAAAACTTCGCACTCGTGTTTGTGGTGGGAGAGATTTTTTCAAAAGGGTGAGATGCAAAGTTTGACTGAGTGTTGTTGTTGCCATGCCTTTCAAAGCTTTATAGAAACTTGTATATATTTAAAATTGTTGCTCTACACCCACGCACAGCAAGTCTTTGAAAAAAGCCACAAGTTCATTAAAGCAAGCGGTTAGTTACATGTATGTGATATCTATCTGTGTGCATATGTGTGTTAGGATGCCTTTTTTGTTGGAAAGTGTTTTGGTTTAAACTTTTTTTTTTGTTTTTTTTTTATAAACTTTTATCAACCTCAACTCTTTTAAGCCAACCAAACCGTTAAAGCTTTTAAGTATTTATTCACGTTTTTACTACCCTTCAACTTTTTCTTCATTTTTAATGTTGTTTTTTTTTTATTTTCTTATTGCACATTTTTTGTATTCCGATTTTTTACTTTATTTTATTGTTGTAATGTTGACTAAAATTTTCATGTAATCCCTTTTTATGCGTGGCTTTTTTGTTTTGCTTCTTTAAAAGCAGCTCTTCTTTTTTTAAAGCATATATAAACTGAACTTCCAATTAAGAACCAATGGTTAAAATTTGTGGCGACCTCTGGTTCTTAGCTAATATTCAGTAAAATTGAAAATTTATATATTCATATTAAAATATGAATATATACCCTGTAGGAAAATCAACTAATTTAAAAGTAGTTGATAAAGTAGTTTTTTGTCAACCACAACTAGTTGAAATTCTGACTTTTTTCCATAGAACGAACTAACATATTTTGTATGGTGATGTCCGCTAAATAAGTCAATTGACTTTCGTCTGCATATATTTTCAACTACTTGTTAAATTAGTTATATTTAAATAATTTTTTAATGACTTCAAAATAACCAATTGAAAGCTATTACTGATGGCCTAAAGTTAATAATATTTGATGAAATAACATGGTTAAATATATATAAACTTGTAATCTAATAAAAATTTGCAATTAAAACATGTCAAAATCAAAGTAGTTGCCGCCTTAATATAATTCAGAGTAGTTCATATACTGGTTTATTTTAAATTAGTTTTTAATTAGATGTTTTTAAAAACAAGTTAGTTTGTTCCTATAGGGTATATATGTATATATATATTTATGTGAGCGAGTTTGTGTGTGTGTTTGTGTGTATATTTAATTTGGCAAGTGTTTGCCTTGCCGTTTTGCTTACTTTAAATGTTGCTCTTGCTTGTGTGTGAAATTATGTAATGCATTTCATCTTCAGGATATGCAGGATATCCGCATACATATATTAGAATTTGCCGTTGCTGCTGTTGCTGTTGTTGTTGTTGTTGTTGTTGCTTTTGTGGTAGTACGCATTAAAGCGCATAATTGGATCGTAATTAATATTTCATGTGATTCATCGTTGCGGTTGTTGATATTGTTTTTGTTGTTATTGTTGTTGTTGCCATAATTGTTGTCATCGCCAGCCACTCTCTCGTTACATGTGCCAAGATATCTGAAACAATTAAATAAAATATGAATTAATATTTTGCACACACACACACAATTTTATACTCACTCACACACACAGACATTTCAATATGTTTTGTGATTTACTTAGTTTAATTAAAATAATTGGCAAGGATACTCAATGACAACAAGAGTCATAAACACAAAATTGTCCATTTCTGAAATTAAGCAAATTTTATGATTGTCGAGAAAACTATTTGGTCAGCTTAAGGCTTCAAATATTGTTTTGAACAGCATAAAAGGACAACTCGGATTTTTACAGTCAAATAAATATTATTTAATTATTTTGAACTTCTATAAGCGAGGGAACTTTAGATGGATAAAAAAAAAAACGAATATATTTTTCTAATAAAAATTTTAAACTTTATTTGCGTCTAGCGTATCCTTCAAAATTATTTTAAAAGGGTTATTATTAAAAGGGTCCAAAGCACGGAAAATTTGCTCCAAAGGGAGTGAAACATACGTTTGTCAGCTATGCAGAATTTACAAAAGGATTTCGTTTGTATAACCGTGAAACTAAGCAAATCACCATTGCAAGAGATGTTGTTTTTTTTTTGAGAATGCTATTGAAGAAGAAAATATGGTTGAAAAGGAAGTTTTCGACGACAAAAATTCTTTGTAAGAAGTGATAATTCCTCTTAAATCTTCAAAAAGACCCTCAAGCTGCGCACAAAATGAAAAGGAAAAAGAAACTGAAGGAGGTCATTATTCAGATAATGCAGCAACAAAAACTGTAGAAATTGTTTCCGGCAGCGATGAAAGTGAACGGAATTCTACTCAGAGTCAGAGGTAAATCAGTCTTTTTCTGATACTGAGCTGATAAGAGAGCTACGCAATCTAAAAATTACTAAAAAATTTGATCAAACTAAAACTCATTGCAACGACACTGCTTTTCAAATGCTAAATGCTGTTATTGAAAACCCTAAAACAATAAGTGAGACGCTGAAGTCAAAAGATGCTGAACATTGACAAAAAGCTATGGGGACTGAATATTATTCTTTGATGAAAACCAGTACGTGGGATCTCGTATCAAAACCTAAAAATAAAAATGTAATTGGCTGCAAGAGGGTTTTTACTATCAAACGTAATCCTGATGGTGTCGTGGAACGCTATAAAGCCAGATTGGTTGCTAATGCTTGTGCTCAAAAATTCAATATGGACTACTCCGAAACTTATGCTCCAGTTATGAGACATTCGACCGTGCGTTTATTACTAGCGCTGGCAGCAAAATACAAATTGCTGATAAATCACATTGACATCACACCAGCTTATTTAAACGGCGATTTGAAGGATGAAATCTATATGAAGCAGCCGCCTATGTTTGAGAATCAGCAAAAAAGTGATATGGTGTGTAAATTAAAAAAAAATTTAATTTTTTAAAAAGCAAGCAGGCAGAGAGTGGAATAAAAAAGTCACTGAAATTCTTCTCGAATGGGTTTCAAACGTTGTAGAGCAGACAGCTGTGATTATGTAAAACGACCTGGGAATGACATTAATTTAATTGGATTGTATGTTGATGATATGCTTTTGGCATGCTCATCGGAAAAGAGCATGAAAAATATCATTGAAAATTTAAACCAACATATTCAAGCTAGGTCGATCGCGGACCTATATCCTTCTACTTAGGAATACAAATCGAAAGGGAGAGTGCTCGTGGTACAATTTCCATTCATCAAACCAAATTTGTGGAACACTTGCTGGAAAAATGGAATATGATTGACTGCAAGGCATCGTCTACACCAATGGTCAACGGAGCTGTGTTAAATAAATGTGTTGGCGGATGCACCGAACCAGTTTGCAGCGAGTGCCAATCGCTTATTGGAGAATTAATGTAAAGGGTCCGCCAAATAACTTTTTTTTTTTGAAAATGCAAAAAACAAAACTACTGAATATTTTCTCAAAATTCTTTTTTTATTTGAATGTACAATCCTTCCGGTTAATAATGGAAAATAATTTCATTCAAATGGCTGCCTCGGCTGGCCATGCAGTAGCCTACACGATCGGTCCAATTTTTAAGCACATTATCGATTGTGTGCAGCTGTATTTCACCAATGGCTTCACGAATATTGTCCTTTAAAGCGTCAATTGTCTCTGGCTTGTCGGCGTAACACTTATCTTTGAGGGTACCCCACAAATAATAGTCCAACGGTGTCAAATCGCAGCTCCGAGGTGGCCAAACGACATCAGCTCTGTGGCTGATAATGCGATCTTCAAAAACAGGGCGCAAAACATCGAGTGTAGCTTCGGCTGTGTGGCACGTAGCGCCGTCCTGTTGAAACCAAATGTTGCCAATAACCTTCTCTTCAATTTTTGTGAACAAAAATTCGGTCAACATGGCCCGATAACGGCCCGCCAAGATCAAAATGAGCTTCATCTGAAAAGATGATTTTTTTGGCAAAATCGGCATTTTCTGTAAGTCGATTGCAGGCCCACTCAGCGAAGCGAAAACGCATTGGATGGTCAGTTGGCTTGAACTCCTGAACCAATTGGACTTTGTATGGCGTCATACCAAGGTCTTTATGCAAAATTCGTCTCAATGATGTCTCCGAAATGTTCAATTGTTGAGAACGACGGTGAATTGATGTTGATGCCGCTTCACGCACACTTTCTGCCACAGCAGCAATATTCTCGGGTGTACGCACTGTTTTGTGGCTTTTCACGCTTTGGTTTATCGATGAGGATGCCAGTTTCCTTCACTTTTTTCACAAGATAACGAACATACGGAGCTGACGGTGCTTCTGTTCTTCCAAAATCCGTATGCAATTTTCGCACACATTCTGCAACATTACCATGATTTTCAAAGTAATGTCGCAATACGATATATCCCAGCGTTGTTCAAGCGTATACACAACCATATTCGTTCAGCGGAAGGATAAAACTAATTATCTGTCAAATCAGACATGTGCTAAGTGTAACCATTCACGAAATAAGCACTAGTTCAAAAAAAAAACGTTAGATGGCGGACCCTTTATCTGACTGTCATCTCAAAACCAGACATAGCGCACATACATAGTTGCCAAGCTGTCGCAGTACAACGCTCATGCTCACAAAGAACATTTTTTGGCCGCGAAGCATGTCTTGAGATACTTAAAGGGTTCCTCAAAGGGTATTATAACTTTTACATCTCTTAAAGAAAATTTAGTATGTTTTACAGATGCTGATTGGGGCTCAGACTCAACAGATCGCAAGTCATATAGTGGTTCTGTTTTAATTTTGGCTGGTGGAGCTATCGCCTGGGAGTTCAAAAAACAGCATGTGGTTGCGCTTAGCTTAATGGAGGCGGAATATATCGCCGTGTGTCAAGGGGCGAAAGAAATCTCGTTTCATCGTGGACTACTATTAGAGTTAGGTTTTGAGGATTTAGTTTCTGAGGCAACAACGATATTTTGCGATAATCAGAGTGCACAATTTTTGGTGCACAAACAAACAAACGCAGCAAACACATTGATATTCGCTACCATTACATACGCGAGAAATGCCTGAAGGAGGAAATAGCCGTCAAATATGTGACCTCTTCTGAAAACGCTGCTGACATTCTTACGAAACCATTATCAAGAGAAAAATATATTAAATGCTGTATTTTGCTCAGAATGAGTTTTAACTAAATTTGATTTGTATACAATCTAATTTTTTGATTTTTTTTTAATTTATTGACCTCTAAGAATTGAGGCAGAGTTTGTTAGACTAAATAATGTATCAATTCTAATCCTACTAAATTCCTTTTTTATCATCCCTGAAAATCTTTATATTCCAACATATTTATGTAAATAACATACATACTTTTCTTTCAAAAGTTAGTTGAATAAACGAATTGAAACAAATCGGTTGTGCTGCGTATAAGTTACAATTAAACTGGTACATTTTTGTTTATTTGTTTATGTATTTCTTTCAAAACCAGTAAAACGATTATATTTATGAATTATAGAACTTAAAATTGCCTAATTATTACAAAGAATTTACTTACAATTTTAAGAAATTTACAGTTTTAAGAAAGTATAAATTAGGTAAGATTTTAAAATAATAATGATAATACACAGTATAATACACAGTAAAATTTTCAAACTATAAATGGTTATTCTTATTAGAATCCTGTTGAAAGTTGCCACTAAAATTTTTGCAGAGTCAACGTATTCAATATTGCTACCATTTAAAGAGAGGTAAGGAACTGTGGAAATGTCAATGACATTCTGTCACCAAACACTTAGACTTTTTTGGATTAAGGCTTAAACTGTTTTTTAGTGCCCAGTAAAAAATTTTAAGAGAGGCTTTTATGTTTTTATTAGTAGACTTCTATAACATTTTTTTATTCATTAACCCTCATCGGTCCCCAAGGAAATTCATCGAATCGGTCCCATTGTATCAATTTGATACACATTCAAAAAAAAAAGTTAAGAAAATCGTTTTAAAAATTAAAAAAACTGATTTTTTTATATTTATGTAGTTCTATTTTATTGTTTTCATAAATTTAAATTTAGAAAATGCATTTCTAAGTAATGAAAATTTGAAAGAGAAAAAAGTCAAAAATTCTTAGTTTTGTGGCTATGTGCCTTTATTAGCGCATTTTTTGCAAATATCATAATGATGATGATTACAAGCATAATTCTTACAATTATCACAACGACTTGAACACAAATTTTTATTGTTTTTATATGTACATATGTAGCAACGGCCGCGTTTCGTAGTTTTTGGTAAATGGGTAATCGCCGGTAGTGCTTCAATATTGAGCCTTCGAGGCTGAAATTTCCGCTTTTCTATGTGTTTTTGCACAAGAGCCATTCCATGCTCCTCAATAAATATTCGACGACGCATATTTTTATTGGTTTTGTTGTTTTTCCAAGCCGGAAATAGCGAAATATACGTTGTATATGCATTCAAAGCACTCACGTCCAACATGTTGCAAAATACTGCCATTGGCCACCGATTTATCTTCCTTTTGCAGGTGTAGGTAGCCACCATCTGGTCCATAGTGTCCACGCCACTCTTGGTTTTGTTATAATCCTGAATTAGATTCGGTTTCTTCTCAGCATTTTCACTAATAACGACGGCATTGTGCCATGTACTGAGCAGTATAACATATTTATAGCGCCAAGGCACATACGACAGTAAAATGGCTTGTAATTTGCGGTCATATACAATAGTTCTCGAATACACAGGTTTTTTTCTCATATCCAACAACACTGGAGGAATTTCGGTCCTATTTTTCCGTATAGTGCCCAGAATAGTCATTCGGCGTTTATGTAACTCTTCAGCCAGTTTATAAGAGGTGAAGAAGTTGTCGCATGTGATATTCCTCTCCGACAGCCCATTTACCAAATCCAAAACAACACGGCGTCCAATATTGCGCTCTGGAGCTGCGTTGCGATTGCGACCAACATAAATTTGCGTGTTGAAAACATACCAGGTAGCTGAATCGGCCAAAATCCAAATCTTTATGCCGTATTTAGCCGGTTTCGACGGTATGTATTGTCGAAACGGACAGCGTCCACGAAATGGAACTAGCTGTTCATCTACTGCAACATTTTTGCCTGGAATGTATACAACTTGCAAATTATGGTTCCATTTTTCATTTATGGTGCGTATCGGTGCCAATTTATCACGGACAGAAGCAGTAGTGGCATTACGTTCTTCTTTATCGTCAAATCTGATACATCCATGAATTTTTTTCAACATTTTCAGTGACATTGTGTCTCGAAATATTGGTACCGGTTTTCTCATTCCAGAGTTGTGTAACACATTCACCATACGAACGATACACACCAGCAAGCAGTAGCAATCCGAAATACGCATGCAGAGTATCCATATCTATTTGTTCCCATTCTTCTTTGTATTTCCGCAAACCATATAAATTCGTCATATTCAAAATAGTCAAAATAATTTTCTATCGGTCGCAGAAACAAATCAAATGCAGACAAAACATCTACAACATGAGCAGCTGCAACTAGTTTTGGTCCTAAAACAACAACAAAAAGAAACGAACACTGAATATGAAGCACAAAACAAGAAGGGTAGGTTTTTTTTTACCTGAAACAATATTATCAGCGCGCCTATATGAATTTCTTCGGTTATTTTCAAATGGCTCCGTTGAATATTGAATTTTTTTATTTTTTGACAAATATTTTGCTGTTGCATTTCTGGCAATTTCTTCTGTCACATTTTGATCCAGTGGCTCAACATCGTACTCATCAGAATGCTCACTCATTTCTGCAACGCATTCTTCCTGCATTGTGAAATCATCGTCACTATCTACTGGAGATTCTTCTGATTCACTTCCAGATTCGGAATCCATATCATATTCGTCTCTTTGACGGTTTTCACGTAGATTTTTTTGAAATCAATTGAATGTATGTATAACGCAATGAAAGTATGCGGCAGATAAAAATCACTTAAAAAATCCACTAAAATCACTTATCACTTCAAACAAATTCAATTCAATCTTCACTCGTGTGTGTTCAAGAACATACTGAAAACAAAAAAATTAAATAAAACGAGCCTAACCCAAAAAACAACTGCAATAACTAGCGGCAGATGTATTGTATCAAGTTGATACGAGGGACCAATTCGTAACTATTTCTATTTTGATATGGAAATTTTTGGGTAAATTGCTTGATCTGCATTTTTTATTACAGGTCTGTTTCGTGTATTTCACATCACATCATCACATAATCGAATCGAAAAAAACTTTTAAATAAAATTTTTAAAGAGTTTTATAGAAGAACGTTAAAAGTTTTCTTATTCATTTACCAGACCTTATTAGTGTATATACGTAGAAATGTGTTTGCTGAATGTCGAAATCCAGTCATCTGTAGACATCTGTTCTTTTCTGAACCAAAACCTATTGGATTATATAAGTTATAAATTATAAATGAATTGTTGAACAACTTTTTGCTACTTATTTTTTTGTTATTTACCTTTTGCTACTTATTTTGCTACTTATTTTGCTACAGTGGGCACACATTTCGCGCTCAATGCGTGCGGCTGCTGAAAAAGTTATTGGCTACCACCGCCCTCGCTGAAACCAGTGGCACGACCAAGAGTGTCGCGACGCAACTGCAGACAAAGACGCTGCCTACAAATCCAACCTGTAGTCGTTTATAGCACATGCTACTAAGGAGTGATACAGAGAGATGAGGAGGGACGAGAGACGTATTTTCAGGCGAAAAAAAAAGTAGCGGAAAAGCGCAAATGCGAGAAGACTGAGATGTATGGCGACAGGAATGATGCTCGAAAATATTTCGTATATCGATAATACGCCTAGCCGATGGTCTTACAACCGGGGCCTCCTCCTGCAAGGATGAAAACGGGAATCTAGTGACAGATATCCAGAGTACACTGACGTTATGGAAGGAACACTTCTCTAATCTTCGGAGTGGCGATGATGACAACATCCCCGCCAATAGAGATTATATCCCGGAAACCCCAATTATAGATGACAGCGTTGAAGTTCCGCTGCCCGACTACAATAAAGTCTTGACAGCCATAACACGGCTTAAGAACAACAAAGCCGCAGCAGCCGATGATCTACCCGCTGACCTGTTTAAAAACGGAGACGTTGCTCTGTTTAAGTACATTCACAAGCTACTATGCAGAATATGGTCGGAAGAATGCATTTCAAACGATTGGAGCCTCAGTGAACTCTGCCTAATTCACAAGAAGGTGATCCCACTATTTGTGGCAATTACCGTAGGATAAGCCTCCTAAATATCGCATATAAGAACATGTCGAACGTATTATGTGAAGACTGAAGCCCATCGTAAACCAACTGATTGGACATTTCCAATGTGGCTTCAGACCTCGAAAATCCACCATCGACCAGATATTCACGTTACGACAATTCTTAGAAAATATCCTAGAGAAACAAATCGACACACATCATCTTTTGGTCGATTACAAAGTCGCTTTCGACAGTCCAATAAGGAATAACCTTTACTCCACCATGTCTGAATTCCGTTATTTGAAAGAAAAGGTGTACGTCGATAAGCCAGCAACAATTCAAGAGCTAAAGGATGAGATAGTTCGGCACATTAACGGCATAGAACCTTACTTATGACTCAGCGTCATCGAAAATTTGGACGATCGGATGGAGGTGTGCCGCCGAGGTCGCGGTGGCCATTTGGCCGATATTTTGTTCCATACATAATGAAACTATAACAATATTATCATAATAAAAAGAAATGACAATATGTTCCTAAATAATTTGTGTTTTATTCAAAATCAACATCGGTCCTTAAAATTTAACCACCCTTTTAGTTGTTTCACTTTAAAGTAATCTTATTATACAAAAGGCACAACATTTTTTTTGATACTTATCAGTGACATGCTTGCCTTTTATGTATGTGCATACTTTCAGACTAAACATTTTTCAAAACAGTATATTGTAAAATCCCTGCAATGATGGCAAAAAATAATTACAGTTGCTTCCAACCTGTTGTAGGACGGGCTTTTATACTAGTAACTTAATAATACAAAATAATAAAAAAAATAGTTCAAATAAAAATAGATTCAAGCGATTTTTCTTGTGTTAATGTTAGCTTTCATTCAATCGTTCAGTCTCATGGACATATAATTTGTAATTTTTAATTTTTGTGAATGGACGCTTTAAGATTGTTGAAAAAATATCATCAACTTGAGCACAAACTATTACTTGATTGCAAATACTTGAAAGAACTTATACGCAAAAAAAACTTCGTGCTGTAATTAGTTCCGTAATTTCCTAAGTCGTTTGTAGAACTAACTACTTTCTTTATTTATATTTGAGTCGTTCCTTTTCACTCTCTTGATCGTTGTCTTTTTGTTCAATTTAAATTTTAAGATATTAATATTTTTTTATTTTAATTAGTGTAAGTCGCGGAAGTGTTGATATTTATTGAAGATTATACTACTATAAGCTGCCTATGGTTTTTTATTGTCAACACATATTAATCAAAATTAAGAAATAAGAGAGATGTAACAGGAAATAATTTGGATAAGACGAGTTTTGTAATGTCACTACGAATAAGACAAGTCTTGAATTGCCAATACAGAGATAAGACAAGTTATGAAAACTCTTACTAAGTTATATTTAAAGTATAATTTAAAACTTTTATTCAAAAAGCCTTAAGTCTAGTCTTTATTAAATTCTTGGCTTAAGTCTACTTTAATGAACCTCCTGGTTTTCAAGGGTTTTCTTGGGCCACAGGGGGGATGCCATTTTAATCTACGAAAAAAATGCTACCTTGTTAGTATGATACTATTGTAATTCTGCAATGCCTTGTAGTAAGCAACTTTTTAAAATTTAAGCGGATTCATTAAACTAGACTTGTTCCAAATTCTTAAATTATCTGAATTTTCAGCAGGAGTTTAACGAGCCCTCTTTCCAATTTTTCCCAAAATGCTTTTCTAAATGCTTATTAACATCTCTGAGTTTTGCTGCATTGACAATCACTCCAGGTGGGATGACTTCCGATTTGCTAAGCATTGAAATGTGTTTTCCTAGCTTTAATATTGATTGTCCCTGTCCACAGTCACTGTTGTTCGCCTCTTATGTTAGTTTGATTGTTTTGTTATTACATCTAGTTTGAAATGACATGATGTTGTAGGTTTCAAAATACATACTTGATGTTATAGATCTCCAATCCCTGACATATAATGCTTTTAGATTTGTGTCATCTGGTGGTGCATGAGGTAAGTATTCTTACCACAGTATGGTATAATGGTAGGGAATTTAGGCGTGCATTTCAAAAAGATTAATGTGAGATAATCACTACCGTGCAAACTCATTTTTCTTAATTATTTTCATGAAAAAAATGGGTTCCTTTTTATGCAATAACTTTTTTACGCAATCTTTATCGGTCAAACCGCTTTGGGAACATATGCTACATATCAAAGACCTGCATCAAGTACTTGAAAAATCAAGCTTTTTCAAGTACTTGAAAATTCACTTTGAACTTAAAAAAAAACCAAGGAAAGGAAGCTTCGTGTTAAACTAATCAATCGCAATCTTAACTGCTCTGCTGCGCACAAAAACTTGAAGCGCTTGAAATTTTCGGGAAAATACTTGAAAAGATTGATATGTTCGGCAAAAGCTTATAAGCTTGCAAGAATCCACATAGTTCAAATTGGGAAAGCTTGTTGTCTTGGGGGTCGCTGATTGTGATTCTGATGTCGGAATATAAAAAGTTGTTTGGACACTGGGGTGAACCGTAACAATACTTTTTTGCGATTTTGACAATGTTTGCCCTTTTTTGCAATCTAAGTCGGATCAATTATTTGGATTCTGATGTTATGAAGATGATGTTCTGAGATTATAAAGTTCCATATCTCGAAGGGTAAGCAAAATAGGTAAAATCTAACCAATTTTTGGGGATTACTATAGGAGGAAGCATTTTTGAGACACACAAATAGGGGGTCTGTCAATACCTCATTTTGCACATTTTTAGGGGGAGATGTCGAAACAACGTGTTTAACTGTTCACTGAAAGTCATACACGTGTTTTGGTTCCTCCCTAAAAATATGTCGAATAGGGGGGTTAAAAGACACCCTCAAAAATGCTTCCTCAAATAGGAACCCCCAAAAATTGGTTAGATTTTACCTATTTTGCTTCCCCTTCGAGATATGGAACAACATAAAATCGAAAGATATCGAAATATCCTCGAAAAATTCTCGAAAAATCTTCGAAAAAATAGAAAAAGTGCCATATCTCGAAGGGGAAGCAAAATAGGTAAAAATAAACCATTTTTTGGGGCTTTCTAAGGGGGTAAGCATTTCTGAGGTGCACAAATAGAGGGGTCTATCAATACCCCATTTTGCTCATTTTTAGGGGGGAACGTCGAAACACGTGTTTTACTGTTCACTGAAAGTCAAATTGGCCCGATTTACAGCACAAAATATTTAAAAAAAAGCACGAAGAAAACATTTTGAGGACCACCCTTATCAGCGACCTATATTTTTCACAAACTATTTTTAAAACTATTTATTTGGGTACACCCGTGTGCACAACAAATTTTTCTTTAACTATACTTTTCCTAAGCAAGTACGTTGAGTTAGTTGAAAATTCACAAACAAATTCAAGCTTTTCAATCTCTATGACGTACGTTTCAAGTCTGCTGCCGCTTGTTTTGACTTCGTGTCGTAGATCACGCGTTTATAAATTCGGGCAACAAGCTGACGTCGACTTGACTAATTTCAAGTATACTTGAACTTGATTGAAAATTATCAAGTTCAAGCGCGGTTGTATTCATAAATTTAGCAAGTACTTGAAATTGCAAATGAATAGAATTGTGCAGTTCTCTGCTACATATTATAAACTATCGAAAAATGGAATAATTAAAAATTTACTTTTTTGGTCGAGTTTCATGACCACCCCTTAAGTGTGAATTTACATGGTTTTTTTACATGGTGGGCTTCAAACCCGACGCACAACCTATTTAAGGCTAGGAGACCCACCGCTCAAATTAGCCTTCAAACTGACGGATACCAGTTTGCCGTTGCCCAGGGAACACCACGTGGAGGTTTGAGTCGACTTGGGACGATTTCGACATGGATAATGCTGGCCTCGCCAGGTTGAGGCAGTCAGACACGTTGCCATGTGAAGGTTCGCCCCATGTTCCCCTTCAGTTATACTTAATATTGAATCAATGAGTCTGCACAACAAAGGTGTTTGGATCGGTTGGTGGAGTATAGAACTATTAATCGATGGGCTACGAGCTTGATTCCCAGGGAGGGCCAAAAAATATTTAAAATACTACATTTTCTTGTTGTAATGGGCGCAAGTAAAAAAGAAACAGCAATTCTAAGAAACGGTGTTTGTGAAAACGAAAGTGTAATTTTTGAGATTTCACTTAAGCAAATCACAAAATGAGGAGTAAGAAGTTTCGCTCCAAAAAATCGACTTTCTTTTTAACAACCCAATACAACTCATACGTATGTAGCTATGTCAGACCAAAGTAGATACTGCAGCTCATCACATAAAATAAAAACCACATAAAATTCAATAGCTCGCTTTGTTTTAATTTTTTGGATAAGCCAAGTTTTGAACTGACAGTATTAGAGAATAACGCTAGTTTCGACACAAGACAAGTTTTTGTATATCAAATTTGAAGGGTTCACGAAGTGTGCCATTAACAACGATTTCTCATAATAAACTCAGTTCATGTCATAGAGTGGATAAGACGATTTTTGAAACGGAACAACTCTTATTTTAATTAGATTTTTATTTTGTATGTGGATAAATGTTCTTCGAATTTATACATGATTGGCATAAAAATCCAATTCAAAGGTTTCCTTAACTCCAAACAGTACACATTAATTAAGAACTACCTCTCGTTGTATACTAATGGAATGAACATAATAGTTGATTTCATTTTCATTTTATTAAGCTCATAATAAAACTAATCTCATAAAATTTCAAATTCCTTCAGTTTACACATGAAAAGTAAATTAATTGATTACTATTACATATACGACACGAATTATGTGACAGAAAAAATATGAACTCATTCTATAAACAGCGATTCGAAGGAATAATCCTAAAAGAAGGCGTGGCTGGTATTGAAAAGTGTGTATATTCTTGAACATTATCACCACCTGAGTTAATCTAACCATTTCATCGGTCTGTTCATCTGCTCGTGTCGCTAAAAAAGGTAGGATGATACTATCTAGGATGAAAGGTAGGATGTCGCCTCTGTGACTGAAAAGATAAAGCCTATCGAAATATTTGCTCGTTAGAAAGGTAATTGAACGTGCTTTCTGAAACTATTTATTTTTTTATATATAAGGTAAAACCCATATTTTATGGGCTTCCATAATTGTAGCTTCAAATTTAAAAAACTGGGGGTCAATTCCCGTTTTGCGTTAAAGTGAAGTGAAAAAAAACTTTTCACAATCGCTTTCATTTGACGACTTCACTTTTTCACTTCACTACGCACAAAAACGCGATTCTTGTTCGTCTAATGGAAAGTAGTTGCTGAATAGCATATAAGAGTTGCTGAATGCCTATTAAACAATGCTTTTGTGAAAAAATGTAAACAATGTATAAGAAAGAAGAAAACTTTTACAAAAATGACTTCATCATTAATTTCATTTCATTTGCGCAGAAGATATTGGAAATAAATAAATTTGAACAAGATAAGTTTTGCGACAGCATAAAACAGCCAAAAGTAGTAAAGCAAATAGTATTTACTTGTTATTGGCAATATCAACATTTTCCTCTAAATAGTTGATAAGATACTGTTCCTGCGTACCGCTTGTCCTTTTCCCTAAGCTGCTTTTCTTTTTACATTATTTATTTTTAATTTAAAGTCATTTTCTGTCCATAACGTGCGTTTGCTACCGGCGTTAACTTTCTTTCCATTTCAGCGAAAAATTAACAGCTGTTGCCCTTTTAGCACACAACGGGAATCGCATTTTCCGTGTAAAGGTGAAAACATATTTCACATGACGATAACGCAGAACAGGAATTGACCCCCTGAAAACATATAAGAATATTTTTTCAAGCACTATTTATTTTGCATGCACAGTTATTTTGCACCTTAATTTCTAGCGGTCAAAAATTTTAAGCAAATTTAATTTTTCCAAAGGCCGCTTGACCGACTATAAAACTATTGATACTATTTGTTTTGGGCAATAAAATAACTGAGACGAAAATAATGTTGTAATAGTTTTTTAGTTGGTGAAGCGGCCTTTGAAAAATTCAAATTGCTTAAAATTTTTGAACGAAAAAATAACTGTTATATTTCATCTCTGAAAAAAAAGTCAAATAACCTTTTTTTTTTCCCAAAAAAATAAAAGACACAAAATAACAGTTAACTTCTATAGTAAAAGTTAATGAGTAAAAAAGGCGTTTAATATTCGTGAATCTGCGTTCATTAGGAATATAATTGTATATTTACAAAAAATTCGCCGGCAACTTTTTCGTTATGCCTTTTTCATTTGAAAATTGTAAAATACCAGTTATTTTTTGGCATTCTTGCATATTCTACATAACTTGGATAAAAAGAGTATTTCAAAAATTATTTCATTATTCTCGATGCTGATTTGGTGCAGATATATTTTAGAAGTATGTATTGATTTCTTCTGACGTATATTTAATGAAGGCGCAGGCGGGATCGATGATTTTTTGTAGAATTGCATGTGGTAGAGATCATCTCTTCAATTTGCTGTACATTGCAATGCACTGAAATTGTATACATTCCCTACCACATAAAAATGTTCATTTAATTTCCTTAATGAATAAATAATAAGTGGCCAGTAGAATGATTCAAATAATTGTTTATTTTTTTAAAAAAAGGTGTTACTATGATGGCAAAAACATTGCAAAAATGCGGTTTATTTAAACAAAGTTACAGCTTTTTAATAATATAAATAAAAAAAAGTTGCAACCATTCTGGCAAAATTATATCAGAAGTAACTTGATCATAATAAATGTGTAACCAACACAGTTTTCAAAAAATTTTCCACACTCATATTTGCACAAACTCATACATATCAATTTGCATACAAAATTGTAAAGTTTATGTAAGCATTTTTTTTTTTTCATTGTTGACATACATCATTTAATGCATGCAGCAGCTTTAACTAATGACAAAAATTATTTGCGAAACAAGCCAGCTTTTTCGGTATTGCTTATTTTTCTACAGTGTTTTCTACAGAAGCTTCAGAGCGTCTTACAAGAAATAAAGCACAAAAAAAACAACTATATTTTTTCTAAAAAAACAAAAAACAACTATACGTTATTCTCAAAACACAAGTGCTAGAAGCAGCAGTAAAACATCGCACTATGAATTCCATGCAACATTTAAAAGCTTCAACGCAAGCTTGATGGTCATTAATTTATCTCCGTTACTTCTTTTTAAGGCAATTTTCAAACGGAAGTTGGTAGCGTTGTCAGTGCAGACATAAAAAAGCAAGCTACCAATAAAACAGAACAGAGAAGAAAGCTAATGCTTAACAGCTTTAAGCTACAATGTTTATATTTGTCGAAATTCTTTAGGGTACGAAACTGTTATCTTTGTTGTACTTTTTTTCTTTTTGTTATGTTACGAGTATTTCTAATTGTTGCCAATCGTTCGAAGCGTTCATTAATCTTTGGCTCTTTGATTCTTCACTGCTTGTGTGATAAAGTTTTTATTATTATTAATTGATTCGTTGATGCCGTCTTTATTCTCCGACGTTGAAGCTAGCTTATGTCGAAGAGAAAAGAATGCATTTTAAAAATGTGTTGTTATCATTTTAAATAGTTGCACACAGGTGTCTGCAGTTTACAAAAGTTTGCTGAACTTGATTCACTTTAAGCAACAAAACCAAAAGAATTAAGAAGAAGAATTCAATGCAGTTTAGTAACAGAAATTTTAAATTTTTAATTTTTAGGAAAAGAAATAGTAAAGATGTGGAGGATTTAGAAATAATTTTTGTAAATTTAAATATTGGAAGACATTACTTTTAAAAACTAAGGCTAGCTGCCATATGCCGATACTACTATTGTAGAACACTCGAGGCACTAACCATAACAATTAGAAAGTACAGTATAGTCTCGTTTATCCGGACACTCGCTTATACCGGACTTCCCAGTAATACGAACATCTCTACACTTTGGACATTTTTAATACTGTACCGCTTTAGTTCGGACAGAAAAAAAAACACAATTTAACTCTTTTTTTTCAATCCGAATCCGAAAATCCGAAAGTGTATTATTGTAGTGCGTATCATAACGGTGCTATGTATATTATATTATTTATATTATTATATATATATATTATTATATTATATTATATTATTATTATATTATTATTATATTATATTATATTATATAATGACATGTGTATGTACATTTATGCAAAAATATTTTTGTGAAACAACGCTAATTTATTATTATTTATCACTTACGTTCTTATAATATCTTTACAAAACTGCCTTTACTAAAAATGATTGCACGAATATACATAGCTGAAATAAACATTTAACATATAATTCCTTTAATAATTATATAGTTTTGTTAATTCCGGACACTTCCAGTAATACGGACATACGCCGAAACTATATGTGTCCAATTAGCGAGACTGTGTACTTCAAAAATACTAAAGTGACTTTGCTTTTCAAAAGTCAATTTTAAGGACTCAGAACGGTAAAAATGAGAAAATTTGATAACTTTTTAAAATAAAAATTTTCAATAAACTATTTTCCATGCCTATTCACATCAAGTGTAACAACAACTTAATTTTTATAGTACTTTTTACGTACAACTGAAGCATTCCGGAGCAATTTTGAAGCAATTTCCCATTACTTTCGAATTGACTTGCTTTGATACACGCAAATGTAGCAGTAATCGAAAATAAATGCTAACATAGGTATATTTATGTGCTGTTGAATAGATTTTTGAGAGCAGTACACTAAAGTTGTTTAAAGTAGATGACGTCACATATTATACTGTTACAATAAAGTTTGTGTACTTGAACACAAACACAAACAATACAATGCAAAATAATTAACAGAGCCATTATCATTTCATAGCATAAACTACAATAAAGGAATCGTATTTGTAGCGGTTTTTACGATACAAAAAAGCTGACAACAAACACAATTTTATTGTGGTAAAGTAATGAGGCATAGAAACATAAACAATTCAGAGGTGTCGACGCATAAAAATTTGACGGCTTGAATGTACACAGAATTAAGCTGTTTTTGTGAGAGTTTGCCCAAGGTCAATGACTTACGGTGATATATTGTTTTATCGTATTCTACTACTCTCTTTATGTCTCCGTTTCAAAAAAGCGTATTCTACGCAGAAAGTTACCGTATGTCGTAAGTTTTTGGTACTTACAACGCAAACATTATTGTATGTACTGAATATTTTTTCGTCGAACGGTACAGAATGATAATATTTATGCTGATTTTTTAAGCGATCGTAGTATGTATATAGTGTATATGTTTAAGTTCGTTCGTAATTCGATAAAACGCTATCGAATGTTGAGTCAGGCCATCTACAGTATGTTCACATAGCGTACTATTTATCGTCATTCACTGCTTTCAAGATTATCATATCAAGGGGCAGACTTCACCTCTGGGAACTTTAGGAATAATTCTGAAACACTCTAAACTACTTCTATAACTATCGAATTGAAGCACTTGTTTCACAATATTATGATATGATGACATGATATTATGCTAGTAAAATGATATGATGATGTGTGATATTTGATGATATGATGGTGGGATGATATAATGATATGATGATATGAAGATATGATGATATGATGATATGATGATATGATGATATGATGATATGATGATATGATGATATGATGATATGATGATATGATGATATGATGATATGATGATATGATGATATGATGATATGATGATATGATGATATGATGATATGATGATATGATGATATGATGATATGATGATATGATGATATGATGATATGATGATATGATGATATGATGATATGATGATATGATGATATGATGATATGATGATATGATGATATGATGATATGATGATATGATGATATGATGATATGATGATATGATGATATGATGATATGATGATATGATGATATGATGATATGATGATATGATGATATGATGATATAATGATATGATGATATGATGATATGATGATATGATATGATGATATGATGATATGATGATATGATGATATGATGATATGATGATATGATGATATGATGATATGATGATATGATGATATGATGATATGATGATATGATGATATGATGATATGATGATATGATGATATGATGATATGATGATATGATGATATGATGATATGATGATATGATGATATGATGATATGATGATATGATGATATGATGATATGATGATATGATGATATGATGATATGATGATATGATGATATGATGATATGATGATATGATGATATGATGATATGATGATATGATGATATGATGATATGATGATATGATGATATGATGATATGATGATATGATGATATGATGATATGATGATATGATGATATGATGATATGATGATATGATGATATGATGATATGATGATATGATGATATGATGATATGATGATATGATGATATGATGATATGATGATATGATGATATGATGATATGATGATATTATGATATGATGATATGATGATATGATGATATGATGATATGATGATATGATGATATGATGATATGATGATATGATGATATGATGATATGATGATATGATGATATGATGATATGATGATATGATGATATGATGATATGATGATATGATGATATGATGATATGATGATATGATGATATGAAGATATGATGATATGATGATATGATGATATGATGATATGATGATATGATGATATGATGATATGATGATATGATGATATGATGATATGACGATATGATGATATGATGATATGATGATATGATGATATGATGATATAATGATGTGATGATATCATGATATGATGATATGATGATATGATGATATGATGATATGATGATATGATGATATGATGATATGATGATATGATGATATGATGATATGATGATATGATGATATGATGATATGATGATATGATGATATGATGATATGATGATATGATGATATGATGATATGATGATATGATGATATGGTGATATGATGATATGATGATATGATGATATGATGATATGATGATATGATGATATGATGATATGATGATATGATGATATGATGATATGATGATATGATGACATGATGATATGATGATATGATGATATGATGATATGATGATATGATGATATGATGATATGATGATATGATGATATGATGATATGATGATATGATGATATGATGATATGATGATATGATGATATGATGATATGATGATATGATGATATGATGATATGATGATATGATGATATGATGATATGATGATATGATGATATGATGATATGATGATATGATGATATGATGATATGATGATATGATGATATGATGATATGATGATATGATGATATGATGATATGATGATATGATGATATGATGATATGATGATATGATGATATGATGATATGATGATATGATGATATGATGATATGATGATATGATGATATGATGATATGATGATATGATGATATGATGATATGATGATATGATGATATGATGATATGACGATATGATGATATGATGATATTAAATGGTGATATGATATGATGACATAATATTTTGATATTATATGATGGATCTTAACATGATATGGTGATATGATGAAGTGATTATATTATAAATTGATGATAATTACAATATAATGATCAATTCAACAATCAACGAGACAGAATATTCTGCAGAATTTTTGCCTGTGAACTATTTTCTTAAATTTCCTTTACTCTCTAATTCTCTTCAAATTAAATTTTTTCTTTTTTTTCATGACAAGTTAATTATTGCATCAATTGCATCAATTGCTTGAGATACCTCCAAACACAGATACACATATTCTCCCTTTATGTGTTTCAATCTTCAGCTACTTACATGAACATCTCGGTTGAAGAAATACTCAGACAATGTAATCATCTTCATCTTCGAAAAAACACCCAAGACTTCATATAGTAAAAAAATTTAAGTAACCTTTTTTCATGGTGTACTTCTAAGAAGAAGAAGTTGAAGCAGCAGAACTCAAGCTTTTGTAATTGGATAATTACTGAAATGTCTTTACTGGAGAGGCACTCACGCAAACAGCCACACGGACAAAAGGATGCGCCAGAAAAAGCGGCTTTAACCACCGCACACACTTGCAGCCACTAGGACCATTACAACAAAAATGTGCAGTGTGCACCACACAGTGCCAGGATGAAAAGAAAATAAATGCATTTTCAGTTTATATCAAACAATAGTAGAAGAAGAACAAGCAGCAGCAGCAGCAGCTGAAGTGTTTTTTTTTTTATTTTACTAGCCTCGTTAGCAATATGTTTGCTGTTTTAGCAGCCATTTAAAAATGCCGGACTTATGTGTTTGTTGTTCTTGTTCGTGTTTTTGTTGGTGTTGTTTTTGTTGTTGTCTGCAGCCACTTATCTCAGGCAATTTTTCCTTGTTGTTGCAACGAAAAAGTAGTCAATTTATTTCCCAGATTCTTATATTTCAATGGCAATAATTAAGAGTAGAACAAAAACAACACACTTAAAGAACAGATTCTGATTTTCTCATTGAAAATGGTTGAACATTAATTATGTTTGTTTCAATCCAGGCTAACCGAGGCAAAGTTTAAAAGAGTCGTAAAAAAGATAAGACAAGCATTAACTAGATTTAAGAGAAGCGATGAAAAGACGGAATAAATTTGAAATGTATATAATACACAAAGCATATTAAAATGTTTCAAGAAATTAAGTTAGGTAAAATGTACATATAATTTACATAAATTTTCTGAGAACCCAAAGAAGACTCCTTAAAGTAACGATAGATGACTTTATATCCATTTCTAGACTTTTGAGGTACTAAAATTGAGAAAGACCAACCTTAAGAATAATAAAACTCAACAGTTCATGCTAAAAGTTAATAAGCTAATATTAAACATTACTGGAACACAGTTTTTAAGTGTTAAGCAAAAGCTAAATGCTTATTTAAGAAGGTCAAAGAAAGTAAAGAGTGTTGAAAATTCACCTTAATCAGATATAAGAAGGGACTCAATTAACACTAGGAATATGAAACTTCCTATATATTTAGGTTTATCTTTCAATGATAGTAACAAAAAATGGGAATGGCACACCCACGTATGCAAACGCGAGTGGAATAAATGTTAATCGACTTTCGAAATTTTCGAAATGGGCATAAAAACGAAAAAGCAAGTCTTAATGCAAAAGGAAAAAAACATCTTAAGCTAAAAGAAAAACCAAAATTATAAGCAGATATGAAACCAAAAGCAAAGCAAAGACAAGAGTAAAAAAATCAAAAGCAAAAGCAAAAAGAAAATCAAAAACTAAAATAAAAAAAAGGGAAAAACAGTGACAAATGCAAATGCATGAGCAATAGCACAAGCAAAAGCAAATACATTAGTAAAACAAAACGTAAAAGCAAAACCAAAATAAATAAAATCTAAAGTAAAATCAATCAAAATCAAGCCAAGGCAAAGGTAAAACCAAAAGCAAAGCGAAAGCAATAAGAATAGCAAAAGCGAAACCAGAAGAAAAAAGCGAAAGCAAAGCAAAAGTAAATACAAAAAGAAAAATAAAACCAAAAGAAAAAGTAATGGCAAGCGCAGTTGCAAAAACAAAAGTAATAGCAATAGCAAAACCAAAACCCGAAGAAAGAAACCAGCAAAATCAAAGCAAAATATAATAAGCAAATATAGAAACCAAAGTTAAATCAAAACCGAAAATTAAAACAAAAACAAGAATAAAAATGAAAAACAAAAACGATACCGAAAACGAAAACAAAAAAAAAAGCAATAAAAAAGCAAAACAAAACATGCACAAAATCAAAAACATAATTAAAAATGAGGATTGGGACGAGAATTAAGGCAAGGATTACGAAAATAATTAGGACATGGATAAGAAAAAGGACTAATTAGGACAGAAAGAGCTAGCTGTGTACTATTTGTTTAAAGTGTACCATGGTGATAGATAGATCCCTGTGCTAACAAATTTTTTTTGGTGTAATTGCTACTCCTTCGCAGGCTGACTATTGTACCAATAGTCCCACTGATTTACCCAGTTTGTGCATTCAGCTGCTCTGGTCTTGCTTTGATTTTACTCAAGATTCAATCTGTTCATTACCTCAAACCATACTCTTTTATAATGGCTTTGAACAGGCAGGTCCTGGCGGAATACGAATTACGTCAAAGAATAGGACATGGATTAGGACAAGAAGAAAGAAAATAAAATGTTGAAACGTCTACTTAACATACGGTTGTAATGGTGACAGCCAACTGTATCCTTTTTTAAATTTTTTTTTTTAAATTAGGTATCGCAGAATTTTTTAAATTCTGATTACTTTTCCATTTTGCTTGAATTCAATTTACGTTTTAAGACCAGGAATTTATTTATTTATTTCTTAACCAAGCAAGGTATGATCTTAATTCTGGTCTTAACCTATGCTTAACCTATTTTTTTTTTTTTTGGTAACAGTGTAGGCTTAGGCCGCCTACCCGGTTGACATGATTTCACTTGCATGTCTAAGGAAAAGCTTTAGTGAACTAATGATTATAATTATAGGGCAGAGGAGGTTATGAGGAAGGAAATAGGAGCTTGTAAAGATTTTTTTTTTAAGAAGAATTTGGATATGGATGGTGAGTAGCTAAAGCTGATACTATTAAACTCTTCGCAACACCTATTAATTGGCTCATTATTGGCGTATATAGTATGGTGCTGATACTCGTAAACATTCGAGTGTGCCTAGTTTGTCTTGAGGATTCGTTGAATTTTATCTTATTTGATATATAATCACTGTCAATAGCACCGTTGAGAACGTCAAATGTAAAACATGAGGTGAGTAATTTTCTTCTTGTTGATAGAGGCATAAAATTAAGCAAGCTAAGCCTATACTCATAGGATGGTAGGGTATTGTATTCGCGGGAGTTGTAGGTGTCTCTTGGAGAAAAGAGCAGAAACTGCTTTTGAATAGATTCCAGTCTCTCACAGTGTATACCGAAAGCAGAATTCCAAATAATGCATCCACATTCTAGAAGTGGGCCTACTAACAATATAACGTTATGGTAACCCATACATTTTTAAACTCTTTTGCGCGTCGTTTTATGAAACCGAGTTGTTTACTGGCTCTTGTTAGGATTTTTTCATAATGAAGATTAAATAGCAATTTATTGTCTAAAACGATGCCAAGATCGACGATATGATTAACATTTTTAAGTTCTTTACCAATGAGTAAGTAAATGCTATTCGCGATGAGATTTTTTTCGGGAGAAAGTTATTGAGTAGCATTTGTTCGCGTTTAAAAAATAGTTTATTCTGATTGCACTACTGCAGTAAAGCAAGTAGTTTCGATTGTAAAAACGTTATATCAGGTTCAGAATTACTTACATAGTACATTTTTAAGCCATCTGCATATAATAGATGAGGGATATCCGACAAAACATCGGATATGTCTGATATAAAAATATTAAACAGAAATGGCCCAAGATGAATTTTTTGTGGCACTCCGGATGTGACAGAAATCTCTTTGGATAGGATACCTAGAAATTTAACAAATTGAGATCTACCGTGAAGATAAGACTTAAGCCAATTAAGGAGAGAGCCAGAAATACCAACATTTTCCAGCTTGAAAGCTAGGATATTATGATCAACGCGATCGAAGGCTTTACTAAAGTCAGTGTATATTGCATCAACTCGATGTCCTTTTTCCATTTTGCCTAAGACATCAGAAACCATAACCCCACAAGAATTGTGGTAGTTGATCTACCTTTACGGAAACCATGTTGCTGTTCATTGAGTAATGGGTTTATTCTACCTGTCAGTTTTTCACATATTATTTTTTCGAACAGTTTTGGGATAGCAGATACAATGGCAATACCCCTTTAGCTTTCGATCGAGCTTTTTATTCACCACCAATTCACCATTTTTTAATATTGGTGTGAGGTGAGATGTTTTCCAATAAGAAAGAAAAACACCTAGATCGACCAGAAAAAACCCGGAATTCGGGAAAAAGTTATGTTTAAACTTGAATTTGTTTTTTTTTTCAAAAATACTTAATGGTCCCATTTCTAGCATTTTCATTACAAAATAAAAATCGTAAAAAATCGAAAAACTTGGAGCACCTTCAATAATTCTAAGAAATTATTTCTAATTTTTAGTCAACAATAATTTTGAGTTCCAATTTTGTCAACATACCGTTCTTTCCATTCCGTTTTTACTAAGTTCCATTTAGTTATTTTAACGAAGAATCCCCAAAAGTCGAAAAATGTTCTTATTTTTTAACACTTATGCACTAACTTTACTCATTTATTTTTAAAACACACGAAAACTAAATTTCTGCTTATTTCAAACACGACAACCAGTGCCGACATTCATCGAAACAAAATGGTAAGAAATTCAATTTTCATATATATTAAAAAAAATGAATGAAATTAGAGCAAGCACATTTTTTGACTTTTGGGGACTTTTTCGTTAAAATACCTAAATCCAACTTTTTAAAAAAAAGGCGGAATGCAAAAACCATATATTGGCAACCCCTACCTCAAAAATTTTTCGAACGAAAATCAGAAATATTTTTCTAGAATTACTGAAGTTACTCCGAAAGAGAATTATAATTAAATTTTTTCGATTTTTTTAATATTTTTTTTGGAATCGAAATGATAAAAGGGCATTTTAAGTATAATTGAAAAAAGTTAAGTTTGAACAATATAACTTTTTTCCCGAATTTTTATTTTTTTTTTTTTTAATTTCTTGCAGAAATAGCTCAAGACTATATTTAAGTCATCCGTGCTGTTTTTTATCAAATTTTGTTTTTTTGGATTTTTGTGAATTTTTTTTTTTTTTTTTTTGTAAAAATACTCAAACTCGAAATTTTTAAAAAGGTACACTTCTAGTAAAAAAATTCATAACGACCGGATTATTCAACATAATTACACAATCTTTTGTATCTCAATTTGATATAGAATAAGAAAATATTTTCATAGGATTTCATTAAATTTTTTGAAATTTGTGGTTTTTAGATTTTTTTTTTTTTAATACACAAGTACAAAAAGGAGTTTTATTCGAAAAGTAAAAAATCACAACTTTAGAAGGTTTTGTTCAATTTCATGTTTGATAGCTTGTTTTAGAGAAAAATTAAGCAAAACACGAGCTGCGAACCGGCTTTTTCAAAATTTACACTCACGGAAATGAAAGGCAGGAATGAAATCTGATCAGATTAGAGAAAAATTTAGCTCCCAGTAGAGTCCATTACAACTTTTATGATTTCTGTAGAATGTGGACAAAGATCTAGGTGGCTTATATGGCTTATATGTGGTACTAGTTGGGTCATTGGAACTTTTTTAGGTTCTGTGGACTCCTTGGACAACAATTTGGGTTTTTTTGTCAAATACGTACCACTTGGACGTATAGGTTCCAATTAGAATATTTTTGGAATTAGTTGCGTCATTCGAACTTTTTGGGTTTAGTGAACTCTTTGAATAAAATTTTTCTTGACAAATAGGCTCCACTTGATCAAATGCATTCCACTTTTAATATTTTTGTAACTAGTTGGGGCATTTCAACTTGTTTGTGCTTAGTGGATTCTATGAACAATAATTTTTTATGAAATCCACTTGGAGAAATAGGTACCACTTCAGTAATTTTTGGAGCTAAATTGTCCAAAGAGTCTAAGGAGTTTGTCCAAGGAGTCTACAAAATCCAAAAAAGTTGCAATGGAACCCAATTGCCGAAAATATATTAACTTTAGTCTAAGGACTCCATAGAACCAATTAAATTCATTCTACCTACCTGAAAGCTCCACTATGCCGTTTGTTCAATCATTGCCATGTACGGCTCATGAACCGTCCCATGAGCATAAATTGTCTCATTTGCGCACACGCTTGTGGACGGGCACGTCAAATAGTTTTTGTCGTTCAAGTACATGAGCTACTTCTATTGTTTGAAAATTTGGCTCACGTACACGGACGTGAGACGTTATAAAAGGTACACGAGCGTGTACCAAAATAAGCTGTGTACTAGCTCGTGTGCGTACACGAGCAGACCTTTCCGTACCCTCATATATATTCTAAATTTTTGTGAATTCACTTTGTAATGTTATTATTTTTTTAATTAACTTTTTTTATAAATTTATTAAGAGCAGAAATCTGGTTGTTAATCCTGAAATTGAAACATAGATTGAACTGGAAAGTGTTGATAAAAAAGTTGAAATCATAAAATCTTTATACCTAAAATAATTCTTACAATGAATTTAAATAAGGATTCCTTTTTTAATTGAAGAAATAAAAAAGGGATTTCTGTAAAAAAGAAAAAAACGTTTCTGCCTTAATTAAACCTTTCTCATTCGCTTTCTGCAAAACAAATATTTACCTTTCTTATATTTTTTTATGAGCTTTTCATGTGCTTTTTCACTAATTTCCGTTGCGTGTTTCAAGCTTTTAAAACTAGCAAAATAAGTTGTTTACTTTACTTTAAGTTTTTTTATCCACTGCTATTTATATGTGTGCTTTTCTTCTTGTTACTTTCTTTTATTTGTTTGTTTGTTTGTTTTGCTTGTTTGTTTAATTGTTGATGTTTCAACTGACCATACGTGAAAATGGCTTACAAAGAAATGACTAAAAGGGTTGCACTACAAAAGAGCAGAATTAGTTAAGTATTTTTTGAATGAATGTTTATGTACATTTGGAAGCGTAGCTACATGATGTGTAGATGTGTAGTTAAAAGTTGTACCGAGCTAATACCTTTTCTTGTTTTTGTGTGTTTGCTTTTTAGTTGCTTTTTTTTCTCTTTTTCTTTGTACATCAAGCAGAAGGACAATATTTACATTATAGCTAAAAACGTTGATAACTTCTAACCCAAGCCCAGTCGCATACAACTAAACCCAGCTGAAATCATCTAACCAAGGGAGCAATTCACGCTTCAACTAGTTCATTCACGGCTGTCTGCATTTCAAGGACCACCCAACATTATTCAAAATGCAAACAATAAATTCAATTAGTTAAATGGTTTCTCGTATTTCTTTCCTATGGCGTTTATCGAAACACTAACAAGGTAATGCCCAGCCACTGCAACCTGTCGCCCCCGCAGTACATACAATGAAACAGTTTGTGCGGAACAAATGTTGATCCCGAATGCACACTTAGCTGAATGAGCCCGAAGACAAGGGGCGGGAGGCATTGAAGGGGGTCATGGCAGGGGCTGCAGCAGAGTAATCTGAAGTGCAGTATAACTTTTAACTTAATTTCAATGCGAATGCGGAGTGTAACTGAATACCTTGGCAGCGCAAGGATAAGAGCAGGTGTGTAGCTCAGTACTGTTTGTATGTGTCTCTTTGTGAGTATGTTTCTGTGTTTGTCTGTACAGAGCTGCCAATTGAAGTTTTTGTTTAAAATTTATGGGCTAATTCGTTCGTTCGTTCGAAGCAAGCAGCGAGTAGCGGAAGGGGAAGACATTTGTTGGCTCTGTTCGGCTCAGTTCGGTTCGGTCTATATTGGAAAAGTTTCGATTGTAATTGAATATTTATGTACCAAGGTGAAGGGGGACAAACACCGAGTGCAGGAAGCTGACAATAGAGAGCGATAGAGTTAAGATAAATGAGGGAAAAATTTATGCGGTGCAAGTTCGAAACTGGAAGACGAACTAATTGAAAACCGAACTCGTTAAATCCATTTAATGGAGAAGAAAGAAGAGGAAATTGGTACTTAAAGAAGATTCGAGCAATGAAAATTTCAATCCAAGACAAGTGCATTTAGATTCGATTTAAATTTTATATCCATTTCGAGATATTAAATCAAATTGAGTTGGCTTTTGTTTACTAGGTAGTTTAGTTTAATAAGATTTAAATGTAAGATGCATTAAATATAATTTCAAAAGAATTTCAGTTTAATTTTTGAGTAATTTACTTAAATTTCAATACAATTTCAATTCAACTTGAATTTAATTTTAATTTAATATCAATTCAATTTCAATTCAATTTCAATTCAATTTCAATTCAATTTCAATTCAATTTCAATTCAATTTCAATTCAATTTCAATTCAATTTCAATTCAATTTCAATTCAATTTCAATTCAATTTCAATTCAATTTCAATTCAATTTCAATTCAATTTCAATTCAATTTCAATTCAATTTCAATTCAATTTCAATTCAATTTCAATTCAATTTCAATTCAATTTCAATTCAATTTCAATTCAATTTCAATTCAATTTCAATTCAATTTCAATTCTATTTCAATTCAATTTCAATTCAATTTCAATTCAATTTCAATTCAATTTCAATTCAATTTCAATTCAATTTCAATTCAATTTCAATTCAATTTCAATTCAATTTCAATTCAATTTCAATTCAATTTCAATTCAATTTCAATTCAATTTCAATTCAATTTCAATTCAATTTCAATTCAATTTCAATTCAATTTCAATTCAATTTCAATTCAATTTCAATTCAATTTCAATTCAATTTCAATTCAATATCAATTTAATTTCAATTTAATTTCAATTCAATTTCAATTTCAATTCAATGTCAATTCAATTTCAATTCAATTTCAATTTTATTTTCCGTATTATTTAACTTTCCATTATTTAGATATATTATAATTATTATTTTGATAACATGTACAAAGGCAATAACTTTTGTTGTAATCACAACTGCACAATTTATAAAATCTTAAACTCGAAGCTACAAAGCTTCACACAATATTTAATTAAATTATATTTATTTCATAGACTTGTTTAATTTAAGCCTAGAATATAATTTAAAATGCTTTGTCAATATATCTCTTTCTGTTATCTATTCCGACTATTTCGCTCATTGTCAATAAATTATTCGCTTTAAGCAACAAAATCCGCTCTCAACATTCGCAATTCCTTTAATTAATGGAATTTGCCATGTTGAGTAATTAACAAATTTCCGTCCTAATCGCACGAAACGACCAAAATTTTGCAACAATTTTATTTAGCTACGCTATTTCGAAATTTATACTGGCAAAGTACTAAAAGCACGGCTTGTGTGTGCTTATGTTTTAGCCTTTACTATGCCACGTGACCCTTCCGCGTTTTAATTTTTTTTTTTTTTTTTATTTCTTGCATACTTTTCACTGAATAATTATGCGTCTATGTCCCACAATTTGTCCCATTTCACGCATAAACTGCGAAATAGACATTAAAATCCGTTATAAATTATTGCAATAAGCTAGATGCTGCTTGCTGTTAGCTGTGTTTCTGCTGACGCTGGTCGAAATGCTAACGGGCGGTACTTTGGCTGCTATTTGTAGCCAAAATTTTGCATTGTCAACAGGAAGCTAGATTGGGATCCTTTTGATGGTGTGCGTGAGATTTTATTGTATTGCACACCATTTGTGGCCACTTTGCTAACACACACAAGCACCACATCGGAATTTAAATGGATAAAGCACTGCGAGAAGTACTTGGGTCATGACAGGCCATCGAAACAAAATGCTTAAAAAGGCAGTAACTTCTAAGAAAAAATAGGCTTAGAAATTATAGAAATATTCTTAGGAGCATTCCACCGAATTTAATGTTTCATTTAAGTATTATTTTAAGTTTTTCTTTTTTTAGAAATGCTTATAGATGGTATTGCATCATTAAAAAAAAATAGGAATACAAAAAGGAAAATTATTTAAAGCAATATATCGTAAGAAGACCTGACCACCTGTAATGAAATGAAATATACGCGACATATCGTGCTTTGTACCATGTATCGATGAGAAATTTAGGTAAACCCAAAACATACTGAAATTCTGCACTGATGTAAAAAAAAAACGTGGAAAGATCATAGAAGTGGACCTTTGTAAAACAACAATGCAATTAGTTAATGAACTTAAGTGTACTTCGATACTATATGCTAAAAAAATCTTAAATTGTAAGAGATAAAAATTTTAAATTTTACAAATTATTGTATAGGGTTTACAATGGTTTATGTAACAAAATCTATTTTAGACTATTTTATTTGATTTTTTGATTAAAGGCTCTAGTTGTTTTATTATAATTATACAGTGTTACGGATATACAGGGTGTCCCGCAATTGAGTGCAACTATTTACGGAGCTGAAAGGTTATGTCGAGCTGAGCAAAAAATCGTGTGGGAGGGGGTCTATTTTCACATTCTTAGGAGCTACAGGGTCAATTAATATTTTACGACTTTGGTTTACGTTTCTAGCAGAAAAACTAACTTACATAAAACTTATTTTGATAGCTCATTATAAAGGCAATAAAAACATCTCTCTAAGGGCTTATCACCAAGCCCCACCAACTTAACTGTTACCGAGCTGTGCTCGTGTGGAGATGAAATCAATCGATTGAAACTACCAAATTTCAATTTTGAGTGCATATTTCTCAGAATTTCGCGTAATAAATGAATTTTTTTTAAGATCAATTTTGCAATCTATTCAAGTTTTTTTCAATGAAAATAAAAAATAAAAAAGTTGGCTGTGCTAAAATTATACTTATTATAAAACAATGATATTATCTACTGCTTAACTAATTGTAATGTCATTATTTATCATTATTTTCAAATAAGTATAATTTTTTAGTACAGCCAACTTTTTTATTTTTAAAGATATGTTTATGTTTTTGGTGTCATTGAAAAGAAAATTGAATAAATTACAAAATAAATCTAAAACAAAATTTCATTTATTACGCAAAATTCTGAGAAATTTGCACTCAAGTTGAAATTTGGTAGTTTCAACCGATTGATTTCATCTTTACACGATCACAGCTCGGTAACGGTTAAGTTGGTGGGGTTTGTTGATAAACCGTTGGAAAGGCAATTTCATTGTCTTTAAAATGAGCTATCAAAGTTGTATGTATGTTGGCTTTTCTGCTAGAAACAATAACGTGAATCAAAGTCGTGAAATATTAATTAACCGTGTAGCACCTAAGTGTGTGAAAATAGACCCCCCCCCCCCCCTCCCATACGATTTCTTGCTCAGCTCAACATAACCTTTCAGCTCCGTAAATAGTTGCACTCAATTGCGGGACACCCTGTATAACTACAAACATACTTTATTGAAATTCTCAAAGAGGCGCATGTTGTGAGTCCATTGTACCTGGTCTGACCTCTCAATGGCATCACATTTTGACGTAGAATTACGTCTTACAGCGCGGTTTGTATGGGGGTATTTTCACAAATTTTTCCAAGGCGATGCTAACGTTTTTTTGAGTACACTGTAGGTATACATACAGCCTTTAATAATCATCGTACAAAGATAAAATTTATGCCAAAATACTAGATATTTTGTGCATAAAATGAATATCTAACTTTGGATTTTGTTACTTCTTAAATAAAGTCACAAAAGATAGCAAAAGAAGAGAAGAAAAATTCACATTTTGACGTTTTTATGCTTGTTGCTTTAGTTCGTGCCGAAATCTCGACAGCAACATCGTGTTGTTTATTGAATAGATTCGTTTTATGAATCCTTCAGAGCCCTACAAGCAATGCATACGTATATATATGTTTGCGCTGCACAGTGTGTCTTTTTCAGTTTTAGCGTGCCATAAGTCCCTAAAAAAAAAATGTAGAGTTTGTACAAAAATTTATTTGAAAATAATATCTAAAAGTCGAAATAACTTTTGCATATTTTGTAAAAATTTGTCAAAGTTAGAACTTTAAATAAACGAAGAAAAATTGAAAGCAACGCACTAAAACTATGCGAAATTTAACCAAACATAAGTTTTGTGATGAAAGAGATTTTGTAAAAAGTTTTTATTTTTGTAAATATAAAGTTCAATTCTGATATGATTTTATAAAAACCAGTTTTTTAAAAAATTAAAAAAATATATTTAAAAATTTATACAAAATAAAGGTTTGTTTTTTTATCATCAAATTATACTTTAAGTCATTCTCAGTAAGAAAACTCTAAAATGTTCCACTGTAAATATGATGGAATGTGTAACTAAAAAAATATTAAGTGATTTTCTTGTAAAAAACGGTTGCGCAAATTGACTCGAATAAAAGAAATCTTCATATATGCAACTACACCTTTTCATTCCATTGTTTAGTACATTTTGCATCTATTAGAATAATTTGTGTAAACAAAACTGGATACAGTCAATTTTTTGTAGGATTAATATTACAAATAAATTGCACAAATAAAATGAATTTCAACATTATTAATTTTCAGAGACCAGATTTATATCAATTTTGTTATTTTAAGTGCAAACTACTGTGCCAAAATCAATAATTTTATTCGTACTTAATAAAGATAATTTATTATATTTATATTAAAATTTCATTGTTCTACTTTTAAAACTTTTCACGCAATGACATATTTTATGTTTGCTTAATTTGCTTGTTTCTAAAATCGTGCGCAACAACAAGTTCAAGATAAGAAAGTTCAAGATAGAAAGCTATATATTCAGCAGAGATTTAGAAGTGAAATGGGGCTTTTAGTTGACATGCCTAAACAAAAAGGTGGTAATGATGGCAACACTGCTAGGAAGTTTTTTAGAAATGCTGAGCTATCTTCCGAAATAACCGGCATTAACTCGGAGTTCACTTTATTTTAATTTGAAGGCTCTGTTTCATGGCGAAAGAATTATAAGTTCATGTATACTTCCAATAGGCCAGCTCTCTGAAGAAGCTCAGGAAGCCAGAAACAAAGATAGCAGACGCTTTAGAGAAAGCTTTACCAGAAAAACTTCAAGAATCGACACAAAAGAAGATTTGCTACACAGACTTTTAATTTCTTTTGATCCGTTTTTTAACTCTTTGCGACAACCAAATATAAACGGTCTAATTTAACAGTAGATGTAAAAAGGCTCCAGAATTTATTGAAGCGAATTCTGATTCCGATTTAGAATAAAGTTCAAAAATAAAGCTCAAAATTTTTTATTTATAGATATTGAGTTTTCTGGTGACACAGGAAGTAGGCTTACATATAGTCCAGGTAGGCGTGGCAGTTGACCGATCACGCCCATTTTTCGCCAAAAGGTTTAAAGTTACTAGATAAACTTAGATACCAAATATTATCATTATAGCATACATACATCCAAACTTATACCAATAATACTTTTTCAGTTGTATGGGTGGTAGGCGTGGCAGTTGACAGATCCCGCCCACTTTTTGTGACACTTATTTTTTTGGTTCTGAAAACAAAATTACCTCTATAGCTATAGAGCTTTTTGAGATATGAGTTTTGGCACGCTAAAATCGAAAAAGACACACTGTGCGCCGCTGAAAACTTTCAGTCTGCTGGCAGACTCCAATCAGTTATAGTGGGTTCGCTCTGTCCGCCTTATGAACACAGAAAATAAGACGTTGCAATACAAAGAAACGATGCATAGTTCATTATATTAGTTTATATTTGGTATTTAAAAAAACGCAGCGCTACTACATATAAACCATTATATAAATCAAGAATCGTTTTACGAATAGTTTTCAGTAACTGCGTGTGTGGTTGTAATACGTATGTATGAAATAATTTGCATATGTGTATTTATTTCGTTTTTTAGTTTGTTATTGTTTTTGTTAATCTTCAGCAAGACTAATACAATAAATAATACATACATAATACAAAAAATTATATTACTATAATGCAGGTTTACATATAAGCAGATTGGAAACTGACATGGTAGTTATGCTATTTTAAACTTAGTTTATTTTTAAAATATAATAAAATCGAAATCATTGAACTAATATAACATAAACATATTAAAAATATATTCATATTTAAATATTCAATTATATTCAAAATATATATAAATTCTGTACTGCAGGAAAAATAATAAATGAATGTTATTCCTAAATCGTTTAGCCAAATAACCAACCTCTTCATTATGCACTATTCGTTGACGCCTGAGGACATTGAGCCAACCGGCCCTACCTTATAATTCTGCCATGAACACGCGTGCTACTACGTGAACATCACTGCACTAGGTTGAAGCATCTCAATATTCATAAGGCCACCTGGCTGTGCTCTGACCAAAAATCTCGCAACCAAATTGATCACGTTTTGATTGACGGAAGGCACTCTTCCAGTATATTAGATGTACGCATAATCCGTGGTGCTAACATAGACTGGGATCATTATCTTTAATAGCTAAGATTCGTACACGTCTGTACGCAGCCAAGAATGCGAACACACCCTACACAAAGAAAGCTAGACGTCGATTGCCAATACATGCGCGCAGTGGGAGCCCCACACATCTCCCACTCTATGTGTGCGGCTCCCGAAGAGGTTATTGGATAAAAGATATAAATAAAGAGCCAAACATCAAAATCTATAAAAAATAATGTAGTATAACTTTTCAAAATATAAAAAATATTGAAAAAAACTTTAATTTGCATTGAAAGACGCTTATAATTCCGCATGGATTTCGCAGAATTTTTTGCTTAATAGGTTGCAAGGCTTTGAACTGCAGGACGCCACTGAAGCTTGCTGATGAGTTACTTTAGCGGCCAACGAAAAGTTTCTAGAAATGTTTCCAAATATTTCCTATTACTTTTTTATGGGACTTGGATTTATATCATTTGGTCTATTATTGAAACTCTAAAACCAACATCGATTTAAAGTTATGGAATCGACTGAATCGGCATTGGTTTAATTTGCAAATCAGCCCAAATTGGAGAATAGGCATAGAAAATTGCACATATTTCTTTTTTAAATTTTAATAATTATAGTTATTTTACCATTCTCTTAATTCATTTTTATCTTATCTTGTCTACAAGAAAAGTCTCCTTAAAATAATATCATAATCAAATAATCTAATCAAATCTGCAGTGGTTTAATTTTTGCCATAACTCTCAGATTCTTTAAAACTAAGTTCCTCATTTTATTACCAAAACAGCTTTAGCAAAAAAAAAATCCAATTAGCAATGACAAGGACAAAATAAAATAAGTTAAAATCAAATTAAATATCGCGCACACACCATGTAGACTCATTCATCAATAATATATCCACTCAGCAATTGGCTCATAATAAATACTTTTTTTACACACTTCAGTATGTTTTCAGTGTAGCACACATTTGATTGCGGCTTACCACATAAGTACGCAACAATTCCAGCCAACTAATTATGCAACATTTCGCTGTGTGATTTCTTTTTTTTTAATTATTTTTCCTCTTAAATCTTTTCTGTTAATTTTTATTTTGTGTGCCTCAATTACATGTCAGCTCATTCGCTTGAATTAATGAAATTCCATTTAAAATAAATGTGGTCATATCCGTGTTAAAATAGCTTTGGTTGAGGAGACGAGGAAGCTGGTCAAACAGCAACATGCTAGTGCTACGCTGCACCGAATGGCAACACATGCAACAATAACCATTGCTATGTTGTAAAGTAGGTGTATTTGTTAAAGTACTTGAAGTACAAGCTATATTGCTGCATTTAATAGCACAACATCAGCAACAGTAACAGCAACTGCTACAAAGCCACAAGCGATCAACGTGCGTTTTTAATACTTTTCTAATTAACCATTTTATGACCAGAGCCACAAAAACACAGACACGGAAACGAACACCAGCATGAACATACACATGAACACGCTTATGCACTCACACACAACAGTATTTATTATGTGTCATACGTATGCACACATACTCCCACACACACACACAAACAACCTGCAGCTAGCTTACATTTATCCCAACATCCAATAATTCACGCTAATGAGCATTTATTATGCAAATTAGTAGTTAATAACTTGAAAGCCGTCAGCGACTAAAATATTTTGCTAAATGCCTGACCGAGATATTGTGTTATTTGTAAAATTGTCAACATTTATTACGGAACATATTATACATTCTAGCAAAACTCTGCTGGTAATTTATGCAATATCCTTTCAGTCCTCTACTGATAATCGGCGAAGTTTTATGATATAATTATTAAAAAATCGTAAATTTTCATTAAATTAACGATAAGTATTGGCAACATAAACTGTTTTTTGTTAATATGTTTTTTAATGTTTTTCAAAATATTTTTTATAAATGTCACTTGTTTACAGAATTCGGGTTTTTTACGAGTACTTAACCGGAAGAACTTTTTCAAACTAATTTGAGGTCGCTGATCATGAAAATGATTTATTTTCCAATATGGATTTGAATTTAACGTTGTTGATGTCAATTTAAAGGTGGGATCTTCTTCTTCTTCTAAACGCTGTACCATGTGTGTTACTTGAGCTAGTATTTCTTCATCTATTGCCATTCAAAGAAAAAAAAAGACACAGTTTCGATAGTATCGGAAGTGTTGACGTAGAATTTTTTTGTTGGATATATTTGGTGATGAATTCTATGAAGCTGTTAATTTTTATGTTTGCTAAAACTAAATAAATTTGAATGTTGTGTTTAATAAATAAAAAATATATGTATCAGAAACAAGCTCACCGTATCCGAAAACCTCTACGTATAAGTTTTTATGCAAATGGGATGAACGGGTTTGAACTTTTTTAAAATATTTGTGCCACAGCGACCTCTGGTGTTCAAAATAGAACAGAGTAGATAAGTCATAAAAACTTACTGTATCCGAAAACCTCTACATACAAATTTTCATGCAAATAAGATGAACGGTTTTGAACTTTTTCGACGTTTTTTAAAATATTTCTACTGCAGCGACCTCTGGTGTTCAAGAGAGAACAGAGTATATAAGTCATACAAACTCACCGCTTCCGAAAACCTCTATATACCAACATTCATGCAAATAGGATAAACGGCTTAGGAGTTTTTTGACGTTTTTTAAAATATTTTACACCAGCGCCCTCTGGTGTTTAAGATAGAACAGAATAGATAACTCATTTAAACTCACAGTATCCGAAAACCTCTATATACAAATTTTCATGTAGATCGGATAAACGACTTGGAAGTTTTTCGACTTTTTTAAAATATTTGTACTACAGTGCCCTCTGGTGTTCAAGATAGAATAGAGTAGATAAGTCATAAGAACATACCGTATCTGAAAACCTCTACATACAAATTTTCATGCAAATCGGATGAACGTTTTCGGAGATAAGCTAAAAAAAAGAATGCCTGGAACCCGATCGCAGCGCCCCCTACTAGGTCCAACCTTTTTTACTGGATAAAAAGTAGCCTATATGATGACTAGGTATATAAGGAACTTAGATGGAAACTTTATTTTAAATCCATATAGTGGTTTTCGCGTGATGTCCTCGTCATTCAAAATGTCCAACGCAAAAACAATTTCAAAAAAATATTTCAAATACAGATTTTTTTTATAATTTTATATATATCATATATTGATATAGACAACAACACAAGCAGTTACGATTCTTGATTTATATAATGGTTTATATGTAGTAGCGCTGCTTTTTTTTTAATACCAAATATAAACTAATATAATAACCTATGCATCGCTTCTTCATATTGCAACGTCTTATTTTCTCAGGCATTAGGCGGACAAAGCGACACCACCCTACCAGCAGACTGAAAGCTCCTTATCGACGCAAGCATTTATATACGTATACGTATGCATTGCTTGTAAAGCTCTGAGAAATTCATAAAACGATTCTATTCAAGAAACAACACGATGTTGCGTTCGAGATTTCGGCACGAACTAAAGCAACAAGCATAGGAACGTCAGCAGCAACTGAATCCTCAATGCATTTTTTCTCATACAAAAATGTGAATTTTTCTTCTTTTCTTTTGCTATTTTTGTGGCTTTGTTAAAGAAGTGACAAAATCCAAGTTAGATATTCATTTTATGCACAAAATATATGGTATTTTGGCATAAATTTTATCTTTGTACGATGAATATTAAAGGCTGTATAAGGCCCTAAAGTGTCCCTTAAAAAACGTTGCATGGCCTTGGAAAAATTTGTGAACATACCCCCATACAAACCGCGCTATAAGACGTAATTCTACGTCAAAAAAAATTTATTGCAAAAACAATCAGTTTGTATTTGTTCACATCGGACTGAAAATTTAAAAGTTACGACGTATTAAGTAAAGACATACAAATCAGTTTTTTACATACTTTCTCAAACTTTTGGTTGAAAAAAAATTCCTTTTCATTTTTTTACTACGCCCATGGCAGCATTATTAGATAGGGCCGCTTCGCTTAGTTCCGCCACGCGTCAACGAAGAGTGGATAATAGAAGCTTGGTTAGTTGTCAAATCGGCGAATTTCGTAGAAATTGCAAATGAAAAATATATTATGTGTTTTCAAGTTGCAAACAGTGCGGTCGCGTGTGCTAAATTTGTGATAATTTGATATAATAAAAACTATAAAATGAAGTCTTAAAATTGCAAAAAAAAACCTGTAACAGTTTTAACCTAAAAACAACTGCGAAACGTGAGCTTAAAGAAATTCGCGATGAACAGCTGATTTTGACATCTAACCCGCTTTATTCTGCTTTATACTTCATTCCTCTCAAAGTCGGCCCTACCTTATAATTCTGCCATGACTACACCCACACTTATAGGAGTGAAAGAAACAAATATATATAAAGAATTTCATTAATACCCATTTAACTCTCTATGTGAACGTAGTATTACTCTTGCGTTTATATTGCGTTGTATTTTCTCGAAGATACATACGAAAATAAATTAAGCTTTAATAAATATTAATAATTATAAGCAAAAATGTTTTGAGTTTTTTAATTTAATACCAAAATGTTTTTCTTATATTCAGGGTTGAAACTGCCACACCCTTCCCTACCCTCACTACTTGCATGGCTCTCCCCGTTTGCCCCTCCCCTAAAACTTCTTCCCTTTTAGTCCCGTTATCCTCCGCCACAGACATGGGCGTAGCAAATGGAAAAAAGGGGTAAGGTCCCCCTAGTCATCAGGAAAATTAAAACAATAAAATAACATTATATAAAAAATTCCTAAAGTGCAGTGACTTGCCTGGTAAAAAATGTTCATTGAAAACGAAAAATACACAAGTTGTAAAATCAAAATTCAACTTTTTCCAATTAATGAATCTTTTAACAAATCAAATTTCGAAAAAAAACACAGGTGCGTCGTTGGACACACTAGAGAAGCGAAGCTTTTTCGCAGTTACATAGATTTGAAAGCTTAATAATTTTTTCTTTTTAATAAATTAACTTTTAAATTCAAAAATTTAAAATAACATAAAATAAATTACATATATACAGAAAATATATTTACTGCTTATTTTTTTATTGTTGAATGTCAAAATTCCACGCCAATTACATATACGGGCACATAATGCCAGCGACTCTCCATTTTAACTCTCCACACATGGTTGTGAACTTGGCTGCACTGACTCATGCATGCGTTTGTTAATTCCATATTTATTGATATCATCTATTTTTTGACACTTAAAAATGCATTTGTCAACGCACTTGTGGGCATTGCTAATTTTCTTCGTACCAACAGCATAGAGTGTAAATTATGTAAATTACAGAGGTTAACAGAGTTTTTTTTCCTTCACGTTTTTAACCCCCTAGCCACACGTGCCAGTCCGAAGACAGTAGCAGTTCGAAAAACTCAATACACTCTCAGTTTTCACTAATATACTCACACCTTGACATCACTGGCAGTGCACTGGCAACAACTTTTACTGAGCCAGTGAATTTTTACAACCACAGCCAGTGCGAAATCGAAGTAAGGAAACAGTGTTGTATTTTCTCCCTAAAATATTCGAACTTTAAATACAGTCAAAACTGTTTTTGTGCGGTAGATAGGGACCGCAGAAAAAAAAATCGCACAAAAAAAAATTCTTCGGAGACTTCATAAACAGCTATAACATAAAACTTTAAGTAATCTAATAAAGAAAATTTTTTTTATGCGGTTCTTTTGTACCGCATAAAAAAAATCTCACCTAGGAAACATTCTATGAAAAAGCGAAAAAGTGGTCTCGAAGCCAAATAAATAAATAAATTACACACGGAAACGTTAAAAATATAGTTTTAATTCTTCATTTTAAATGTGAAAAATACGAAAAATTATTCCATTAAAAAAATGCATATTAAAAAAATAAATTAAAATACATAAATTCATAAGTTAATCAATACTATTCGTCATAGTCCACAACGCGCATTTTCTTGTGATGATCTGGTTCGAAATCGCTTTCATCACTTGAAGATATTGTAATGGAGTTATTAGTTGTTTCCATTGGAATGGAATTATTGTCTGCGATAACCATATAGTCGGTGATAAGTCTTTTGATGACGGTCGTTTTGTAAGCTTATTATAAATTTCGCAATAACCGGTTATTATGTTTCTTTTTGCTGTTTTCTTATTATGATTATTCATTTCGGGTTATACTTATGTCTAAAAACAAAAATCATAAGAACTAAAACTTCAGAATTGCGTTTTGCTCTTACGCTTTTCTCTTTATTGCTCTTTTTAATGATAATTTCAGCTAGTGCAGAGTTTTTTTTTGCATAGAAAAGATCGCATCAAGAAAAAATATCATAACACAACTCGCACAAAAAAAATTCGCACAAAACAAATCGCATAAAAATAAAAACCGCATAAATAAAATCGCACAAAAAAAAATTCGCACAAAAAAAGACCGCACAAAAACAGGTTTGACTGTATGCACTTTTCTTTCATGTCTTGTAGTGAAATATATGCAATTATTTTAATTGCCCTTATTTAAAACATAAAATATCATATGAATAAGTTGCATTTCATTTTGGAAAATATTGATAAACAGATTTTTCAAAATAATTAGTTCCTCATTTTTATCCCATTTAAGTTTCGTACTGTGTTGGCATATAAAGCATCACTGAATAAAAGCAACCGAAATAATAAAGTGGTCGAACCTTTGCCTTTGACGACAATTTTCAAATGAACATTTACCATCATGTGTAGCCGCAGCGTAGATTTGTAGATTATTTCGAAACATTTTCGTAGTCAATACATATTCTTTGCTGGCCTGCCAGTACTAGGACGTGTGGCTGCAGCGTAAGTAAAGTAACTCTGTTAACACATTCCAGAGATTAAGCAGAGTTGATGCAATCTCTAGATAATAATTTACACTCTATGCCAACAGCACCACAAACGCATTCACAATACAAACAAACCGATGTTGGAGACACCTTGTGGCAAATTTTTGATAGTTGTAGCATAGCAAATACACAATCGTCTTTCTATTTATAGATGGTGACGATCTACTACAGTATAGCTTCTGTTATTATTAGGATTGAATTAACAACTTTTTCTAACAAGTCTTTGTGACCTAGTGGATAGTGTATTGGACTCTCATTTAAGAGGACATGGGTTCGATCCCCACGGGGAGACCGAAAAATATTTTTAGTATTTAATATTAAAGTATTAAATTTTCTTGTTGTAATAAGCGCTAGCAACAAAGAAACAATAAAATTTCCAAGAAAAGTCTGTCGAAAATTTTTCAGATTTCACTCTAAGCAAATCACAGAACGAGGAGTAAAAAGCTTCGCTTCAAAAATTGTTTGCCCTTTATGGGTACGAAAAGCATACCCCATCGAGTGAAAGTTTAATACACTAACCACAAATCCAAAACCCTTCGATAAGCAAAGTTGGTTTACATTATCAGCTATCCAAGCCAAAAAAAAAAAAAAAAATAGCAGAAACAATGTTTTTTTCTACTTATTGCACATTGTCATAAGAATGGTTAAGTATGTGTCTTTGTTGATGTGAAAGCTTTGTTGTTTTTTTTTTGCTTTTGCATAAAAAAATTAACGTTAATAACATAATGTGGTATTAATACATAAAAATTAATATTTTGATTATCCGAGATCCAAACTAAATGCTCTTCCTTAAGTAGGCCCCGATTTGATTTTAGCCCCAGGCCTCGCTCCGGCGCTGACTAGCTTAATGCCGACTATCTGAGGCTTACCATTGTCTGCAGAGAGGTGACGGCCGAACAGAAAAATTAATTCAATTGAAAAACTTTCTGTGTCAGATAGGGGATTCGAACCTGGGTTCTCTGGCGTATGAGCCACACACTCTACCCACTACGCCACGGCTGCCATTATGTCAAATGCTTATTTTAATGATTTTGATCTTCCCTTATTTAATGTTACTGATTTTAAAATTTTAATATAATAATTCTAGAAACATTTTCATAGAGGCATGAAAAATTCAAATGAAAACGAAAAAAAAAATTACTACTTCAGCACTTGAAAGCACCTTGAACGAGCTTCTTCTAATCAATTCTAATGAAAACATGCAGTTAAGTAAGCAAAATTAATATCCTAGCTTTTCTAAAAAAAAAAAATATTGATGCGTCATTTGTACGAAAAAAAATTTTATGACCATTTTAACCTTTGAAAGGACTTTCTACGAGTTTTTTGAAAACATTCGGTGTCGAATGAGATTTGAACCACGGTTCTTTGACATAAGGGCCACGCACCTCAACCAATTTGCCACGGCTGCGACCAAGTTTCTTTTATGGTTTATCTTATTTGTTTTGTATTATTTGTTGCATAAATTGTTATTAATATTTAAGCCGTCTTAATAATAATCTTATTTAATTGTAATTTTTTAAAATTATCTTTTAATACGGGAATTTTTTTATTTGAATGCTTTAAAATACTACCCAAAAATATTCAGTTTAAATAACTTCCCCCGTTTTAATTTAAAAAAAAAAGAATATTTCTTTCAATCACATTCTTCTTTCTTTGAAATATAATTTTAAAAAAAAAATCAATGCTAGCGAACCTTTATAAAAAAAATGGAAAAAAAATATTAAAAAATTTTTTATACAACTAAAGAAAAACTTCGAGTTGCCTGAAATTGTTGATTTAAAAATAACTGAATGCAAAAAACCAGAAAAATTAATAAAAATCCGTTTTTCCAAATAACTCAACACCAGGCTTGCAACTCTTATCTAGCATAACTTATTTTTAGCAATGAAAATACTTAAAACACTAGCCTACAGCAAGAAACCATAAAGACCTTTGTCAGTGTAGAATCCTCCAAATGAAGCCACTTTTTGGCAAATTTTGTAAAATTTATTATATTGTAAAATGAATATTTTTACTTCAAAACATAAGTTAATATGTGGTATAGTTTGTTTCGTGAATAAACATTTCAACAAAAATTAATAAAGAGTGTTTTTTATTTTGAACTTCATATCACTGGCTTAGGCTATAATGCAACCATTTTTTATAAGTTAACGTGTTGTCATTTTTTTAATGAAGTGATTCGACTGTTTTAATACACTGAGTAAACTAAAGCCAATGTGAATTTTAAATACATCCAACTTGCTGAAAAAAATCGTGTTGGAAAAAAAATTATGCTTTGAATATATTGTGAAAGTACCAATACTAAGGTACCTATGTCCTTATGTCTGTAATTCACTGCCATTCCTTTTATTTATAAAAAAGTGAATTTTAAGTAGATAATTAAGGTTTTGGTTGATTTTACAAAATTGTTTAAGCAAATTGAAAAGTAATGCAAAAGAATTTATTGAAAATTAAGTTTAATATTTAGTTTGATGATATAGTTTGATTTGTTTTATTTTACTCAAACCATATTTCAAACAGTTAAATCATGAGTTATAGTAGATTGATAAATTTGTCAATGATTCGATAAATGTGTCAAGCCGATTGGTTTGATTCAAACATTGCCAAAAAATATGCAGTAAAAATTGTTATTTCAAAAATAATTATATTTTGATGAAATTATTGCAGAAAAGGAAGATTTTGCTTACTTAACTTCACAACATTTTTTTTTTGTAAGGTTTTCTTGGTATTTGTTCTAATTCCATTTTACGTATTAGCCGTTTGGGATAAAATTTCTTTCTTTGTTGTGTGATCAACTTAATTTATGTTTGTTCATTCAAAACAAACAGACAGTTTTGGAAAAATTATATTTTTCCATTCACCCCTGACCATAACCATCAATATAAATAACTCTGGCGCAATCACTGTCACTATTTTTAACATCATCAATAAAAATATATATAAAGCGCCATAACTGTCACTATTTTTATCTTCAGTTTATTCATAATCATAATCATTTATCATTTCGTAATGGTCATCATTATACTTTAGTCGTTATTTTCAGCAAAATTCGTATTATTATTGCAAGTTATACTCCATCAATTGAATAAGCCGCAAATTTATAAATTTTTTTTTTTTGCAGTTGAATATAAAACATATTTTTTCATATTCAACTGTCTTTCCTCTTTTAAAATAACAGTTACAACTTGTTTTAAAAAGTTGTATTCTTATTTTCGCATAAAATGCAATAAAAAATTTACGATTTTTATATATTTTTTTTTTTTTTTCTTAAGTCAGAGCTAAAAAGTTTATTACAACGTCAACACTTTTCCGGCCAAACTTTTGCCATTACGAATGCGAAGCAGTTTTTACGGTTTTGCAGGCATTGCCAATTTTATCTATTTCACAAAAGCATGCTTGCGGCCATTAAGTAAGCCATCATGTTGTGCGATTGAGCCAAAAAGTTATCATTTGCGTCTTCTTTGTACATGCTAAAAAAGAATTATTTTTTCTTAAGGCGGCTGTTTAGTAAAAAATGGCGAACTTTTTGTTTTCAACAAAAAAATTATTTTAAAGGATGAAGAATACGTCTAGAGACGACGAAATAACAATATTGGCCAAGTTGAATATCATTCTGGCGAAACGATAAAGTTGTAGGTGTAGCTCAGAGCAAGGACCCCTTCCCCCTCCCCTCCCTGCTACACCATGGATGGAGTTCAGAGCAATGAGAATAAAGTAGGACAATGCAGAAAACTTGTTACAACAAAAATTAATGCCAAATTTAATGATGTCAGACAGTCGAGGTGTGTGTGTGTGTGTGTATGTATAGCAGTTAGGTCAGTTCGCCATCGTAGGGCGGTGATTTCGTTATCCGCGTAAGCTACAGATTTTGTCTAAGCTGAAAATTGCAAAAATACTTGTAAAAAAACAAATGCTATCAAATGAAATGAAATGAAATAAAATAAGAGCATGAAATGTAATGTAAGCAAGGGAAAACTTTGACAGCGAGTACGTGATCGAAAAATTGAATTCACACAGACATAGAATGAGACACATACTTACACATGAGCAGGCAGACAGACAGGCAGGCAGGCAGGCAGGCAGACAGGCACACGCACGCATACTCGAGCCCATATTCTATTTCAGCATGCATACATTGAGCGTCAACATTTATTTAATTTTTCCTGTCATTCCTCTAAGTTTTATTTTCATACCAGACAGAAATTTTGAAAAACTAAAACTTTGAATAAAATGAAATTCGTTCAAAACTTTATGCTCGAATTGAATTGTTATCGTTGTTGTTGCTAAAGTTGTTATTCAACTTTGTCCACGTTAGCTGCTTTGAACAGTTATGCGACTTGCACTGAATCAAAAATATTTTTGTACTTTTTATATTTCATGTTTTGCTATATTATTTTTCAGAGCAGATCAAAAATCTTAACTGAATATTGAACACGCAAACTATATAAACGCAAGCAATGTGTAAAATATTTGGAATGGATATGATCTTTGGGTAATTTTACTATTTATAGTTAAAAAGCTGTAAAAAAGTTTATTAAATTAAAACTTAATTACAAAAGAGTTATCGCTGCATCGTGATAGTGATAGTAATAGTTAAAGAGAAAGAGTTAGTGATAGAAAACGTGATGTTGGTAGTGATAGTGATAGTGATGGTGATAGTGATAGTGATAGTGATAGTGATAGTGATAGTGATAGTGATAGTGATAGTGATAGTGATAGTGATAGTGATAGTGATAGTGATAGTGATAGTGATAGTGATAGTGATAGTGATAGTGATAGTGATAGTGATAGTGATAGTGATAGTGATAGTGATAGTGATAGTGATAGTGATAGTGATAGTGATAGTGATAGTGATAGTGATAGTGATAGTGATAGTGATAGTGATAGTGATAGTGATAGTGATAGTGATAGTGATAGTGATAGTGATAGTGATAGTGATAGTGATAGTGATAGTGATAGTGATAGTGATAGTGATAGTGATAGTGATAGTGATAGTGATAGTGATAGTGATAGTGATAGTGATAGTGATAGTGATAGTGATAGTGATAGTGATAGTGATAGTGATAGTGATAGTGATAGTGATAGTGATAGTGATAGTGATAGTGATAGTGATAGTGATAGTGATAGTGATAGTGATAGTGATAGTGATAGTGATAGTGATAGTGATAGTGATAGTGATAGTGATAGTGATAGTGATAGTGATAGTGATAGTGATAGTGATAGTGATAGTGATAGTGATAGTGATAGTGATAGTGATAGTGATAGTGATAGTGATAGTGATAGTGATAGTGATAGTGATAGTGATAGTGATAGTGATAGTGATAGTGATAGTGATAGTGATAGTGATAGTGATAGTGATAGTGATAGTGATAGTGATAGTGATAGTGATAGTGATAGTGATAGTGATAGTGATAGTGATAGTGATAGTGATAGTGATAGTGATAGTGATAGTGATAGTGATAGTGATAGTGATAGTGATAGTGATAGTGATAGTGATAGTGATAGTGATAGTGATAGTGATAGTGATAGTGATAGTGATAGTGATAGTGATAGTGATAGTGATAGTGATAGTGATAGTGATAGTGATAGTGATAGTGATAGTGATAGTGATAGTGATAGTGATAGTGATAGTGATAGTGATAGTGATAGTGATAGTGATAGTGATAGTGATAGTGATAGTGATAGTGATAGTGATAGTGATAGTGATAGTGATAGTGATAGTGATAGTGATAGTGATAGTGATAGTGATAGTGATAGTGATAGTGATAGTGATAGTGATAGTGATAGTGATAGTGATAGTGATAGTGATAGTGATAGTGATAGTGATAGTGATAGTGATAGTGATAGTGATAGTGATAGTGATAGTGATAGTGATAGTGATAGTGATAGTGATAGTGATAGTGATAGTGATAGTGATAGTGATAGTGATAGTGATAGTGATAGTGATAGTGATAGTGATAGTGATAGTGATAGTGATAGTGATAGTGATAGTGATAGTGATAGTGATAGTGATAGTGATAGTGATAGTGATAGTAGTAGTTATAGTGATAGTGAAAGTGATAGAGATGGTGAAAGTGATAGTCATAATAATAAGGATAGTGATATTTATGGTGATATTAACAATATTATTAATAGTGATTGTTATATTAATAGCAAAAGCGACAGTGATAGTGATAGTTATAATGTTAGTATTTGTGATTTTGTTTGTGATAATGATATATATAATGATAGGTATAGTGATAGTTTCAAGTGATCTTTAACAGATCTTTAGGACTTTTTTTCTATTCATGAATTTACAACATTTTAAAATGGTTAAATTTATATTTTTCTTAATACGTGTAATTAAAGCACCATGTAAGTGTTGAAATAAATAACCTTTATGGAATTATAGTTAAAAAAATTGTTAACACTTTATCGCAAAAATTTTGCAAAATGTTCAACAGAAAAGAAAAACAATAATTAGTAAAATAACAAGAATGTTAAAATAGCAGCAGCTGCCGCAACATGCAGCACGTTCAAAGTTCAACACTGAACACTTCAACCTGGGCCAACATTTACAGCAGAGCCAGAAATGATTCTTCCACAAAACCACTTGAAAACAACAAGCAACGCAACGAACACAGTAACAACAACTGTTAAAATAACAATAACAACAAACGAGTTATTAAATACTTTAAATAAGCAGCAACATACCAAACAAGAGCAACAAACTAGCATGAACATAACAACAGCAAAAATGCAGCATATAAATACAAGCAGCAAGAACGAAAACAACAACGTCGACACGAACAACCCAAACTACACGAACAATTAAAAAGGACGTAAAGGTGCTTGTAAGTACGTGTCCAACATGAATTATGCAACCAACTGACAATTAATTTCCAACAACAAAAGCAGGTAACAAAAACAACAAACACATGACTTAAACGAGGGACAAAAAAAAACAAGAACGATCTAAACAAAATAAGTTACACAACTTTAATTGTCGAAAATTCTTAACATTTGCAGCAATTAACACCTGCAAAAGGGGCGTGTAGAGCAACTACACAGGGTGGTAACACCATGTTGAAAGTTTTAAGTTGTTTGCAACGATTTTAACACATTTGTAGAAATTATGAGCAGCTTACAACACATAAAACGCATTCAAGAGCTAAGAAAAAAAAAATGAGCATTCGAAGAATGAGTGAGAATGTGAAATGCTTCCTAGCTTATCCGTTGCAGTTACAATACACAACAAGGTATAGCATATGCTAGGGATTATGTTAATGTTATCGTTCATAATCGTTATTTATGTTTATCGTGGCGTATGAGTGCTATTTAATTGCTGCATATAAATTAACTTAAGGGGATTTTAATATTTCGTGCAAGATTTCAAAAATATGCTTACGTACAGTTTTATATGGTACCTAAGAAATTTTTTCTTTTCAATTGCAGTAGAATTACTTATAGATTGTTAGATGTTAATAATATATATAAAAAGTAATCTGATTGATTGATTGAAATTGATTTTTTGGTTGATTTTATCGATAAATTCAATATATTTAATATTTCTTAGAAGAATTTTATTAGTTTTTAATTTTGTTCTAACAATTGTAAGAAAACTACTAAACAAATTTTAAAAATACGTACTTTTTCTTTCTTTCTTCATTAGTTTTATATTACGTTTTTCTTATACATGTTCTTATTGAGCAAACTCTGTGGAGATACGCAAAAAATAAACAACTTATAAAGTGTCCAAGTTAAATTTTTGCCATATTTAAAGTTAAAACAAGTTAAAACTTTGCCATCGATAAAAGAAACCGTTTGAAAATACAATTTTTAAATATGAACACTTTTAAATTTAACAACTAAAAGAATTTTAATTCAGTTGATTGCATAGAAATATTAAATATTTCAAATTACAGCTTATTGGAAATGATATTTTTTCTACAGTTCAATAAAAGCGGATACGCCTTGAGCTTAAATATTATGACAAGGGCTTAAAAAAATTTTTTTTTTTTAAGAATCTATAATCTATTGTGAATAACAATATCTACATATCAATACATTTGGAGTCAGAGCTATATTTCATTATGAGTTTAACATCCGCAAAACTTTTTGAAGCGGTATTTCTGTGTTCCCTAAAAGACCCAAAATATCATTGACCAAAACAGCATTGAAAATATTGATGACTGTCCCACACCGTGTGTTTTTAGAAAAATGTTTTTTGAGGAACTTATATTTAATAAAGATATCTGAACGCCTCGTACATGACCCAAATAAATAGACGTGAGCTATTACCTTCTATTTATAAGTGTTAGAAGGCATAACATCAAGTTTTTCAATTGAATCAATTTATCTGTTCGGCCCTCACCTCTCTGCAGACAGTGGCAAATCTCAGAAAGTAAAAACTGCCATGAAAAGCTTCTTGACATTTCACAACACGCACAACACAATTGATCATAAGAAATTCGGTCAAGGTCCTTTCAAGGGCCGAAATGGTCAATTCTTTTTTTTATAGAAGGAAAAATGTAAATCGATATGCAGCTCAAACAACATCTGAAAGTAATATGACAAGGATTAACACAATCATATGCCAGTAAATTGGTCGTCTAATTGTAATACAATTGTAAAAAGTGGAGGTGTCTCAATCCCATATTAACCCAAAAGCGCATAATACTTAAAAATAGAATTTGGCTGCTATTTTAATTGGTCAAAATTTAGATAAGAAGAGGTGGGGTAATGTGTTTCGTACCAAATTTTAACATATGAGTGAATGAACAACTGCGATATGTTGATTTAGACAGCATTTAGTTTTTCATAAGTGTTCGAAGTGGGCAGACATACATTTCATTAGAGTTATTAAAAAGCGTGAAAAATTTTTGTTAAAAAGTTTTTTAAAATTTACAAAAAATCGCGCTTCGGATAAAATTTTCTTTAGCTTTTAAAAATGTGTAGATGTTAAATGTGGTATTGCTTAATATCTTTAAATATAACAAGAGATTTTATATTTTCCCACTTTGTGGTAAAATTCCATCAATGAGAAAAAAGTGAATACATTGGGATGATGTGCAACACTCACGGTGGGGTGATGTGTAACACATCTTACACATTATAATTGCCATTAAAGAGGCAACAACGTCAAACAATCTCATCAACGGCATTAAAAGAGATCGGCCCAGTTCATACAATTCAGCCCAGACCAAAATTCAATCATGACAGGAAGTCAAAAAAAGCTGTGTTCTATCATAATATGTACTTTTACTAAACATAAAAAGTTAAAATAAACATATAGAATTAAAATTCCTGGTCTTTAAACCAACATTTCGTTGGTGTTGCACATCACCCCACCGATTTAAAAAAGTCCAAAAAACCATATACAAAATGTTTGATCTATTTCTTAAAATATTCAACAGCCATGAAAACACTCACACCCATGAAACAAAGCATAGGTACAATGAAGGAATTTGTTAGTAGATAACAATGATATTATAAAGAAACTTTAAAATTATAAAGAAAAGATTAATTTCTTAAGTTCTTAGAAAATCAACATTATTGTTAAAAAAATGAAAATAGCCAAACCAAACGCTGTTTTTTTAAATTTGTCGAAATTCCTCTTTTATTGGCGTTTGTTAGATTAAAATCTTTTTAATTTTACCTGTCAGCAGAAACTTTCTGTTATTATTACGGGGCTCTGATTATTTTTTACTCCTTTTTACATCTTTGCACACTTCCTACTCCCCTGCGCAATTTAAGTCATAATAATTAGCATTTCAATGCTCGAAAACAACGACGACCTTCTGCACGAACTTCACCAAATAATGTGCTTCAAACGCTGCACACGGAGCAGCAGCAGCTTTTTGCTAAATTATTACCCAAAAACAACAAAATACAAAAACACAAATTCACGCTTCAAGAAACACATGCTGAGTAACAACAGAACTGTGGAAATTGTAGACATTCAAGCGCTGTTCGAACAGCTGTTGTACTTCCCTTAGTAGATTAGGTTCCGCTACCTGCCACTTCCACCACCACCCAAGCCAACCTCCATTTTGTGCTTCTTCCCTGTTGCTTGTTTCAGGTCTTGGTAATGAATTTGCTTAATTTACACCAAGCTGGTGCCCTCGGCAGCGCTCCGAATTATAAATTTGTGCAAATTGTTTGTAAATTTTTTGTTGTGTTTATGATTTTTATGTTTTTTTTTTTATCTTGTTTTGTTCCAACAATTTTGTTGTTTATGGTTTTTATGTTGCGGCAATAATTTATATGCAATAATTTTCGAAAAGTTCGTGTTGCATGGATAAATATGTGTTTACGCTGCTATGTATGCGCACAAATACACTTACGTATGTAAGCTAATTGTTGGTGCAGGTTGTTAGCAGTTTGATGAAAACAGATTGAGTGGGTGGAGGTGGGAGTTGAAAGTAAGAATATGGTGCCATAATTTAACCTGCGATTGGAATCGTTGCCAGAGTTGAAGGTACGAAACCATTCGTGGTATGTAGTCTCGTAATGGTGTGTTTAACCTAAGCAGGAGAACAACGGAGGTAACTTTGAGGTTTAATGTTATTACCTGCTTATGTTGGGATGTTAGTAAATGCCGGTTGTTTTGGTACAACTTGAAAAATACTCTTAAAAGAAAATATTCACAAAATAGGTAATAAATCTAAGTACTTTTTCGAATTAAACAGAAATTAGTCAAATAATTATAAAATAAAAAGAATAAAGCTATAATAATTATTTATTAATACTTTTCTCAATAATTATTATAACTTAATTATTATATCAAAAGTAAATTTTTAAGTTTGTACGAACTTTTCAAAAAATCTATGTTTTTTGAAGTCAGCAATTATTTCAGAACCATCACCATAACCATAACCATAACCATAACCATAACCATAACCATAACCATAACCATAACCATAACCATAACCATAACCATAACCATAACCATAACCATAACCATAACCATAACCATAACCATAACCATAACCATAACCATAACCATAACCATAACCATAACCATAACCAAACCCATTACCATAACCATAACCATAACCATAACCAAACCCATAACCATAACCATAACCATAACCATAACCATAACCATAACCATAACCATAACCATAACCATAACCATAACCATAACCATAACCATAACCATAACCATAACCATAACCATAACCATAACCATAACCATAACCATAACCATAACCATAACCATAACCATAACCATAACCATAACCATAACCATAACCATAACCATAACCATAACCATAACCATAACCATAACCATAACCATAACCATAACCATAACCATAACCATAACCATAACCATAACCATAACCATAACCATAACCATAACCATAACCATAACCATAACCATAACCATAACCATAACCATAACCATAACCATAACCATAACCATAACCATAACCATAACCATAACCATAACCATAACCATAACCATAACCATAACCATAACCATAACCATAACCATAACCATAACCATAACCATAACCATAACCATAACCATAACCATAACCATAACCATAACCATAACCATAACCATAACCATAACCATAACCATAACCATAACCATAACCATAACCATAACCATAACCATAACCATAACCATAACCATAACCATAACCATAACCATAACCATAACCATAACCATAACCATAACCATAACCATAACCATAACCATAACCATAACCATAACCATAACCATAACCATAACCATAACCATAACCATAACCATAACCATAACCATAACCATAACCATAACCATAACCATAACCATAACCATAACCATAACCATAACCATAACCATAACCATAACCATAACCATAACCATAACCATAACCATAACCATAACCATAACCATAACCATAACCATAACCATAACCATAACCATAACCATAACCATAACCATAACCATAACCATAACCATAACCATAACCATAACCATAACCATAACCATAACCATAACCATAACCATAACCATAACCATAACCATAACCATAACCATAACCATAACCATAACCATAACCATAACCATAACCATAACCATAACCATAACCATAACCATAACCATAACCATAACCATAACCATAACCATAACCATAACCATAACCATAACCATAACCATAACCATAACCATAACCATAACCATAACCATAACCATAACCATAACCATAACCATAACCATAACCATAACCATAACCATAACCATAACCATAACCATAACCATAACCATAACCATAACCATAACCATAACCATAACCATAACCATAACCATAACCATAACCATAACCATAACCATAACCATAACCATAACCATAACCATAACCATAACCATAACCATAACCATAACCATAACCATAACCACAACCATAACCATAACCATAACCATAACAATCACCATCACCATAACCGTTATTAAAAATTTAGCAATAACCACACACTGTCGGGCCCGTAGCCAAGGGGGGAATTTTAAGTGTTCAAACCCCCCTTTTGGATCGGGAAAGTATGGAAAAACATCTAATGAAACTATTTAATTCAAAATGTGATCTTTTTTTTAAGCTGAGATTATGGTGTAAATTTACTTAAAGATGCAAATTTTTCAACATTTTCAACTCAATTTTAAGAAACTTCACTTAATCAATGAAAAATTGTTTGGCCAAATGAAACATTAACTTTTCTTATAAAAGGCAAAATCATCACATTTAAATTCAACTGCAAGAAGTTTCTATATGAAAGACCTATTTTCAATTGTGGATTTTGATGCTCAAAAATTCCTTGATATCTAGAAAAATATATATTTGAAATTATACCTAGAACTAATATAATTTTATAAATTGTACAAAAATTAGGTTGAAATTCTTTATACAATATCCAAGCTTATGGGACCCAAAACCTTTTAGAAAGCATTCGTTTCAATCAATTTTTTTTTTTAAATTTTGAAAAGCTGCAGAATGCAAAAAATACATGAACCTCGAAATTTAACACGTCAAGCGGATTACTAAAAGATTTGCCCATTCTTTTTCGTTGCTATCTTGGCTTACTAGACATTTTAAATCTCCAACTTGTCACAACAGTTTAAGCCTGTGCGAGGTCTTTCCCAAATTACAGGCTTCTGAAAATTACCTTAAATCTAAATATGCTTTTTTCGAGAAAAATTCTCAATAAAAAACCATATTTTTTAAACATTTTATAGAGTCCAATCCTATGGGGATTTGATGATTTTTTTATTCGAAAAAAAAAAACGAAATGGCCATTTCAGTCCTTGAAAGAAGTTTGACCGAGCTTCTTATGGTTAGTTCTGTTGTGTGTGATGTGAAATGTTTGCACACAAACGATCGAGAACTGGACCTACATGTTTTACGCCGACTCCGAACGGCTTATGTTCTCAAGAAGCTTTACATGGCAGTTTTTACTCTCTGAGGTTTGCCATTGTCTGCAGAGAGGTGACGGCCGAACAGAAAAATTAATTCAATTGAAAAAATTTTCTGTGTCAGATAGAGGATTTGAACCTGGGTTCTCTGACGTAAGAGTCACACACTCTACCCACTACGCCACGGCCGCCACTATTTTTTTTATTCATGTTACCAAATATTCATAAGAAAAATTAACATTTTGTTAAACTTCGGCATTTTTAAAAACAATTTAGAAGTTGAACAAATTTTAGTTTCTTTTCTTTTCAATTTTCTATTTTGCAAATAACTTACATTCAAATCCACGACTGAACACATTCCTAAATATCAAAAAAAAAACTTTCTGTTTAGTTCTTTTTATAAAAATTTTTGCAGCTGAGTAATGGTTTTAAAAAAGTCCTGTTTTGATGTGATAATTCAAAATATATATTGGCTTTAAGAGATTGGTTCGGTGTAAAACCCAGTTTTTGAACTACGGGCTTGGAAAAATAAACTGAAAGTCGATTCCTCTGCTCAAAAAATTTTATAAATAAATTTAATGTTATTGTTATTGGGAATTGGATGCTTTTATCAGTCACGATATCAAATTTTTATGAGAAAATGAAATAGTTGAATTTTTAAAGATTTTAAAATATTTTCTATTGAATATAAGTCAAATTGTCGAAATCGTTTTCAAAAAAAGTAATATTTTGGCCTTTAACAATAACTCGAACAAGGCGCCACAGAGGTCCAAATACTTGTACACAAGCTTGGGATCAATTAGAGTAGCCAAAAAGAAACCAAATCTAAAGGCTGTAATTTTTTTTTACATTAAATTAAATTTTTTTTTAAATTAAAAGTATTAGTGAAATTTTGTGAAAGTTTTTTTTACTCTTTCAACTTTGGACCATTTTAAAAAAATTAAAGGCAAAAATCAAAAAAAAAGTACTCAAAATTTGATAAAAAATTCAATTAACTCTTGTGGTCATTTAAAAACAGGCATATTCACGAATAATCTTAAAAGAAAACGGGTTTTCTTGGAAAAATTTCCATATCCTTGCTTTTAATTTTTTACTGGTTTACTATTTACAGATTATTTTATCAAAACTCTCCCCTCTAAGGTAAATCCTGGCTACGGGCCTGCAAACATACTTCATATTATATGCTTTCTATATGAAACTTCTTTAAATGTTTTTTTTTTTATTTTTACTCTGATTATTTATAAAATTTTCTCCGTCAACTTTCTCCAATACCAAAACAACATCCCTACCAAAGTTAACACAAACCTACACGTGCTTAGTGTTAAAGCCACAATTTCGCAACAGCACGCTATGCTATCAACAAGCCACAACATCAGCTACAACAACAAAACTCAAAACCGAAACAACAACATTGAACATGACCAAAAACAGCAATAAGCACATCAGTGCCATACTCGTCCACAATAACAACCACACAAAAACAACAAAGCAATAGCGGGCTCAAGTTAACTTCTAGAAATATTATGATTTATGCCTAAAAATATGCAGCAGCTAAAACTTTGTTAATTTTATTTACAGACAACGATTTAAAATCAAAATCAACATGCTATGGGGCAACGAGCGAAACCATAAGCAACGACTGTGCTACCTACAAACTAGAGTGAAATCATTTAAAGAAAAAAAAAACACACACACACAATGTTGCGACCTCACGGTTGCCACGATTGAACTGCACACCATGGAAAGCACCCGAAATAAGCCAAGTAACAGCAACAATAACAATAAGCAAAGCATTTCAAGCGCAGACGGTTAAACAAACTAAAGCATTAACAAGGTTAAACAAAAGCACACAGTCGTACGCACCCGAATGCACACACACACACACACAGAGCTTAAGTTCACTTTTGACAGCAGCAGTCATGTTATTATTACGCATACGCCACGTTGAACTTGTATATATATATAAAGGACTGACAACAATTCCAACAAATAGTACTACAACAGCGACAATAGCAAAAGTTGAAACGTTTAAAAAATATCCTTGAAGTTAATATTTGCATAACGGTCTTGCAACGCTTGAGAAAATTTGATTACCTTATCCACACAACAATGCGTAACACAGCGACGAACAAGTCAAACCACACCGCATCGCACAATGATACTGAGCTCGCTGCCAACATACCACCCATTCGCCATATGAACGCTACGCAATATACGCTACAATACATTTAAATTCTACGTCATTCAAAATATTTAAACAAGAAATTCTACAGTATCCACTTTACAGTGCTGCACAAAGATCGCGCTATTCGCTATGCCAACGTCTATTCGTATTAACCGAAAGGATTCAAAAAGCTATGCATGCGGAAATTTTGCTTGCTAAACGTTTAATTAAGTTTTTGTTCTAATAAGGCGCAAATTAAGTGTTTTGATTAAATTTTAATGACATCAAGTCAGTTTATGGACTGTCTTTTGGCAATAATTTAAGTACACTTTAAGGTGCTGGGCTGCTTTATAATATATTGCTTATTAAAGAAATATTGTTGAGGAAGTGCAGTTTTTTCATTTTAATTATTTGAGCTGTCTTCAATCTTTTTATTAACTACTAGCTGAATACCAGGCTTAACTCGGGAGTTGATATAAATAATTTTCGATTTCAGTCGTCGATTTGAAAAAACTTTTCACAAACTTTAGAAGGAATTTTGTGTGTATCTTTCAAACCAGTAACTTTGGCGAAATGACAAAATGTAGCTTCAACATCTGAAAATTATGACAAAAAGTTAGGGGAATCGTGATTTGTGTGCTCGTGCCGCCGATCGCTTGCAACAATATATTTTCAAGTTTTATATTGTATTCGATAGATTGCACATTTTTGAAAAATATCAGAGCAAAAACGAATTTTTGACAATTCGCGAGGAAAATGAACAAAAATTAAATAAGCATTGAAAATAGAAATTGCAATGTCAAAACAACGCCAACTTACGACGCAACTGACTTGCGCATGAGTTGATGCGTACTCAAATACCACAGAATTCGGCATCAGATCTCCTGATTTGCGAAAAAAGAAAGTGAAATATAAATACACATAAAGAAGAAAAGAAGATGTTTATCACCCTTCGCGCTTTGCTACGCCTTACCGTATTTTGTAGTACAGCGCCCTCTGGGGTTCAAGATATAGCAAAATACATAGCGCCAAAAGACTCACCGCATCCGAAAACAACTTATAAAAATCATACTTATCGGTTTTGAGTTTTTTGCGGTATTTGTACAACAGCACCCTCTGGTTTTCAAAATAGAATAAAAAAATTACGCCAAAGCCCTTTCCATACTCGATAATCAAATCCTATATATCCGATGTACAAATTTTTATCTAAATCGGATGAGCGGTTTTTGAGCGTTTCAAGATTTCTTAAGTGATTTGTACTACAGCACCATCTGGTGTTTTAGATAGTGCAGAAAAAAAGTACAAGATACCCCCCGTATCCGAAAACTCCTATGTACAAATGTTTACGCAAATCGGATGTACAGCTAGGAATTTTTCGAGATTTTGAAAACATTTGTACTGCAGTGCCCTCTGGTGTTCAATATATAACAAAATAGATAAGTCATAAGAACTACCGTACCCGAAAACTTCTATATACAAATTTTCATGCAAATCGGATGAACGTTTTCGGAGATAAACTATAAAAACAAAATGCCTTAAACACAATCGCAACACAATCCACCTACCGGGTCCAGTTATGAATCTGAACTATCCAGGGATCTACTCAAACACACACAAAAAATTTCATCAAAATCAGTGCAGCCATTAAGGAACAGTTTAATAACATACACACGTACAAATTGGACAACAGCGCCCTCTAGTTTTGAGAAGAAGCAAAAAAGATAAAACCAGAACCCTTGCCGTTCTCGAAAATCGCTATTTTCAAATCATCGGCAAATTTTCATCTAAATCGGATGAGCAGTTTTGGAGTTGTACACGATTTCCTAATATTTGTACTAAAGCGCCCTCCGGTTTTCAAGATAGCACAAAAGAGATAAGTCCAAAACACTCACCGTATTAGAAAACCCATGTTTTCAAATTTTCATGTAATTTGGATGCACGGCTTATGAGTTTTTTGAGGTTCTTCAAAATATTTTTACTACAGCGCCCTCTGGTGTTCGAGAGAGAAAAGAGTAGATAAGTCAAAAAACTAAGCGTGTCCAAGAACTTCTACATACAAAATTTCATGCAAATCGGATGAACGGTTTTGGACTTTTTCGACTTTTTTAAAATATTTGTACTACAGCGCCCTCTGGTGTTCAAGATAGAACAGAGTAGATAAGTCAAAAAAAAACTCAGCGTATCCGAAAACCATAATGTTGTCAAAATTAACAAAAGACTAATTTTCGAGGTTTTTGAGAAGTTATAAATTATTTTATTGACGAAAAAACTCTAAATTTTAAAATAATTAACATTAAATGAATTTCAAAGTTACCATATTAAGAATCGAAACCACGTAATCAGAATGCTAGTCCGACACCTTACTTACTCGCCTATTGCTGAATATGTTTTGCTTAATTTGCTTGATAATGAAAGCAAACATTCCCGGACATGGGTTCGAAACCTAACTCGGACCAAGAAAAAAATATGTTTTTTATTATGATATTTAGGTATTTTTTAAGATTTGACTTTGCAAGTTCGAAATTAATCTTATTTTTATTATGTTTTGACCAACTTTTTTTAATATAAAATTTAAAATAAAAATAAGTAACTTAAAAGATGAAAAATAACAGCGAACTAAAACTAAAACTAAACTAAAGTAAAAAATCATATTAAATAGTCGGCTTCGTTAAACATTCGAAAGCAATACAAGATCTCGGATTCGCAATCGCGGACTCGTTTCGAATAAAGGGGTAAAGAGAAATATATGGGAACTATAAACTTATGCTTATTCACCCAAGCAAATAATTGTTTAATACATTGTTTTGAAAGCACATAATTCGAAACCCAACCAAAAAAAAAAATATTTGATTCACCTAAGCCCAAAATCCAAAAATACAAAATTATAAAAAAAAAAAAACAAAAGCATGGATGGCTTAAGCATAGTTTTGAGAAAAAAAAACACAGCTGCGTCGTTGAACACACGGAGAGATGCGAAGCTTTTCGCAGTTTCATAGATTTGATAAATTAGTGTTTTAAAAAAATTACTTTTAAATTCAAAAGCTTACAATAACATTAAGCATATTAACCCTGCATTCGTAATATACGTTAATTCTACATGTACACCGCATGAGAAGTATATGTACGGTAAAACTATCTTACGATTTTAGGGTTAAAAAACACACGTTAATATTCACACCGGTAAGTTTTATTACATTTCATTATAATTTAGTTTTCTTTATTACATGTTACATTCATTGTTATTTCAACGCACTTGTGGGCAATTGTTAATTTTTCCTTCGCACTATGCACAAACAAAACAAAACAAAAGCATCAACAACAACAACACAAACGCGTTCACATCAACAGAAAGAAAAGAAAAAAATATTTCTTTGCCCGCCGTGGGAGTCGATCTTGAACGTATCGATTCATAGTCCATCTCTCTACCCACCGATCCAAACACCTCTGTTACAAAGAGACATTGATTTAATATCAGATAGAACTGCAGCTATGTAAACAGATGATATATTAACAGATGCAACAAAAAAATTCATACAAAAAAATCTATTAATAGATTATTATGTTGTGCTGCAGTATAGCTTCAGTTGTAATTAATATTGAATCAATAACTCTGCATATCGAAGGAATTTAGGTCGATGAGTAGTGTAGTGAACTCTTAATCGGTGGGTGTGGGTTCAATCCCACGGCGCACAACGATTTAAAAGAAGAAAAATATATGAAAACTTATGAGTTCCTATGACCGATGTAAAATTTTTTATTTTTTAAGATTTGTCCAATTAGCATGTTTCCAAAAATTTTTGGTGAAATCCTTACAGGATTTATGTATAGAAACCATCAAAGTTGTTATATAATAAAGCGTTCAATAAATTCTTTGCAACAAGCGGTATATTTCAAATTAAATAACATTTGAACCACTGAAAAAATGGTTTGTTTGGTTTGGTTTGGTTCTTTTAGTCTTAAAGAAATAATATGAAATAAGAATTTTGCATAGTTAGACTTAGAATTTATTGTACTTTTTTTTAAGCCAAAAACTTTTTTATATTTCAAACCCCACATACAGTTTAATGACAATTTTGGCAGAGAATAACCATCTCCTGGTATCGACTGGTGTGCGTTCGTTTAGATTAACATCATTATTAGATTAATACTAAACCTTTATTATATAGTAGTTGCCAAAACTTGCAAAAACAGTTTTTGTCAATGAAAACCTAAATGCGTTTTGTATAAAAAAATCTAATATTATTAATTTTCTTTTAATTCTGTGTGGGAGGTGGGCGTGACAAAATTCATTTTTTTTAATTTTTCGTATAAATTTATGTCTCCGTACCGAGTTATTTTGAAATCAGGCCAAAATGAACGAAAATATGGTGTTTAAATTTTCTTATTGTAGGAAGATGGGCGTGGTTATTAACGAGCTTAAACTTTTTTTTTTTTTTTGCTTTATGGTTTAATATTTTAAAATCTTACTAACATGCAAAATTTTATTACTCTACGAGTAATTTTATCTATTTATTGACATATTTTGTATGGGGCCAAGCCACTGTGCGGCGGGCGAAGGAATGATTTTTATATTTGATATTAAATGCTCTTGTAATAAGCGCAAGCAACAAAAGAAGCTATAAATTTCTAAGAAAAATGGTGTCAAAAAAGAAAAGTGTCGTGTCGATTTCACTCAAGCAAATCACAGAACGAGGCGTAAAAAGCGTAACTTAAAAAAAAAATAAAAAAAACAAAATTCGGAAAATGTTATAACTGTTGAAACTTAAATTTTGTTTTAAATAATGCTTAAGTTTACCAAATATTAAGTTAATTTATCGGCCATATAAAAATTGGCAAGTTAGTATGTAAAACTTTTTTCATATGAAATTCTTGAAAAAATTATGTGTGAAAATTATTGACATAAAAAATAAACATGAAATAATATACTTGAAGAAAAATATTTTTAGAAAAAAAATAATGAAATAGTAGAAGCCTTTTTTTTATATAAAATTTATAAAAAAAATCCCCTTAAATAACGTATTTGGAACAGCAAGTTAATATAAAATACTTTTTTAAAAAAACAAATTTCATATTAAAACGATTCGAAACGAATCCAACTACGATTTGGTGTTTATTGGGAAGGCACTAATATCGAAAAACTCATTTCTACGTTTTAGACTTGCAGATGTTGTGGTTTTAGGCAAAATTAAAATTTTTTTAACAACTTCATTGGAGATTTTGTTAGATATTTTATATATTCTAAAAATTTCGAATGAATAATTATCATAACCTTTTTCTTAATACGTAACGTGCTTAAAACTTCGAATGTAAAATTCCATAATCTTTTCTTTAGATACACTCAGAAAAAACCACCTATGTTTTTGTGATACAAAAATTTCTCTATTTTTGATTGTAGCAATTTTCTCTATTTCAAACAAAAATTTTTTCAATTAGAATAAATTTTCACATATTCGAAGAAATTTTTCTTCACTTGTGGGAAATGAAAAAAATTCATGTCTCTAATACAGATAAGCATTTTTCCGCACTAAAAAATTCTCATTTTTAGAGAAAGTTTTTCTCTATTGTTGATAAACAATTTACTATACAAAATATTTTCTTCAATAAAAAAAAATCCTTTCTGGAAAATAAAAATAGTCTTCTTCTCTAAAAACGATATAATTTTCTTATATTATATTAGGTACGAAAAAAAAGTAGATAGCGTGAGAGTAAGTGAATGATGTTATGAATAGCAAGTGTTGCATATTCTTCATATTATGATGATTTTTCTCGCAAAGAAATTTTGATTGATGTTGTTTATAGCGACTGATTCTTTGGATGCATTTATAAAATCGTTTCTCACAAGAAATTTCTGGAATATTTATAAGGAGTTCCGAAAAGTAATGGAACAATAATTATTCTACCTGTACCTCTTAACATATTTTTAGTAATATTTTTACAACCGAAACACAATGCAATATTAAAGCTTTTACTTTGCGTAGCACTGCGCTAAACCAAATGTTTCACTTCATTACATCAGACATTGTAAATAATAATTATTTTTTATTTTCAAACCAAATAACATAGTAAAAAACGTTTTCGTACTGCTCCTTCGAAATTTTCATTAGAATCTATCTTATTGTAGAATATCAGAAAAATGTTGGCTTTTATTTTTGCCTATAATAAATTAATACAAAAAAAAAAAATAAACAAAAAATTTTAAAATTTTAAAGTCAGAAAATTCTTACATTTCAATAATTTCAATAGTTTTTTAATCGTAGTTCCAGATAAACTTCTCTGTTTTAGAGAAAAAATGTACGCAATAAAGAAATATGTTGTACCAATATTGAGAAAATATATCTTTCTCTTGAAGAAAGTGTTATTTTTTTCTGTGGGAAACTATAAACGCAATTTAAGGAAAATGTTTATTAAAATTAAATAAATATTTCTCTGTTTTCGGGAAAAAAATGGCACAATAAAGAAAGCGGTTAAACCTCTTAAAGAGAAGGTGTCTTTATTGATGAGAAAGTATTTCTCTTTTTCATGGAAGCTTTTTACCATTTTTAGGGAATTTTTTTGATCACATTTAGAGAAAGCATTCTCTGGAGCAAAGTCATTACCATTTTTCTCTAAATATGATGCCTTTTTTCTCATATTCTGAGAAAATTTTTCCTGAGTGTAAGAAACAATGAAATATTTTCTACAAAACAGCGAGCATTTAAAATTTCCTTAAGAAGTTTGCCTATCTGTATCTATCTATATTAATAAAAATAACTTTCTGTTTGTTTGTTTATTTGTTTGTTTGTTTATTTGTTTATTTGGTTGTTTGTTTGACTTTTATACAAATATAAACGCCGTTTTTGCATACTTTGTTTTAACCACTCCCCATTTAACCACCCATAAATCAATAAAAATGCAATATTTTCGACTGTTTCTATTGTTTTAGATTAAAATTTTGTAATTTAGTTATTATGGTTACTTTCGACAATTGTACCAAAACTGGGCTTCCACGACCTCTTTTACCGCCACAAATCAATGAAAATTATATTTATGATAATTAAAGTGGTGGCACTATAATAACGCCCACTTTTAAAAAATTATTAACACATTAAGCCCGGCTTTTAAACCCGTGGGAGCAGGAGGTTCAAAATTTTTGTGTGGAGTTCTTAAGTCAATCATAGAGCGATCACTCACTGCCACGTCTACAACATACTTTTTTTAGACAAGCGAAAGTGCCTTTTTGGACCCTAGGCCCGCAGTGTGTTATAAATTACTACTGGAAAAGTTGTGTTGGATAGAATAACACATTCTGGGAAATAAATAACTAATTAATGTTACAAACAATACTAATTGGGAACTCGCATAAGCCTAAAAGTGCAAAAAATACCACGGTGTCCTGTGTCCTGGCAAGCTATGGTATCGTACTGAAATTTTTATAGAATAAAGAAGACTTATAGAATAGGGATCCTCATCCCTAATTTGTTTTTGTAAATATATTTTGAAATATTTAAAAAAAAAATCTTTTTTTTTGTAAAATGGAAATTCACAATTTTTGACTTCGGAAAAGGATAGGTATTCGACATCTTATGACAAAACATGTCAAGAGACTATAAAACTGTCATCTCTCTGCTTCTCAATGCAAAAATAAGATGGCCGATATCTTTTACTTAATCTAAGCTATGACTTTTTAAAAATATGTCTTTTTCGTATTGCGTTTTCGCACTCGTATGACTTAATGAGTTAAGACTCCAAAACTTCTGGGCCGATTGAGATGAAATTTTGGCAGTAGATTGTTTTCGAGTACGAGATGGCTTATGGGAAAAAATGTTTGCCACACCTTCTTTCCCCGCCCACAAACAAAAAAGCATGGTTGCTGGAACGTCCGTGGCGAAGCCGCGGACCACTGGGTCCTGCTAGTATACAAATAAAATACGAGGTAAAATTTTGCCACAACCTAAGTTGGTCATGAATTAATAAAAACTTATCTATTCCCTAACAAATAAATGCAGCAAGTTAAGAGGAAACCAATAAAATATTGCACTTCCTTGCACCAAAAATTTATTGGTATCTGATATAATTTTTTCTATTTCTTGTTTTTTTTTTGTGACTTAGATTCCAAAAGTGTCAATAATTTTTTTCTTAGGGAGGGTTATACGAGTACTTAAAAAATCACTGTTTTTAGTACTTTTTTTATTTAAAAATAAAAAAGTTGGCTGTATTAAAAAAATTATACTCATTAGAAAATAACTATAAATAATGAAATTAAAATTAGTTATGCAGTAGATAATATCATTGTTTTCTAATAAGTATAATTTTTTTAGTACAGCCAACTTTTTTATTTTTAAAGGTATGTTTGTGCTTTTGATGCTATTGAAAAGAAAATTGAATAAAATACAAAATTGATCTAAAAAAAATTCATTTATTACGCAAAGTTCTGAGAAATTTGTACTCAAACTTAAAATTTGGTAATTTCAAACGATTGATTTCTTCTTCACACGATCACAGCTCGGTAACGATTAAGTTGGTGGGGTTTGTTGATATACCGTTGAAAAGGCGATTTCATTGCCTTTAAAATGAGCTATCAAAATAAGTTTTATGTAAGTTAGTTTTTCTGCTAGAAACAATAAGGTGAATCAAAGTCGTGAAATATTCAGATGTGAATAATCAGATGTGAATGTGAAAATAGACCCTCCCCCACCCCCTCCCATACAATTTTTTGCTCAGCTCGACATAAACTTTCAGCTCCGTAAATAGTTGCACTCAATTGCAGGACACCCTGTATTGTCGTTAAGATAGGTAAAACTAAGCAAATGTAAAAACCCTTTTTTCCTAATGGGATGAAGCTAACAACAATTAAACATCGTTGCTGTAGCATACTCGAGCAATAGTCGAATGCGAAAGAGTCGCAGGCACTTCAAAAGTGCTGTGCTTCATTATTGTTGTTGGTGCTTTCTCTTAATTTCTCTCGCAACAAAATAAATTTGCCACCGCGTTACCCTGTAGGAAAATCAACTAATTTAAAAGTAGTTGATAAAGTAGTTTTTTGTCAACCACAACTAGTTGAAATTCTGACTTTTTTCCATAGAACGAACTAACTTATTTTGTATGGTGATGTCCGCTAAATAAGTCAATTGACTTTCGCTTGCATATATTTTCAACTAATTGTTAAATTAGTTATATTTAAATTATTTTTTAATGACTTTAAAATAACCAATTGAAAACTATTACTGATGGCCAAAAGTTAATAATATTTGATGAAATAACATGGTTAAATATATATAAGCATGTAATCTAATAAAAATTTTCAATTAAAACATGCCAACATCAGAGTAGTTGCCGCCTTAATATAATTCAAAGTAGTTTATCAATCACTGGTTTTTAAGTAGTATTTCAACTACTTCATATATTGGAGTGGATAACGCCTTAATATAATTCAAAGTAGTTCATATACTGGTTTATTTTAAACTAGTTTTTTAATTAGTTGTTTTTAAAAACAAGTTAGTTTGTTCCTATAGGGTAGCGTCAAAAAAACTGTTAAACTGCTGCTTGCTTCATATAACACATGGAAAGACAATAGGTGTGTTTCCGTACTCTACACTGTGCATGGCAGAATTATAAGGTAGGGTCGACTCGGAGAGGAATGGATTAGAAAGCAGAATAAAGCGAGATTGGTGTCAAAATCAGCTGTTCATCGCGAATTTCTTTATGCTCACGTTTCGCAGTTGTTTTTCGGTTAAAACTGTTACAGGTTTTTTTTGTAATTTTAAGACTTCTTTCACATTTTATAGTTTTTATTACACTTTTTTTTTATAATATTTTCACTCAAATTAGCACAAATTTAACACCCGCGACCGCACTGTTTGCAACTTGGAAACATAAAATATTTTCTTCATTTGCAATTTCTACGAAATTCGTCATTTTAACATATATGTTCCTTCTCATTATCCACTCTTCGTTAACGCGTGAGAGCACTCAGCGAAGGCGGCCCTACCTTATCATTGTATCATGGATTTGTGTAAGTTCAAACTGAGAGAGTAAAAATGAAATGTGAGAATAGTTGCAAAAGTACGGAAACACCTTCTAGTAAGTTTCAAGCACAAAACAGATGATTTTGACTGCAAACATGTCAAACGTAAATTGCGCCAATTAAAATGATCGTCAATTTGTTTGTGAAGTTGATGTTTGTTCTTCTTGATGCTTGTTCTTACTTTACTCGGAGTCTTGAGTTCTAGCACTCTCTGTGCACTATGTGTGCTCGAGAGAGCGGTTTTATGCTTGTTCTTCTTCTCCCATTTTAAGCACATAAAGTACGAAAACAGAAAATAGTGTCCTACAAGTTACACAGTGTGAGTACGGAAACACACCTATTTATAATTGTTTATTTTGTTCAATACTTCAGTTCAGGCTATGGATTGGTGCGTTCAGCAAAAAAAAGAAAAGAAAAACCGATTTTGATATGGCCGGATTTCGGCCACAGGCGATACTAGTTCTATTTATTTTCCAATATTTTTAAGTTTATTTTTGTGCTTTTTTTGAGTGAGAGGACTGGAAAAAGCAGGGACAGAGAAAAGCCGTTATTACAGACGTGTTACATGTCTAAAGACTTGAAATGCGATTTTCTTAAAATAGCCCTTTTTTTACACAGTAAAGAAGATTATGGTAAAACTATAAGTCCGATTAAGCTAAATCTTTTGTATCATTCTATTTGTATTTATTATAAAAAAACTAATAGATTACCTACAATCATCCTTTGAAATTTAGAACGTTTGAAAGTTAAAACCCCTACTTTTAAATTGTTAAATTTTTTGTTCAAAATGGCGCAAATTGGATTATTGGATTAGCGTTGTCTTTCATATGAACACATATTTTATTCATTTATCTCTCTTAGAATATGAGAAATCGTTAAATTGTTGTCACCGTTTTGGAGTCCAAAAATTAAGTCTAAACTGTGGCCGATAAAAGGGCAAAAAAAAATATTTTGTAGTTTTATGTACAAAAGTTTTTTCAATTATAGCAAATAGTTTTTAAGAAAAAAAAACAAATTGGTAACAGTGTTTTTAGCTGTAGGCAATAACAGGAAAATTCGTCTGCTGTAGTGTGATTAAACACAGTAAAGTTTATGCTTAATATGTGGTTAAAAGTAAAAATTTTCTATCTTTCATCTTTATCTCCAGCTCTTGCTACTTGTCTTAACTAGTTAAGTATTTCGTTTAACAAATTTTTTCTCCCCATATGATCCAGTCTTCTTAAAAAACAATGTTTATGTTCTGAACTTGCTCTTTTTCATATTAAACTATCAAGAAACTAATTATGAACTTGCCATTTTTTGTTAAATCCTGCTTTTATTACTAGCAGCGACACACTTTTGAGCGCTTGTTTCAATTTAAGCGCATTTTTTGCATTTTACTACAAACGCTTATGTGCTTAACACCCAGATTTCTGCAAAATCCTATTATGATTTAAATAAAATCCACTTTATGCATTTTTATTCGTTCGGTTTTTTTATTTTTTTTTTTTGCTTCCTACAAACTTTTAAACAGATGCAGCAAGTGTTCTTCGCCCTCAAAAAAACCCCGCCAACCCGCTTAACAACACACAATCCTATGGCGCCAAATATGATGCCTCTGTGCTTCGGGGCTTTTTTGCTCTAAGATTGTAATCCTTAATCCTACCCCCAAAAAAAAAAAAAAAAATGAATTGAAAAAAACAATGAAAAAACTAAATAAGTTCGAGAGCTTTTTCATGAATGCTTGCAGTGTTGCAAACTGCGTTGCTGCACTTGCAGCTCAGCTGATTCACTTGAAGCATTGCTGTCACAATCATGAAAAGCAAAGAAAAAAAGTGAGAAAAAGAAAAATAAAATCCAGTAAAAGTTTTTGATATTCTCTGGATAAATAGTTCGAGGATATGTGAAAAGTCTGTGTTGATGGAAACAGATGAAATTGTGTTGAAAATCTTTATTATCTGGGGTCGCACTTCACTTTGTTGAAGGAATAACATGTTTTGTTCTTTTCAGTTTAAAACAGAATTCAAATTAGGTTCTCGTCGTTGCAACTTTTTGGTGTTTTTTAATATAAGAAGCAGACTTTTTTTTTACGCAAGCAATATTAAAGCTAATTGGAGCTAGCCACAATGTGTCACAAGATATGCTGATGACCAACTCGATGAGTCAAATAACAACAATAAAACATTAAACCACAAACGGGAAACCACAACATTTATAAATGTTTGGTGTAATCAAGAAAAATTACCACAGTGTTGACATACTTTATACTAATAATAACACAAGTTTACAAAAATCAAAATCTTGTATGAGTTTAACTCATTGGTTTTTGTGTTTTACACGTCCCTTAGGTATGAATGTCATCAATGTTAAAAAAACCCGTTATAATCAAGTTAATTAGAAGTATCTTTTTTGAATTCATTTATGAACCTTTTCAGGTAGAAAAGTAAAATTTTGACACTCCAAAATTCATTTGCTGAAATTTACTTTGAAATTCATGAGCTCACAAAGTTTTTATAAGTTGAAAATCTTCAAAAATGAAACTTTTTCTTTAGTTGAAACGGAATACGTGAAATAGAGTTTAGTTTGGTTATTTTAAATGGAGTTTTTTAAATTTATCTTAAACTTATGTGAATATAAACATACATTTGTTGCAATATTGCTGTTAAAAAATAATCTACTAAACAAATTATGCTGTTTCTGGGAATTGAGTTCATTCCTTCATTTGTAATGTAAATTCGCTGTGCTACTACTCGGCCATTTCAATTGTTTAATATGATCAGCCTAGCGAACTTATTAAGAACGTTGAAAAAAGTATGAAAACCAGTAATTTTTTTTTTATTAATTTCCTAACTCATTTACAAACCAAAAGAGAATGATTTCTCAGAATGTTTTTAAAAAAAGTAGCAGAAACATTTATAACTCATTTCAATATCTCCCAGCAGTTATTTCCCAGAAATTATTTTGAAGTCAATTGAAAAAGTGAACTAGTTCATTTCTAGCGTAGTTCGAAGTAGCTCTGATAAAGAACAAAAGGCGTTTAGTGTAGAACAGCTCAAGTTGCTTTTGTTTTCAAAAGTATTACTGAAAAAAATTGAATGAAATCTGATCTCACGTTGTGGTAGAAAACGCGTTGGGGTCGAAAACGCATTTGGCTATTTATTAAAATTTGCTGAGTACAAATTGGAGTCAAGTTTTGCTCTATGAAAATATTAAAGTTTTAGTTCATAAAATGAATAAAAATTAAATACCGTACAAATAAGGCTCTTATTTAAACTTTTAAAATTTTCACTTTACTAGGAAAGCAAGCAGATTAAAAATGTTCCTAATGCAACTAGTTCAAATATGGGGAAAATGAAGTGTTTATTGAATAAGAATAAGCATCAGTTCGTTTAATGTTAAAGAGTATTGTAGTGGAACTAGTACTGGTATTTTTTTTTTGGAACTAGTTCGGAGCTATTTCAAATTGGGTCCTATTTTCTGCTGAGCTTACTTACTTACTTAGGTGGCCGTAACAACCCGTATCCGGGTTTCGGCCGACCTCATCAGCTCTCGCCAGGCGCCTCTGCTTTGAGCGCGCCTTCTCCAATCGGATACACCAAGTGCGGTTAGGGCCTCCTCAGCCTAGTCCATCCATCGGCGGCATGGTCTCCCTCGTCGTCGTTGACCAGCGACCTTTTTCGCTGGAGCTTTGTCGTCCATACAATGGACATGACCCAGCCAGCGTAGTCGCTGCACAGTTATACGCCGAACTACGTCAATGTCTTCGTAGAGCTCATACAGCTCGTGGTTCATTCGGATGCGATAGTCATCGCCAACTCGAACAGCACCGAAGATTTTGCGAAGAACTTTTCTCTTCAACACCCCCAGAGCGGCTGCTTCAGTTTGCGAAACTACCCATGCCTCAGCGCCATAAAGCAGCACAGGTAGAACGAGCGTCTTGTAGAGTGTTAGTTTTGTCTATCGAGAGAGGGCTCTGGAACTTAGTTGCTTAGTGAGCCCGTAGTAGCACCTATTAGCAATTATTGTTCTTCGCTTTATCTCCAGGCTGATTTCGTTGTTGGTATTAATGACGGTGCCAAGGTAAGCAAACTCCTTGACTACTTCAAAGTTATAGCTGCCGGATGAAACGTGGGAGTTTAAACGCCGCGCTCCCTTGTTTGTAGACAGCATATACTTTGTTTTACCCTGATTTATCGTCAAACCCACTTTGGCTGATTCCTTTTCGATAGCGGCGAAAGCAGCGGTAACATCTCTCTTGGTTCTGCCAACAATATCAATATCATCAGCGTACGCAGGGAGCTGGACACCTTTATAGAAAATGGTGCCATTACGATGCACACCGGCCTTTCGTACGATCCCCTCCATGATGATGTTGAAGAGATCGCAAGACAGTGGATCGCCTTGCCTGAAACCTCTTTCGGTATTGAAGGTTTCGGAGAGGTCATTTCCTACCTTGATGGAGCTGTGTGTGTTGCTCAACGTCATTCTGCAGAGTCTAATCAACTTTGCAGGTATACCGAACTCAGACATTGTTGCGTATAGGCTATCCCTTCTCGGGCTATCGAACGCAGCTTTAAAATCGACAAAGAGATGGTGTGTGTCAATTTGATTTTCGTGGGTTTTCTCCAGGATTTGTCGTAGCGTGAAAATATGGTCTGTGGTGGACTTTCCAGGTTGAAAGCCACACTGATAAGGTCCAATCAGTGTTTTTGTAATCGACTTTTATCTTTCACACAGTACGCTTGAGAGAACCTTATATGCGATGGAAATAAGACTGATAGCTCTATAGCATGCGCAGATGGTTGGGTCTCCTTTCTTAAGTATAGGGCACAGTACGCTGAGGTTCCAATCATCGGGCATGCTTTCTGCTAGCCATATTTTGCTGATGAGCTGATGCATGCGCCTTATGCGCCTCATGCGCTTGAAACCTTGGGTTAGACGCTTAACCTGTTGATAGAATTTTCGTGCATGCTTCTTGCCCTGGTATACCTCTAGTTCCTCACGCTCACGCTTATCCTGCTCTCTTTTCTTGCGTCTGAAAAGGCGCCTCTCTTCCTTCCTCTTTTCACTGTAGCTCTCTCGCACGGCTCGCGTTGCAGCTGACTGCAGCGTTTTTCTGTATGCGGCGTTTTTTACTGCTGTCGCGATGCGACACTCCTGATCGTATCATTGGTTCCGAGGTTGCGGGCGCCGGAAACCAATGACTTCTTCAGCGGCAGCGCGCATGGAGTGGGATATATGCGCCCAAAGTCCGCCGGCGTCGTTGGGTCCAGATGTTGGTTGGTTGAGCTTAGCCGAGAGTTGAGCGGAGTAGGCCTCGGCAGTCCGTTGTAATTGCAGCTTAGCGACATCTAGCTTTCGTTGCATTCCTGTGCGTATGTTCTTCGCATTGCATAATCGCATGCGGATCTTGGCTGCAACAAGATAATGGTCGGAGTCAATGTTGATCCCCCGAAATGTACGCACATCTAGAACACTAGAGGCATGCCTTCCGTCGATTACAACATGATCAATTTGGTTTCGCGTTTTTTGATCCGAGGACAGCCAGGTGGCCTTGTGGATGTCGAGGTGCTTATATCTGGTGCTACTTACTGACGGATGCCAGTTTGCCGTTGCCCAGGGAACATCACGTGGAGGTTTGAGTCGACTTGAGACGATTTCGACATGGATAATGCTGGCCTCGCCAGGTCAGACACGTTGCCATGTGAAGGTTCGCCCCCTGTTCCCTATTTCTGCTGGGCTATTTATGTAAAAAACATATAATTTATGAGTTTGACTCTCTTAATTTTGATCTTTTTAATTCTAAAAAACATAAATCATTTACGAATGGGTACAAAAATGCAAGAATTTTTGGTTTTTTTGGAATCATTATTTTTTTTTTTTTTTTTTTTTTTGTTAACGTCATTTTGTTTTTGTTCATGTTAACATCAACAATGTTAACATTGGCAATGTCTTATCGTCACCACTGTTAATGCCATTTTAAAGCTTACACTGTTAATGCCTGCTTTTCTGATTCAGCTACCAAGCAAGCTGAAAAGATAGCAAAATTATTTGCTTGGCATATGAGTTTTTTGTATGAGCACCCCCAGAAGAGTGTCAGATAAGGAGTAGACCTGTTCAGAAGAAATATTGAAGGGTAACAAATAATAGGACTAGCTCATATTTTGACTCTCCTAGGGATCAATTCGGGGGACAAATGAACTATAATCGATAGTTATTGGGTTATTTGTATGGGTACACCCAGAAAAGTAGCAGATGGGGGTAGGAGTGCTCAGAAGATATGTTGAGGGGCAAAAAATAATAGGATCAGCTCATATCTTTGACTACCTTAGGGATCAATTCGGGAGAGATGTGAACTCTAATTGATAGTTCTTGTGTTTTTTGTATGGGGACCCACAGAAGGAAGATAGATAAGTGGTTGGTGTGCTGAGAAGAACTGTTGAAGGGCAGAAAATAATAGGACCAACTCATATATTTGGCTCCCGTAGTAGTCACTTTTTACACGATACTTACAGAAACTCCAATAAATTTCTTTTCTTTCTTTATTTATCATAAGGGTCTGTTCATAAATTACTTAACATGTCTTTGGCCAATTTTAAACCACCCTCTCCTCCCCCCCTATTACACACTTCGTCAAAAAGTCTTTAATTAATAAAATTTTAAAAATGTATAAGCAGCCCCTAAGCCTATTGTATCTTTTTTGAAATATAATAAAATGATTAAAATATGAATGATTTGTTACTACAATTCATTTAATAATAGGGAGCAGGGGACGAACTTTCACATAGCAAAGTGTTTGACTGACTCAACCGGGCAAGGCCAGTATTATCCATGTCGAAATCATCCCAAGTCGACTCAAACCTCCTAGTGTTGTACCCTGGGTGATCTGTCAGTTTAAAAGTTGATATCAAAAATACAAAGTTGATATCACTACATTCCAAGAAATGCGATGGAAGGCACTGAGTTGCTCACGAAAAGCAATCCAGCATCCTGTGATATCTACTACAGTGGCTATGCGGAAAACCATGAGTTTGGGTGCGGATTTGTAGTTGGTATGAGACTACGATATCACGTCCCGCGACTCACACCTTTGAACGAACAACCTGCCATAATCCGCATCAAGGCTAAATTTTTCCATATAAGCCTGATATGTGCGCATGCTCCAACAGAGGACAAGGACGATGAGACCAAAGATACTTTCTACGAGCACCTTGAAGACGCTTACGAGCGCTGCCCCCGTCACGACATAAAAAGTATGCTTGGCTACTTCAACGCTAAAGTGGGTAAGGAAAACATCTTTGGGTCAACAGTTGGAAAGTTCAGCCTCCACGGCAACACATCCGATAGTGGAATAAGGCTGATTCACTTACTCAAGCATGTCAATACTCAAGCATGTCAATACTCATAAATCCATCTGGCTGTCTCCTGTCCTGATCAAAAAACGCTCAACCAAATTTATCACATTTTGATTGACGGAAGGCATTCATCCAGTGTATTAGATGTACGTACAATCCTCTGATCATAACCTCGGACGAACATAGAGTCGGATCACTATCTTGTCACAGCTAATATCCGTAAAGCTTGTCGCCAACAAACTGCAATCAAAACGGATAGCCGAAGCCTTCGCCACTCGACTCTCACTCCTGCTTCAAGAAAGCACTCCTCCGATCGACGATATATGCGCGCAATGGGCACACATCTCCTACTCTATGCGTGCGGCTACCTAAGAAATTACTGGCTACCACCGCGCCCGCCGAAACCAGTGTCATGACCAAGAGTGTAGCGACGCCTACAAAGCCACCCTGCAGTCGGTTGTAGCGCGTGCTGCTAAGGAGCGATACAGAGAGAAGAGGAGGGACGGAAACGTCTTTTCATGCGGAAAAAAAGAGAGGAATTCTTCGAAAATATAAGACGCCTAGTCGATGGCCTTAAAAACAGGGCCTCCTTCTGCAAGGATGAAAACGGGAATCTAGTGACAGATATCCAGAGAGACAGAGAGTACACTGACATTATGGAGGGAACACTTCACTAGTCTTCTGAATAGGGATGATGACAACAATCCCGCCAATAGAGATGATATCCCCCAAGCCCCAGTTATGGAAGACAGTGTTGAAGTTCCGCTCGACTATAGTGCAGTCTTGACGGCCATAACACGGCTTAAGATGGTTTACTCGCTGAGTTGTTTAAGAACGGAGGCAAAGCTCTGTTTAAGTGCATTCACGAGCTTCTATGCAGAACATGTACAGAAGATGCATTCCAAACGATTGGAACCTCAGTTTACTCTGACCAATAAAGAAAAAAGGCGATCCATTTGTGCCAATTACCGTAAAATAAGCCTCTTAAATATCGAAAATAAGGTCCTGTTGAGCGTATTATGTGAAAGACTGAAGCCCATCAGTAGATACAATATGTTGGTTCTGGCTCAGGTGGAGCGGTGGAGCAAGCCGATGACGTCACTCTGGCCCAGCGCCATCTTGTGGGGGCTTTTTGCTAAAATGTGTAAAGGTGCATGTCTTTGCTAAAAGCTATTATGGTGTATGTCTTTGCTAAAAGCTATTATGGTGTATGTCTTTGCTAAAAGCTATTATGGTGTATGTCTTTGCTTTATTTATATTTTTAAATTAGCAAGTTTGGTGTATGTCTTTGCTGTAAGCTTTTAAAAATTGGCAAGTTTGGTGTATGTCTTTGCTAAAAAGCTATTATGGTGTATGTCTTTGCTAAAAGCTATTATGGTGTATGTCTTTGCTTTATTTATACTTTTAAATTGGCAAGTTTGGTATATGTCTTTGATGTAAGCTTTTAAAAATTGGCAAGTTTGGTGTATGTCTTTGCTTTATTTATACTTTTAAATTGGCAAGTTTGATGTATATCTTTGCTTTAAACTTTTTAAAATTAACAAGTTTGGGGTATTTCTTTGCTTTAAGCGTTGGTCATAATTTTATACGCTACATTATCGGTAGTGGTAGTCAAGCGAGTTCTTATCAGTGTTTGCATGTTTTGTTTTTCTTAACCCTCGCATTAGTTATAGCAATGACTCAAAAAATAAATATATATTTATAAGACTTCTAACGTAGACTGCGTGGTGGCATACTTATCAGAGTTCGCATGAGTAAACGAAATACATAGCAACCAAGAAGTTTCTAGAAGCTTCGAGATGCAGAAACGTCGAGAACATTTTAGAAGTTGACAACATCACAAAAAAAAAAAAAAAAAATTTTTTTAAGTCAAAGGTGTTAAGTCTCAAGCTTCATGGTGTGAGAGAGAGAGAGAGAGAGAGAAAGGGAGAGAGAGAAAGGGAGAGAGAGAATTTAATAGTAAGAGAGAGAAAGGGAGATAGCAAATAGCGCGATCCTATACAAAGAATACTTCAGAATCAACCTAACCTAAGCCAATGCCAAGAAGAGTCAGGGAGTTTCTAGAAGCTTCGAGATGCAGAAACGTCGAGAACATTTTAGAAGTCGACTTATGTTATTGTATGCCGATGACGTCACCCATACCCATCCTGGTACGGATTTTAATTTTATTTCATTTCAATTTCAATACTAATTTCAAGGTTAAAGTGATAAGAGCCAAGCTTTATAGTAAGCGCACTCATAACCCGCAAGTTCAAGATAAGGCAGCAATGGACAAGTTCAAACATGTTTTTTGTGTTACTTCTAAAATAAATAAACAATTTTTGCGGTCAAGTGCAAGGGCAAAAAAAAGAAGATAAGAATTTAAAGTTGATATGTCAAAAACTAAGCTAAGCTAACCTAAGCTAATATAAGCTAAGGCTGCGTTTATAGTGAACGCCCATAATCGGCTGCTTTTTTATAATGGTTCTTGTTGTTGTTGTTCTTACTGTTGCTATTGTTGGTCTTACTTATGTTGTTGTTTTTGTTGTTGTTCTTGTTCTTGTTCTTGTTGTTGTTCTTACTGTTGTTGTTGGTGTTGTTCTTACTCTTGTTGTTGTTGTGGTTGTTGTTGTTGATGAGGCTGTTTTACTAATAAAAATAGGCAATCTAAAGTTACTAAATAAAGTTTTTTAAAGGTAAACCAATCGGCCAAACGGTTACATGTTAAATTTTGACATATATCAAGGCAAGAACCCACGTTGTACCAATCCATATGATGAACGATTCGGAAAATGTGCAGCACCACTTATAACTATGATCGACGACTTTCAGATGATTTGAAAGACCTTATTGAATATTTCATTCATATTGAATTATTGTTTGATTGATTATCGATATTGTGATTGATTGATTGATTATCGATCAGTTATAGCCGGTAGCTGCTGAACAGTACAGACCATTTTAGCCGGTAGCTGCTGAACAGTACAGACCATTTTAGCTGGTAGCTGCTGAACAGTACAGACCATTTTAGCCGGTAGCTGCTGAACAGTACAGACCATTTTAGCTGGTAGATGTAGAACAGTACAGACCATTTTAGCCGGTAGCTGTAGAACAGTACAGTTTAGCAGATAACTGCTAAAACTGGTCTGTACTGTTCTACATCTACCAGCTAAAATGGTCTGTACTGTTCAACATCTACCAGCTAAAATGGTCTGTACTGTTCAGCAGCTACCGGCTAAAATGGTCTGTACTGTTCAGCAGCTACCAGCTAAAATGGTCTGTACTGTTCAGCAGCTACCGGCTAAAATGGTCTGTACTGTTCAGCAGCTACCGGCTATAACTGATCGATAATCAATCAATCAATCACAATATCGATAATCAATCAAACAATAATTCAATATGAATGAAATATTCAATAAGGTCTTTCAAATCATCTGAAAGTCGTCGATCATAGTTATAAGTGGTGCTGCACATTTTCCGAATCGTTCATCATATGGATTGGTACAACGTGGGTTCTTGCCTTGATATATGTCAAAATTTAACATGTAACCGTTTGGCCGATTGGTTTACCTTTAAAAAACTTTATTTAGTAACTTTAGATTGCCTATTTTTATTAGTAAAACAGCCTCATCAACAACAACAACCACAACAACAACAAGAGTAAGAACAACACCAACAACAACAGTAAGAACAACAACAAGAACAAGAACAAGAACAACAACAAAAACAACAACATAAGTAAGACCAACAATAGCAACAGTAAGAACAACAACAACAAGAACCATTATAAAAAAGCAGCCGATTATGGGCGTTCACTATAAACGCAGCCTTAGCTTATATTAGCTTAGGTTAGCTTAGCTTAGTTTTTGACATATCAACTTTAAATTCTTATCTTCTTTTTTTGCCCTTGCACTTGACCGCAAAAATTGTTTATTTATTTTAGAAGTAACACAAAAAAACATGTTTGAACTTGTCCATTGCTGCCTTATCTTGAACTTGCGGGTTATGAGTGCGCTTACTATAAAGCTTGGCTCTTATCACTTTAACCTTGAAATTAGTATTGAAATTGAAATGAAATAAAATTAAAATCCGTACCAGGATGGGTATGGGTGACGTCATCGGCATACAATAACATAAGTCGACTTCTAAAATGTTCTCGACGTTTCTGCATCTCGAAGCTTCTAGAAACTCCCTGACTCTTCTTGGCATTGGCTTAGGTTAGGTTGATTCTGAAGTATTCTTTGTATAGGATCGCGCTATTTGCTATCTCCCTTTCTCTCTCTTACTATTAAATTCTCTCTCTCCCTTTCTCTCTCTCCCTTTCTCTCTCTCTCTCTCTCTCTCACACCATGAAGCTTGAGACTTAACACCTTTGACTTAAAAAAATTTTTTTTTTTTTTTTTTGTGATGTTGTCAACTTCTAAAATGTTCTCGACGTTTCTGCATCTCGAAGCTTCTAGAAACTTCTTGGTTGCTATGTATTTCGTTTACTCATGCGAACTCTGATAAGTATGCCACCACGCAGTCTACGTTAGAAGTCTTATAAATATATATTTATTTTTTGAGTCATTGCTATAACTAATGCGAGGGTTAAGAAAAACAAAACATGCAAACACTGATAAGAACTCGCTTGACTACCACTACCGATAATGTAGCGTATAAAATTATGACCAACGCTTAAAGCAAAGAAATACCCCAAACTTGTTAATTTTAAAAAGTTTAAAGCAAAGATATACATCAAACTTGCCAATTTAAAAGTATAAATAAAGCAAAGACATACACCAAACTTGCCAATTTTTAAAAGCTTACATCAAAGACATATACCAAACTTGCCAATTTAAAAGTATAAATAAAGCAAAGACATACACCATAATAGCTTTTAGCAAAGACATACACCATAATAGCTTTTTAGCAAAGACATACACCAAACTTGCCAATTTTTAAAAGCTTACAGCAAAGACATACACCAAACTTGCTAATTTAAAAATATAAATAAAGCAAAGACATACACCATAATAGCTTTTAGCAAAGACATACACCATAATAGCTTTTAGCAAAGACATACACCATAATAGCTTTTAGCAAAGACATGCACCTTTACACATTTTAGCAAAAAGCCCCCACAAGATGGCGCTGGGCCAGAGTGACGTCATCGGCTTGCTCCACCGCTCCACCTGAGCCAGAACCAACATATTGTATCTACTCCCATCGTAAACCAACTGATTGGACTTTATCAATGTGGCTTCAAACCCGGAAAATCTACCACCGACCAGATATTCACGCTACCACAAATCTTAGAAAAGATTCTAGAGAAACAAATCGACACCCATCATCAGCTTTGTTGACTACAAAGCCGCCTCGACAGTCCAATAAGGAATCACCTATACTACACCATATCTGAATTTGGTATACATACCTGCAAAAGTAATCCTTCTATGCAGGATGACACTGAGCAACGCCAGCAGCGCAGTTAAAATCGGAAGGACCTCTGCCCCCAATCTGTTACCAAACGAGGTTTCAGACAAGGTGATTTTTTATCGTGCGACTTTTTTAAGCTAATTATGGAGAAGATCATTCGGGCTGCTGATCTGAGACAAAGCGGCACAGTATTCTATAAGAGTGCTATGCTGCTAGCGTATGCTGATGATATTGATATCATTGGCCATAGCACACGCGAAGTCGGTGAATCATTCTCCATATTAGAAAAAGAGTCGAGTCGCGTGGGTCTTGCAGTGAACGCAGATAAAACGAAATATATGGTGTTAACAAACAAACCGTCACAGCGTTATGGCACCCAGTGCCAGATTAACACATTGCGGGGCCTAGGGCCAAAATCGACACGGGGCCTACTTAGGGACAGAACATGCAAAAGCAAAAAAAAAACAACAAAGCTTTCACATCAACAAAAACAAAAATACCTACTTAACGATGTTTACACCGAGAAAATTAAACGCCTTAAAACCGAAGCGAGCCAACGCGAGCCGTGAGAGAAAACTACTGCGAAAAGAGGAAGGAAGAGAGGCGCCTTTTCAGACGCAAGAAAAGAGAGCAGGAAAAGCGTGAGCTTGAGGAACTAGAGGTATACCAGGGCAAGAAGAATGCACGAAAATTCTATCAACAGGTTAAGCGTCTAACCCAAGGTTTCAAGCAAGGAGCATCCACTTGTAGAGACGAAAATGGAGATCTGAATACGGATACGCAGTGTGTGCTGAGATTGTGGACACGGTACTTCTCCAATTTACTTACTGGCGACGATTCCGCCAATGCCGCCCATGGAGAGCGCAGTTCAGAGCCACCAATCAACGATAACGGAGTAGAAGTACCACCACCTAGCCATGAAGAGGTTCGAGTTGCTATCCAATGACTCAAAAACAATAAAGCAGGGGGTGCTGACGGCCTGTTGCAAAGGGCTTGTTGCAAAGGGTTGTTACAGCCACCAAAAGTAGTAAGTAAGAAAAGCCCGAAAAATAAGCTGGGAACTTACTTACTTACTTAGGTGGCCGTGACAACCCGTGTCCGGATTTCGACCGACCTCATCAGCTCTCGCCAGGCGCCTCTGCTTTGCGCGCGCCTTCTCCAATCGGATACACCAAGTGCGGTTAGGGCTTCCTCAGCCTGGTCCATCCATCGGAGGCATGGTCTCCCTCGTCGTCGTTGACCAGCGACCCTCGCTTCGAGCACCTTTTTCGCTGGAGCTTCGTCGTCCAAAAAGGTGCTCGAGGCGAGGGTCAGGGGGCGAACCTTCACATGGCAACGTGTCTGACCGCCTCAACCTGGCGAGGCCAGCATTATCCATGTCGAAATCGTCTCAAGTCGACTCAAACCTCCAAGTGGTGTTCCCTGGGCAACGGCAAACTGGCATCCGTCAGTTTGACGGCTAATTTGAGCGGCGGGTCGATCCATAGACCTTAAACATGGAATGTGCGCAGGGTTTGGGTCCCGCCACATTACTACTGCCCAATGAAAACTAAAGCTGGGAACTTAGACCCGAAAAAAATCGCGCATTTTTGTCAAATTAAAATAAGGAAAAAACGCCCGAATTTTTGTTTACCAAAAAGTCAAGAAATTTCAAACTCTTTATGATAAAATGGTACGGAAGGCAAAAAATAACATTCCATAAAAGGGCAAATCATTTTATCTATGTATTATACGCAAACAAAAAATTTGTGGTCCCTTTTTAACTGTGCTAACTTTAACATATTTACATAAAACTTATATCCATAGAAAGGTATTTTCGAGTAGATGTGCACAATATAATTTTGATTCGAATATATCGTCATTAAGATAGGTAAAACTAAGCAAATGTTAAAATCCTTTTTCCTCAATGGGACAATTACAACATCAATATACATAGCTGCACAGCTCTATTAAACAATGTTGCTGTAGCTTACACGAACAATAGAAGAATGTGAGAGAGTCTCAGACACTTCAAAAGAGCTGTGCATCATTATTGTTGTTGGTGCTTTCTCTTAATTTCTAAACTGCTACTTGCTTTATATAACACATGCAAAGAAATTTATAATTGCTTATTTTGTTCAATACTTCTTTTCAGGCTATGGGTTGTAGACATGGGTAACGCAGCGCTGCGTTGCGTTAATGAGTTGAAGCACTTCAATGCGTTACTGCGTTGATACAATTGTTTTAATAAAACTAACGCAATAGCGCAGTAATGACGCGCTCAAAGCAAAAGCAAAAAATATTTATACAGCGAGCAAAATTGCACATGTTGTACGGCGCATCGAGGATAAAAACAGAAAGTTGAAACCGAACATTATTACTCTGTATAAATAAGGACAAGGGGTTGCAGGGAATATGCTTGGAGAGCGTTTGACTGTTATTAATGTTTTGCCGTTCACAGAATGGATTTGTCAATTTAATAAACTGTTGGATGTGTTTGTGTTCGAAGCAAAAGTAAATTTCGATCCAACTTTAAACTTGTTTTGCATACCAGGCACGCGTATGTATCTGTTTGATGGCTTGCATAAAATTTTAAACGAAATACAGTTTGGCTGCACGCTTGAAATTTAATATATCTTCAGGTTTGGTGGATGCTTTAATCTGCTCATCCTTTAGTTATATTTCATATTTATTACTTATGAATTTAATAATCTTCAATGAATCTATTAGCAGTAAGATTTCTTTAGATGAGATATATTGATTAAAGATTGTTATTTGAATGCATTGCAAAATTCACCGCATTCGAAAAATTAAGCACATAACGCAACGCGTTGGTCTTCACTGCGTGGATTAAACTCTTGTTGATACAGGAATCATAGCATTTAAAACTACGCTATGGCGCAATTGCGTTAACGCATTCCGCTGATTTATTTTTTTTTTTTTATTTTTTGTTTTTCTCTCCTCTTTCCTTGTTTTAGGTGTAGAAGATATGCAAGTCTCAGTGTGCGTAATCCGCCCACATGAATCGACACATTTTCAAAAACACGTCAAAAAGAAAAGACAAGAAGAAGAACGAAGGGGGAACTTATATACTAAGATTACATATAACAGATTTTATACACATAGTAAAAATATGTACTAATTTTTAGTACTATGCTAAAGTATTATTAAGATGGAAAGCTGAGTGGGAGAACAACTAAATTTTGTTTAGGTATGGGTGGTAGACGGCAATGTAAGAAGAGGCATTTGGATATGGGAGAATAGAGTTAATATTTCAATGCGGTGTTTTACTTATTTAACATTAAAATTTTTGATTTACAATTTTTCTACAAATGCTAGATCAAGGAAATAGAAAAGGGATCAGAATGGTGAAAAGGAATTGGAGAAGATTCTGAAGTGAATTGGTGTTTAATAAGGGGGTAGTTATGTAAAGGAAAGTGATTTGGAAAGAGAACGCTTGAATCTGAATTTCGATATTGGCGGTGTATAATGCTCGCTGATATTATTAAATATTTTACAACATCTATTCAAGGGCTCGTTCAATGCGTAAATAGTGTTGCGATGCGATTCTTTTAACAATTTTGTATACCTTGTTCGCCTTATTGGTTCATTAAATAGTACCTTGCTCGAGATGTATTCGCTATCGATGTTACCAGTAATAACATCGAATGTAAAGCATGAGCAAAGTAATATTCTCCTTGATGACAGCGACATTAAATTGAGGATTTTAAGTTTACTCTCGTATGGTGGTAAATTTGTATAGTCACGAGGATCGTACAGGTCTCTCAATGCAAAAAGCAAGAATTGTCTTTGAATAGATTCTAGCCTTTCACTATGCACTACAAAAGCTGGGTTCCAAATTATGCAACAGTATTCTAAGCTTGGTCGTACTAATGTGCAGTATAAGGTTTTAGTTACCCAAAGGTTTTTGAATTCTTTTGCACGTCTTTTTATGAATCCGAGCATTTTGTTTGCCCTGGATATGATATGATCGTAGTGAAGGTTATGAAGGCGCATCTTACTATCAAGAATTATTCCAAGATCTGCTATGTGGTTGACCCTTTTAAGTTCTACCTTATTTAGCATGTATCTGCTATATGTGATTACGTTTTTACGGGCAAAACTTATAACGTAGCACTTATTTATATTTAAATAAAGTTTATTTTTATTACACCACTGTTCCAGAGAAAAAAGCTTATTCTGTAAGAATACTAAATCCACTTCTGATCTAATGTTATAGTATAATTTTAAGTCATCTGTATATAAGAGATGGGGGACATCATGCAAAACTTCAGATATGTCTGCAATAAATATGTTGAAGAGAAGTGGGCCAAGATGGCTACCTTGAGGTACACCCGACGAGACAACAATCTTTTTAGACAAAGTACCCTGAAATTTTACATATTGGGACCTTTCACAGAGATAAGACTTCAGCCATTTCAGCACAGTAGCTGATATACCAAATTTTTCTAGTATCTTAGCTAGGATTTCGTGATCAACACGATCAAAGGCTTTACTAAAATCTGTATAGACTGCATCTATTTGGTGGCCCTTTCCCATTTTAGTAAGAATGTCTGATGCCATGATTGCAAGATTTGTAGTTGTTGATAGTCCTTTACGAAAACCTTGTTGCTGCTCGTTTAAACACGGATTAATTATGCTCGGGAGTTTGGAACATATAATTTTTTCAAATAGCTTTGGAATTGCTGACAATATTGCAATACCCCTATAATTTTCAACTGATCTCTAGTCGCCATTTTTATAAATTGGCGTAAGATGACAAGATTTCCAAAAAGTTGGGAATATACCTGTATGCAAGGATTTGTTAAAAATCATATGTAACGGCGTAATTAATTGGTCTAAACATTGAACAAGTGAAATTGGTGGTATAAGGTCTGGACCTGGAGATTTATTTGAATCTAATTCTTTAATGGAATTGGTTATGTCACTCCATGTAATATTTATTTCACAAACCAATGTCGGTCTACTAGTTATACTGGCAAATGTAGGTTGATTTTGGGAAGTAGTTGAACAAAAGACTTCTTTAAAATGATCCGCAAAGAGATTACAAATTTCCTGTGAGTTAGATGAAGTAACATTGCCTTTAAACATGAAGTTTGGGTATCCGGTCGATTTCCGTTTTACTTTTACAAAATCCAAGAATTTTTTCGGGTCTTCAATAATCCTTTCTCCAATTAAATTGGTGTAAAGCCTATAAGCCTCTTCGGACTTAATGGAAAACTTCTTAGACAGCTCTTCGTATCTAACCTTTACCTCATCACTTACAATGACGCAATTTTTAATGACTCTGTAAAGTTTATTTCTTTGATTTCTCAAATTTCTAAGATTTGAATCAAGCCACGGTTCCGATAGTTTATTTTTTTTCTTTATTTTTGGAACATGAGTATCAAATACAGAAAAGACTTTTTGATAGAAAGACGATACGATACGATACGATACGACGATTTGCCAATGATATTTGGGAATTTTGTGTTTGGGGTTATCGTACCCCATTTTTGTCTCATTTTTTTTTTGCACATATATGTTCAAGTGAGCTCTCCTTAAATAATTTGCAAAGTTTCCAATTTGTATCACAACACTAAGAATTTTGTGTCTGAGAGGGTTAATATTCCTTTTTTTTTAATTATTCTAAGCTTCCTTTAACTTTTCATATTTCCCTTTAGACGCTTTTATAAAGTTTGTGCAAGAAGTTTGAATAATTTTAAAATTTCTTCTTTTTTCCATATTGTTTGTGTTTTCGAGCTGCCATAAAACAATGCACTTTACTACTAACTACAAACTACCTACTACTATACCAAATAAGCACAACAGAGGCGAAAGTAAACACACACACACACACACACACACACACACATACGCAAACAAACTGCAGTGAATAGAAACATTTTATGGCTCCCTGCGGATCACATTTCATCATTATATGCGGTCCCAAGGAAATATAGTAAGTAAATCACGCTGCCAGCCTTAGTAAACGGAATAGCGACAGCAGCAGTAGAAGTAGTGGAGGAAGTGAAAGCAGTGGCGACTGCTTTAGTGCAATCATGGGGGCTATGACTCAAAATTATGCTTGCATAAAATGCTGGTTATACTCCCAAGGCACAACGTCTCGAATGTTGCATACTTCTTGGCTAACTAAGCGACTGACAGCCTCGAGAAATTTGAATGAAGACATGATGTTGTGCTTGTTGTTGTTGTTGCTACATGGGTGGCTTTGTATGTGCGTGTGTGTGAGTGGGTGTGTGCTTGTGTGTGCTCATAACTGTGTTTGCAAGTGAGTGAGCATCTAAATCTAAACAATGAGCAAACAAACACAACAACAACTACGAAAATAACAACAACTGAAAATTTACCACAACAACAACATCAACAACAAGTAGAACAACAAATTAATATACATTATGAAGAACTCTTGGTAGCTGCTTTGATAGATTTGTTGCTTGCTTTTAGGCGCGTTTGCTTCATTTGTGGACAGACAGTGTAGTTTCAGTTTTGCTGCATACTTCATGACATGCAGCAACGAAATTCAGCGATGTTTCGTTGAAGACTAAAGCGTATGTGGCTAGCCACTTTAGCCACAACCGAAACAAGCGTTGGTGCTGCAGCTGACTGTTTCCGGCAGCGCGCGCCTGTCGAGTTGCTTCTAATTTAGAATGTTTTGGCAAGGCGATGCAGTGCATTCTTCTCCCGAATGTATTACTGCTAATTTGCATATAGATTAGGTAGGACTTTAGTGCCCTAAAACAAGAACAAAAAAAAAAAAAGAAATAAAGTTAAGCTGAATATAAAAAAAGATTGTCTAGCGTAAGACAAGCATAGCGAAGGCGTAAGCCACAAATTCTAAATTAGATCGAATACTAGGCTTGGCATTAAGTTGTACTTATCGTGGTCTAGGCTCGATGTAGTGTACAACAGGAAATATGAAGTAAATATTGAAAGAAACAAAAGTTTAAATAAGCTCTGTTACTTGAATATAAATGTGAACTTTATATTCAAAATATTTCTTTTTCTTTCTATATTACGATTTCTCAGATGCATTTTTGAAAAAATGCAAGAAACAATTTTTATTTTCAAGGGCCTTCATACAAAACCTAGAGAAAAAAACCATTATTTTTTTTAGTTAATGATATATAAGAGTAAAACAAAATTTTGATAGTCAACGAAGTTGATCAGTATGAATAGTTTTACATTAAAAAGTTCAAATTTTAAAATTTCCAGCTATGTCTCTTTTATAGTAGGTTGCGATATACATATTCTCAATCTCAGAGAATAGGTCTGTTCTTATACTAACTCGCAGTAGATTTCAAGAAAAGTTGCCAAAGAAGTGAAATTTTAACCAGAACAGCTGAATTTTTTTTTTTGCGAAAATGAGAATTTTTCTTCTATTTTAGTAATTTTTCGACTGAATGGATTCTTTTGTTATTTACTTTCAACGAGTTTTATTTATGACTTTTTTTCAATGTATGTCCCTAAATATGTCTGTATAAATAAGGCTCTGACCGTTTTATATGAACTATATTAAATTTGAAGTTGATGAGACTGTTTTCGGGGCTTACATTTTTGTTATTGATCACAAAATATTTTTACACTGAAAAATAAAATCTTAATATTTAGAAAATTAGATACCACACCCACTTATCTAATCGCGCCCAAATTTTTACGTTTTTTACAAATCACACATTAGAAATGTACTCTTAATTTCGTTATTGTAGCATTTTTCATTTATCCGATATAACGCAAAATGTGTCCCAGTTGTATGGTAGTTACCACGCCCACTTTTTCAATCGCGTCCAAATGTCTTACGCTTTTTTCAAATTACACATAATATATCCAACCTTAATTTCGATATTGTAGCACTTCTCATTTCTCCGATTTGGCAGGGTATAGAAGTATTTGTTTTCAAAGCAATGTATTAAACAATAAATTGCTTAGGTGAATTAACGTAGCTGCAGTTATGTCAGCAAACAGCAGCAAGGCTGCTTGGATCAGTTGGTAGAGCGATGGACTGGCACCAAAAGTTCCAGGGTTCGGTTTCGCACGGCGGGTAAAGACATCTTTTTTTCTTTTCTTTTTGTTGATGAAATGTAATAAAATTTACTGGTGTGAATATTAACGTGTGTTTTTTAATTTACTTTATGTTATTTTTGAATATAAAAGTGGTTTTATTACAAAAAAAAACCATTGAATTATAAAATCTATCCTTCTCTCGTGTGTCTAATGACGCAGCTGTTTTTTTTTTTGCAGAAAATAGCTCAAAACTATGCTTAAGCCATCCATGCCAGTTGTTTTTTAATTTTGTATATTTGGATTTTGGGCTTAGGTGAATCAAATATTTTTTTTGGCAAGGTATCGAAGTAGTGCGAAGAAGTGCTTTCAAAGCAATGTATTAAACAATGAATTGCTTAGGTGAATAAGCATAAGTTAATAATTTCCATACAATTGTCTTTCACCTAAGCCGACTTAGGTGATTTACCTATTGTTTTTTTCTCGGTGTCGATAAAGCATATATTAAGCTGCAAATTTTTGCAACTTTTATTTTAAATTATAACTTAATTTCTTGTGTTATTATTATAACTCTAATAATTTTTCAATTATTAATTAAGAGTTATATTTTCGAGCTCAAGGTCTATGTTGTTTTCTGAAGAAAACAACCAACAACAACAACAATACCCTTTATATAGAGTGGCAATCATACAGCAGACTAGACAGCTGTTTCGTTGGCCGCTACACCAACTCATCAGTAGCCTTTATATGATAGCGATGATAAACTTAGCCGTTCATGTCTATTTGTTTTCGTCAATGTTAGAGAAAATTACTCTGAATTACATTGTACACACAAATGATACGAAAAGCAGCTAAAGTTCTTCGAATTTCCAGATTCACACTTATTCGGTGTAAGCTCTTTCTTCGAAGATATATCAAAGCTTTTTACCACTCACAGGCATGTTGCAGTTTTTTAGTTGTTGTTCTTCTATTATTCACTGTCCGTCTTAGTTGCAGCAACCTGCTGCTATTAAACTATGACGTCATGAAATATTTTGTTTGAAAACTAAGATTTTTATTTTATTGTGTGTAAACACACAAATTAATCATAATTTTGTTTTTCAACGGCCGTGCTCTGCCAGAGAATTAAAAATTTATTCGACCTCTTTTCATAAGTTCTTGTGTTATTATTATAACTCTAATAATTTTTCAATTATTAATTAAGAGTTATATTTTCGAGCTCAAGGTCTATGTTGTTTTCTGAAGAAAACAACCAACAACAACAACAATACCCTTTATATAGAGTGGCAATCATACAGCAGACTAGACAGCTGTTTCGTTGGCCGCTACACCAACTCATCAGTAGCCTTTATATGATAGCGATGATAAACTTAGCCGTTCATGTCTATTTGTTTTCGTCAATGTTAGAGAAAATTACTCTGAATTACATTGTACACACAAATGATACGAAAAGCAGCTAAAGTTCTTCGAATTTCCAGATTCACACTTATTCGGTGTAAGCTCTTTCTTCGAAGATATATCAAAGCTTTTTACCACTCACAGGCATGTTGCAGTTTTTTAGTTGTTGTTCTTCTATTATTCACTGTCCGTCTTAGTTGCAGCAACCTGCTGCTATTAAACTATGACGTCATGAAATATTTTGTTTGAAAACTAAGATTTTTATTTTATTGTGTGTAAACACACAAATTAATCATAATTTTGTTTTTCAACGGCCGTGCTCTGCCAGAGAATTAAAAATTTATTCGACCTCTTTTCATAAGTTCTTGTGTTATTATTATAACTCTAATAATTTTTCAATTATTAATTAAGAGTTATATTTTCGAGCTCAAGGTCTATGTTGTTTTCTGAAGAAAACAACCAACAACAACAACAATACCCTTTATATAGAGTGGCAATCATACAGCAGACTAGACAGCTGTTTCGTTGGCCGCTACACCAACTCATCAGTAGCCTTTATATGATAGCGATGATAAACTTAGCCGTTCATGTCTATTTGTTTTCGTCAATGTTAGAGAAAATTACTCTGAATTACATTGTACACACAAATGATACGAAAAGCAGCTAAAGTTCTTCGAATTTCCAGATTCACACTTATTCGGTGTAAGCTCTTTCTTCGAAGATATATCAAAGCTTTTTACCACTCACAGGCATGTTGCAGTTTTTTAGTTGTTGTTCTTCTATTATTCACTGTCCGTCTTAGTTGCAGCAACCTGCTGCTATTAAACTATGACGTCATGAAATATTTTGTTTGAAAACTAAGATTTTTATTTTATTGTGTGTAAACACACAAATTAATCATAATTTTGTTTTTCAACGGCCGTGCTCTGCCAGAGAATTAAAAATTTATTCGACCTCTTTTCATAAGTTCTTGTGTTATTATTATAACTCTAATAATTTTTCAATTATTAATTAAGAGTTATATTTTCGAGCTCAAGGTCTATGTTGTTTTCTGAAGAAAACAACCAACAACAACAACAATACCCTTTATATAGAGTGGCAATCATACAGCAGACTAGACAGCTGTTTCGTTGGCCGCTACACCAACTCATCAGTAGCCTTTATATGATAGCGATGATAAACTTAGCCGTTCATGTCTATTTGTTTTCGTCAATGTTAGAGAAAATTACTCTGAATTACATTGTACACACAAATGATACGAAAAGCAGCTAAAGTTCTTCGAATTTCCAGATTCACACTTATTCGGTGTAAGCTCTTTCTTCGAAGATATATCAAAGCTTTTTACCACTCACAGGCATGTTGCAGTTTTTTAGTTGTTGTTCTTCTATTATTCACTGTCCGTCTTAGTTGCAGCAACCTGCTGCTATTAAACTATGACGTCATGAAATATTTTGTTTGAAAACTAAGATTTTTATTTTATTGTGTGTAAACACACAAATTAATCATAATTTTGTTTTTCAACGGCCGTGCTCTGCCAGAGAATTAAAAATTTATTCGACCTCTTTTCATAAGTTCTTGTGTTATTATTATAACTCTAATAATTTTTCAATTATTAATTAAGAGTTATATTTTCGAGCTCAAGGTCTATGTTGTTTTCTGAAGAAAACAACCAACAACAACAACAATACCCTTTATATAGAGTGGCAATCATACAGCAGACTAGACAGCTGTTTCGTTGGCCGCTACACCAACTCATCAGTAGCCTTTATATGATAGCGATGATAAACTTAGCCGTTCATGTCTATTTGTTTTCGTCAATGTTAGAGAAAATTACTCTGAATTACATTGTACACACAAATGATACGAAAAGCAGCTAAAGTTCTTCGAATTTCCAGATTCACACTTATTCGGTGTAAGCTCTTTCTTCGAAGATATATCAAAGCTTTTTACCACTCACAGGCATGTTGCAGTTTTTTAGTTGTTGTTCTTCTATTATTCACTGTCCGTCTTAGTTGCAGCAACCTGCTGCTATTAAACTATGACGTCATGACGTCACTGATGAGTTGGTGTAGCGGCCAACGAAACAGCTGTCTAGTCTGCTGTATGATTGCCACTCTATATAAAGGGTATTGTTGTTGTTGTTGGTTGTTTTCTTCAGAAAACAACATAGACCTTGAGCTCGAAAATATAACTCTTAATTAATAATTGAAAAATTATTAGAGTTATAATAATAACACAAGAACTTATGAAAAGAGGTCGAATAAATTTTTAATTCTCTGGCAGAGCACGGCCGTTGAAAAACAAAATTATGATTAATTTGTGTGTTTACACACAATAAAATAAAAATCTTAGTTTTCAAACAAAATATTTCATGACGTCATAGTTTAATAGCAGCAGGTTGCTGCAACTAAGACGGACAGTGAATAATAGAAGAACAACAACTAAAAAACTGCAACATGCCTGTGAGTGGTAAAAAGCTTTGATATATCTTCGAAGAAAGAGCTTACACCGAATAAGTGTGAATCTGGAAATTCGAAGAACTTTAGCTGCTTTTCGTATCATTTGTGTGTACAATGTAATTCAGAGTAATTTTCTCTAACATTGACGAAAACAAATAGACATGAACGGCTAAGTTTATCATCGCTATCATATAAAGGCTACTGATGAGTTGGTGTAGCGGCCAACGAAACAGCTGTCTAGTCTGCTGTATGATTGCCACTCTATATAAAGGGTATTGTTGTTGTTGTTGGTTGTTTTCTTCAGAAAACAACATAGACCTTGAGCTCGAAAATATAACTCTTAATTAATAATTGAAAAATTATTAGAGTTATAATAATAACACAAGAACTTATGAAAAGAGGTCGAATAAATTTTTAATTCTCTGGCAGAGCACGGCCGTTGAAAAACAAAATTATGATTAATTTGTGTGTTTACACACAATAAAATAAAAATCTTAGTTTTCAAACAAAATATTTCATGACGTCATAGTTTAATAGCAGCAGGTTGCTGCAACTAAGACGGACAGTGAATAATAGAAGAACAACAACTAAAAAACTGCAACATGCCTGTGAGTGGTAAAAAGCTTTGATATATCTTCGAAGAAAGAGCTTACACCGAATAAGTGTGAATCTGGAAATTCGAAGAACTTTAGCTGCTTTTCGTATCATTTGTGTGTACAATGTAATTCAGAGTAATTTTCTCTAACATTGACGAAAACAAATAGACATGAACGGCTAAGTTTATCATCGCTATCATATAAAGGCTACTGATGAGTTGGTGTAGCGGCCAACGAAACAGCTGTCTAGTCTGCTGTATGATTGCCACTCTATATAAAGGGTATTGTTGTTGTTGTTGGTTGTTTTCTTCAGAAAACAACATAGACCTTGAGCTCGAAAATATAACTCTTAATTAATAATTGAAAAATTATTAGAGTTATAATAATAACACAAGAACTTATGAAAAGAGGTCGAATAAATTTTTAATTCTCTGGCAGAGCACGGCCGTTGAAAAACAAAATTATGATTAATTTGTGTGTTTACACACAATAAAATAAAAATCTTAGTTTTCAAACAAAATATTTCATGACGTCATAGTTTAATAGCAGCAGGTTGCTGCAACTAAGACGGACAGTGAATAATAGAAGAACAACAACTAAAAAACTGCAACATGCCTGTGAGTGGTAAAAAGCTTTGATATATCTTCGAAGAAAGAGCTTACACCGAATAAGTGTGAATCTGGAAATTCGAAGAACTTTAGCTGCTTTTCGTATCATTTGTGTGTACAATGTAATTCAGAGTAATTTTCTCTAACATTGACGAAAACAAATAGACATGAACGGCTAAGTTTATCATCGCTATCATATAAAGGCTACTGATGAGTTGGTGTAGCGGCCAACGAAACAGCTGTCTAGTCTGCTGTATGATTGCCACTCTATATAAAGGGTATTGTTGTTGTTGTTGGTTGTTTTCTTCAGAAAACAACATAGACCTTGAGCTCGAAAATATAACTCTTAATTAATAATTGAAAAATTATTAGAGTTATAATAATAACACAAGAACTTATGAAAAGAGGTCGAATAAATTTTTAATTCTCTGGCAGAGCACGGCCGTTGAAAAACAAAATTATGATTAATTTGTGTGTTTACACACAATAAAATAAAAATCTTAGTTTTCAAACAAAATATTTCATGACGTCATAGTTTAATAGCAGCAGGTTGCTGCAACTAAGACGGACAGTGAATAATAGAAGAACAACAACTAAAAAACTGCAACATGCCTGTGAGTGGTAGAAAGCTTTGATATATCTTCGAAGAAAGAGCTTACACCGAATAAGTGTGAATCTGGAAATTCGAAGAACTTTAGCTGCTTTTCGTATCATTTGTGTGTACAATGTAATTCAGAGTAATTTTCTCTAACATTGACGAAAACAAATAGACATGAACGGCTAAGTTTATCATCGCTATCATATAAAGGCTACTGATGAGTTGGTGTAGCGGCCAACGAAACAGCTGTCTAGTCTGCTGTATGATTGCCACTCTATATAAAGGGTATTGTTGTTGTTGTTGGTTGTTTTCTTCAGAAAACAACATAGACCTTGAGCTCGAAAATATAACTCTTAATTAATAATTGAAAAATTATTAGAGTTATAATAATAACACAAGAACTTATGAAAAGAGGTCGAATAAATTTTTAATTCTCTGGCAGAGCACGGCCGTTGAAAAACAAAATTATGATTAATTTGTGTGTTTACACACAATAAAATAAAAATCTTAGTTTTCAAACAAAATATTTCATGACGTCATAGTTTAATAGCAGCAGGTTGCTGCAACTAAGACGGACAGTGAATAATAGAAGAACAACAACTAAAAAACTGCAACATGCCTGTGAGTGGTAAAAAGCTTTGATATATCTTCGAAGAAAGAGCTTACACCGAATAAGTGTGAATCTGGAAATTCGAAGAACTTTAGCTGCTTTTCGTATCATTTGTGTGTACAATGTAATTCAGAGTAATTTTCTCTAACATTGACGAAAACAAATAGACATGAACGGCTAAGTTTATCATCGCTATCATATAAAGGCTACTGATGAGTTGGTGTAGCGGCCAACGAAACAGCTGTCTAGTCTGCTGTATGATTGCCACTCTATATAAAGGGTATTGTTGTTGTTGTTGGTTGTTTTCTTCAGAAAACAACATAGACCTTGAGCTCGAAAATATAACTCTTAATTAATAATTGAAAAATTATTAGAGTTATAATAATAACACAAGAACTTATGAAAAGAGGTCGAATAAATTTTTAATTATAACTTAATTTCTTAAAAACTCTACGATGTCTTACAAAATAGCAATACCTCACGATTTGAAAATATAATTTTGTTTTTTAAGGTTTAACATTTAAAAAGATTATGATTAAATATTTAAGAGTGTATACTTCAGTATAGCCAATTTTATGAACACCTTTCATAAAGAAGACTGTTTCAGATATACCCTAGTTTCTAAACATTTTTTTTTTTAAATGGGAATCACATTACAAACATTTTGAATTTTTTCCTGATAGTTCGGTCAAATCTCATCAGTGGAACGATATAAATTGCGACAATGTTCACTAAATTTTCAGCAAACATCTCAGAAAACAGAATTTGAATGGTCATCTTTTCCAAGGAGCATTCCTAAATAATTACCAAATACGTGAACTGTCCACGTAAGTCTTTGCCCCCCTAGGAAAAATCCTGCGGACGCCCATGCTCAATACAATCATAAAAGAAAGAAAGAAGTACTGATTGTTGATTTAACGTAAGTATGAGCTACTCAAATAAATATGTCAATGTGGTCCAGTGGTTAGAACAGCCGGCTATGAATACAAACGTACTGTGTTCAATCCTCAGTGGAAGCAAAAATATAAAAAAATTTTGCATAGCAATTTTTTCGTTTTTATGCAACTAGTACAGCGAATTGATGTGTTTTTGTTTTCATAAGAATCATTTCGTTACATTGGCTTTACCCCCCATCTTCCTCGACGTATTGTTGTATACGTGGCTATAAAAGATTCACTTTAATGATATATAAGAAATAAGGCATTTGGAGTTAGGACAAATTTCATAGTTTAATATAAAAAAGCGAATATTTTCACCCCTCCCCTACCTGTGTAGAAAATAATATGCATAGAAAAGCACTTGTCCCCACTATTATCGGCAGTTATTCAATAGAATAGTTATTCAGTAGAAAAGAAAACGAAAATAAAGAAAAATTAAAAGAATATGCATTGATTTGCAAAGGCAGTATAAATTCCAAAGAGTTTGTGAGAATTTGTGTAGTCACCGCTCCGTGTCAGGAGTGTTATGCTTTCTTTTATTTGCTCTAATCTTTATTATAGTTACAGATACAAAACGCACGATCTATCGATTTTAGTTTTACTAAATCCGTGGCATTTTAAAGTGTTTATAAAAATTTAATCAGCAGATTATGGTAAGTATAAATTAATTTGTCAAGAGTGTTGTCTATGATTTTATGGTTTTAAGTATTTAAAATAAAAACAAAAACGTGTTCGTATATGATTGCTTAGATTTGAACTCCTTCTTATATTTTGAGTTTTTAGTGCAGATTTTTTTTCAACAGAACTATTAAAAAATCGTTAAAGTCCTGAATGTTGTTTCAGCACCAACGTCTATGGCGCCGAGTTATTAGATCTTTTTCTAATTTTTTTAAAAATGTTTAGCTTAAAACAAGATTAATTGATTGAAGAAGATTGGAAAATTTTAGTAGACTTAAACTCTTTTTACAGCAATAACACTCAGGTCAAAAATCGTATGCACTTCTGAAAAAACTTAAAAAAAAAACTTTTAAAAGACCATAGCAGTAGTTTTGGATACTATGTTTAAAGTTGAACGACATTAAAGTTGAAAAATTTAAAGATTTCATCGTCATATCTATATTTTGTGAATTCACCCCACTATATAAATCAAATGTCTTTAATTATTTAACATTTAATACATACATTTAAGGTACTCTACAAATATATTGCTCGCTTTCCTTTTATTAAACTGAATTTTATCAAACTCTCAATAGACACATTTTTATTACCTTCACTCTAACGATTACAATTTCATCACGAATTAAATATAGTAGATAAAAATATTTTTCTGTCAAAATGAATGAGACTTAAAAATAGATTTACATCACAAGGCCATATATATAGATGTATGTGTGTGTGTGTGTTTCTGTGTACGTGTGTGTTCAACTTAAATCCTCAATGTGAATCCTTAGCTGAAATCAAATCTAGCACACTGACAGCCAACTCAGTGTGCCAACACCTAATTATGTCAATTTATCTGTGTTTGTGCTTTCGACAACTTCGCACTTTTTTCATTTTTTTTTTTTTTTTCTGTGTGTTTTCTGTGTATTTTCTGGGTATTTTTGTGTTTTTGTTCCAGCTCGTCAGGCAGCTTATCAGCAAAATCCTTTTTGGCATTTTAAAACCTTTTTCTTACTTATTCTTGGGCAAACATTTAAAGGCTAAAGTGCTGCCACCTCGTATATTTAGGAAAATTTAAATAGGTGAATCTGCATGTGTGTGTAAGCCTATAAAGCGCGAAAGTAGCAATTGACTTGAGGTAGGAAAAATAAAAAAATCTCATGTTAACGTTTTTTCTGAGAAAAAAAAAAAAACTTCAATTCAATTATTGATGCTTTGAAAGAAGAAGATGATAATGATGTTCTGTGCCACTGTAACTGCAGCTATATGTGATAAGGATGATGATGAAGCTACTCATGGCCATTCATGATGACGCAACGCAAGAACGCAAAATAATTCCACTGTGGCTCAGTACATTATAAAACACACACACACAGAGTGTTTCGAACTCATAATTCCCTTTACCACCCAGTAGCAATGATAATTTACTTTTTTCTGCTCATTTATTCCATTTTATTTTACCAGCTTTTCAAAATTATCTGCGCCAGTACGCTGTCACTTCAGCTGCCTTTGTCCACACGCCCATCGCCATCACAACCATCACCATCAGCACCTCTTCCTAGCAACCGTACGTTCGCTCATTCGTTCAACACTCTCTTTCCTCTTTCTGGATGTAACGCATTTTGGCTTAGATATGCTTTTTGAGGTCATGGTCATTGCTGTAGTATGCAGCGTGAAGGCTGTCAAGGCTTCCTTTTGGCGCAAGCTTAACATGGGTCATATGTGTGAGTTCCAGTTATTGGTTAGCAGATTGGAACGAGTTTTGGGGCTGAGTAAGTTCATGAGTCAGTTTGAGGGGACATTAAATTTACTTAAGTAAACAGCAGACAATTTCGTTAATTGAACAAATATTTTACTCAACAGCTGAGAACCTTCTCACAATTTGGCCAAAACAGAAAAACTTTTGCACAACAAACGCTGTCGGTTTTACTTCTTTCTTGTTTTTTATTTTTCCTAATGCCAATTAAGTGACAAACACTGGTTGGCCTTCTTATTGTTTGCAATAACAAAAATTGGACAACTTTTTGTTAAGCCATTTTTTTTTTCTCTCAGCATTTTTTGCCAACTAACTGAAAACAAACGCGCATCATAAATAACCTTATTATTCATTTTTGCTGCTTGTTTTTTGTTGTTGTTGTTATTGTCACTCATTTGCTATTGCTGTGCGCATATTTTGGCAACATAAACAATAGACAATTATAACAACAACAACAACAACAACAACAATATCAAACTAGCATACACGATTGAATAACAATAACAATCCAATCACTAAAACACTTAGATTTGTCCTTCGTATAAAATGCTTAACTCTCAACTAAATTAAATTTGCTTTCTCTTACATTCACTCACTATCTCTCTTCAACGCTCAACGCTTGCTCTCAACCACGCAAAACCGTTTCGCTCATATTTATTTGAGAAAAGCTTTTTTTTGTTTACACTGAGCGTGTCCTGCGCTCTGCATTGCTAGAGAGAAATGAGACTTCACAAGGATCCATATGTTTGTCCCAAAATATTTCCCCTTCTTTACCGTTTCAAAGTAATTACTTAACGGTTTGATTGTTGACAAAGAAATACCCCTATTTTTATCTTTTTTTACGGTTATATATTGCATTGAACTCACTCAGAAACACTTGAAACAGTTTTTTCATTTTTCGAATTGCATTTTACAATTGTTTGAAAATTTTTGGTGTACCGTTAATGGTACGTTAGGTCTTTCTGGGCTAAGTGTAAAATTTTTTTAAATAAAATTAAGTTAAAACATATAACAATTTGTCTCGAAGCTGTCAAATAAGCACAATATTTAGTAAATGATAATTTCAAAAATAAAAACTTCTAATCTGGGGAGTAAAAGTTTAAAAAGTATTACTTTTCAGAGCATAAAATAACTTTTGATAAAAAAATCTATAAGTAGATACCAGTAAAAAATTAAAAACCAGGTGGACATTTTCCAAGCAAAACCGTTTCCTTTTTAAATTATTCGTGAATGTGCCTGTTTTTAACCCTCCATTACTAACGCAGGGTGAATTACACCCATAAGTTTTAATACATAGAAAAAAATAATTTACGTAATTTTCATATATTTTTATTAAAATTATGTATTAATTAAGTTGAACAAATTTTGTTTAATAGAAAAATAAAATACATGAATTTAATAAAAACAGAACCGTTTTACTGCTTTAATGTTCTCTCTTACAGATTCGTGAATTAAAATTTATGAGTGGATTACACCCAGGTTAGTAATGACGTTACTCCGAATAGCGATTGTAATGGAGGGTTAAATGATCATAAGAAGGATGACAAGACTTTATTGAATTTTTTTTGTCAAACTCATTAATTAGTAATTAGGTTTTTTAATTTTTGTCTATAATTTTTTGAGGAAATGTCCAAAATTAAAATTTTTAATCAGGGTGCGGAAAAATTCGTTCGCAATTGATTAAAATACGATCTTTGCGTTCATTTTGTGCTGTGTGTGTGAATTTTTCAAAGGACTTTTAAGGGTTTTGTAGACTCCGTGGTTGGCATTTTTAAGGAAGTACCTGATTTCGGAATTGATGTCAAAAATTAAAATTCAAGAAGGCGGATTCAAGATAGATTGCCTCCTAGACTTTTTTGTATTTTTGTGAATTCTTGTAATTTTGAAATTCTGAACTAAAAAGTATCAGTATAGGGGTGGTGGACTAATGACAGTACTGATGACTATACGGATTACGGTACTTACGTCTACAACAATAACATTGTGTAGATATGTCTGGGTGATGTTATTGGCACCTTTTCATGTCTTATAGTGGAGAGAGTCAGTAGGGTTACCGGTCATAGCCTTTTTGCGCTTAACCACCGATATATATGTAAATATAAATATATATTTGACATGCTATAGCGTCTTCTTTCATACTTTTTCGACGTTTAAACAAAGTTGCGCTGTGAAACAGACATTCGGCGTCACAAAACACCCTGGTACTCAGGTATTGAAAAGAAAATATTTTGAAGGTAATGATATTTTTTACGTAGCCCCCAGAACCAAAAGCTATCTACGCCACTACATGACATTATACCAGATCGTACTGTACCCACAATGTAATCCAATGTACCGCACCTATCATACCATCTCATCATTAAACACCAATATAACAATTTGAGTGGGCATCAAGTTTATTTAAGTTTATAAAAAGCGTTAAAACACAATTTTCCTCATAGGCAGGTACATTTCATATCCAGTCCACATGTAGTTTTGTTTCTTCTTAATTTTTTTCAGCGTATTCACAAAAACATAAAACTTATATTTTGTCTAACAATTCCACGCACAAACGAACGTTCCTGAATTTTTTCTTCAAACGCTGAACGATTTAATGAACGATAACAAACGAACGTTTGTTGCTTTTTGATGTTGTATGAAAAATCCGTTTGAAAAAATGAGAAGCTGGCAAATTTATCAGTGATAAATATAACGACGCCAGCAGAGCGGTAGTCATTCGTTCGTAAAAATATTCAATCAAAATTTTATGTAAAGAGAACGATAATTGAGAACAATCATATTTCCAACGTTCTTCGCACCCTGTTTTTAATAAAAGTATAATATCGAAAATTAACACAAATAAAAACTTATATCACAAAATTTCACTTATACAGTAATGTTAGTTTTAAAGGTAACATAAAAAGATTTCTTATTGAAGCAAAGGCTTAGTGGTCCTTTCTGCAGTTGAAATTTTGTGCTTTTTTTTATAAAAAATATTCATATTTTAATTAAAAATATATATTTTTAGGAAAAATTCAAATAAATTATATAAATAAAGCCCGAGTTATAATCGATTAATGATTATTTTGGATAAACAATACATTTCTTTTGTCATCAATCCTATGAAATAAATTGAAAGATGTATGCTATGCTTGCTTTCGTTTGTTCGTACAAGGGAGGCAACGATGCGATGGTAGCACGTTCAACTTGCAGCGGAATTGTATGCGGTTCGATGCGAGTACGGAAAGGAAAAAGTGCATTATTCCCGACACAGGATTTTCGACAAATTTTTTCCATTAAATTTTTATAAATATATTATTAACAAAAAAATTAAACAGCCAGATCTGTCGTATGTGTTATGAGGATCGAACCTGGGTACTACTTAAGTCATCAAACTAAAATAATAAATCCTCTTGATAACCAACTGTGTCACGAAAGTAAAAAAGAAAAACTGCGATCGAGTTCTGTACGTGAATATTAAAGTTTTCAGTAACTGTCAATAAACAAAAGGGCCAATTTATTTTGGCTTTATAAAAAAAAAGACAGTTCTTGAACTAATACTGATATGAAGGCAGACTGCTTGTTAACCATTTGGTTGCACTGAAGGAGGGAATGTTAATAAAATAAATTAGCAATCTTCCCAGAAGGAGAAGTTTCATTTCTACCATGCGTGGCGGCCACACAGATTCTTTTTTTTTTAATATAGAGTCGTTGATGGTATATAAATATTTAGACACATTAAGTATTTTCGAAAATTTAATATAGAACAGAGAACTGCAAAGAGTCTACGATTTGAACGAATAACTATAAATCATCCATCAACAACCACCACTTCCACGCGAAGCATCGTCATTACAGCGATGAGCTACGAGTGCCGCCGCTTTCACTCATCGCTCACAAGAATGCCACTCAATGATTCCAATGATTCTAAAGTCATTCATTAAGGGAAATCGCATGCAGTGTTGTCGTTGACATATTTTATTATACATATAATATATAAACTTATTATTATATGCATATAATAATAGTAGACTCGGCAAATGTATGAAAATAAATGTTAAAATAATATTAAAAAAATAGTTAACCCTTTCAATACTGACGGGACAGATGTGTCCCATCGAGTGTTGTCATATATTTTCATCCCATCATTTTTTGCATGCTATGCGATTATTTACGCATGCTTCAATTCCGTTATTCGTAGAATTCCAACACAAAGAAGCCTTTGTTTGCAATTAATTTTGACACGTGCTAATTTAGTGGGTAAAAAAGTTTCTTGCAATATTCCTTTGTGCAAGCTGTGTTTTGTCAAATTTCATTTCAATTAACTTAGATTTTTATTCATTTTATATGATACGTATTTAATGTATACTTTTTTCTTTCAATACATAAATTCAGAATTGAAATTTAAAAATTATATGATAAGAATTCGAAACACCTTTATTTAATTTTTGTCTTATTATGTTACTATTGGGACGTATGTGTCCCATGCTCATATACTGATGGCACATCCCTGTCCCAGGACATTTTCCGTGTTCTGGTTATTCTTTTCCTAAACGCTCACTATGGAACATTATTTGAGCCTTAATCAACCAATACACATCAAACAAAAGCTCGCATCTCTAAAAAAAATCCGTATTGAAGGGGTGAAATGCATATACTTAATAAAAAGAATTTTAAATATTATTGATAGAAAATAGTAAAAAATTGTGAAAATATTATTGAAAAAAAATATTGAAAATTTTTGGAAAAATTTTAAAAGCGGCAATCCTGTTTATTTTGGATTGCCGCTTTCCTTATGGCATCCCTATACATAAAGGTTCTCAGCAATTCATCATTGCAAGTATGAAAGTGAATTGAAAAATTGATTAAAAACAATACAATAACAACAAGGAACAAATTATATTCAACATACAAGTATAGAGTAAGTTTGCTACAATTTTATTCTTTGAACTAGCGATCCCCAACTTAGAAGCTGGCTATTTATCGTAATCAACAGCACGCAAATCATTCAATGACTCTAGAGTCATTGAGGATGCTTAGAATCATATGCTTAGAATTCAGCAGACTTTGTAATGAGCGATGAGTGAAAGCAGCGGCACTCGTCGCTCATCGCTGTTATGAGAATGCTTTGCGTGGAAGTGGTTGTTGTTGTGCGCAACCGCACGCACTCTACTTACGCACTTACGATTTAGAATCGTAAAAAAACGATTCGCTACAGGTCTCTGATATTGAAACACTTGTTGATAATAAGAAAAAGCTTATTTATATAACATCCATAAGGTTATTAATATCAGATTGTAAGTTTATTTCATCTTGAGAACTACGGATGATAGAATAGAATTTTAAGTGGTCCGCGTATAAAAGATATTTGGAATAGGTGAACCATCTGCTAATGTCATTTATAAATAACAAAAACAGCAGTGGACCCAAAATGATGCCTTAAGGAACACCAGATGTTGCTATAAAAGCGAATGATTAAATATTGTCAACTACAACACGAGAAAGTCTATTCGTTAAATATAACTTTAACTAAGCTAAAAATTTGGAGTGAAAACCAGTATAAGCCAATTTTGAAAGAAGGATTCTATGAAACACTTTGTCGAACTCTTTTGAAGAATCAGCATAAATCGTGTCAATTTGATTTTAAATCCACTTCCACTAAATCCAAGTGGATTTAGATCCACTTTTAAATGCTGAGATACTTAGAGTCTTCTGTAAATATTAAAAGATTTGTTACTGTTGAGCAACCTGCAACAAAACCATGCTGTTAAGGACATAATAAATTCTTGATGGCAAAATACATTTTGTTTTTAACAATGCCCTCAAATAATTTAGAAACAGACGATAGTTTAGAGATTGGTCTATAATTCAAAATATTACTTTTATTACCACTTTTAAAAATTGGTTCAATTGAGGCAATTTTCCAGTCATCTAGAAAAACTCCCGAAACGAGAGATTTATTAAAAATAACTTGAATCAGATACAGTAGGGAAGCAGCAAAATTCTTAATAAAAAAAATAGAAATAGCACCGATATCCGTTTGAGAAGACTGTTTTAGATGAAGTATTCCATTCCATACAGCATCACTTGATAAACAAAGAGAGCCGAAGCCAAGAGTTGACGCAGTATTAGGAACTAATTGCAAGTCATCATGGAGATCAGAGTCGACTACAAAATTAGATTTAAAGAATGTAGCAAACAGGACTGCAGCTTCCAAAGGAGAATTCGCGGATTGATCATTAAGATAAATTTAAGATGGTAGACTAGAAGTACATTTTTTTGCTTTAACAAAACGCCGGGTGCCTTTGGATTGGATTTAATATAAGATTCATAATTACGAATATATTTTTTATAAAGATATTTTTCGAGAAGTTGAACGCTCTACTGAAATGCAAATACCACCAAATGCAAAATAATAATGGTTCATTCACACTGTGAACTGGACTTAACTGTCCGATTCGAACATTTTTAGGTTGCCACATGTGTCTATGACAAGGCTGCCAAATATCAGCGTCTCTCGTTGATATTTAGTAAAGTGACAGTGTTTTGTTTACAACAACTAATTCGTGTCTTCGATTTTTACGACGGAAGAAAAAATTGAGCAACGAGTTTGTATTAAATTTTGTGTGAAAAATGGTTTCAACTGCGCCGATACGCGTAAAATGTTGTCGAATCGAATCGGACAGTTAAGTCCGGTTCACAGTGTGAATGAACCTTTCTTTTTGAACAAGGTGATATTTTGATTTAAAGACTGAATTGTAAGTGGCTTCATATTTCTTAAAAAACGTATTTCTCAAGTTCTTAAGCTCTTTTAAACCCTTTGTGTAGCAAGGAACTTTGTAAACCGTTTTCTGGAGTTGTTGAATATTATTTATACAAATTACAGCTAATTGAGATTTTAAAATAGTGCAGCACTCAGAGAGCCTTAATCCCGAAAACAAAGAATCCCCGGCATTACAAGATATAAGATAGTTCAAGAGATCATAATCACAATTTATATAGTTAAATAAAATATGGGAAGCATTTATCTCAGGGAAGCATTTATCTTTGCCAAAATTTCAGTTCTTACGCATATATATCCTTATGTACTATTTTATAGCGCCAACATTTTAATAGATACATTATTGAATTTACTTTATTTCAAAAGAAATCTTATTTATGAAGTCGGGCAAATTTCAATTCTTTTGGATGTTGAAAAATATTTTAAACATATAATTAAGTATAACTACACGCTGAAAAATAATAGGCCTTCCCAAACATAATTTGCAGGAAGTAATATGTGTCTGCATGTTTCTTGGAAACAAGTAATCATAATTAGTTCCACATATAATATTATTACTGCAATTTTTCTTTATATATATATATTGGCATCTTAACATTATTTAATTGTACCTTAGCACTTGTTGTTTGAATTTAAAAACAATATAATGTGTTTTAAAGAAAATATGTTTTTATATAAATATATTGTAATTACATATGGACTGAGAACACTTTTAGTCTATTACTATTTGTTTGCTTGGAAATATAATTTAGTCAAGAATAACATTAAATATTCACGGACAAATATATATTTTTTTGAGAATATATAATTTAATTGCAGTCAAGCAATTATTTTCAAAACGATAATTAAGAACAACATAATAGTGGTATTCAGTTAACGCCGTATTTGTGGTGTAAGTAGCGTATGTGCCGTAAGTTCATACAACTTACAACACATACGCAGTTTACATCACAAATACGTCATTCATTGAATACCATATTAGTGGTTTACCGATGATTACACTATATTTACTTGGAAACATATTTTAGCAAAAGAAATGCGAAAAGTTGTTCACTGTGATTACAAAATATTTGCTTAGAAGTAATTGTTGGTTTGAAGCAAACAAAATATGTTTAGAAAACAGTAAATAAGTTTTTCTCGGATTAAATTATGTTGAGAAGTAACCATATTATGTTTATCCGACACTACAATAATTTTTATAAACACACATTTTCTAGTTGCAGAAAACATAATATGATTGGAGCACCCACTTTGTCAGCGAAGCACCCGCTTTATCAGCTGAGGTGCTTCAAAACTCACCTATTTTTACTGCTGAACAGCCTTATCTTCTTTTATTTATTATTTTTCTTTTTATTTTATTTATTTATTTATTTTGGTATTTTTATTTTATTAATTTGAAAACACAAACACTTTTAATTTAAACAAACATTTTCAGAAACACTTTTCCCAAGAGCTAAACTTTTCAACACGTTTGGCGCAGGACTGCTTGAAACTTAAAATGACACCAAGACTTGGCAACTGTTGAAAGCAAGAGCATAAAGCAACAAGGTTTCCGTTATTGTTCGTGCAAGTGCAAAAGAAACAGATATACGAGTATGTATGTCTAGGCGAAACACATAAAAGAAAGGAGTTCTGTTGGTTTTAAATTTGCAGAGTTCTGTTCTTTTTGAGTTAAACAGTGACGCAAATATATTTTTATTGGGTAGAAACACACAATTCTATTTTGTCACAAGCATATTAATGTAGACGTTAGTTTTTTAGCTAAGGCAATTATATTAATGTTGAACACAACTAATATCTTCTTATTTCGAAAAATAATGCTATTGAAGGAAAGTTCTTATTCATTAGGGGGTTCCCTCCGAATATTTTGTTTTTGAAACATATTTTTTCTCTGCGTATAGAAAACTATAGAACTAAAATTTCAAAAATATCACTTTTTGGGCCAATATTCAACAATTTTAACATTTTTTCTAGAAAGCGGTAAATAGAATTTTTTTCCTGACATCACTGGCTATTTTTTAAATGTTCTACATGTTCAGAATTTGGTAATTAGATTTCGAATTTTTTGAGTCTTACATGTCCTTTCATATCACTGTGCGACGCCGTGTATTCCAGCTTGCATTTTTCTTTAAAATCTATTCGTTGCACTCCTTTTCCCTACTCTGATTCATTAAAAAAAAAATCATCAATCAAAATCGTTTGAGAAACACAGGAGAAATGAAGTTTCTTAGCATTTGCGTTGATATGTTGAAACTTCTGCATCTTCAAGTAAATTTACATCATTATCTCAGTTTTTCTTAAAAAAGATCACATTTTGATTTACATGTATTATTTTTTCACCCCTAAACTCCTCTTGAATACGGGCCTCGGTCCGTTTCTATTATCTTATAATGGGATAGGAATATATTCGGTGCACATTGATGTAATAAAAATGAGAGCTGACACAAGAGAATATAGCGTTGTTTTTCGTAGAGCCGTAGTCTCACGATCGCTGTATACATCCAGTGGAGTCCCCATTCCTGCCAAAGGCTCTCTGACATGGTTCTTCTTTCCAAAGGTTATTCTTACTTCTGTGTACCGTTTCCAGCTCAGCTTGTTTCCAAGGATAATTCCAAGCTGTTAGCTTCCATGGAAAGCTTCAGAGTTACTTAGTTGAGTTTCGATATTGTGAAACTTTCTATTTTTCTTCTTCTTGTGAACAGAACGAGTTTGGTCCTTATTGGGTCTACACCTAGTCCATTCGGTTCTGCCAGCCGCGATAGCTCATTCAATGACCCAGACATTAGTTCGCCTTATTGTTTGCAGGTATTTCCCGCATATTAGGATGGCAACGTCATCGGCGGTGACTTCCTTATAACCGTCAAATGTAATGAAATTTTACACATTAGCTTTGAGATTTAAAGAGATACTAAAACTATAATATTTGGCAAAATTGGGTCCAAAAAATGCCTACCTGCCATACAGAGTGAAGTCATCAAAATAGCAAAACCTTCGTTAATTTATAAAACTGAATGTCATCGTGTCTGTCGTGGCTAAAGACTTCAAATATACTCTATACGGCCGCGGGAGGTATTTTAACTTCGGTACCTTACCGAAACTCCATTCCTTACTAGTTTTTACATATTCAGGAATAGTTGTACAACAAGAATCAATTAAAAAAAATTCGATTTTCAAAAAATTTAACGTCTTTTTTTATTAAAGACAATTTTCAAATAACTAAATGGAATGATTAGTGACCTTTTTACCATCTCTATTAAAATTGTTCAAAAACAATCTGGTATTGTCTCCATTGAGAAAACTCAACTTGTTTTAACTTTTTAAAATTTAACTTTCCCCCTAAATCGAGCTCACCGCAATTATTTAATGGTCGCTGGTTAAGTGCCAACTTTAACTAGACTGCAAAAGAATATTCTTTCGACCAACCACCATTAGAGGGTTAATTGGGCTGAGAAATCATTGTCGGATTTAGTAGTATTAAAATATTATTTATTTGTAAACATAGCTGAGGTTAATAAATATACCAGCACGGACGACGCTTTAATCCTTGCACTGCAATCTAAAGTTGAAAACTTTGCCAGAAGTTCGTTTATTTGAAATTGATAATCTTCTGGCGCTGCCTTCTTAGCTGCTCATAGCAAGCAGCGAAGCACAGTAACGAAGCTATATAAATGAGTTTGTATGCTCGCCAAAATTGTAAACACCACATAGCATAGACAGATAGACAGACAGTTAGACACACAGCCACATACAAACATACATAATTACATGCTACACTTAACTTCAAAACAACTCCTAATTTTAGCAAACAAAACACGATTTTGTTGCATTATCCGGCAAATAGCTTAAGAAGAAATTTTCCCACGCGAAAACTTTGCCAGAACGATGGAGCGGAGAAAGTTTAACGGAGAGACATTGACGGCGACGTCAACGTCAACGTCGACTGCAGACAATATATGTAGCGCACTGGTTAAGCTGTAGCGAACATTCAATAATTGCGTTGACGCTGAGGATGGCGAAGGAAATGAGTGATATAGGGTGGCAATGCTTAAAAGTGCAAAAAAGAAGCAACACTTCTGAAAATGTTGCAACATGCAGCAGCGCAAAGCAAGTGTTTCGCATTTCACAGCTATTTGAAGTTGGTAACAACAACAAACCAACAAACTTTATAAAAAAATACAAATAAAACAACAAATCCAAGTTGGCGGAAAAAATTGTGTTAAGTACAGTTGCGAAATAAAGTTCAGTATACTTCTAACATCAGTTTTTGTTGTTTTTCTTTTTTCCGGGTTTATTAAGAAAAATTAAGAAACGAAATATAAAAAAAAAAAACTCAGTTTAAATGAAACGGAAATGAACCAAAATGCAGTGAGAATATTTATAAATAAATAAGTAAATAAGAGAATAATTAAGACCTACAATAAATAAAGCAAAAAAATGGGAAGAAAAAGAAGAAGAAGCTGTGCTCGTGCTTCTTAAATGAGCACTAAAATGAGCAATAAAAGTAAAAATGAGTTTAGTTAGAAAATGCATAAGAAATTCGAAAATAACTCAAAATATTAATCAAAAAACTTTAGCAGCACGGAAGAGTTGTTCAAAAAATTGTTTGCCTTGTGTGTAAATTTAGCTTTTAAGGATTAGTTTAAGCTCAGTAGCTGGACTCCCAAAAAGTTAACGTTAATAATAATTATCGTTATCGGTCATTGTCAGTGGCGTAGATAGCTTTTTGCAATGGGAGAGCATGCAATTTATTTTCGAGACAAACATACATAGAAAAAGTTTTGTGAAAATCATCATATAAAGAGTGAGAATTTGTATAAAAAAGGTTTGCAATATTGTCTGTCTTTTATTTGTGTATTTTTGTCAATATTTTTAAAGCTAAAACTTTTTTTGTCTTTCACAACATTTTGTTCGTTTTTGTCGATTAAAAAAAAAAACGAAATGGCCATCTCAGCCCTCGAAAGGACTTTGACCGAGCTTCTTATGATCAATTGTGTTGTGCGTATTTTGCAATGCTTGAACACAAATGATCGAGAACTGGACCCATATGTTTTACGTCGACTCCGAACGGCTTATGTTCTCAAGAAGCTTTTCAATGCAGCTTTTACTCTCTGAGGTTTGCCATTGTCTGCAGAGAGGTGACGGCCGAACAAAAAAATTAATTCAATTGAAAAAACTTTGTGTGTCAGGTGGGAATTGAACCAGGGTTCTCTGGCGTATGGACCACGCACTCTACCCACTGCGCCTTAGCCGCCACAAGCTAGCTACTTACCGATACTTTTTTTTAAATCGATCTGACTTGAACTACTATTATATTAATTATGTATTATAATTTATTTCGACTTTTCGCTGTCAATATTGGCTTTGAAGTGAAGTTGGAGGTGGATAGAACATACTACAGTGAAGTGAACGACGTCAAAATGTAAAGACATCTTTCCGCAATTAGTGGCATTAAGTGACCGGCACGACAGAGCGTGATTCTGCTCAAGCCCGTCAAAAGACGGTTTTGCGCACAAGAGGATTAAACTATTTTATCGACCGGTGACAATTTTTGACCTTTTTAAGGACACTAAAATATCGTTCAGCTAAGGCGACTGATATTGGCAAACTGAGAAAAATCCGCACCGCAATGGATGGAAACACCCCAGAAGCTTGAAGATGTATATTTCTTGAAATAGATTCTTTGGCTTACAATCCACCTTAAAGGTGACTATATATATTTATTTTAGAAATAACATTTCTTCTCTTAGATCACACAATATACATACTTTATTCATTGAGTACTAGAATGAATTCGTTTTTTTTCTCTTGCTTTGTAGTTTTCCTACTGCTGATTAGATGGCACCAAGATTGATAATATAGGTTAAGTCCTTGAGAGAAGCTCGGTCGAACTGTTAGAATGGATGAAAGGAAATCAAGAAAGAAAAAACCTGGAGCCCTACTCTCTATTGCGATGCAACAAAAAAAATTCGCAAAATAGATTTATTTGTACGGATTTGCGTACGCATCGCATTGATTGGCGCATCGCAATACAAAGTAGGGCCACTGAATCGCAATATTTTGAGCAAACAGCTACTTTGACATTTCGAACAAAGGCGAGAAGGATTGATTTTCTCCCAAGTGACTTAACCATATTAATCAGCCATGGATGGCACCAAATATATGCTAATTGACAGCATTTTTACATTTATTATCCTTGTAGGAATTTTTTCATGTGAACATTTTTGTTTAATTTTTCTTTTTTTGACTTTAAATTTGGGGGCCCCCATCAGATGCGCGCCTGACTATAACTATAAACTAATGGTAAGTTAAGCAGTAAGCCCAATAAACTTTTTTTTATTATTTTTTATTCTCATCATCTTTATTTTCAACACTTTCATTCATTCATTCATTTCCTTCACCGATAAATTCAAATTATGCCCAATATTTATGCCATCATTATTTGAGGAAAAAAAATAAACCTTTAACTAGACAGATAAATTAAAGGATATCGCATCGTAAATTACAAATACACATAATATAAATTCATATATATGCTTGCATTGCTATCGATTCTGTTGGCTTGAATCGATTGTTGTTGAGCATTGAGCACAAAATGTTTGCATACCAAGTCAACAAACAAATATCAAGTCGCAAGAGTACCAGCAGCTCTTTAGCTTCAACTACAAAGTGGAAAGCCACATCAAGTCCTTGAGTTACATGCTCATAAGTTTGTGCTGGTGTGTGTGTGTGTGTGGTACTTTTATTGATTGAATACATTTCTGATAACAATAAACTTACTTAACAAATAAAGTCGAGTGCATATTTTATGATCAATTCCCGATGCAACTACCCATCAACCGGCATCTACCCATGAACCATGCAGTAACTAACCACCATCTACTACATCCTCATCATTCTAGACAAGTGTCCTTGCGCCAGTTTCTTCTGTTGTTTTTCTGTTATTGTTGTTGTCGTTGTTTTTGTTATGGTTACACTCCAAATATGACATGCAAAGCTTTAGAGTGCAAAAGACATCGATTTGCTTTCGATCACAAACAAAAAAAAAACAAAAAGAACTCAATATATCTTGAATGTTGTCTGTACAAATTTATGCAAATGTATGTAAGTCACTATGCATAGATATTTGAATGGCGCTTTAATGCAGTTAAATGTTCGCATTTGACTTTTTTGCTATATTGCGCTTGAGCTTAGAATTGTCAAAGAGAAGAGAGAAAAATAATAAGACATTGATAAAAAAATTACTACAGGCAACAAACTCGGAATGTTCGGAATTTAAGCTACTCGGAATTTAAGCTGATTGCAGTGGCCTTAGGAAGCAATTTTTTGGTATGTTCCTCAATATTATTTGCAAAAAATGTTTTCGTTAAAATTTTCACAATGATATTTTTACTTTAAACAACTTTTGTTTTAGAACTTGGAGTTTCTTGTGTTGCGCACTGTTTCAAATCGATTATCTGATGCCAATATTCGCCAATATAGAAATCGTCTAATTAGCATAAAACAGAATTTTTTTTTTTTTTTTTATTAAAAACCCTAAAAGCGTAGGGGAGCGTAAAAAAAGGCATGTATTATAATTGCTCTACATAAAATATAATACACAGAATTAATCTTTTTGAAACGAAAACAAGTACTTAGGGTATGTATCAGTGTCGAGTTAACCATTAGGCAAATGAGACAAATGCCTAGAAAACATGAACAAATATATGTATGCGCAAAACAATCTCGATGTTGGGGAAATTAGGCTGCAATTTGTCCTTGAAGATTTGCAAAGACATGTGTGAGAGACGTGAGGATTTAATCCTCGAAAAATATTTTTTTGTCACTTCGCTCTCAGAAAAAGGTCAATACCATTAACATCATTCACATAAAATGATACGATGTTTTTGCAGGCTGATGAGATTTCTTTTGTGCTCAATTTGTTGAGCTTAGTCAGACAATCAAATTTTACAGCAAAACTCACGAAACATTTCATTATTTTCTTTAAATGTTTTAGTAAGAAGTTCATTATAGGAGTGAAAATGGAACTGTTGCAGATGTCTTTCTTCTAATTCATGTTCTTGAGAGTGATGGTTGTTCTTAATCTGGACGTATCGTCCGCGTTAAGTGCTATTTTAGTCTATTTGGCTTCTTACTAAAACTCGTCGTATTGATTCTTCAGCTCCTTAATGGGATCGACATGACTTTGAAAAAGTTACAGATGGATTCTGTACAGAATCCGCTACAGTACACTACAGATGGATTCAAATCTAACTTCTGTAGAGTACGACTCACTTTGTCAAATTTATTGAAAACAGCGTTCCTGAGTTTCAGTATGAGAATATTTGTCGCTAGCGTTTTGTTGACCTGCGTTTTTTGAAGGGACTCATCATCGATAAGACGCAACAACACCCCTTTCACCCCAACAATGTTAGCATTTAAAGAAGAAGTTGAATCCTTTTTGGCCGACCAATGCGTGCCTGTCCCTCTTTTGAGAACATGTTGATGGGGTTGCATTGCATCTTGGAGTTAGTCCCAACGAAAAGTTCATCTGACAAAAAACAAGTACGTATTTTCCACAAATAGGAAAAAATAGAACAGCTTTATTGTTCTCTGAAACAGCGAGACTGCTAGAAACTTACTTTTCTTTCAAGATAATGAAGGTTTTTGACGAATAAACGTTACTCGGAAAGCCCTTGAAGATCATTCTGCCTCAGGCCCAACAAAACCTTAACTCGACACTGGTATGTATATTAGGTGGAGCCAGGTCCGTAGCCAAGAGGGGGAGTTTTTGATGTTCAAACCCCCCTTTAGGTTCCAGTAAGTATGAAAAAAATAGCACAAATGAGACTATTAAATTCAAAATGAGATATCTTTTTTAAGTTAAACTGACATACGGATGTTAAATAACTTGAAGATACAAAAGTTTCAACATTTTTAAAGCCAATTTAAAAAATGTCGCTTAATGAAAATTTTTTGTGGCCAAATAAAAACTTGAGTTTGTATATTAAGAAAACATTTTCAATCGTGAATTTTGATGATCAAAAAGCAACTGATATCCTCAAAAATATATATTTGAAATTATTCCTAGAATGAATTTAAATTTATAAATTGTAGAAAATTAGGTTGACATTTTTTATACAATATCTATGCTTATTGGACCCAAAAACTTTGAGAAAGCATTCGTTTGAATGGATTTTTTTAAATTTTTTGAAAGCTGTATAATGCAAAAGTGGAGGCCGTGGTGCAGTGGACAGAGTGCGTGGCCCATACGCCAGAGAAACCGGGTTCAATTTCGAACTAACACCGAAAGTTTTTTCAATTGAATTAATTTTTCTGTTCCGCGTCACCTTTCTGCAGACAATTTCCCACTTTCTGCAGTGAGTAAAAACTGCCATGAAAAGCTTTTTGAGAGCATAAGCCATTAGGAGTCGACATAAAACTTGTAGGTCCAGTTCTCGATCATTTGTGTTCAAACATTTCACAACACAATTGATCATAAGAAGCTCGGTCAAAGTCCTTTCGAGTGCTGAAATGGCCACTTCGATTTTTTTAGTGTTTGCGTTGGTACTCTATATGAGATTACCCTAAAAGTGGATCCAGAAAGTATTTCTGTAAAGTTGTAAGTCTATCGGTCAATGTCTTAGAATTCCATTCCTCGTTCGAAAATTTAAAAAAAAAAACATATATTAAACAACAAACATAAATTAACAGCTTTGGAAGCACATGCCATACAGCGCGTCAGGTTTGGCCAACAATCAGGCTAAAATACTCAAAAGAGGGTTTGCCTTTTGAGGAATTTCCCTAAAATAATCAAAAGGTCCCCCTGAGAAGGGATCAAATCAGCACTATGATAGGTGTCTTAACAGGACATTGCTTAATTGGTAATGACGCGCGAAGATTGAACATCCTCCAAGCTGCAGAGATAAAGAGGAGGAGATATCCACAACACATGTTCTCCGCACTTGCCCAGCGCTGGAAAACATTGCCAAATTCATTTAGGTAACTGGCTCTACAGTGACCTTGATGACATATCAGAATCTTCGGTCTACCGAATCCTTATCTTTATTAAAAGAAATTTCTTATGCTAAGCATAGACATCTGTCGAGTAGGCTGTATTCTACGTTATTCCATAAGAATTGGGACCGAAACAAGCGTCGGTAAGTGCCCGTTTGAGGATTTAAAGGTACCAAATTAGCTGCATGTTGTCATGACACTTTGCAGCCCTTGGTAAGAGTGGAGGCATATCTATAACTTCTTCCATACTAAAGGGTATGGCACCCGGTTTGAGAATGCAGACCACACCGAGCAGAGTAGCTCTGATCGCGATATGGGTAATAAGCCACAGCCCCCACAAAAAACTTTCCGAAGGTCCAGACCATTTCAGTCAGCCTAGCATATGCCAGCAAAAGCTTGGCATACGCCAGGGGAGGTACCAGTTTTGAAGTCCTTGGGCAGAAGGTATTTAGATTTAGAAGAACTCCTGCCTTTTGGCTAAGTACCTCCGGTCTAAGCACTATCTAGCGATAGTTCATGGAACAGACAAAATAAAGCAAACAGGGCACCCGGTAGAGCAACACGTACTGACCGCTGTTCCCCAAGCACAAAGCATCACCCAGTGCCTTACTAATTAAAATCATTATGCAATAAATTACACATTGCCCTTAATAGTAGTACCAGTTTGACTACCATTAGTGGCTTACCTTCCGAGGCTGGTTTGGTTTTCATTGGGCAGTAGTAATGTAGCGGGACCCAAACCATGCGCACATTCCATGTTTAAGGTCAACGGAGTGATCCCTCAAGTTTAACGTCATGAGGAAGACGCATCCACTTGTAGAGATTGAAATGGAGATCTGGTAACGGATACACTGTGTGCGCTGAGGTTGTGAAGACAGCATTTCTTCAATCTTCTTACTGGCGACATTTGCACCAGTGTCGCCCATGGAGAAAGCAGTTCAGCACCATCAGCATCAGCAATCAACGATGACGGAGTGGAAGTACCACCACCTAGCCATGAAGTGGTTCGAGTTGCTATCCAATGACTCAAAAACAATAAAGCAGCGGGTGCTGACGGCCTGTCAGTTGACTTGCCTAAGCCCGGCGGCGATGAATTGATAAGGTGCATGCATCAGCTCATCAGCAAAATATGACTAGCGGAAAGCATGGACCGACAATGGGATTCTCAGCGTACTTTGCCCTATACTTAACAAAGGAGACCCAACAATCTGCGCCAACTACTGAGGTATCAATCTTATTTCCATCGCATATAAGGTTCTCCAAAGCGTACTGTGTGAAGGATTAAAGCCGCTTATAAAAACACTAATTGGACCTGAAAGCCACACTGAGCTTTCGACCTAGAAAACATTACGACAAATCCTTGGAAAAATCCCACGAAAATCAAATTGACATACATCATCTCTTTGTCGATTACAAAGCTGCGTTCGATAGCCCGAGAAGGGATTGCCTATACGCAACAATGTCTAAGATCAGTATACCTGCAAAAGTTGGTAAGACTTTTCAGATTGACGTTGAGTAACACATTCAGCTCCGTCAAGGTAGGAAATGACCTCTTCGAAACCTTCAAAACCGAAAGAGAGCAGAACTAAGAGCACTGTTACCGCTACTTTCACCGCTATCGAAAAGGAAGCAGCCAACGTGGGTTTGACGATAAATGAGGGTAAAACACAGTATATGCTGTCCACAAACAAAGGAGTGCGGCGTCTAGACTTCCACGTTTCATCCGGCAGCTATAACTTTGAAGTAGTCAAGGATTTTATATGCCTTGGTATATTAATTAATAACAACAATGATGCCAGCCTGGAGTTACAGCGAAGAATTTTCTAATGGTACTACAACGGGCTCAGTAAGCAACTCAGTTCCAGAGCCCTCTCTCGATCGACAAAACTAACGCTCAACAAGATGCTCGTTCTACCTGTGTTTCTTTATGGCGCTGAGGCATGGGGAGTTCGCAAACTGACGCAGCTGCTCTGGGGGTGTTCGAGAGAAAAGTTTTTCGCATATTCTTCGGTCCTGTTCTAGTCGGCGATGACTATCACATCCGAATGAACCACGAGCTGTATGAGCTCTACGCAGACATTGACGTACTTTGTCGTATAGCTGTGCAGCGACTACGCTGGATGGGTCATGTCCATCGTATGGATGGCAAAACTCCAGCGATAAAGGCTCTCTAGGCGAGGGTCGTTGGTCGACGACGACGAGGGAGACCATGCCTCCGATGGATGGACTAGGCCGAGGAAGCCCTAACCGGACTTGGTGTATCCGATTGGAGAAGGCGCGCGCAAAGTAGAGGTGCCTGGCGAGAGCTGATGAGGTCAGCTGAAACCCGAACACGGGTTGTTATGGCCACATAAGTAAGTAACTAAATAAGGGGCGTACCTTCATTGCATCTACTGGTGAAGACGAGACCTATCCAATCTCTTGCATATTGATGGATATTCCAGACCGGCCATACCACTACGGAGCTACCGCCGGTCAATCTAGACCTATGCAGCATACACACAGCCAGCACGAGCCCTTCCGAGGGGCTAACCCATGAGGTTCTGCAACATCCCAGCAATGAAACTAAAAACTCACGAATGATTTTATGAAACTGGCCGTGCCTGAAATTGCACTTGACTAGCAACCACCAAGTTAGAGGGACTGAATCAAAAATCCATTACCAGAAACGAAGTGTGCCTGCAATCACCAGCTCCACCTACAGAGCTGGATCAAGGAGTATCCACGCCTCTATCCACGCATAAAACCCTTTATTAAAAGTCTCCATTGCCTTAGATAGATAAGGTCATCCCCATTATGGCAGGTTTCACTATCCCAGTGCTAACAAGTTCTTATATCAGGCGCATATCAGACGCTAACCTGGCGGAGTTAGCTTCGTCAACAATTCGAACTGATTTAAATAGAAAGGAAATTTAACCCATGGTATCACAATGGGCCTTATTGGCCTATGTGGGTCTCATAAGAGACAACCGCTTCAACCTACCTACCAACTTGAACCCAAGGGCTAAGTGTAGTGTTATGTAGAATGTTATTTGCATTAGTTGAGTTACAGTTTAAGCTCAGCAATTTTCAGGTGCAGAAATCTGTGGCAAGTTGAAAATTTAACCGTCTTTTCTGAAATCACAAAAATGTCAATTTGATGTCAATTTAAAATTCTTTTAACCCTTCCTGTTTTCCTGTAAATGTAACTCATCGATTTCAATCATTACCTTATCCTAAATCGAAGCAATTTTAATAGCATTAAATTGTTCAATTATGAGCGCAAATTATTTTATAGCACACAATACTCGAGCGATATCTTCTTTGTTTGCCATTTCCTTGTGTCTGCCGCAGCAACCACAAATACCATATCGTATATCCGCCATCTCGTTTATACTTTCCAGTAGCTGCCAATTCAAACTGCTTCTTCATTGTCGATGTCAACAAGCGAGGCAATGTTGTAGGTTTGTGTTTGTTCATGGATATCAGTGTGTCCTTGAAGCGTAAATAAGCACATGCAAACCAAACAAAAACAGCAACAGCAAACTCAAACAAGTCCTTTCGGCTGATAAGAACGAAATATGTTCGCATTCTTTTTGGGAAAGCTAAAAAAAAAATTCAATATATTTTTAAATCATTTTCAATCGCTTGGTTGTGTTCGTCTTTCAACGGATCGTTAGATCAATTTGCATGTGTGGGCAAAAGAGAGAGTGAGAGATGGAGAGAGAGTGTGTAAAGGACTTCGTAAATATGCTGTGACTATGTCTGAGTTTGTTTATTTCTACGTGTATGCCTGAGTGTGTGGGTGTTTATTTGTTGTTTGCGTGTGTTGTTGGTACATTTATTTTTCCCGTCGACTGCACTTTAAAGCTTTCATGCAAACAATCACACAAACATACATACACAAACATTATCTAATGTACACCAATACAAGTTAATGTCGACAGACACACGCACACATATAAAGCCACTCACAAATACAGCAAAGACGACACGCAACCAGTCAGTCAAGCCATCATGTCAACGTTATCCTATTTAGACGCCTCTGCGTCCTTCCACTTAACTGCCTGCCACTAATTCTCCCCCCTGTAGTTGTTCAACTGCCGTCTTCTATGTTCCAGACCATTTTATAAACGTTGCTGTGTCGCTTATCAGCTACCTAGTGTCGCCTTCGCCTTCATCGTTGCCTTCATCGTCTGTGTCGATGTCAGTGTATTTGAGTTTGTATGTGTTTCTAACGTTGTCCTTTGACAGCGTTGATATCCTTAATGTATGTGCTGCAAAAGGTTGTTTGTTTGCTTACGCTCTTTATATGCATGGTTGCGTTGGTGTGTGTGTGTGTGTTAGATGTTTATGTGTTGGTGTTTATAGTTGAGCTGTGTGCAAACATGTCTAGCTTTGTGTGCGGTCTTTGCCTCGGTATTGAGTTCTGTGCAAAAATAGACATTATTTGGCTTTAGGTTGACTTTTCAGGATAGCCTCAACCTTAGACTAAGCCCTCAGCGCGGTTGTTTGTCTCGTCTTGTCTTGTCGTAACTTGTCGGGTCTTTTCTTCTCTTAACTTTCCCTGGTGGCATATTTATGCAAATGAATCTATTTAACCCAAAGATTTGTTTACAAAATCTGATTTTTATTTTATTTTCTGCCTGTTTGCATAAAATTTTTGAAGGAGCAGCAAAAAAAAAAAAACAAAATTGAAAAGGTCCTCATAAATTAATTTTGAGTTTCTTTAATGTTTTCTCAAATATTATTCATTCCTGTTTATTTTGCATTTACCGTCTTCAGATAACATTTTGATATTTTAATAAATATTTGCTTGGAAGGAGATTGAATTAATATTTTAACGTTTATTTAATAATTAATCAGACATAATATGAAAAGTAAGGGTTAATTTTCTTAAAAAAAGAAAAAATTTGCAAAATTTAAAATATGGCTTAAACTCCAGAAAACCTTAACTGAACTATGGTATGCACACCAAAACTCGTCTTTTAAACTCATAGTACTCAATTACATATTAATATAGTTTTTAAATGGGCAATTAGAAAATATTGAAAACTTTAAAATATTATGTGTTGACTCTTTTTCCAAGCTTTGTAAAAAGTGTCACGCTTGAAAAATTTATAACTATGTTATATAAATTATAACTATATTTGTTGGTGTGAGGTTCAAACCTCAAGAAAACTGTTATTTTTTTCATTAAAAAAAAAAAAGGAAACATAACTGCAAGATGTAATGAATTTTTAACTATATTTCTATTAATTTCTGCTAATCTAATTCTGAAAAATCTTGCGAGTCCGAATTAAACTTAAACGCGCAAAGAAGATTTTCAACGTTTTCTCTATTCGTGAAGCCGAACTTGATTCTTTGGCAGCAAACAACAATAATGAAATACCTGATGAGGATTTGTAACTTGTTAGGTTTATTTATAAGTTTTGTTTATTATACTATTTCTTACTATATCACTCTTGCTGTAACTTTCACTCTATTTTTGTCATTATGTGTGTTCTCTCTCTTTCTATTATTCACTTTTGATCTATCGCTAAAAAAGATTTTGGTTGTAAGCAATTTTGATGAATTCTAGTCCCTCTAATGATGAATTCTAGTCCCTCTACAAGTGCTCAACATGCGTACGCAAGGGTAAATCCTCAGACACTGCCCTCCTCTCCCTAGTCTCGACTATCAAAAGGTCACTCTCAATTAAGGAATATACGCTAGTGGCATTCCTGGTCCTTCCGAGCGGCATCACCCTGGCATTGACGAATTTGGGAGTCGGGGCATCCCTAGTTTCGATCATCGGCCAGTTATTTACCAGCAGGGCAGTTAGCTCGGAACTAGGAGGCTCCTCGGTTCGCAGGTACGTCAACAGAGGTACCTCTCAGGGAGGGGTCCTCTCTCCACTCTTATGGGTCGTAACGATCAACCAGATGCTACGACGCATCGAAGAGGATGGCCACCAGGCGATAGCGTACGCGGACGACGTCTCTATCGTCATACGTGGTAAATTCCCGTAAACACTCTGTAACATCATGGAGTCAGTGCTTTAGTCGCTATCCAGCAGGGCTGGAACCTGCGGACTCATATTAAACCCGGCAAAGACGGAACTGGTTCTCTTTACCAGGAGATACAAAACCCCTATACTAACACCCCCGAAACTAAACAAAGTCAGGCATAGTTTCAGCAACAGCGCAAAATTTCTGGTAGTGATTCTAGACAGGAAACTTCTATAGAATGAGAATACTGAGGAACGCATCAAGAAGGCAAACATAGCGCTCTTCGCTTGCAAGAAATCAATAGGCAAGAAATGGGGATTTTCTCCCATCATAGTCCGCTGGACTTACACTGCTATCGTCCGACCAATTATACTCCACGGAGTGATTGTCTGGTGGCAGGCCACTCGTAAGTCTTCCGTACTAAATAAGCTTCTCAAAGTACAGAGAAGTGCAGAACTATGTATAACAGGAGCCTTGCGGTCTACTCCTACGGATGACTTGAAATTTTAATACCGTATTTGCATTTACTTTAAAAATATTTAAATTCAATATTCAATATTCAATTCAAATATTTAAATGAATATTTAAATTCACAAGTGGGAGTAACCCTTTAATGGACTTGATAATTTCTAGGGTATACTTTAGAAGAATATATGTATATCGTATAAATTTTTTTCATTTACATAAAATGACATAAATGACATGATATAAATTTACTTATCAAAGGCTACTTGATTTTATAGAAAATACAATTTTTAACTTTTAGAAAAAAGATAAATACTACCCTTATCACAATTCTAAAGCTGGAGAAAGTTCAGGTCTAGAAATTGAAGTACTTCTCGATGAAACTAAAATGCGCCCAGGATTTGTTCGCAGCAATGGTGTCTATGTGAGTAGTTAACGAATGTTTTACAAAACCAAAGAGGTTAGAAAAAAATCAAAAATAACTAACATTACTAAAAGTGTTTTATTCTTATGATTTGTCATCCTACACTTACCTCGCTTAGACCTAATTGCCATCGAAGGTGCTACTATCACAGCTCTGAGGCTAAGGGAGTCTGGATCCTGTTTCGGAGATGGTAACGGACACTCAGAGATACTGGCCTCGGCCACTATTCCTTCTAACACAGACTACCGCATACCACAGGTAATCTTTGATAAAAAATATAATGTCCGCATTCCTATAGACAGGAATGGGAAAGCAGGCCTCACTATATGGAGGGGGCCATAAACATATTTACTGACGGCTCTAAGCTCGAAGGGCGAGTGGATGGGGGACTCTTTTCCCCGGACCTGGGGATTGAGACCTCCTTCCGGCTACCCGATCACTGCAGCGTCTACCAAACGGAGGCCTTAGCCATCACAGAAGCAGCACAGCACCTCAACCAGCTGAGCACCTCAGGGAAAGCTATATATATTTTCTCGGACAGTCAAGCGACGCTAAAAGCATTATGCTCCTATACCCAAAATTTTAAATCTCTTGCTGCATGCCGCAAATCTCTCAACGAGATGGCTGAGCAATTCAGGATCCACCTTGTATGGGTGCCTGGGCACCGAGACATAGAATGCAATTGTAAAGCAGACGAACTGGCTAGAAAGGGTACGACCGCCGCTATCCTACCAGAAAAGGAAAAGAAAAGGCGAAACACGCTGCGTCAGTCTAATGAGCGGTGGTATAATCTTGTCACCTGTGCCACAGCTAGACTTACCTGGCCTTCCTACGATAGCTATTGCACCTCCTCCCTACTGGGACTCGGAACACCGAATCTCTCTGTTCTGGTAGGGGTACTCACCGGACACTGTTTGATAGGAGCTCACGCACTTCGTTTAGGCTCTGAAGCCAACGACTTCTGCAGAAGCTGCAGAGATGATGAGGAGGAGGAAACCGTACAACACTTTCTCTACCACTGCCCCGTTCTAAGTAAAAGGAGACTAAATACCCTCAGTCGACCCCTCGTTCACTCTCTTGCTTCAATCTCAAAGATAGATCCCAAGAAAATCGACAGATTCATTAAGTCCACGGGATGGTTCAACGGAGACAGGACTCTTATAACACCAAGTTAAAGGAGATTATATGGCATCACAAGGGGCCTATATTGGCCTAAGGGCACAAGACGGCCAGCCGTCTCAACCATACTAACCTAACCTAACCTAACCCAGTCCCTTTAATGGCGTTTATGATAATTGTTGAGTTTTGTTAGATATCCAATGTAAGAAGTTTAAACATATCAAAATTGGACAATATTTGATATGCATTTTAAAATTCTAGCGTTGATTTTATTTGTGTGTCTGAAACGTGGTTCAATCCTGGCATTCCCAATGATTATCTTCATATTAGTAACTATACGCTATTTAGGAATGACAGAATAGATAAAACGGGTGGTGGAGTTGCTATATACTGTAAACCTTGTCTCCACATGAAACTTGTAAGTCAGTCTTGTGAATCGAATATTGAATATTTAAATGTTGAATTGACAAATAGTCATGGTTGCAAAATTGCTTGTTTCCTGCGTCTATAATCCCAACAGATCTTCCAGTCTTGAACCTTTCTTTTGTGACTTGTATCAACGTATTACTGCTTTTGACTGTTTTTCTATATGTGGTGATTTCAATGTCAACTTACTAGCTAAGGATATTGTCTCGGATAATTTTTATGGCAAATTTAATGCAGCTGGTTTGACCATTATAAATTCATCGATTCCGACTCGCTTCGCTCCTAATGTTACTCCGAGTCTTATTGATATCTTTATATGATGTCTCTTTACTATTACTATTCGATCAATATCACTTATTTCAGAGCATAATCTACTCTTATGTTCTATTAATTTTAAATCTCGCCGTCTGTCTACACCAGTCTCAGTTTCTAATCGTGACTACAAGTCTATTGATTGATCTGTTGAGATAATTGTTGGTTTCTCAGTCAGTTGATGATAAGCTAAATGTTGTCGTCTCTCATGTAAACTATGCATTTGAGCACTTCGTTCCCGATCGTTCGTCGATAGTTGTTAACAAGTACTGTCCTTGGTATACGTCTCAAGTTAAATCAGCTATCAAGGCTAGAAACTTGGCCTACGTAAAATGGAAAAAAATCCGAAATAATAAAAACTGGGATCTTTACAAGCTAGCTTGTAACCAAGCCGTTTCAATCGTCAGTATCTCTCTGTTGTACGCTAAAAGATTTCTTATAATCTTACTGTACTAATTAAAATTCCAATTAAATATATACAAATCTAAAAACAAATACAAATATGTATTTGGGTAAACTTCAACAACTATGGATATTACAGAGAAATTTTTAGATTTTTGCAACTTTAGTTTCATTCAACCGCTATTGTGAAAATTAATGTAGAATTCAAAATCGCTGTCACGCTCTTTAAAAAATTCTGGTAAATTTCTTTTTTTAAGTTTTTGCAGAAGTGGGTATGATTTTTGTCCTGAGTGTTATACCTATCCACAAAAAGTCCACTAAAAGCGTAAGTCCACTAAAAATTTCGGCGGCATAGATGATGGTGTTGAAACAACCCTCAGGATTTGTAATAATTTTTTAATATTTTTTGTTGAAAAAAAGTCTGCACTAAAACATCAAAATATAAGAAACAGTTAAAAACTAAGCAATCAAATACCATCAATTTTTTATTTTCGATACTTTAAACCGCAGATCATAGACAACACTGTTGACATATAAATCTTTGCTCTATAAAGATTAGAGCAAATAAAGTAAATCATAACACTTCTGACACGAAGTGGTGAAAACACAAATTCTGCAAAAAAAAAATACTGTTATGTGAACATTAAAAATTAAAAACACAAAAAGACTCCTTGGAATTTATACTAGCATTGCAAATCACTGCATTTTCTTTTTATTTTTCTTTCTTTCATATTCTTTTTCTATATTGAATAACTGCAGGTAAGAACGGGTATGCTTTTAAATGAAACTGGTAAGATAGGGGAGAAAATAATCGCTTGTAATTGAAAATAGTCGCTTGTTTTTATTTTTTTTATTTCCATTTCATTTTTTTTTTTTTGCTTATTTTTTGAGAAAGAAGGTTTATTTTGAGACTTACCATTATATATTCTAAGATAAAGGAAACTAATATTGTATTTATAAAACAATATTCTTGTTAAATGTTCTCCATCAAAAATCAACGGGCTCCGTGATAGGGGCACATTTGACAAAATGACATTTTTTAGAAATATTGTCATATACTTGTCATATACTTGTTTTTTTATAAAACAATATACCTTGCAGGTCTGATAGTCAAAATATCAATGCTTATAGGGCAGTAAGATATTTCAGAATTGGTCGGCAATTTTCGTAGCAATAAAACTTTGAAAAAAATGTCAAAACTAACCCAGTTCACTCTATATGAATATCTACTATTAAAAATAGGTAAATAAGTAAAAAATGTAATCGCATTGACTAATTTTAATAGTAAAAATATATTGATTCCGTTCGAATTCGTATATAAGAATTTTTTTCTGAGTGAATTAAATAAAACTTGAGATTTTTGTTGACTTTACTTCTTTGTTACAAGTTTGTGCTGCCAATTGCAGGAATAATCAAAAAACAAAAGACTGCATAAATTATTCCGGCATCGGATAGAATTAAATTATTTTTATCTATGATCTACAAAATATGAACTTTGAGCAGAAGTTTGACAAAAGTTAATGTTTGTTGCATGACTTCATATTGCTCTTGCATACTTTTAGGCGATAGCAATAACAACGAATCGGAAACTTTGCTTAATAAGTGCTTCCTATACCTTCCCTCCTCTCCCCCCCCCCCCCCCCCCCCCCCAACTCCTCCATGGGAAACAATATTATTTAGAGTTTGTCTGTTAAACTATTAAATTTTATAATGCGTGTGTGCGTTGAATGTGTTGAATGTGTGAATCCAATGAATGGAAGCATAGCGGCAGAGTTGATATAAACTGCGTCTACTGATGCTGTAAATATTTCATCGTTCATGCACAAATATCTTCATCAACTTGTCATCAAATTTACTATAAGTATTGTGCACACTTTGGAAATAAGTTTTTAAAGGTTCCCATAATTTTTCAAATGAAAAGCATCGGAAATGTTGTTTGCATTTCTGAGCATGAAAGAATTTTTGAGTCAAAATAAACTCAATAATTAAATCGTATTAAAAACAGTCAATAAAATTGTTTTTACAGTTCTCAATCGTAAACATAGTAGTTTTCCTTCACTTCTTTAACTGTAAAGTTACTACTTAAAAAACTTTTATTCCCTTACCTATCGGTTACTTTTGTTTTCAAGACAACTTAACTACATGAGTTTTTTATTACTCCCCTCCCCCCTCCCCCCTCACCCCTCTCACCACTCTCCCTAGCAGTATATGAAGAGCTCTATCTACTCGATGCATTGAGCCAAATAGTACTACTGCAACTTCATAAAAATCACCATTTCGATTGCTCAAACGAATTTACTACCTCATAATAAGGATTAAATTTATGTCAGGATTATTATCGTAGGAAAATCTGCACTAATAAAATTAATAGACTGTGACACAGTGAAGGCCATAAAAATAAGTCGCGTTCTCAAGCATGCTGTGTTTCTTACAATTTCACACACACACACACTCAGACACTCTCGCACACATACTCGCCTGTGTTGCAACGAGCACAAAAAAGAACATAAAATTCCAGATTCATCGATGCACACATTCATACTATCATAAAATCACATGAGTAACTGTGCGTGTTTGTGCTCAAGTAGCATATGTTTTATGATTTTTCGTTGTACGGTAAGCAGCACTCATAAAAGGAATTCATAAATATGGCAACAAAATTTTTTTAAAATCATCTCAAATTTTTGGAAAACTATTTTATATGCCAATTTATTTAACAATGGATAGCTTCATAAAGAAGTTAAAATTATATCCGCAACATTTTTGCGGATATAATGCAACACATCCAAGCGAAGTTTAAGTATCGCTCCACAATAAATTTTGTGCTCCTTTAAAAATATTCTGCTAACGACATTTTGCCATAACGTAAGGAGCTTACGTTTAAAGTAAGGTGACTCGGAAATTGTTGAACCCTGAATTATTGCAGTACTTCATATAAAGTAGATGTTATGTTCGAGTCAGGGGCGGATTCAGGTTTGTGTTGTAAGGGTAAGTTTTTATGAATGCAAAAATAAAGTGACGGCAAGTTTCATTATACTTTAATTTTGCCGTGCTTTATTCAAGTATGAAACCGAACCAAAAAAGCGTGGAAGTCCAATCTAGCGAATTTTATATTTTACATCCGAGTCACATTTTGACTTATAAAACTTACCAATATTTTATAAAAATATGCGTTTTAACAATATGACATAATTTCTGCACTTTTCTTTAAAACTTATAGCTTTGAATAATAGCTTTAAAATTTGCCAATGTGTTCACCAAATTCAAATGAAAAATAAAATCTTATTTTTAAAGTGAACATTTCTTTGAGCGCGTTGAGCACCTTTTTGTACGGTAGAGTAGTAGTAAAAGTTACGAATTCGAGTCAACACTGTTAACATTGCAATGTTAACGTTAGCAACGTTAACGTTCGCAAAGTTGACGTCAACAATATTAACATCAGAAATGTTAACGTCAGCAAAATTATATCGCCACCCCTGTTAATGTCATCACTGTTAACGTTAGCACGGTTGCACAGTGATTCAGCTACCAGCCATTCAGAGAACATAGCAATGTTTTTGTGTTTTTTATATGGGAACCCCCAGAAGGGTGAAAGATAGGAGGTAGGAGAGTTGAGAAGAAATGTTGAACGGCAAAAAATAATAGGACCTGTTCATATACTTGACCCTCCTAGGGGTCAATTCGGGAGAGAAATTAACTATAATCTACCGTTCCTGTGTTTTTTGTATTAGAACCCCCGAAAGGGTGACAGATAGTGGTAAGGTGTGTTTAGAAGAAAAGTTAAAAAGTAAAAAATAAAAAACCAAATCATATATTTATTTAACCCTTCTAGAAGCCAATTCGGAAAAAATATTAATTACCATATAATCTACAGTTTTTATGTTGTTTTTATGGGGACCTCCAGAAGTGTGGCAAATAGGAATCGGGTGTGTTCAAAAGAAACGTTGAAGGGTAAAAAGTAATAGGACCAGCTCATGTACTTAACTCGTCCAGAGGTCAATTCGGAACAGATCTTTTTATTCGATAATTTGATGATTTATTCAATAGAAGGTTCTAAAATACACAAAAAAAAAAAGATTTATCGAAAAACTTGACGATGTCCCTATGATACTTAGTGGCAGTGGCGTAGATAGAGTAAGATTTATTAATTGTATAAGTTTTAGTTTAGGATTTTTAGATATTTGGGTATAGTAGGTGAAATGGGCCAAAAAAACTTGTGATTTATTTTTTAGTTTAGTTTTAAAAATATGATTTATTATTTGTGAAATCACGCGATTTTTTATAAAATATTTTTATGTCTTGGCTATTTTTTGTAAAAAGGTGAATTGTAAAAAAAGGGCCGCAGGCGAGAAATGTTTAAAAAATCGCACGATTTTTTATAAAATTTTTTTATGTTTTGGTTATTTTGTGAAAGGTTGCACCGTCAAAAAAAGGGCAGTATGCAAAAAATTTTTATAAAAAATCGCGCGACAAAAAAAAATTGCTGTTTTTACTTTGTGTACAGTAAAAAAATAGGAAACATTTAGTATTTTATTTATGGCATGGTATTAAAAATGTAGCAATTACCGAGCAAGAAAAAGTAAAGCAATTTGTATTTGCTTAACGCTATTCCAATTAAGTTTTGAAATTTAACTTGAAATTTCAAATCACAATAAATGATTTGAAAAATTGATTGCATTCATTTTTTCAAATCATCGAGCATTCTTTTACAGCTCTGGTTGCTCCAAATAGATGAACATGTCATTACTCCTTTATTGCTCGATTTTGGTATTAATCCATACATTTTTTATTGGGTCAATCAAAAACACGCTACTAGCACAGAAGGAACATTTTCAAATACTTCCAAAATTGGATACAAATTTTGTTATTGTTGCTGCCGTAAATATAGCATATTTTGAGAGCGCAGACACTGCTCACTGTTAGTGTGCATGGTTTTTTTTATAAGGGAAAATATATTTCGCTCGAAGTTACGATAGCTTATGCTAATTTTTCAATTAATTTCAAAAAATACGAACGCTGTTCAAATCAGGGAACGAAAATAAACGGAACGTTATTTTAGTGTTCCGTAGGAATCATCTCATCATTCCGTTGCGTATATGTTTGTGTACACAAACGCAAACACATACACTACACTACGATGGCATAAAAAATTGACACAAACATTATCATTCCGTACCGTTCAACAGGAAAACTTATTGTACTGTTAGTAGTGTTTGCGCTTGCGTTCAGAAGATATGTTGACTCATTGACCTTACCTTACCTTACCTTACCTTACCTTACCTTGCCTTGCCTTACCTTATCTTACCTTACCTTACCTTGCCTTGCCTTACATTATCTTACCTTACCTTACCTTACCTTACCTTACCTTACCTTACCTTACCTTACCTTACCTTACCTTACCTTATCTTACCTTACCTTACCTTACCTTACCTTACCTTACCTTACCTTACCTTACCTTACCTTACCTTACCTTACCTTACCTTGCCTTGCCTTACCTTACCTTACCTTACCTTTTACCAGAATCCATTAATAGAAATCTGTAATTTTAGAAAGAAATCAAAAGTTTTCGTACTGTATTATCAAAAACTGGTGTTGAAATCAAAAACCTAAAAAGAGAAGATCTCCAAAATGCTAACAAAGTTTCACAAGCGAAACATGCTCCTTCCTCGTGCTAAAGAACCGCAATTTCGCTCGAGAAATGTTGTTCATAACATTGTTGAGGGGCAAAAAATAATAGGAACAGCTCATATTTTTGACCCCTCTAGGAGTACAGTTCGGGCGATATAAACTACTTTTGACAGTTTTTGTGTTTTTTAATGGGGACTCAAAGAAGGATGCCAGATAAGGCGTAGGTCTGTTCCAAAGAAATGTTGAGGGACAAAAAATAATAGAATCAGCTCATATATTTGACCACTCTAGGAGTCCAGTTGCAGGAGATATCACCTATTTCCGGCAGTTTTTGCAGTTTTTGTGTTTTTTGAATGGAGACCTAAAGAAGAGTGGCAGACAGAGGGTGTAGGTGTGCAAAAGAAACGTTGGGCGAAAAATAATAGGACCAGCCGATATATTTAACCCCTCAAGGAGTCCAGTTGCGGAAGATATAAACTATTTTCGACAGTTTATACAGTTTTTGTGTTTTTTGTATGGGGACCCGAAGAAGAGTGGCAGATCATACATACATTTAACCCCTCATACATTTGACCCCTCTGGAAGCCCAATTGCGAGAGATATAAAATATGTTCGATTATTTTTGCAGTTAATGTGGTTTTTGCATGGGGACCCAAAGAAGGATGGCAGATAGGTGGTAGATGTGTTCAGAAGAAATGTTGAGGGGCAAAAATTATAGGACAATAACAGTTCATATATTTGACACCTCTACGAGACCAGTTGCGGAAGATATAAACTATTTTCGACAGTATTTGCAGTTTTTGTGTTTTTTTGAATGGGGAACCAAAGAAGGCTGTCAGATAGGGGATAAGTGTGTTGAGAAGAAATATTGAGGGCAAAAAATTAATACGGCACGCTTATATATTTAACCGCTCTAGGAATCCAGTTGCGGGAGATATAAACTACTTTCGACAGTTCGGATCTAATGTCAGAATTTTAAAATTAAAGATGAATTCAAGATAAAGTTGCAACCTAACTTTTTTTGTATTTTTACGAATTTAGTGCTGGGGCGAACGCTAAGTAAAAATGGGTCGCTGAGTCATTTGTCAGAATTTCAAAATTACAAGAATTCGTTAAAAAACTAGGTGGCAGCTCCATGCGCCAACTTGAATTTTTAAATTCACTCTCTAAAACTGTAAGATGATGTTTAAAAATACATTTGCAACCCTACCCTATGTTTTTACACCTACCTACAGTGGTGTGCGATGAAATCGAGCCAGTGCTATAAAAACACTGTCCAACAAATTAAGACTTTTTGAATGGAACAGAATAGCGACCCCATTATTCTGAAAGGGTATGTTGAGAAGATCATTTCTGTAGAACAAACTTATGGTCCAGCACGTCTGAGTTTTTTTTACAGTGGGTCAAAGTTTTCATTTTTTGGTCGAAGGGAGCATTATACTATATGAAAAAAATGCTGTAAGTTAATGTCTGAGAGAATTCTTATGGTCAGAGTTGTATTGTGGAATTGTATGAGGATTATTTTTGTGAAAGGTCTTAACCCTCTAACTGGTCTCTTTATAAGTCAATTTGACCCTTTTTTTCGAGAAAATCAAAAAATATCCTTTAAAAAAGGACATTTAAGGATTAAAATATTCTACGAAAATGTTTGCCGGAAAATTTCAGTGGGGGTCACCAAAGACACCATTGTTGTTAATAAAGCTCTTTACGATTAATTAGTTAAATTATACACCAACATATACAAAACAGGTAAAAACGGCGTCAAGTTCTGCCGGGCCAAGGTACATTAACCAGGTACTACACATAGCGACTGCGCTGCCGAGCGCCAAGAGTATAATGTCAAAATAAAGTGAATTAATTGAAATGTACTGATTTGACATTATAATTCTAGTATTGACAGATGCCTCAGTTGTATTTATAGTACCTGGTTAATGTACCTTGGGCCGGGCCAAACACTGAGTTCTCGCGTCTAGTTAGCTGTGACTTACAAATCGGGTGTGATATTTATTAAAATTAACAATAAAAAATAAAAGAAAAAACTCAAGCAAAATTGAGCTACTTAGCAGTACATATCGGGTGTGATTTTTACTAAAATTAATATAAAAAAAAATTAAAGCTTAAATAAGCATGGCGGATTCTGTGTGCAAATTAAGAGATTGGTTTTGTTTTATATGTGGACATTTTACGCACCATCAAAGCAGAAGAAAGATAGTCCCTACCATTGAAGAACCATATTTTCTTTTCTTTGGAATACGATTTTTATCTGAAGCTTGGATACCAAAAACTGTATGTACTACTTGCGAAAGTGGTCTTTTCACCTGGTACAAAGGCGGTACTAAGGCGCTGCCATTTTCTGCGCCTATTACATGGATTGAACCTGAAGATCACAAATCAGATACATGCTATTTCTGCGTAAATTACAAATTTGGTAGAAGCCAAAGGCACTACGCGATAATGACATACGAAGCAACAAACAATGTCATTTTACCAGAAGTGCGCTGTGAAGGTGTTCCGGTGCCTCAACCGCCTACACATACACTTTCTTCCAATACAGAAATAACAGAGTCGGTTGAAAACATATCAGATATAAGTTACTTGCCTCTTGATGGTTTTGATAGACCAAGCTTATTTTGAAGATCTTGTAAGAGATTTAGGACTAACAAAAGAGAAAGCTGAAATATTATGTTCCAGATTGAAAAACAGGAATTTGATAAAAGCCGATGTAAAAGTTACATTTCCAAGAAAAAGACACGCCAATCTGGAAAGTTATTTTAAAAAATCAGAAGAACTTGTATACTGTTGCAGTATTGAAGAGGTTCTAAAATATCTAAAGCTTCCACTGGACTCTTCCGCTTGGCGACTATTTATAGATAGTTCAAAACACAGCTTAAAAGCAGTTTTACTGCACAATGGAAATCAGTATCCATCAATACCGGTTGCGTATTCCACAAAAAAGGAGGAAACATACGCAAATATTTCAAATCTCTTAAATAAAATTGAATACTATGAATATAAATGACTATAAATATAATATAATAAATTAATATAAATATAAATTGACTGGAATGCAAACAGGATACACAAAATATATGTGCTTTCTTTGTAAATGGGATTCACGTGCTACCAGCAGCCATTATCATATTAAATATTTCGAAGAACGTAAAGAAAATATTATTGGTGACTTAAATGTAATCCATGAATCCCTTGTCCCAAAAGATAAGGTCATACTTCCACCGCTGCATATTAAGTTGGGCGTGGTGAAAAATTTTATTAAAAGCTTAAATACACAAGGAAATGCTTTCAAACGCATTCAAACAATTTTCCCCAGATTATCTGCAGCAAAATTAAAAGAAGGTAAAACACGGTTTTAAGAAATAATTTATTTCATTTACTGTAAATTACCTTTTCTAGGAATGCTTGTTGGACCAGATATAAGAAAATTATTACAAGATGAAGAATTTTATGGTCATCTGTCGGATATGCAAAAGACAGCATTTGACTTTATGCAGCTGGTTATATCAGAATTCCTTGGAAACTCAAAAGCACAAAACTTTGCAGAAAATATTGAAAGCATGCTAATCGGTTTTAACAATATTGGCGTTAAGATGTCACTAAAGCTGCATTTTCTGCACTCTCATCTCAATTTTTTTAAAGAAAACCTTGGAGCGGTTTCAGATGAACACGGTGAAAGGTTTCATCAGGATATAAAGGTATTGGAAGAAAGATTCAAAGGGAAATCCCAAAGTGTAATGCTTGCTGAATACGTATGGGGCTTGTACAGAAACCTTGACCCATCGGAACATTCACGTCAAGCTAAATACAGGAAAGCATATTAAGTTTAATCTTTAATTCATTGTCATACTACTGCTATTTCCCAATTCCCTTTTACTCGAAAATTTGAAGCAAAAAAATAAATATGTGCATACTATAATAAACCACTATTAAAACCAAATTATAATTAATTTTTTTATAGAAGTTGGCGTGTAATTTTGCCAATTAATCGTAAAGAGCTTTATTTACAACAATGGTGTCTTTGGTGACCCCCACTGAAATTTTCCGGCAAACATTTTCGTAGAATATTTTAGTCCTTAAATGTCCTTTTTTAAAGCATATTTTTTGATTTTCCCCAAAAAAAAGGGTCAAATTGACCCATAAAGAGACCAGTTAGAGGGTTAAGATCTTCCATAAAAATAATCCTCATACAATTCCACAATACAACTCTGACCATAACAATTCTCTCAGACATTAGCTTACAGCATTTTTTTCATATAGTATAATGCTCCCTTCGACCAAAAAATGAAAACTTTGACCCACTGTAAAAAAAAACTCAGACGTGCTGGACCATAAGTTTGTTCTACAAAAATGATCTACTCAACATACCCTTTCAGAATTATAGGGTCGCTATTCTGTTCCAAAAATGCTGTTGGACAGTGAAATTATTTAAATTAAAAAAATCCTAGGAAAATTTACATTTTAAAATTTTCCTTTTAATATGCCAACAAACAAAATGATTCACTAATGTTATCGTTTACGAATCGCAATCGAGCAATATAATTCGTTAACGAGTCGCCAAAACTATAAAAAGCAATTCTTTAATGAGTTTCCAAAACTAAAAAAAGCATTTCGATAACGAATCATATAAAGCATAAAAAATATAAAAAAAAAAATAAATAAAAATAAAAACTGATAATTTCAAGCTTACCACTAGTCCGGCACCTTACCCACTCGGCTATTTCAGATGCTGAATATATCTTGCTTAATTTTCTTGATAATAAAAGCCAGCATTCGCGGACATGGGTTCGAACCCCAACATGGTCCAAAAAACGAAATTTTTTTTTTGTTTTTTTTTATTTTCGGTATTTTTTTAAATTTTTTTTTTATCATTTTTTGACCAATATATTTTCGGCTTCGTTATACGTTCGTCAAAACCGAAAAAGGCATTCGTTAACAAGTCGCCACAACTATGAAAAAGCAATTCGTTAACGAGTCGCCAAAACTAAAAAAAAGCAATTCGATAACGAGTCGCCAAAAACTATAAAACGCAATCGTTAACGAGTCACCAAAACTATAAATTTTTTTCATATAAAAATTTATGAAAATTTACATTTAAGTCTTTTTTTCACATAAAATTAAAAAAAAAAATTAAATTTAAAAAACAAATATTCGCTTAAATGACGTAGTAACAGTTAAAAGATAATAAAAAATACATTTCCTAAAAAAATTTGTATATTGAAAAGTCGGAAAAAATTGTTTTTTTTTTTTTTTGTTTCAAAACACCTTAAATGGAGTTTAGGAAAACCATGATTTACAACGGTGCTTTCTTTAAGCATCAAGCCAACCTCTGATGAAGTCGGTATGAAACTATTCGAAAACTTTAAAAAAAAGACGATTCACAAGCGATTCGTTATCGAATCACCCCTCGCCACAATGTTTATTGGGTAGGTAAAAAAGATTAATTCATTTAATTCATATAAGTAAATTAATTAATTAACTTAAGTGTAAAACAAAAACGGAAAAACTAAAAATTCAATGATATGTCCTCTTTCAACTGTGACTTGAAATAGAGCCAGAATTAGTTACTTAATTTTAGGCACGATTAACCATCGTTTATATCATGTTTTTCGCAGGATACTCCTGTTTTTTCGACCTAAATTTCCAATCCTGCGTTTTCGTCAAAAAATCCTGTAAAATCGTGTAAATCCTATATTCGAACGTTCGGCAACAAAAAAAAATTTGATCTTAAAACTTTTTCAAAGTATCGGGCAATTTCAATACTTTTCGGCCCAGCATAAGCGTCGGTTTTTTCGCTCTAATTTTTTTACTTGAATGTGCTTGAAATGATAAAAGGGAAATGTGTTTTTACAGATAAACTAAAGTCTTCATATCTGTATCTTGAATAGACCAAAATTGAAAGCGTTGTTTTTTGTACAAAGAGCAATTCGCAGTTTAAGATTGCATCGGGTGGCAAATCGGACATTTTACGGCATATGAAAACCAACAAACATCTTTCGGCTTTAAAGACGGCGTCCTCAAGCCAACAAATCAATTTGTTCTATCCGTCTTCTTTTGATGCCACAATCGCAGCGATCGAAGGCACCTGGGTATATCATGTGGTGAATGCTAATCACAGTTTTAAATCATCCGATTACGACGTCAAAAATTTTTCGATAGTGTTTCAAAATTAAATCTTTCACGTGCTCACAAACGAAGTGCCAAGCCATTGTTGGCAACGTGTTCGCTCCAAAGGTCACAAAAATGCTCAAAGAACACTTGGATGAAAGCAGCTACGTATCCATCTATACAGATGTATCGAATCACGGGAACGTCAAAATATTCCCCGTACTTGTAAGATATTTTCTTCCAACAATTGGAGTTCAAGTTAAAGTTATGGAAAATGAATTAACATGCGGAGAAACGTCTGAAATCATCGAAGCACTCGTTACGAAAACAGCTGGAAAATTTGGTGTAAAGGAAAAAATTGCGGCATTTTGCGGAGACAACGCTAAAGTGAATTTCGGCGGTGTTACACGAGGAGGCCAAAACAACGTGTTCGCAAGAATGAAGAATTCGCATTGCCTGCACGGCACATATTCTCCACAACTTGCTTAAATCTGCTTGCGACGTCTTGCCGTTCGATCTGGAATGCGTCGTCATAAAAATATATAGTTATTTTTACATTTACACGACGCACGAAGAGGAACTGAAATCAATTTGCGAAGATGCCGACGTCGAATACTTAAAACTGCTTGGTTACTCAAAAACAAGATTTTTGCGCTTGGACCGGCTACCAAGCTAATCTTGCATTTGTTCGAGCCATTAAAACAACTTTTTCTCGGATTAAAGAAAGTGGAGGAACTTTTAAAAGAATTTTTCAGCAATCTATTTTCGAAGTTCTGGTTGTGCCTCGTTACAGGGCAGGTAGTAAACATAAAATAATTTCATAGCTTGATCATATTCTGTTTTTTCGTTTATTTATTTTCATTTAGGCTGAGTTGTTCGCCGAACATATCTTAAAAAATCGAAGGCGATAGTGTCACTGCAATTAAAGTAGAGCAATATTTGAAAGAACTGGAAATGACTTTGAAAACTCGTCAGGGTGATGATTTTCCATCACCAGCAACATTAGTTGCTTAGACATAGTTTTGTCTGCCAAATACGGGGAATTTCTAGGTACACTCTTTTTTGTTTCCACATTTGCACAGCTCATTATTTATTCTGATTAAATAATTTTTCTTTGGCAGCCGATGCTCTTGAATATATTGACAAACGGATAGCTCCTACTAAACAATTCGAATTGTTCTCATGAGCCACATTGAGAAAGACACCATCATGGAAAGAAGTCGAGGCAGTAATGATGCACTTGAGCAAGCACAAATTATATGACACGGAAAATGCAGCGCATTTGCACACCGAATTCACCTATGTAAAGAATTATTGTGGACAGCAGAAACTGGAACAGTGGAAAACCAATAAGGTTCCAGTCGCAATGAGATGGGTTGAGATATTCAATTATTTAGAAAATGAAGAAGGCGAATTTACCGAAGTTGCTAAAATTGCCGAATATATTCTCCGTTTGCCTGGATCCACCGCATCCGTTGAAAGAGTTTTCGCTGGCATGAATAAAACTTGGACGGACGACAAATCCCGTTTGAAAGTGGAAACCCTCAAAGCCATTTTAATAGTAAAAGTAAATTTGACTAGTAAGGAATGGAGCTCCGGCAGGGTACCGAATCTAAAATACCCCCCCCCGCGGCCGAATTAAAGTATATTCGAAGTTTTTAGACGTCTGTAAAATTTGTATGTATAATCTGCACAAACATTTGTGTCATATGCTTAATTTAATTTTACCCTTAGGTACCACATAGAGTAACACGGTGGTTCAAAACTGAATGAAATAGAAAAACCTGGGGGGTGATATTATTTTTCTTGTAGGTCTTGTCGAGTAAAACAAGATTCCAATAGTGAAATAAGCCGGACACCTCCAAAACCCGGATTTACTGTTAAAAAAACCGGTGTTTGTACCTTTGCGCACTTATAAGCCTGTAATTTTGTTGATAATGATCCGATTTTTAATTTCTTACTAGATTTAGAAAGAAGAAACTGAGATCTTTCGATATATAATTTATCTAAGAAAACTTGAGAAATTTGTTTGTTATTGTCTAGCAAATAAAAATTTTGTAGATTTTTCAAAAATTATTCAACTTTGGTGACGTTTTTATACATTATTTTATTAATAAACTATAATACTATTGAATCTATTCAAAAAGTACGTTTATTTATGATTACAACATATATTTGGGTTTAAAAATAGATAAGCAATTGACTGAGTTATTTAACTTTTCATGAAAACAAAATTTTTACCAAAATGCCTGCATAATGTTTTTGGTATTGTTGTTTTTGTTTGTTTTTGTATTGTTTTTTTGTCGTGTTCTTTTTATGCACTTTTTTTAAAATTACAAATCACTGTTAGCCTAAACACAACTTAGAATTACAACAAATATTTCTAATGAGACCATTACTCATGTAAAATTATTGCTTTTTCTTTTAATTTGACGTTTTGTCAATGTCTTCTTTTTCACTTTGAATCTGTGTATTTAAGCAAACGTTTGCAATTTAATAAAAATCGTGTGCAATTTAAATTAAAATTAAATAAAAAATGTGTGACAATCGTAACACATTTTGCTATATTTGTGGCTTATTTACTGATGTCAGTCACCGGCGTGATTTTAAAAGCAATATTGGAGTGGTAGAAGTGTACAATAAAGTATTTAATCGTTCTTTTGATACTAGTTGCTGGTACGAGCCAGAATTTGTTTGTCAATATTGCTGTAATACATTAAAAAAAAAGAAAATTCAACCTTCGTTTGTTTTGCCCTTTTCTACGCCTATGATTTGGCATCATCAGCCATATCATAAAACAAATGATTGCTACTTTTGTCAAACCGATGTTTTAGGTCACTGTTTTAAAACGCGCAAAAACATTAAGTACGCAAATGTTGTAACTGTTACAAAACCGATACCTACAAGTAATGATCTACCGACAACGATCAAATCTGTCGATGTAACAGAAAAAGATTTTGAACAAGAAGAGTACCTTCCATCCAGATTTACAACAACGGAGCGGCATTTTTTGTCAAAAGCTGATTTCGACGATCTTGTTCGCGATTTACACTTGTCAAAGCGGCAATCTGAAGCGATTAAAGCAGTGGAATTTGGTGGAAAAAGATTCCGTTATAACATCTGGTAGAAAAAGTGACCGGACTTGGTTACTTGAAGAAAGTTTTAAGACTAGCTCCAATGACAGTGATCTCGTGTATTGCGTTGATGTACCAAAAGTATCACAATTATAATGCAGATGAATGGCGACTTTTCATTGATGGTTCATGTAAAAGTAAGTTTTCTTATAAAAATGTATGACTTTATTTTTATTAATTTAAGATTTGTAATTTAATATCTAGGCTTAAAAGCTGTTTTATTGCATAACCAAAATCAATTACCTTCAGTTCTAATCGCATATGCGACTAACACAAAAGAAACTTACGAAGTGATGAAAAATATACTAATGTTTGTTAGCTATACTACCCATAAATGGAAAGTCGTTGCTGACTTAAAGGTTTTGACAATTTTATTTGGTATGCAAGGTGGTTACACAAAGTATCCGTGCTATCTTTGTGAATGGGATAGTCGGGCACCGAATCGTTATGATCGCAAAGTATGGCCATCTCGCGAGTCACATAGAATAGACAGGAAAAACATTTTAAATGACCAATTTGTTAAAGCTGAGGACGTTATTCTGCCACCACTGCATCTTAAACTGGGATACATGAAACAATTTGTAAAAAAATTAGATGTAAACGGCGACGCTTTTTGTCATCTCAAAGCGGTGTTCCCAAAACTAAGTGAAGCCAAAATAAAAGGAGGTATTTATTAATTTGTTTACATATCTAGTACGTTTTTCATCGTTTTTATCTGTTTAGATAACTTTTAGGTATTTTTATTGGACCTCAAATTCGAAAAATTATGAGAGATGCAGATTTCATTAACAAGCTAAGTTCCGTTGAAAGACTTGCATGGAAGAGTTTTGTTGCGCTATGCGATAATTTCCTTGGAAATCACAGAAGCGACGACTATGTCACAGTTGTCAATGAGTTTTTATGTGCGTATGGTGAAATGGGCTGCAACATGTCCATAAAAATTCATTTTCTGCATTCGCATTTCGACTTTTTCCCAGATAACCTGGGCCAGTTCAGTGATGAACAAGGCGAACATTTTCACCAGGAAATGGCAACTATTGAAAAACGCTTTGAAGGAAAAAATAAGATAAAAATGATTTCAGAATATTGCTGGTCACTTATAGAAACAGATCACTAGAAACTGATGATACTGATTTAAAAAAAAAAACGGTCAAGCAAACATGTTTGAGTTAAATAACCAATAATACAATTTGTATAATATGTTTAAAAGTTTATTTTCATGAAAAGTCAAATAACTCAGTCAATTGCTTATCTATTTTTAAACCCAAATATGCGCTGTAATCGTAAATAAATGTATTTTTTGAATAAATTTAATAGTATTATAGTTTCTTAATAAAATAATGTATAAAAACGTCACCAAAGTTGAATAATTTTTGAAAAATCTACAAAATTTTTATTTGCTAGACAATAACACACAAATTTCTCAAGTTTTCTTAGATATATTATATATCATTCGAAAGATCTCAGTTTCTTCATTCCAAGAAATTTCTTCATCTAGTAAGAAATTGAAAATCGGATCATTACCAACAAAATTACAGGCTTATAAGTGCGCAAAGGTACAAAAACCGGTTTTTTAACAATAAATCCGGATTTTGTAGGTGTCCGGCATATTTCACTATTGGAATCTTGTTTTACTCGACAAGCCCTAGAAGAAAAATAATATCCGGCCCCAGGTTTTTTGGACTGTCGCCTCGTGTAATTTGTAAACAAAGTAAAATGCCGCACCCACTTTTCTAGTATAAAGACTCCACATTTTACCGAAGAATATATGTATGGGTTGGATAAACGTCGTAGGCGGAACTTGGGTGCATACAGACACGATGTCATTCAGTTTTATATATTTACGAAAGTTTTCAATTTTGATGACGTCACTTTGTGTTGAAGGAAGGCGTGGTTTTCATCCGATTTTGCCAAATATCAAAGAGTGGCTTATGTTAAATATCAAAGTTATATGCAAAATTGCAAAACATTTCTGTAATTTTTGCAGATTTTTAAGCGATTTAAGGTTTTCAATAAAGCCACTTTGTATGGGAGGTAGACGTGGCTTTCATCCGATTTGGCCAAATATCATAGTGATACTCTATATTATATATAAAAACCTATGTGCAAAATTCTAAGATATTTCTGCAATTTGAGCAGATTTTTGAGGGATATTACGGTTAATATAAAGCCCACTTTGTATGGGAGGTAGACGTGGTTTTTATCCAATCTTTCCAAATTTCATTATCAGGATTTATATTGAAGACCAAAGCTTGTATGCTAAATTTCAAGGCATTTCATTAATGTTAGTGGATTTTAAAGAGATGTTACCGTTAAAATAAAGTCACATTGTGTGGAGGTAGGCGTGGTTTTCATCAGATTTTTTCAAATTTCATTGCTTTGATTTATAATGAAGAAGACATTTCATTAATGTTTGTGGATTTTAAAGAGATTTTGCGTTTAAAATAAAGTCACTTTGTATGGGAGGTAGGCGTGGTTTTGATCCGATTTTGCCAAATATCATAGAAATGGCTTATATTAAAAACCAAAGCTTATGTTCAAAATTTTTAGACATTTCTTTAGTTTTTGTGGATTTTTAAGAGATTTTACATTCAAAACAAAGACACTTCGTATGGGAGGTAGGCGTGGTTTTTATCCGATTTGGCCCATTTCAAAGCCTGATCTTCCTTTTTTAAAAATAAACTTTATATTTTAAATTTCATCGCGATAGCTTTAAAATTACGGCTGTAATCGTGTCGACAGACGGACAGACGGATAGACGGACAGACAGACGGACACATGGAAATCGACTCAGGAGGTGATGCTGATCAAAAATATATATTTTTCTATACCTGCCACGCCTCCTTCTTTGCGTTACAAACGGAATGACAAAGTTAATATACCCCTTAGCAGTACGCGTTGGGGTATAAAAATGAGTTTTCATGAATTTTACGATTTCTTAAAAACTCAGCCGGATATGCTCCGACAAACTTCTTCGAAAGAAAAATACACTGTGCGCACTGAAAGTTTTATGGAGCAAATTGAAGAAGACTCCGATCTCGAAACCAACGAATAAAATTAATTCAAATTCATAGTGATTTAAAGTTTATTTTGTTTTTCAAATATTTCAAGTTTTTTAATAATTAAAATAAATCCTGCTTTTATCCTGTTTTTTAATAAAAAAATTCTGTAAAGGCCGAATTTTTGCAAAAATATCCTGTTTTTAAGCAAAAATTAAATACGATGGTTAGGCATCCGGTTAGACCGGTGATTTGAAAATTTTAAATTTCGTGATATAATCAATAGAAATTATTGAAATATAATTATTTCTACCTCAATATTTGGTGGAGTATTCATTATTTCTGATAACTCTGAGCAACACCTAGGCATCGAATCCACTAGTTTTTGGCCTTTAGTAGCTGGAATTTCTACCATGCGTCCTTGATTAACCTCCAAAGATCATCTTTGTTGGTTGAATGTTTATCTTTAAGAGCCAATTTAACCTCTCGCCATAAATTTTCGATGGAATTAAAGTCTGGCGACAGCGGCGGTCAGCTTAAAACTTCGATGGTTTTTTGTCTGAACCTGTCTGTGGAACGCTTCGATGTGTGTTTTGTGTCGTTATCCTGCTGAAACACCCATCAAAGCGGCATATTAAGCTCTGTGTACGACAAAATGGTTTTACTCAAAATCCTGGTGTATTGTAAAGCATCCATCTTTCCTGCGATGCGAAATATGGGACCTGTACCATTATATGAGAAACACCCCCAAACCATTATACTCCCACCGCCATGTTTAACCGTTTTTATAGTGTGTTGAGGAAGGCATTCGGTATTCGGAAATCTTCTCACAGAAGTGCTGCCTCGGTCTGATTTAAATAAATTAACTTTGGTTTCATCTGACCAAATGTTTCGCCAGTTGCTCGTTGGCCAATCAGCATTGATCCTTTGAGAATTGTTATCACTTGCGGACATTAACTTTGGTCAGGAATGATACCCTCCGAGCAGCTTTAGCCTTCAATCCGTTTTTAATTAAAAGTTTTCGAATCGTTGAAGTGCCCACGACCAAGGAGTATCGTTTTTTGAGAGCGGAAGAGATCACAAACGGAACTGTTTTAACGTGACGTAAGATTCGTCTTTGCAAAATGGCACTTTTTTTGGGTTGTAACCCTCTGGTTCCATTTTTTGTGTAAACTTTAATGCATTCTCAAGCATTTTCTTTGAGCAGCCAACTATACTGGCTATTTCCCTTTGGCTTTTACCTTGTTTATGCAAATTTTTAATAATTTTCGGTTTTCAGGACTGCAGTGCTTGGCTCTTCCCATTTTTAGACTTAATTGTTTGAAACACTAAAATTTATTTTAAAATCATAAAACTGAGAATTCTTACTTACGTTCTGCAGAAAAATTTTATTAAAAAAATCTTTAAAAAATTAAAAAATTTTTAATTAAATTGGTTGGCTTAACGCACACTTTCAAAGCAACAATATCAGTTTCACAGATTTGCGAAAAATAAACGCGCAATTGTGCTCAAAAACAACTGTACACTATTTATGGGAGAACTGGTTGTTGAGCTACAGTGGGTTCACAGCATGCTAAGTTGTTACAACAAACTTAAATTAATTAATATCATCAGCAAAAGCGTGGCTCTATTTCATCGAACATCACTGTATGTATTTACTGGACGTTTTACTGTTCACTGTAAAATATTTGCTGTTGCTTCCACTCGACCATTTTCCGGGAAAACTCTACTTGATTTAGAAATCGGCATCAAAACAATTTCGGTTATTTTTCTTTTTACTTTTAAAATCTTTTATTCATTATTGCAGAAATAACTTAAATATATATATATATGAACTTAACTTTATCTGTTTCAAAAACTAAAATTTGCGATGTTCTTTAGCTGGTTTATGTTGATATATTTATAAATTGTTTTCTTTTTGTGATTTTTATTTGTTTTTTTTTTCAGTTTGAACTAAAAATATTTAATGCCAAACTTAAATAGTTTAACGCTAAAATTGATTTAGACTAATTTAAAAATAATTAATAATTTTTTCTTTTATTTATACAAACATCTATAAATAGTACATATTTAACTAACATTTTGCTTTGCATTTACAAATTTAGTCTTTTGCATGTATGTTTTTATGTATGTGTTGGTTTGGGTACAAATGTGAATAATCCCTATAGGAACAAACTAACTTGTTTTTAAAAACAACTAATTAAAAAACTAGTTTAAAATAAACCAGTATTTGAACTACTTTGAATTATATTAAGGCGGCAACTACTCTGATTTTGACATGTTTTAATTGCAAATTTTTATTAGATTACAAGTTTATATATATTTAACCATGTTATTTAATCAAAAATTAACTTTAGACCATCAGTAATAGTTTTCAATTGGTTATTTTAAAGCAATTAAAAAAATAATTTAAATGTAACTAATTTAACAAGTAGTTCAAAATATATGCCGACGAAAGTCAATTGACTTATTTAGCGGACATCGCCATACAAAATAAGTTAGTTCGTTCTATGGAAAAAAGTCAGAATTTCAACTAGTTGTGGTTGACAAAAAACTACTTTTAAATTAGTTGATTTTCCTACAGGGATGCAAAGAAAAATTTTAAAGTTTAAAAACACACAATTTTAGTTAGATATAAAAGCAAAAAAATATATTTATTATAATTCAAAAAGAAAAACTATCGATATTTGATTTGATTTGATTTGATTTATTTTAAAGCGCTTAACTTATTGTAGTTGTTGGCTTAAATATTATATTTGCAGACATGATATATGTTAATTTATATATAAATGTATGTATATAATAAAAATTAAACAGAGTGTCCCGCAACTGAGTGCAACTATTTACGGAGGTGAAAGGTTATGTCGAGCTGAGCTAAAGCTCGTATGGGGGGGTCTATTTTCACATTCATCTCCACCGACTGACTTAACCGTTACCGCGCTGTGTTCGTGTGAAGATGAAATCAATTGGTTGAAACTACTAAATTTCAACTTTGAGTGCAAATTTCTCAGAATTTCACGTAATAAAGGAAATTTATTTTAAAATAAATTTTGTAATTTATTCAATTATTTTTCAAATGACACCAAAAACATAAACACATATCTCAAAAAATAAAAAAGTTGGCTGTACTAAAAAATTATACTTATTAGAAAGCAATGATATCTGCACAACTGTCATTGTTTATGATTTTTTTTCTAATAAGTATAATTGTTAGTACAGCCAACTATTTTATTTAACTATTTTATTTGGTGTCATTGAAAAAAGAATTAAATAAATTACAAAATTATCCTAAAACAAAAAATCATTTATTACGCAAAATTCTGAGAAATTTGCACTCAAAGTTGAAATTTAGTAGTTTCAACCGATTGATTTCTGTAAGTTAGTTTTTCTGCTAGAAAAAATAAAGTTAATCAAAGTCGTTAAATATTAATTAACCCTGTAGCTCCTAGGAATGTGAAAATAGACCCTTTCTCCCACACGATTTTTTGCTCAGCTCGACATAAACTTTCACCTACGTAAATAGTTGCACTCAGTTGCGAGACACCCTGCATATAAGCTATGATAAATGTATTTAATGTACATTTTTGTTTTATTCATTTATGATATACATGCATTCTAGCAAATAATGTAGGCAAAAAATGAGAACTATTTTCAACACGAGAAATAAATATTTCATATTTACAAGATTTATATTTTCATTTAAAAAAAATATTATTAAATCATTTTAATATTTCAATTTTGCTGTTCATTATATTAAAGTTCTAATTTTTTTATAAATTTAAGTTTTTATTGTATAATTTAAATTATTGCGTTTAAAGTAATTTCCATTAAAGTTTATTGGTTGAAGCTTTGTGAACTGAACAAAAGAATGGTGTTAAAGTAATTTTAATAACACAAAATATTTAGTACAAGATCAATATGATTATAAGACGCATTTTGAGGTTACAAATAAGTTTTTTAATAAAGAAATTATTATTTAAATACGCAGTCTAACAAAACTAGTAATTTGTTTGCTAAATTATCAAATAACTTATTAATTTAGTACTTATTTTAGTATTGCTGTTGCTTGAAGAATTTAGTACTAAATTAGTGCGATTGTGTGTGTTTGTGTGTGTGTATGTTGGGCGCAGGATTTACTTCGAATTGAATGCGTTATCTTTTATTTTAAGCCAGTGTCTTTTGTATATAATCTTGAAGAATTTAACTATTTTAAGTACTAAACAAACTACTAAAAAATAGTTTTAATAAATTATCGTTACCAGTATTGCTTAGTACTAAATATTTTGTTACCCTTTGCACATGATTTCCGAGATGTATGAAAAAAGCTATTTTGAAAATTTAGTACTACATCTTTCGAAGAGTTTAGTACTAAAAATGTATTATTTAAAAACTTGACAAAGATTTTCAACCCACAGCACTAAAAAAGTTTCCTTCTGTGATCTATTTTTGTTTTTACTTTTAACGAGCTAGTACAAAATTTTAGTGCATTCTTTCGCACTTTGTACTAAAGATATCACAAATTTTTAGTACTGTTTATACAACCATAACAGTTGGATTTGTTGTAGAAACCAAGTGCTCTTGAAATCAGATTTGAAACAGACAGAAATTTCACTTATGTCATCGGATAGCATCGGTTTCTGTGACATCTAAAAACGACTCCGGAACCGAATCGAACATAAAACTGCAAATTTAGAAATCATGGTACTTAAGTGAAATACTTGTCAGTTTCAATTCTGATTCCAAGAGCATTGGATTTCTACAACACCAAGTAGTTTTTAGTACTAAATAGCTTTCAATTAGTATTAATATTCATGCTATGAAATGTAGCAATTAAAAATTTTCAACCCACAGTACTAAAAAAGTTTCTCTGCATTTGCAATTTTTTGCTTTAAGCAACTTAGTACAAAGTTCCAGTACAGTACATATTACCTATTTTGTACTAAAAACATTACAAATTTCTAGGACGAAATATACAAAAATAACATTACACCTTTTTGACACTCCAAATTTAACAATAGTTAGAAATTTGTTTGTTGAAGAAAAAATACAAAAAAAAACAAAAAAATATATATAAAAAATATTTCATATAAAGTTTTTGTCTTTACGTTTTTAGTACTATTAATTTTTTATAACATTCTAGACTTTTTCACATTCAAGTGCTTAAAACCATTTCTATCCTCGTAAATTTTTTTTTAACGTATTAATGACGAGAGTCAAACAATTCTTTTGATGTGTGTCAATTTATTTATATTTTTGACCAAAATCAAAGAAGACAAACGCGCGTTACATATATTTAACATTAGTCATTAATGGGTTAAATTTAGTACTAGTATTTAATACAGCATTTTAGTGTGTGACATGACAACTTTTTAGTACTGCATCTAATTTTCTGGCTGCCTGAATTTAATTTTCCAAGAATTTGTTTTAAAACATTTAGTACACAAAGTTTTTGCTTAGAGATGTGTTTGTATGCTTAATATTTTTTGGCATTTTTTAGTTCTATTTCTTTCAGTTATTTTTTAAAAATAACGACATTTAAATTTTTTCCCAAAGTACTGAAAAGTATCTTTATAGCTGAGCTCATTTTTAGCTTTTAATTTGCTTTAGTACTTAATCGTCACACATACACAAAATCTATATACAAATCATAACAATTCAACACTTATTGCAAATACTTGGCCTAAATAAGTAGTTTACTTTGGAACCAATACTTTTGAGTTTTTAAAAGTTAGTACTAAAATGTTTATTACACGTTTAATAGTATTTTTGACACTAAACTTTTTAGCACAAAAAGCATATGAGGCTCAAAGACAAAACAAAAAGTAAACGCTACACAAACTTCTTTTGATTCTCAGTCTAGTACTAAAAATTGTATACACAACATTTGCTAATACTAAGAATAAAAATATATTTATACAGTTGCTTTTGTGTTTTTCATTGCTTATTAATAGTTGTGTTTTTATTTATTTGTATTTTCGTTTCCTTTACATTCTTTAAATAAACAAGCAAAGCAAGCAAAACGGAAAACATAATCATAACAAAATTTGATGATTTAACTAAAAATTAATTAGAACTTAATTATTGTTGTGACCATAATTTATACACACATTATTAAGTTTTTTTCTATATATCATTATATATATCTATACATATATATAGTTATATATATATATATATACATATATATATAGTTGTATACATATACATATAATAAAGTAGTTTTTTATGTATTTATACGTATTTGTTGCTAGTTAACAACTTTATATCAGTTATTTGTTTTGTTTATATAAAGAAGATTTTTTACTTAATCCTTTTGTTTTCCTCCATTCTTTTACTCTCACTCTCTTTTGTAACGGTGTCAGGAGTCTTCGATACCACCATATGTCGTAAGTTCTTCTGGTTTTTTGTCGTCGTAGTACGCAGACAATTTCATGATGCATACATGCGATTAATATCATGTTGATATTTATCCTGAATATCCTTGCGTTTTAATTTGAAGGCTGCCGTTACGAGACCCATATCGGGTGACCAAACTTCTTTGCAGAGCGTGATAGCAGCGGGAACTTCGTGTTTTTGTAGTTTGCCTTTAAAGAGAAATGAGAAATTTAAACATTCTTTTCACTCAATCATTTCAAGCAATAACTTACATTTCTTAGCATGTTCTGCAATTTCCTTAATGACCGCCTTTTCCATTACACTTGAAGCACACAATTCCTCCAAGTTGCCTGTGGCAAGTCCATGTCGATGTGCCAACTCTTCCAAATGCTTTTGATTGGGCACTACCAAAGCGACCATGAACTGCTTCATGGGATCACCATAGACACAAATATTCTCAACAACTGGACATGTTTTTAGTTCAGACTCAACTTTGCCCAAGGACACATACTCGCCAGCTTGCAATTTTACCAAATCCTTCTTGCGATCTGCATATAAATTAAATACGAATGTTATATAGAGATAAACCCCAACAAATACAGAGCACCAACCAATAATTTTAAGTACACCATCAGGATACATTTCGCCAATGTCGCCGGATTTAAACCAACGTTTACCATCCTCCTCAAAGAAATCTTCGGCTGTTTTGCTGGGCAATTTATAATAGCCCAGCGATACGCAATCACCGCCAATGATTACTTCACCCTGTTTTTGAAAAATAATTAAAATAAATATCTATATTGAATGGTTAGAACAGCAGCTTATACCTGTGGATAGGGTTTATTTGTAACGCGATAGTTTCCTTCTTCCCAATTGACCAGGCGTATATCGCACATAGTCAAGGGAGCACCAGTGCGTCCATAGGTCATGTCACGATCTAATTAGGAAGTAAGATAAGATTCCATTCAATACAATATCAACGTTTGGCAAAAAAAACAAAATCTACTTACAATCCATAACAGAAGCTCCCGATGTGGTCTCTGTTAAACCATAGCCTTGCACCAAGTCTACGCATAGGCATACCTTGATCTGTTCGTGTGTATCGGGTGACAGTGGTGCACCGCCAGACATCATCAGACGCACGCGTCTACCCATCAATTTGGCGACTTTCTTGAAGACAAGTCTATGGATTTGAAAAAGAAGATTAAACTTTTTTGCTTATAGAAAAATCATAATTTTTAAAGTGAAACATATGTCCGAATGTTCATTCTTTCTAACTAAATCCTACAGTTTTAGAAGTTAGATGTCTTTTTTAGCTATACAATAAGTTCAGTAACAATGCGTCAAACATTCCAAAAAGCCGTATCTACTTAATTTTACGCATCTATAAAAAAGTGGCGGCCGTAGCTCTCTGCAGACAATGGTAAATCTCAGAGAGTAAAAACTGCCATGAATAGCTTCTGGAGAACATAAGGCGTTCAGAGTCGGCGTAAAACATGTAGGTCCATCCAGTTCGAGATCATTTGTGTGCAATCATTTCACATCACACACAACACAATTGATTATAAGAAGATCGGTCAAAGTCCTTTCAAGGGCTTAGATGGCCATTTTATTTTTTTTTTAGAAGAACCTTAGGCTATCTTGAAAAGGTGGACATTTTCCGTTTTTTCCATTTTTCCTATTTTTTACAGCACTTTTCCTGATCAATTTTCGACACAAAAAAACTCAGATTTGCACCTATGATGTTTCACTTATCAAACTAAAGGTAAGCAGCGGAAAATTAATTGTTAAATTTTTTTTTTCTTAGCCCAATCTTTCACTTTATAATAAAAAAAAAATAATCTCAATACCTCTTATCTAATCTGCGCTAGAATTTTTGAAGTGTCAACACTTTCTTGGGTATTTAAATACCCCTTAGTCCTTAATGGGTTAAAGACGAAAGCTCTGAGGGGGTTCATAATTAGGAGGGAAGGAGTTTTGAAAATCACCACGATGAGTAATGGAAGGGGTGGGGGTTACAGATATTGTAACGTTATCAAAAATATGTCGGAAAAATTCATATAAAAAATAAACCACCATTTGAAAACATTGTCATCCGTACATCTTCATGTTTGACCGTTGTTTTTCATATGATACGTTACTCTATAGGGGGAAGGGGGTTAAAATGTACTACGAAAAGTAACGGAGAGGGATAAAAAAACAAAAAACAAAGAACAAATTAAAAATTATGTAAAAAAAATTCCCCACCCTGGCTTTTATCCTGACTACGCCAATGGGTACCTAGTGATGTATTTGGAAAGCAAAATCAAATAGCAACATGAAACATAGAAGTGAGTTTCCATTCTGAAATTGCAAGTTCCTAAAATCCGTAGCTGCGGGGTGGTACGCTGTTTTTTTTTAATTTAATGATTTGACAATTGAATAAAATCACTTGAATTTTACGTTGCAGTGAAGTCAGCAAGAAATGCATTTTTTTAGCAAAAAAAAAAATATTATTATATTTTTACTTATATAATACTTTTCTTCTATGTAGATAAAAACTTTACTTAAAATCACAAGTGCGAAGAGTTTAAATTAATATATTTCTCATTTATTTTTTCCTCATTTTTAACGTTTAATACATCGCTGAAAAAGGTATTAAAATTATCCTTTTATTTCTTAAATAATTGCTGGACAAAACTTTTTTTAAAAATAACTTCACCTTTAACTTCAAGAATAAGAATACAACTATTTCCAAAAAACGTGATTTTGACATCATGCTATCTATGTTTAATTAAGTTTAAACATTCATTTTAAACATACATAATTAATCAAGTCAAGTTTAAATATAATTAATTAAATAATTTTATATGACGCAAATTTTGTTTTATGACTACAAAAAAATTGAGTTTTTGAAAACAAAAACTCAAAAACAAATGAGAAATTCGGCTCGTAGATGCGGCATTTTTGGCTCTGTTTGTATAGATACTGTTTTTTCCTGAAGTGTGTGTAGATAGTTAAAATATTTAGACTTGAGGCCAAATTTTATAACCTTAAAGAGGGTGGATGACTAATAATATAAATACAATAGAATCCATTTTTATTTTCATGCTAGACGCCGCATTATCCCTTATGACTGCAATATAGTGTACAGAGTTGTAAAAGAATGCAATCATTTTGTATTGCTATCAGTGACTTCATTGCTAATGACTTCAAGTTTTGATTGAAATCTTTAAATCTTTTTGATTGCAATGACTTCAACTTAAAGTCTTAAAATCATTTTGAGTTATTAAATGCATTTAAAAAAACTTAAGTCATTGCTGATTTCATTAAATTTTATATCGCAGTCATGACTGAAAAATTAGATTGATTGAATTAAAAAAAATTGAATTGAATTAAATTGATTGAATTTCATTGATTCGTTTGAAAAAATTGCAATTACTGTAATAATTATTGAAGTCTTTGAAGTCGATTTAAAGTCGTTGAAGCCATATGATTGCAATCTTTCAAAATAAATGAAATCATGGCTGAGAAAAATCATTAAAACAACAATATATATTTTCTTAGCTTAATTTTACCGTAAACAAAACAAAAAAACAATTTAATTCATAAGCAAAACGAAATTATTATTGAAAATCCAACCGAATGCGTTTTGTTAATTTTGTTATTATTTTAATTAACTTTACATCTCATTTGTTAAGACTGTAAGAAATAATTAAAAGAAATAGGAAGAGTTACGAGATTTTAAGAACATTTTTTTGTTTTATTTTTGTTTTTTTTTTTTAATAAAAAACCTTTGTTAATAATTATGTATTTCTTATTTGAGTATATATATTGATATATATTGACAAATGAATTTTAAATTTTTTTTAATTTTTTCAAAATTACTTCAAAATGCACTTCAAATGCACTTCAATTGACTTCAAATTGATCTCAATTGAATGCAATCAATGACTCCAAGGATCTCGACTTCAATCATAGTGAATGAATGAAGTCAAAAAATAATTCAACCAAAAATCTTGCGAATTGATTTCGAAGTCATGACTTCAAAATAATTGCTGATTTCAAAGCTTGAAGTCATGAAATCAAAAACTGATTGAATAACTTAAATCATTTTTTTTACATTCTGATAGTGTACAAGCCATTTAAGCTATTGGCTACCTAAACATAAGCATCTTGAATGATTTCCATGTCAAAATGTTAACCGCTAAAACATGCAAGAACTTTTTGATCAATAGTGATATGTTTTGACTCTATTGCATATCATTCAAGTCTAAAACTTTTGTGATTCCCTTCATAATAAATATCTCTCAATACTAACCTATCAATCAGCGGTGTCTGATAGCCTCTATGTGTCCATTTAACTTTGTATTGGTAGAGAAATTTGAATAGAGCCTTCTTAAAAGCTGAGCCAGAATTGATTTTGTCGTTGATGCCCTTGGATATGCGATCAAGAATGAGCTATAAGCAATTATAAATTTGAAATAAGGTATGCTAAATTGTTATTATACAAAATTACTAACCGGCACTGTGGTCATGCATGTGGGTTTTAGCACAGTGGCATCGCCTTTGCAGCCACGCATAATTTTGCTGCTTGTATCGATCAGTGTCAGTGGTGTAGAGTAGCCAATTGGAACTCCAGTCATAAGACAAACACTTTCAGCCAACAATTCAAATACGTGAGCCAAGGGCAGGAAACTAAGAAATAAATATGAATAAATTAGTTTAAATATATTAAAGATATAAGATATAAATGATTACCCAATTAAAATATCATCGGGATATATGGGTACCACATCGCAAAAGCCCTTCATGGTGGAAATGCAATTTTTATGCGACAATAAAACACCTTTAGGTGTGCCAGTGGAACCGGATGTGTACATTATAATAGCAATGTCGTCACCCTTGGGAGGAATATTCTCTGCAAGAAAAGAAAAATAGTTTGATATGAAGACAATCAGAAAAGCGGTACGTTAAAGGTACATTTTTACATTTTGTGTCTAAATTTCTTTACAACTAATTTGCAAAGAATTTTTTTATTTCTTTTAAAACTCTTCGAGTTTTATTCGTTTTTATAATAAGCGGAATTTTGAGGATGATCTCCTATCACTCACCAAATTTGCTTTCAGCTCCCATGCGTATCACTTGTAAGAATGGAATAATCTTGACACCTTCCTTGAAACCACTTGTGTCGGTCTTATGCAACTGATCTTCTATATAGATAATTGTATCCACTTTTGGACACATATCGAGCAGAGTTTTAAACTTTGGCAGCAGATCGTGTGATGTTATAACAGTTGTGACTTCGGTCTCAGAGATACCTGTAGATAAAACATACAAAGGCATAAAGAAAATCAGTAATAAAAAATTTAGAAAAAAACAACTTACAATGCGCCACGCCCTCATCGCCCAGTGTAGCATAGACTGTGACAATTGGCATTGATTGTTTGAAGCAACCATGTGCAGCAATCATCCATTCCGCACGTGTCTCAGCAAAAATAACAACATTCTTGCGCGGCTCTTGACCACATGCACGCAAACCGCGTCCAAATGACACCACACTACGTTCGGTCTCAATAAAATTCTTCCATTTATACTCGCCCATGTTGTACTTTTTGAAGATACGTCCATTCGGTTGCACCTCATCCTCTTCGCTGAGTATCTGACGCGTGCCCAGACAACGTTTGGTGGAGTGTATCTTGGCAACATGATTGAACATTTTCTCGAGCGTGTCAATGTTGGCCTGCAACATTTTGACGTGCACCTCGCGCGGTGGCTCGATTGTTCGGTACGTGAGCGAGTTTTCATCGGAGGTGATAACTTTCGCCTGCAATTATGGGAAAAATTGTGTTAAGCTAAATTATATAATTAAATGTGTATTTTAAGAAAAACTTTAATTTGATTGTGCTTCAAGATTTTAATATATCAATTATAAGTTAAAAACATCAACAACCGAGTGCACATTATGACAAACAACTTATAAGGAGGTCTGTTTTTTACCCATCTACCAAGGAAAACATCAAATTTGCAATTTTTTTTTTAGAAAAGTGTTCATGGTCAGATTAGAAGATTGACTGGAATAAAGAATATAGAGCCACTTTCTACCAGAGTGTGTGTGTTTTATTTAATCTTTTAAAATTTGGTTTTAATGTGTTTTTTCAGATAGATTTAATAGATTTAAAAAACCTCGATATCATCCTGTGAATATTTGGATTTCTCAATCGCTTTATCATTGACCAGTACAGCCTGTATAAATTGAAATAGAAACGATTTGCCATTAGGAGAGGTTAATAATAAGGTTGATTTATAAGGTTGTCGCAGGGCTGATCGCACTCTCTTCTCAGTACCCATAATTGTCAATACCAGCCAATTTTGCGAATGACTACGAAAGAAAAACGGATGATAAAAGAGAGCACATGCAGATTTTCTATGAGCTGTCAACTTCGATTTGACAATTATGGGTACTCGCTCTCTCCCTTGCAACAACCTTATAAATCAACCTTGGTTAATATTAATTTATTTTTTTGTTTTTATACAAAGAAATATATTTAGCTGCTCTCATAAAGCTATCTGTTATAAAATTGATCAAGAACGATTAATTTTAACACGAGTTCGATTGTGAATTGATAAGAACACAAATCTACACCGAATCTATGTTTATACATTTAAGAATCAGTTCATAGTGTGATTATAATAATCGTTCTTGGAAAGTAAAATATTTTTAGTTATTATTGCAGCAATTATCAGGTTCTCAGTTTAAGATACAATGAATGTTGTTATAAGCAGATAAGATAAAATGTTTACACAAAGATATTTGACATTAATTACATTATTACTTCTTCAAAAACATATATATATTTAAGTAAGTGACGCCTTACTTATATTGGCAGCAGTAGACTGAAATAAAAAGCGATAGTTGCAAGAACTCTGATAAGAAACATAAAGCACTCGATTTAAGCTTCTGAAACATTTGCAAATACAACTTAAGGACTAGTACTACCTTGTAATTTATGAGAAGCACACAGAGCGATTACTTCGTCAAGAAAGGACGAGGAACGTGATATTATTTGAAAGTCCAATTGTGTAGATCAAGCATCGTTGATTAAAGGTAAACAATTAATTTCCTTAACATTTTCATACCTAAAACCAGGGAACGAAAATAGACGTTTAGCGTATATTAGGGTACTGTAACGTTGACTAAGAGAACAGTGCGTTATCGTTGTGTAGCGTAGGTGACTTCACTCATTATTCTGTAGCGTTATAGTTTGTGTACTATAACGCAAATACAAAGAATACACTGCGATTACATAAAAATGAGCATAATTATTATCATTCCGTTGCGTAGCTACACTAAAAGATAAGTATGTGTTGCGGTTTTTGAGAGGCAAGAAAAGCAGAGAATGAAAACAATTAAAGTGTGATTGTTAATATTATATTAATTATTAACAATTTCATTACAGTAATCCCCGATTAATTCGTTTTCATAAAATGCGCGAGTTTTGGTTGAATTATCCGGGGAATTAATTAACCGATGCCCGTTTAATTTAGCCTTTAGCCGATTTAGAGAAATTCCGCTTAATTCGACAACTTACCGAATTATAACAGAAGAATTAGGTCCCCATACGCATGGTTCGGTATTTTACGTATATACTCGTATACACGGAGTCCCGCGACTGAGTGCAACTATATATGGAAGTGAAAGGTGATGTCGAGTTGAGCAAAAAATCGTATCGCTTATGAGGGGAAGGGGGGGGGGGGGGGTCCATTTTCGGATTTTTAGGAGCTACAGGGCTAATTGACAATTCATGACTTTGATTCACATTTCGCTAGCTAAAAAACTAACATACAAAAACATATTTCGAGAGCTCATTACAAAGGCATTGAAAATCACCTCTCTAACGGTATATCAACAAACCCCACCGACATAACCATTATCAAGCTGTGCTGATTAGAGCTGCCACTGGAACTGCCAACAAATATGTAAATGTCACATGACTGTCAATTTTGATCAAGGATGCCACCAGTAAGTGTTATGTCCCATACTATTCTTCGTTAATTTTTTCTCGAATTAAATGGAATATTTTCATTGCAATTTAGCTTAACATTACATGACTTTTAAACGAATTATGCGGGGAAATGAATTAACCTGGGACGAATTATGAGGGAAATTCACACACATTTTATATGGAAAATTTTTTTTGGTTGAATGTTTAGAAGAATTAAGCAGGAAAACGAATTAACCGGGAACGAATTAAGCGGGGATTACTGTATATGTATTTTTAATTTCATTATTTTATTATAATGACAAACTCAATTCACTACAATTTTTGCACTCATTCAAGAAAGGTCCTAAAGGGCGCAAATATTTGACGAAAATAATTCACAGCTCTTCCGAGGTTCCGAGGCTACTCCCTCTCCCTAGAGGGGTAAAATGTATGACCAGTTCCCATATTAATTTATTAATTTTTCACCCAGAACAGTTTTTCTCAACATACCCCCTCACCGGTCACCCCTCTTCCTACACAAACAGAATATAGATATATGCCCTAAATAGTTTATGTCTATCGCAAATGGACTCCTAGAGGGGTCAAATATATAAGATGGTTCTATTATTTTTTGCACTTCAACATTTTTTCTCAACACACCTACCTCCCTCCTATATGTCACTCTTCCTTGGGTTCCCATAAAGAAAAAAAAACTGCTCCATACAAAATACACAAAAACTGTCGAAAATAGTTTAAATCTTTCGCAAATGAACTTCTAGAGGAGTCAAATATATGATCTGGTCCCATTATTTTATACCCAGTATCTGCCACACTAAAAGTAACGTACAGACCACGCAAACACTTCTACAGAATGATAATGTTTGTATTCATGTTATATGCCATCGTAGTTTATAGTGTATAGTGTATGTGTTTGCGATCATGTACACAAACATATACACTACGGAATGATGATTCATGCTTTCTACGGAACACTTTAATAACGTACCGTTTATTTTCGTTTCCTGCCTAAAACTTAAAATGCGTTTTTCTCAAAATGAATTTTTTTTTTGTTAGGCGGGTAATTTCAGCAATAGCTTGATTACATTTTCTGGTGAAGTACTAGTGATTGCAACAAAAAATTTTTATGAAATTGACACAATTTTATGTCAAAATTAGTCATTCTCAAAAGCTGTTCTACGTACTTCACTGGCTTCTCTTTCAAAATTTTTTTTGCGTTTTTGTGTTGTAAATTGAAAATTGGGCGCTCGTGGAGGTCATTAAAAAAGAGGTGTTTTGTTTCATCGGCCAGTGTGCTGTAATTTTGTTTCTCAATAATAGAAACAAGTATTTCCGTATACTTCAAGAGTTGTTTTAATATGTATAAAACACAGATTTCAAAAATATTATTCCTTTATTAAAATAAATACAGAACCATGTTACGAGCAAGCAAATGAAAGCAACACAGCAAAAGTACGTACTATAAAATTTAGAAGCTAACTATAGAAGTAAAAAGCTGTTATATTCGTGTTTAAAGTGGGTATTAATTCTTGGGTCTTGAATCTTGGGTCATAAAACTTCGATCATGGGTCTAGTGTATTAAATCTTATGTCTGTGATCCTCGCTCTTGGGGATAGGGTCTTGAATCTTGGATATTGGTATTGGGTATTGGGTTTTGGATACTGGACGGATAAGTAAGTTTAAGCAATTTGGGTCTTGACCTTGGGTTGGCCATGGGTTTTTGGTCTTGGTATTGGCCTCGGCTTTGGTGTTAGCCGTGATCTTCGTCGTCGTCTTAGATCTTGTATTTGGTTCATACTTTTGGTTCATACCTTGGTCTTGGTCTTGGTCTTGGTCGTGGTCTTGGTCTGGGTCTTGGTCTTGGTCTTGGTCTTGGTCTTGGTCTTGGTCTTGGTCTTGGTCTTGGTCTTGGTCTTGGTCTTGGTCTTGGTCTTGGTCTTGGTCTTGGTCTTGGTCTTGGTCTTGGTCTTGGTCTTGGTCTTGGTCTTGGTCTTGGTCTTGGTCTTGGTCTTGGTCTTGGTCTTGGTCTTGGTCTTGGTCTTGGTCTTGGTCTTGGTCTTGGTCTTGGTCTTGGTCTTGGTCTTGGTCTTGGTCTTGGTCTTGGTCTTGGTCTTGGTCTTGGTCTTGGTCTTGGTTTACTCTATGTCTGCTCTTAGTCTGCTCTTAGTCTGCTCTTAGTCTGCTCTTAATCTGCTCTTAGTCTGCTCTTAGTCTGCTCTTAATCTGCTCTTGGTCTTAATCTTGCTCTTTGTCTAAATCTCGCTCTTGGTCTAAATCTTGCGATTGGTCTTAATCTTGTTATTGGTCTTAATCTTGGTATTGGTCTTGATCTTGATCTTGGGCCCCAATTTAAGACAATAGTTCTTCAATAAGGGACGAAGCCATTCATCCCAGACCGAAAAATCAAAAGCAAGCTAGTCTATTTCTTTTGAATTTATTTTTCGTCTCAAAGATATTTTCCTGAGTTCAGTTTAGATGAGTTTAGCATTAAAAAATTGAGATGCTTTTTTATTAAATAACCATAAAGTTCAATCAAGACAATACATTTTGCAATTAGTTAATAAACACAACTTCCGTCATATGCCCACCACGGCTGGATCTGAGGAATGTTATCGCAGAGAGAAAGATTTCGACCACTTTTCAAGCATTTGTGGCCGAAATCCTCAATAATACGAATAATCTTGCCTTTCAATGTGTCGATTATTTTTAGTTTGTCAGTACAGACTAGCGACTTTACGTATATTAACTTTATTTCTGTTCTATTACTTAATTTACGAGTAACGAATATACAGGGTGTCCCGCAATTGAGTGCAACTATTTACGGAGGTGAAAGGTTATGTCGAGCTGAGAAAAAAATCGTATGGGAGGGGGGGTCTATTTTCACATTCTTAGGAGCTACAGGGTTAATTAATATTTCACGACCTTGATTCACGTTATTGTTTCCAGCACAAAAACTAAATTACGGAAAACTTTTTTTGATAACTCATTGCAAAGGCAATAAAATCATATTTTCAACGGTATATCAACAAACAGTACCGACATAACCATTACCAAGCTGTGCTTGTTTAAAGATGAAATCAATCGGTGTAAGCTACCAAATTGCAACTTTGAGTGCAAATTTCTCAGAATTTCGCGTAATAAATTAAATTTTTTCTTGTAATCACTTTTGTAATTTATTTCATTTTCTTTTCAATGACACCAAAAACATAAATTTGTCTTAAAAAATAAAAAAGTTGGCTGTACTAAAATAAGTATACCTATTAGAAAATAATGGTAAATAATGACATTACAATTGCTTATGCAGTAGATAATATCGTTATTTTCTAATAAGTATAATTTTGTTAGTACAGCCAACTTTTTTGTTTTTTAAGATACATTTATGGTATTGGTGTCATTGAAAAGAAAATTGAGTAAATTACACAGTTGATTATAAAAAAAAAATTTCATTTATTACGCGAAATTCTGAGAAATTTGCATTCAAAGTTAAAATTTGGTAGTTTCAACCGATTGATTTCATCTTTGAGCGAGCACGGCATGGTAACGGTTATGTCAATGCTGTTGATATACCGTTGAAAAAGTGATTTTATTGTCTTTACAATGTCTTTATAATAACGTGAATCAAAGTCGTGAAATATTAATTAACCCTGTAGTTCCTAAGAATGGAAAAATAGACACCCCCCCCCTCGCCCATACGATTTTTTTCAGCTCAACATAACCTTTCACCTCCGTAAATAGGTGCACTCAATTGCGGGACACTCTATACAACATTTTTATTCCACCTAAAACTGGCTTAAGCATCTCAAAGTTTTAATCAGGCTATTTTCAACTTTGTATTTTTATTTAATCCGGTAAAAAAAAATTGTGTGTGCTGAAGACATTTTTGTTATCTTATCTATCACTTTAAATTGAGTTGTAAATTTTGAAAACAGCAGACGAACTGAAACCTTTGAACTTTCAAACACTTCGAGCTTTGCTCACACACACGTCTATTCCATAAAAAGTTATTATTGCAGTTATGACTACAATTGAACAATACAATATAGATAAAAGAAGATAAAATAACACAATAGACTGTGTGTACGAAACAACACCTGACTTTTAGAGAATAGTTTCAACAAAAACTTCTAAATACTGCACCACGCGCAATAAGGTTGTCACTAACGGACAAGTACAGCAAAAAAAAAAAATAACAATTTAATTGTTCTAAATATGTAACTCACTGACTTACCTTAACACGTCGCGATTCTTGCCTTCGCTTCCATGGCCGCTGCAAGACCAGATACACTGGCAGCGTGATTATATCGCAGACAAAAGCAAAAGCTTTGATGGCACCGATTGCGCTTTGCACCCAAAAGCTTTCCATTCTGTAGACACAATAAAATGAAAAGGATAACGTTGAATCATTAGAATACAATTGAAATAAGACAGCAAAAAGAATATAAGAATAAAAATAGCAAAAAATAATCAACATTGAAATGAATGGATAGGAAAAAAAAAACACCTGCCTTGGCAGTGAAAACAACTCGTTAGCCTTAAAGTCGATCACAAACTAAGTAGAAAGCTTTTAAGTTTCTAACGCTAAACTTAATCAATTCATCATATATTATAGGTATAAGAATGTGTTCATTTTTTATAGATAACATGTTAGAAACATTGTTTTTGTTAAAACATTAAATTACAAAAAAAAACAATGTTTTAAAGTTTGATAAATATTAAAGATTTACTAAAGATAAGACTAAGTTTAAAATTAACACAAAACAGTCCACTCAAATGTCTGGAAATAAAATAGTCTAAAAGTTTAAGAATATGATAAGAAAGCTTTTGAAGTGCAATGTGAGGCTACACACTCTGTCTGACTTTCAACCATTACAAAAAAGCTTATCAACAGGTTGATAATAAAAAAGCTCCAGACGATCGTTGGGAAAATCTTAAACAATTATTGATTAGAATCGGTTGAGCACAGTGTAGAGTACAGATATAGAAATAGTTAGAGAGAAAGTGAGCGAGAGAGAAAGATTAGTAAATAAGATTTCGTTCAGTTAAACGTGAGACCATGATACTTGAACCAAATTTAAGGGATCGAAGTCCATGAGATATTATTTAGTGATATAAAGCAAAAATGCGGGTTATGCAGAGTGCACAGCTTTACACTGAAACAAGAAGTTGTTAAAAGCTCTCACAACATTTGGTGCAAGGAAATATTGTCTTGTTTTGTATTTTCAATATAAAGGTTTTTTTTTTAATTTTGGGTTTCGTTTTCGCTTTTTAACACAGAAAAGATCAAAAAAAAAGTAGAAGTGACGTATTAATGTTTTTTTTTTAACCGACTTCAAAATGGAGGAGGTCCTCAAGTTCGTTGGTTTCTCTGTTTTACTGTAGTTACTGTACGATAGCAATAGTGATTCACAAAAAAAAATTTCCTGAAAATAAAAATTGTACACACCAACTTTCCTTAAATATTGCAAAATATTTAATTCATAAATAAAACAGCGACCAACACCATCATCGCATGAACGTTCAAAGCATACTGACTTCAAATTTAAAACACAGCAGAAAAAACAAACTTTTACGCAGTGTACGAACACAGCAAGCCGATTGCGACTTCGTGCACAAAAGCAAAAAACACACGACGCACAGTGTAACGAGTGGGACAAAATTAGGTATGCGAAAAAAATTTAGCAAATTTGTAAAAGTAAGTACGCAAATTTATAGTTTAGAGTCTTAATTATATGAATCTAAAAGAACTTTGCGATATCCTTATATTTGTGGATTTTATGCTCTTTATATGTTGCCATGAAAATTTAATGAAATTTAAGTTTTTATAGTTTTGTACTGAATAATTACCAAAATCGCAAGAAAATTTAGTATCGTTCACATACGAAACTTTGACAAAGATATATTTGACAAGTTCTTGCTAAAATCAATATAGTTAAAAGTATAAACAAAAAATTTTCTGAGGTCGGGCTCGTACCCGTAACGTACCCGTAACCCGCTCGTACCCGATTCGTAATGGAATCGTGAAAAGAAGTAAACAAAGAGCGCACAAGTCTTTGCAGAATTAATGTAGTCAATTTTTTGAGCCTTTGCTTTGTGCTAAGAAGTAGAAAAACATTGCTTTTTAAATTGGAAAGCACACAACTGCAATTCCGCTTTGGTTTTAGCAGAAGGTATGCTTATAAGATTTTCAAAGTTAATGGACTTCATGAGCCACAGAAGATTACTGATCAGTTGGTGTAGCGACCAACGAAACAGCTGTCTAGTCTGCTGGTGGTTGTTCTGTAAAGAACATTGTTGTTGTGGCAACCTGTTGCTTCATGAAAGAACTTGGCATAAAGCTCGGAAGTGGAATTCTTAAAAATTAATTTTTTTAAGAATTGCTAAAAACTAAAAAAAAATTCATATTCCCCAAAAAAAGTCCTAGAAATATAAAAAAAAAAACCTAAATTCCTGTATTCAATTAAAGAAAAAGGACATTTTTGTTTTTCTTTATTTTTAAATATGTTTTATAACAACTATTTCTAAACACATTCCCGAAGATTTTTCTGGTACAACTCAAAATTAAGAATTTTTTGACGTTTTTCCTAGACCATGTTTTTGCGAAAATTCGTATTTTTATATGGAAAAATAACAAATTTTTCATAAAGTTTCAAACGCAATTAAATCAAAGAGACTATTGTTTTTTTTTCTTTAATTTTGAGTATGTTTTAAACAACTTTTTCTAAATACATTGCCAAAGTTTTTGATAGGGCAACTCAAATTTAAGGATTTTATGACCTATTTCCTGGAACATGTTTTGACGAAAATTAAATAATTATAGTGAAGGTTGTGTATTACAATGTGTAAGTATAAATATTATGCTTTTGTAAAATCTTTTGAATGTTTGCTTCATATTGGTTATAAAATGCCTTTAAAATGTGGAAAAAAAAAATCGATATGGCCATTTCAGCCCTTGAAGGGACGTAGACCGAGCTTCTGTGTGTTGTGATCGAGAACTGGACCTACATGTTTTATGCTGACTCGGAACGGCTTATGTTCTCAACAAACTTTTCATGACAGTTTTTAGTCTCTGAGGTTTGTCATTGTCTGCAGAGTTAAATTAATTCAATTGAAAAAACATTCTGTGTCATGTGTGATTCGAACCAGGGTTCTCTGGCGTATGGGCCGCCACACACTCTACCCACTGCCGCCACAAAATGTGGAGGGAAACCGAAAAATGCGCCAGAAAACGAAAAACATCTCAATATATTGGAAGAGAATAAGAAAAGAATTCAAAGAGAATTCAAAGAAACGATGGGCCTAATTGTCGATAGAGTCAAAACTGTATTTGATACCTCAAACGATTGCAACACAGCCAGAAGGTTCTTCTGTGATTACCAGTTATGCGCAAATATTTCAAAAGTTGATAGTGAATTAATAAAAAATTTCAGTTTGATTTTACGGACATTATCTAGTAGTAAATTGATTAAGAAACAAACTTTCAAAGCCTTAAAAAGCCAAAAAAGTACGATCTAACGAACTTTTGAGTTATATTTTAAAGATTATGACTGGTATAAGATGCCGCCAACAGTACAAAAAATTCAGATTCACGAAACTGAAATATTAGATAACTTTAATTTACCTATAGGAATTCTTTCAGAAGAAGCTTTAGAAGCTAGTCATAAGGAGTTTAGAAAATCGAGGTTAAATCATACTCGTTAAAACTCTAGAGCAGTGATGTCCAACCAGTGGTTCGAGGGCGCCTGGTAGCTTGCGACCGTATTTTTAGGCGCCCACAAGCAAAATGATGCACAGAATAATACATACAATCGGCGATTCTTACAAGTATGCTTTTAACATGTTCAAATCGACCTAGCTTAACATGTTAAATAAAAAAAAGAGCTTTTCATTCAACACGGCCGTTCACACTGCCTGAACTAGTTTCAAATTGACACCGACAGCAGCTTTGTAGCTGCAGAGCTATTTATTTGCAGACGTTTTCATTCTTTTGTGCCACTCATGCTGTTAATAAATTCTTCAGATACTTGCACAATTGTGTACTGATATGGAAGAGACCAGAACATCTTGCTTTTCTATTTTTCATTGTTTATGACTTTTTATTTTGCTTTAAAATCTAATTAGTCTACATTAACAGAGTCAAATTTTAAAGCTTTCTTTAGATTCAACAAGCAAACAAAAAAGCTTTTCTGACGTTAGTAATGTCAAATTTCAGATTCAGAGAAAAAAAAATATTTTTAAATATGTTAAATATTAAATATAAAAATAAATATATAAATATATAAACATTAAATATTTTCTTTTTTTATTGGTGACCGCGAAGCATGGTCATGGTTTCAAAGTAGCCCTCAGTTCAAATTCGGTTGGACACCACTGCTCTAGAGAACTATGCAATAGAGATCTTTTCGTTGGGTTATTGCTTTCGGCAGATCCTTCTATATCTTCTCATAGAAAAATATTGAAAAATGAAATAAAACATGATAATGAAATCGATGAATTTATTTTAAATGAAGATCACGATACGAATGATGACACAAGTGATTTCTTTCCTGATATCGATTTCTCTGACTATGTGTCGAGTGACTCTACATGGATTGCACTGATGACAGGCAATTATTTTTTTTTTGTAATTTTTTTGCTCTTAAGATTTATGTAAAATTTGAACAAACCTATATATTAAAAATCAAAATTATTTTTTTAATTAATAAACTGCATTGCATATTGTATGGGAGGTAGGAGAAGGCATGGCAAATCATCATGAAATGTTTACATGATTTTAAATTGGATCAAGTCAATAATAAACAAGTTAATTTCCTTCTTATACTTTCTACAACTGGAGATATTGCTCTTTTAATCTTCATTTTGTATGGGAGGTGGGCAAAGGGCGTGGCCGATCCTGATAAGAATTTGTGTGGCGTTATATATTTATGAAATAATGACACATGTTAAATTTTAAGTACCTACGATGGTTCATTCTATTTTTGTCCCTCATCCCATTGAACTCGTTATACTGTGTGACGTCTATAAAACAATAAAAAGATCGCCGCTTGACTCTTAAATAATTCTTAAATTCTATAATATAATTCGGAAAAACTTTCGAAATAAGCATTATAGTAAACTTGTGTGTTAGTTGAATTAAATGATGTGAACATCTTTAAAAAAAAAAAAGCTTTTCCAAAAATAATTTTGTAAAATGATTCAGTAAATATATTCCAGTAAAAAAGTCTTTTACGCTCATGATCAAACTTTAAAGTCTCGGTGGTATTTTCTTTGAAATAGAAGAGGCATTTTATCATAATAATCAAGGCAGTCGATTGCATTTTCTTCGACAAAAGAGGTAATTAATCATGATAATCTCATAATTAATAATTTTTGCTTATCGTAGTTTTCGAAACTGATTGAATACGTTTTAAAAATGTATGCAGACTACCTTGGACCCATTAAATACTCAATTTTTTTATGACACATTCTAATGTGTCATAATCAAATAAAGTGCTAATTGTTAAATTAAAATAGTTATTCAACAATATAACTAGTTTAAAACAAAAGCAAAATCATTAAAATTTCAACACAGTATTGATAAAAGCAATAATTTTTTTTTTAGTGAATTCAAAACTGTTGAAATCCTTAAGCACATTCTTTATAAAAATCTTAGTTTATTGTAATTTATTTTAAAATTAAAATTAGATTTATTGTAAAATTGTATAAATTGTAAAAATTAGTAATTGAAAACATTGTGAATGTTGGTAATGTAATAACTATTTATTGTAAAGGTTACACATTAACTTGATCAACATCAGCCGATTTTTGTCCACATTCGATGATAAGATTTAAGTTGCGTTTATTTTTTTAAGTAGGTACATAAGTACTCTTTTTGTACATTTGTGCACTTGTATTGCAGGCAAGTATTTTAAATATGGTTGATACAGATAAAAAAAAAATATATATATATATATCTGTAGATGTGTATAGAGCAAAATGCATGCCATGCTGAAAATAAGCACTTAAATGTAATAAAGAGGAAAATTACTGATTCACTGATATTTGGACTTTGGTGCTGGAGATTAGAGCAACAAAAAATTACAGTAGACTGTAGAAAAGAGGGTAACATAACAACAAAAGGTATATATCGAAAATTCGATTTCTTCACTTTTTTTGCGAAATGTGCTTTAGTTGATACTAATGCAACAATTAAGGGGTTACATGACATTGGCAGTTTTTTGAAATTGACTTTTTTTTAATAATTTTGTATTATAGTAAATATTCTTAAGATTCTAAAAAAAAATTCCTACGGGTTCAAAAGTTACAGTTAAAATTGCATTTTTAATTTTTGCGCTACCTACATACGGCAGCTGGTATATACTTGTTTTACTTGCTACCTGACTTTTGGTGGTTGTTATTTCGTACCTACTTGAAGGGTGAAGCCCGAATTGCTAAACGATTGCAAAAAACTATAAGAAACAGCATAACACAAGATAACGAAGGCTTACAGTACCAAGCAGGCATGGCAGATTGAAGGTAACCTTTTTTCTTTGTTCACAAGCTTTGAACGCGTTTATCTCGAAACCATGTTTTTCGTACTGGTTGCGGCATTAGCGGGTTCATTTTTTAACGAAATTTTTTTTTTGTATTTTTTAAACTTGATACGCTATCGTATGACACGAGCTTTTTTTTAATTTTTTTTTTTTTTGATTTTTTATGAATTTTCAATATTTTATGAAAGTCAATATTTTTTTCGAAAAAAACACACTTTCAAATTTGGAACATCACCAAAAATTGAAAAAAAAATTTAAATAAAAAGCTGGTGTCATACGATAACCAATTTTGTTAAGATTTAAAAAAAGTCATTTTTTTCCAGATCGGATAATTTTTGCAACTCCCAGCGCTGCAACCACGAGGCCCCGTTTATTTTCTCTGCCGCCAGTTTGGAGCTCTATAAAACCATGTTGGAGTGAAAAATATATTTTTTGAATTTGTTTTCTTCTAATTTGTTCAATTCTCTACAATAATAAAAAAAAAATTTTAAAAAAATGTTTGTTTTTGACTGAGTTATGAATTTTTACAACAAGGTCTGTTTTCTCTGCCGCGAATGTCATGTCCCGCCTTAAAAATCAATGCCTAATATTTATTCATTATTATTATTTATTTTTATAGTGATTTATTTATTTTTTATTAAATAAATATTTTTGAAATAATTATCCAAACTACAAAAAATAAAGACAAACTTATTATTATACTTTCTTATTTTGCTTAGAAAGTTTCTTGATTTTTGCATATTTCTTTTCTGTGTTTGAAGTAAATAACATCCCAACAAACAAAATGATTCACTAATGTTATCGTTTACGAATCGCATTCTCGTACATTTTATTCATTAGCAATTATTAGTAGCGATTCATTTATAATATCGCGAGCGGGAGAAATTCCTTCTTCGTTATTGAATCTTCAAAACCGAAAAAAGCCATTCGTTAACGAGTCGCCAAAACTATGAAAAAGCAATTGTTAACGAGAACTTATTCATATAAAAATCTTGATCAAATTATTTGAAAAGAAGTTGAAATTATTTATATAAAGAATAAGCACGAACGAAATAACATAACAGAAGAAAAAATACAAAATCACAAAATTTTTTTCATATAAAAATTTATGAACATTTATGTCTTTTTCACTTAAAATTAAGAAAAAAAAACATAAAATTTAAAAAACAAATATTCGCTTAAATGACGTATTAACAAAAGCAAGTTAATAAAAAATACTTTTCTTATAAAAATTTGTATATTGAAAAGTCGGAAAAAATTGTTTTTTGTTTCAAAACATCTTAAATGGAGTTTAGGAAAGTCATGATTTCAATCGGTGCTTTCTTAAGGGGGTCTTCTCATTGAGCAACTTTTTTTTCAACTTTTTTTTTGCATTTATTTATAGCTTGGGTAGTTGTGAATATGCCCCTAAAAGGATTTTTAGAAATTCGAAATACTTTAGAAGATACAGCCTTTTTTGTGAAGCAAGGTCAGATGGACAAGAAGGTGATGGAGGTAATAAAACCAGCTTACAAAGCGCTGTCGGCAGATAATTTGCTTGAAAGATGCCTTGGATCTGAAACTCAGAATTCCAATGAGTCCTACAATTCTGTTCTTTAGTCACTTTCGCCCAAACACATCAACTCAGGCGCACGCACCATCGAAGTGGCCAATTTCATTGCAACGTGCCTCTTCAACGACGGTTTTATACCCATACTTAAAATTATGGGTTTGATGGGTATTGCGATTGGCAAAAACGCATACGAATACGCACTATCTCGCAATGAAGACAGATTGAACCGATCAGAGACTCGAGCTGCGGCATCATCAAAAGCTGGTAGAACGGCTCGCAGAGCAGAGAGGGCAGCAGAAAGCAGTTTCTACGAAAAAGAGGAAGGTGGCCTGTATGGAGCTGGCATCTCCGACTAATATTTGTAAGTAAAAATTGTTAGCTCTTTAAAACTGCATTTAAACATTTTTGATTTTTTTTTTTCCCAAAAAAATTACTTCAAACTTTAAACGCGTTTATCTCGAACCCACGTTTTTCGAACTGGCGGCCATGATATCTCCAGTTCAACTGAACCGATTTTCATGAAACAAAATGGAATCGACGCAGAATTGTCACCATTCTCGGGTGAACCTCGACCATAATTTTAAAAAATTTTTTACTATTTTTTTTTTACACTAAACTACAAAAAAAAAACCCGAAATTGAAATTTTTTTTTTGAATGGCCGCCATTTTGTCAATAAAAATCACAAAATTAGCTTGAGGTTCACCCGAGAATTACATCTATACTGATTATAACCCCGTTTTTTTTTTCATTTCAGACGCTCCGGAGACCCGGAATCGTGGCCGCCGTGACGACACCTTTTTTTTCACCACCAACTTTGAAGTCTCATTACTTTTTGAACAGCTCACGTATCGAGGCAAAAAAAATTTTTTTATTTACTTTGAACTTTTTGTAATACAATAAATAAAAAAAGTTTTCAATTATTCTTTGCGTTTTCAAATAAGAATTTTTTTAAAAAGGGTCCAAAAAACGGGTTTTGAATGAGAAGACCGCCTTAAAGCATCAAGCCAACCTCTGATGAATTCGGTATGAAACTATTCGAAAACTTTAAAAATAACGATTCACAAGCGATTCGTTAACGAATCACCCCTCGCTACAATGTTTATTGGGATGTGTATTCGAAGTAAATGTAAAAGTAAGTACAGAATAATTTGCATTTCCAGAATATAATTTAAAAATTTTACAATGTGCTAAAAGAATCAAGCTTTACATGTGTTACGCCTATTTTCCACATACCTAGAATTTCTAAGCTTGGTATTCGAACACGTCACATTTTTACAAACTAACCGAAATTAAAGTTTGTTAAAATCTGATAAAAAACAAATTTTTAAATTTTAAAGAGATAATATATTTCAAGATTTATATTGAAATGTTGACGTTGATTTTTTACAAACACCATTTCTAGGACTCTTCAGCAATTCAAAACTTTTATTGATAAAACAGGGCAACACTGATTATGCGGCATGGGGTTTTGTTAGTCAATATTTTGGTACATATGTTGATGAAGATCTAAGCCTATAATTAACATTTTTTTAATTTACTCTGGTTCTCGAGATAAACCGATATTTTTATTATACATATTTTAGCATAATTCAAGAAAAATTTGTTAGCTTGGGTTAAAAAAAAAACTCCACAAATCCGTTTGTCACATATCTGTGTTTATAACTAAATATCCAAAAAGTGCTAAATATCCAAAAAGTGCTAAATATCCAAAATTTTGACAAAAAAAATTTTTATTTGCATAAAAAAATGTTTGCTACGGAAGAACTTTCGGAATATTTCCTAAACTATTGAGCTAATTTAAAAACAGTGTAACTAGATGTAACTTGAAGGTAATTTAGCTGCAGATTTTTGCGTTTTTTATTTAGCAAAACCGGACAAATTTATCTAGAGTTATGTATGGTAAATCATCTTTTTTAAAATAATGGTTTGTCGCGAGATCCAGAGTCACTTCAAACACTGTGAACTACTAAAAAAACAATGTGAACAAAATTACCTCCAAAAACGTTACCCCGCAGATAATCACTTCATTTTGCCACCCTGTGTAATTTTATTTTTAATTTTTTAACGCCCATAAAGAAGCTTGGCAGATATATAAAGAAAAAGTATATATATACCTTCTGGTTTGTCTGTCTTGCTTGTCTGTTGTTCTTGTCAGTCTTGCTTGTCTATCTTGCTTGTCAGTCTTGTTCGTCTGTCTTGCTTGTCTGCCCTGCTTGCCTTGCTTGCCTGCCTTGCTTGTCTGCCTTGCTTGTAGGTCTTGCTTGTCTGTCTTGCTTTTCTGTCTTACTTGTCTGTCTTGCTTAACTGTCTTGCTTGTCTGTCTTACTTGCCTGCCTTGCTTGTCTGTCTTGCTTGTCTGTCTTGCTTGTCCGTCTTGCTTGTCTGTCTTACTTTTCTGTCTTGCTTAACTGTCTTGCTTGTCTGTCTTACTTGCCTGCCTTGCTTGTCTGTCTTGCTTGTCTGTCTTGCTTGTAGGTCTTGCTTGTCTGTCTTGCTTGTCTGTCTTACTTGTCTGTCTTGCTTAACTGTCTTGCTTGTCTGTCTTACTTGCCTGCCTTGCTTGTCTGTCTTGCTTGTCTGTCTTGCTTGTCCGTCTTGCTTGTCTGTCTTACTTTTCTGTCTTGCTTAACTGTCTTACTTGTCTGTCTTACTTGCCTGCCTTGCTTGTCTGTCTTGCTTGTCTGTCTTGTAAGTGTGTCTTGCTTGCCTTTCTGTCTTGCTTGCCTGTCTGTCTTGCTTGTCTGTCTGCCATACTTGTCCGTCTTACTTGTCTGCCTTGCTTGTCTGTTTTGTTTGTCTGCCTTGCTTGTCTGCCTTGCTTGTCTGTTTTGTTTGTCTGCCTTGCTTGTCTGTCTTGCTTATCTGTCTTGCTTGTTTGCTTGCCTGCCTTGCTTGTCTGTCTTGTTTTGTCGTCACGATATATAACCTTCTACATAAAAAATAAAGATCAAGCTCCAAGAAGACCACGCCTACCGCCCATATAACTTAAAAAATATAAACTTTATAAATTTTGCAAAATCTTAAGAAAGTCACGCCTACTTCTCATGCAAAATTACTTCAACCGAACTATAAAATCTCTTCAAATTCCATAAAAACAAATTTTACTAACTTGAAATGTAGCATACAACGCCTGATTTCTAATATGAACTCTGACTATGAAATCTGACAAAATTGAATGAAAACCGCACCTACCACCTCCCATACAAAGTGGCATCCTCAAAACGTTGAAATCTCCTAAAATCCCACAAAAGTAGGATTTCAGAAGACTTGAAACTTAGAGTAAGCTCTGATTTCTAATATGAACTCTGACTATAAATTTTGGCAAAATCGAAGGAAAATCACACCTACCTCCCATACAAAGAGACGTTATTAAAATGGTAAAATCGCCTAAGATTGCATAAAAGTGAATTTAATGACTTCAAATTTAGCATATAAGGTCTGATTTTAAATATGAACTCCGATTATAAAATTTTACAAAATTGAATGAAAACCACACCTAACTCACATATAAAGTGGCTATATGAAAACGGTAAAATCCCTTAAATTCTACAAAAAATAATTTAATTACTTCAAATTTTGCATATATGCTTTGATTTTTCATATGCATACCGAATTTTTACTTGTCAAAATCAAGTGAAAACTCTCTATTCGTCCCGTACAAAATAGAAAAACCTTTATAAATACCATACAAATTAAGGGGGGTCATGACATTGGCAGTTTTTTAAATCGATCTTTTTTTTAATAATTTTGTATTTTTTGTATATTCTTAAGATTCTAAGAAAATAAATTTCATGGAAAAATTCCTACGGGTTCAAAAGTTACAGCCGGATTAGTGAGAGCGCATTTTTAATTTTTGCGATAACTACGTACGGCAGCTGGTATATACTTGTTTTACGTGCCACCTGACTTTTGGTGGTTGTTATTTCGTACCTACTTGAAGGGTGGGTTGTTTTTTTGTGTTTTTGAATTTCTTTATATATCTTTATATTTATAACTCATATAGTGGCATTTTTATTTTATATGCTCAGTTATTTGGCATCTTTTGCAGCGTGAAGTCGTGGTTTTTTTGTGAAAAATATTGATAAATTGAAAAATGAAGCGTCGTTCTTTAGATCGAAAAGGCAAAAGAGGTTTTTTACACAAAATCATTACACCAAGAAACCCTATTTCAACAGAAGAAATGGAATCTGAGGTGGAGTTCACTAGTACATCTGCTAAAAAAACTTCATGGAGCATCAGTGGATGTTGGTTGTGATGAAACATTTCCGTACTGCATATTACAATATGCTGAAATATTTTTGGACATTGCTGATTGCCTTGTTTGTCGAAAATATGGTGGAAATGTAAAATTTGAAAAGAAATCTGGTTATATTTTGTATTAAGTGCAATGACGATATCAAAACTATTAAATCATCACCATTGATAAACGGTAGAGCGTATGAAATCAATAGGAGACTTGCTGCCACTATGCGCGTTCTTTTGAAAGGACTGTTGGCCACGCACCTGTTTTGTGGACTTATGGATTTACCAACATGCATCACTCAACGACCATATGATGCTATTATGGAAAATGTTGAAAAAGCCGCAACCACAGTTGCTCAATCATCAATGAAGTGTGCTGCTGAGAAAGAACTATCAGAAACTAAAAAACAAGATGGCTTATATGATGAAATAGTGCAAAAGGCAATCAAACCAGTTTACACGGCGTTGAGTAACGATGAATTGCTAAACAAGTGCTTGGGTGGATTCACGCAAAACTCCAATGAAAGTTTGAATGCAAAAATTTGGCTCATGGCACCAATGATAGTGTTTCAAGTGTTCAAGTGTTTCAACTACTTGGTATCACCGTAGGAGCTACAGCATTGAATTTTTCCAAAGGAAATGATGCAAATCGTTTGAAATGCGCCAGAGTGAAGGCATATGAAGCTTCAAAAGAAGCCCGAATTGCTAAACCATTGCAAAAAAACTATAAGAAAGAAACAGCACAACACAAGATAAGGAAGGCATACAGTACGAAGCAGGCATGGCAGATTGAAGGTAACCTTTTTTTTCTTTGTTCACAAACTTTGAACGCGTTTATCTCGAAACCATGACGAAAAACTGGTTGCGGCACTAGCGGATTCATTTTTGACGAAATTTTTTTTTTTTTTATTTTTTACCTTGATTCGCTATCGTATGACACGAGCTTTTTTTTATTTTTTTTTTCGATTTTTTATGAATTTTTAAAGTCAATATTTTTTTCGAAAAAACACACTTTCAAATTTGGAACTTCACCAAAAACTAAAAAAAAATTTAAAAAAAAAGCTCGTGTCATACGATAACCAATTTTGTTAAGATTTAAAAAAGTAATTTTTTTCTTCCAGATCGGACAATTTTTGCAACTCCCAGCGCTGCAACCACGAGGCCCCGTTTTTTTTTCTCTGCCGCCAGTTTGGAGCTCTATAAGACCATGTTGGAGTGAAAAATATATTTTTTTGAATTTGGTTTCTTCTAATTTGTTCAATTCTCTACAATAATAAAAAAAAATTTTGGAAAAATGTTTGTTTTTGACTGAGTTATGAATTTTTAAAACGCGGATGTCATGTCCCTCCTTAATGTATTGACTTGGTTCTTTTTATATCAGCTGTGATTAGATTATAAGCATTTTATGACAACTAAAGACTTCGAATGTACGATATTTTTATGCGAGGGGGATATTTTTAGCTTCGACCCAGTCAAAGATCGTTCCTTACTAGTTTTTTCTATTTAATATTTTTATTTATTAAAAATATTTAATTAAAGAATCCAATTCAATATTCTACTTATATACACAAGTAATTCGTTGTCAACTATATTTGTTTGTTTATCCGTTTTTCACGCTTTAACGGCTAAACAGATTGACGTTAAATTTGAAATTTTGTTATACACATGTGGGCAGAAAAATAGGTGCGAAAATAAAATGCAGAACAAATGTAGGAAACTTTAAAAAAATCAATTAGCAAAAATTAAAATAAATTATTTTCGAATCTCCTCGAACTTTTTCTTACCTTGCATTTATTCTTACATTGCATTTAGCTATTATCTATTAGCTACATAGTATAGCTATGTAGTTTTGTAAATTTTTATAGGAGTATTTAATATTAAAACATAAAATAAAAAATTTTTGAGACGTAATTTCTCCGTAATAATAAAATTCCTGAGGCATTAAGAAAAAAAAAGTACTCTAAGCAACTTATTTTTTCAGAGATTGGCATGAAACTTTTTCTTTTTTGAAAGTCTACAAAATCGTATGCACCTACTTTCCCCCTCAAATTATAAGCATTTATTAAAATTTTGACTTCCGCTAGTTTCCATTTTTTTATAAATCAAAAATTTTTAAAAAACTCGGTGTCAGTCCCTAGCCCCTAGGTTTTTTTTAGATTTTTTAAATCCAAGATATCATGCCTGCCAAGACCTTTTTTTCTTGTTGCCTTAGAGATTTTATTATAATGATGAAATGATGTCAAAAAAAATATTTTTTTTTAAATAAGCAAACATTTTTAATTCGATGGCCCATTATCATAATCAAATAAGTCAGCTCTAAATTTAGTGCAAGCTATTTGACAGCAAATTATATTAAAAAACTGTCAAAAATGCTTATACTAAATTTAAAGCCGCCTTTATTTTGTTTTTGATTATGGGCCAATATCCTTAAACATTATTTCGTAGTCCTCTCTCTCTTAAAACACGCAAATTTTTCACAAAAATTAAAATAAGTCCCCTTAATAGAGTAGAAAACTATGATTTCTCTAAAACGTGAAGCAAATAAAAATTTCTTTCAATAAAATCGAAAATTTTGACCCAAACACAATAATTTCAACATAAGAACAAAAAAAAAAGGATGCTTATGAAACAAAAAAATTTTATGGTAATAGAAAAAGTACTACATGTAAGCAACATTTTAAATAGCAATAAAATGGCAAAAACAATAAAAAGTAAAAAAACCAAGCTGTACTTACTTTGCATCATCTTCGATAAACATTTTTAGTTTGAAAGCAAGAAACAACACAAACGATTTGATGGATTGATTGCTGGACTAAGTTGAGAACTTTTAGTTGTGAGAAAAGAGATAGATAGAGAAAAGACAAGTAGTATCTTTGTGGACTGCTTGACCGAGTTAATGACGTGTAACGCCTTGGTTGGTTGTTGGATGGTTGTTTATACTAGAGTCTGGTGATGATAATGATGATGTTCACGTATTTTTTCAAACAGCTAGCTCTGAAGCTTCACTGTTGAATATCCTTTCTTCCTTCCCTCCTTCCTTCCTTAAATACTCACTGTAAAAATAAGAGCAAAAGAAAGAGGAAATAATAAAAGGTCGAGGTCATGAATGCGAATGTATGTAGTATGTAGTTGAATAACATGATGAAAATCGACAGGCTAAGAAGAAAAGATTTTTTTTTCAGTAACGTGTTAAACGTGTTAAATTGAAATGTTTTTAACGAAAGCCATTTTGAATGAGCGGCTAAGCTTTTGATAAATGAGAGTAAAGTTACACACTTTTCAAGTTATAGGTAAAAAACAATCGAATATAAAATAAACAGAATAAAATAAACAAAACAAAACAAACACAAGAAATAAGGCAACAAAATTATGAAAATAAAAAAACAATACTTTTGTAATTATATAAAGCTCGTTTATGTTTATAAAGATAAAAAAAAAATAACGTAAGCTTATGTGATTTGGTAAGTAAGCTTACAATTGCAAGTCTATTAAAACGCTTTAATTTAACATAAATTCGAACATAAATTTATATAATTTATATAATATAATTTTATAATTATAAAAGCAATTTACAAATTTTAAAATTGCAGTGTAAACGGAGAATTATGACATGGCTTTATAATTAATATTTAACACTTGAGATCGAAGTCTTGGGACCTAATGTATGAGATTTGAGGCCTAAGGACTAGAGGCTTCGGAGATTTGAGACTTAAAGACTCCGGACTTGAGACTTGAGATTCAAGATATAAGAATATAGCAAAAAGAATGCACAATACACAGCAAATAATGAAAAATAATAAATGAAGAATGGAAAATAAGGAATGGAAAATAAAGAATAGAAAGTGAAGAATAAAGTATGAATAATTATAACTGAAGTGTAAAAAATTATCAAAGATAAATAACAAATGATAAATGATAAATGATAAATGATAAATGATAAATGATAAATGATAAACGATAAATGATAAACGATAAATGATAAATGATAAATGATAAATGATAAATGATAAATGATAAATGATAAATGATAAATGATAAATGATAAATGATAAATGATAAATGATAAATGATAAATGATAAATGATAAATGATAAATGATAAATGATAAATGATAAATGATAAATGATAAATGATAAATGATAAATGATAAATGATAAATGATAAATGATAAATGATAAATGATAAATGATAAATGATAAATGATAAATGATAAATGATAAATGATAAATGATAAATGATAAATGATAAATGATAAATGATAAATGATAAATGATAAATGATAAATGATAAATGATAAATGATAAATGATAAATGATAAATGATAAATGATAAATGATAAATGATAAATGATAAATGATAAATGATAAATGATAAATGATAAATGATAAATGATAAATGATAAATGATAAATGATAAATGATAAATGATAAATGATAAATGATAAATGATAAATGATAAATGATAAATGATAAATGATAAATGATAAATGATAAATGATAAATGATAAATGATAAATGATAAATGATAAATGATAAATGATAAATGATAAATGATAAATGATAAATGATAAATGATAAATGATAAATGATAAATGATAAATGATAAATGATAAATGATAAATGATAAATGATAAATGATAAATGATAAATGATAAATGATAAATGATAAATGATAAATGATAAATGATAAATGATAAATGATAAATGATAAATGATAAATGATAAATGATAAATGATAAATGATAAATGATAAATGATAAATGATAAATGATAAATGATAAATGATAAATGATAAATGATAAATGATAAATGATAAATGATAAATGATAAATGATAAATGATAAATGATAAATGATAAATGATAAATGATAAATGATAAATGATAAATGATAAATGATAAATGATAAATGATAAATGATAAATGATAAATGATAAATGATAAATGATAAATGATAAATGATAAATGATAAATGATAAATGATAAATGATAAATGATAAATGATAAATGATAAATGATAAATGATAAATGATAAATGATAAATGATAAATGATAAATGATAAATGATAAATGATAAATGATAAATGATAAATGATAAATGATAAATGATAAATGATAAATGATAAATGATAAATGATAAATGATAAATGATAAATGATAAATGATAAATGATAAATGATAAATGATAAATGATAAATGATAAATGATAAATGATAAATGATAAATGATAAATGATAAATGATAAATGATAAATGATAAATGATAAATGATAAATGATAAATGATAAATGATAAATGATAAATGATAAATGATAAATGATAAATGATAAATGATAAATGATAAATGATAAATGATAAATGATAAATGATAAATGATAAATGATAAATGATAAATGATAAATGATAAATGATAAATGATAAATGATAAATGATAAATGATAAATGATAAATGATAAATGATAAATGATAAATGATAAATGATAAATGATAAATGATAAATGATAAATGATAAATGATAAATGATAAATGATAAATGATAAATGATAAATGATAAATGATAAATGATAAATGATAAATGATAAATGATAAATGATAAATGATAAATGATAAATGATAAATGATAAATGATAAATGATAAATGATAAATGATAAATGATAAATGATAAATGATAAATGATAAATGATAAATGATAAATGATAAATGATAAATGATAAATGATAAATGATAAATGATAAATGATAAATGATAAATGATAAATGATAAATGATAAATGATAAATGATAAATGATAAATGATAAATGATAAATGATAAATGATAAATGATAAATGATAAATGATAAATGATAAATGATAAATGATAAATGATAAATGATAAATGATAAATGATAAATGATAAATGATAAATGATAAATGATAAATGATAAATGATAAATGATAAATGATAAATGATAAATGATAAATGATAAATGATAAATGATAAATGATAAATGATAAATGATAAATGATAAATGATAAATGATAAATGATAAATGATAAATGATAAATGATAAATGATAAATGATAAATGATAAATGATAAATGATAAGTGATAAATGATAAATGATAAATGCTAAATGATAAATGATAAATGTTGATTGATAAATGATAAACGATAAATGATAAATGATAAATTATTAAAAATAAATGATTTATAACTGATGAATGATGGATGATGACTGATAAATGGTGAATGACGCATGGATGAATGAAGACTGGAAACTAAGAATGAAGAATAATAAAAAAAATCAAAGTTAAGAATTGAGAATGAGACATTAAAATTGGAAAATTATAAATAGAGAATAAAAACTAAATGAATGAATCAAGAATGATGAATAAAGAATGAAAAATTAAGAATCAAGAATGGATAATAAAAAATATGGAATGAAAAATAAATACTGTACTTTGAAAAATTAAGAACAAAAAGTGAAAAATGAAAAGTAAATATACAAATTGATGATTGTTCAATGAAAATTGGTCAAACAATAAGAAAAGGGTATAAATAAAATAAAAAATAAAACAATAAATATAGAAAAATAATAAAATAAAAAATGAAAAATGTAAACTGAATATTGAATAATAAAAAATGGAGAATTAAGAATAAAAAAATAAAGATTTAAAAAAAAGAACTCAAAATTAGTTATTACGAATAAAGAAAGCAAATTAAAACCAAAGTAGTATTGTTTTGAATACTAGCAATACTCGGTGTGCGTTGCTACACCCGGCAACTATATTGGATAATAATAAGTATATTCAAAACTTTTATTAGACCCTTCATTTGACACCACGCTCATTGTTCAATGCCCGTTGCACTTTCCCAGTAGTAGTAGTCAGAAATTTGGCTTGTATGGGTGGAGCTACAATTCCCTGTCCAATGCCCGTCCCAGTTTTCTATTAAAATGATATCACCAAGTTGTAACTCTATTCTGAGTTTCAATCTTATGTGACTTTTACTCCATAGCTATTTCGTATCGAAAATTTGACGTGTATTGGCGCAGCCCCGCCACGTTTTACAATGCTAGTTTTTCAGTGCAAATTTTAGTTCCAAAGCAGTTTGATATAAAAAGTTTTATTTCTCAATTTTACCAGTCGAAGGACACGACTAAATATTTACCTCTATTATGAATAAAATTTCGCCTGGAATTCGCATATGGACAGGGCATATGCTTTTAAAGATTTGTTCTTGCTATCTTAAAAATTGACGATGAATGCAAATATGTGTCTTAAAATTTTTCAAAAGTTCGTTTAGCTTTGTTAAAAATGCGGATATTCCCTTTTTTTAATTCCGGGCGAAATTTTATTCACAATAGGGCTGATTAAATTCGTATTTAAATTGAATTGATTTAATTGAATTCGTATTGAGATATATGAAACATCAAACTTTTTTTTAAAAAATTTTCATACAAAACAACTTTTCATATACAATTTCTTACTTTTCCGGTTGATTTTATTACGAACACATATAAAAAAAAATCCATTCTCAAGTGATGATACATACGGTAATTGATTTCCATTTATATAGATAGAAAAGAATTTGCCAATAAAGCAATTTTGCAGACAAAACATAAAATGCGCTGAACTAAAGGAAAGAAGACATTATTAATATTTATATTTCAATCACATTATGCATAGTTGGGTCCAACATTTTTGTCGTTATAAATAAGTGAAGTTTGTGAAAAATAACAAAAAAAAAAAAAAATATATAACTAGAACTTAAAAAATAAATGGCCTTCAAAATGTTGGATTTTGAAGGATATTAATGAAAATCTGAAGAAAAAATACGCTGAAACGCAAATATTTAAAATAGAAATCCAATTAAATAAAAACAGAAGTAAACACAACCTACCTACGTCAAAATAAAAAACCTTTTGATTAGAACAAAACTCAGAGCACTCAAAATCAACAAAAAATAAAATTAATTTGACGCAGTGAAAGCTACTTTTTAATAGATTTATGTTGTCAAAAAAATAATATTTACAAATATGTATATCAAACATAAAAGAGAAAAAACAGGAACAGACAGATCAAAAATAAAATACGCATTGCTAAAGAATTCAATTTGCGAAAACAGAAACTAGAAAACAAAAACTTCTAAATCTTTATGAAAGCTTGTTGAAGAAAAACTTTGTATTCATTTTAAAGTTGTGGCTGAACTACACCAGCTAAGCTTAGCTATTATTTAAGCAAATTGTATAAATTTTTGCCAAGCTCTTTGAAACTATTTACAAAAAAAGGTAAGAAAGTCTTGAAATAAAATATTTTTGAGTTATTAAGTTTTCCACTATTTTTAACTCATTATATTGAACATAACCAAGTTTTTTTTATGTTTCTGTTACAAATAAAAAGGGTTACAATGGTCCTCAAATGTACTTTAATGATTGAGGTTCACTCATTTTACTTAAGCTGCCAAGTGTAGGCGCAAGTTATGTAATATTTGGCAAGAGTTTAATTAAGAAAAAAATCACACACTTGATGATTTATTTTAGTTCAAAAATATATAGTTAAAACAAAATCAGCAGAAGCAACATCAATGGCATTGCTGGCAAAAAACTACGTAATCAAAGTACGATAATTATATTTTCTGTTTGTCTTTTTTATTTTGGCATGGAGCATTTAAAAGAGACGATTTGTATAGTATATAATATACGATATATATATATATATGCCATGATATCTGTTTATGCAAATGTGTTCTTGATAAATATTTCTCTAAACATCTAATAACCAGAGATAACAATAACACAGATAAACAATAATAAACCGGCACAATGAACTTCAGACTTTTGCGGTTAATTGTTGCATTCAAAGGACAGGGAAATTTTTTAAATGTTTCAGCTCAATTCAAGTGTAAAACAGAATTAAGTTAAATTTTTTATAGCAGATGTATACATTTAGAGAATTTAATTTTTTCTCTTACTTTAAGCATGTGTTGTTCAAAAAATTAGCGACGATTAAAACACACTAGAAAAATGCTTGCTTTAAAAAAAAATTTTGTCGATTATAAAATTTAAAAATGTAGTTTAAAGTAATTGATTCAGTTAAAATATTGTTGAAATTGTTGAATTGAATTAGAAATTAGAAAAAATTAGAAAAAATTTTGAATATTGTTGAATTAGAAAAAAATGGGTAAATATGTACAACAAAACTAACTTTTTGAAAAATCAAAGTATTAGAAATAATCTTTCAATAAAAAATTATGTATTTTATTAAAAATAAAATGATTCGAACAAGATGAACAATATTCGTCATTCCAAATACAGCGTTTAAAAGTTGATAGGAAATACTTTAAAGAATTTATGAAACTCGTAGAATTCGGAGATTATACTAACCCAAAATATAAAGACAACTTTAGGAATGAAGAAAAATTCCAAAAAGTTTTAAAAAGTCAAATACTTAAAAAAAAAGAAGTCACTATTTGGATTCCTTACAACTAGATTTCAAAAATTGTACTTAAATATGAAAAAAAAAATGAAAACAGAGCAGAATTTCTTTAAAAATCAATAAACATTTAAAAATCAAATAACATCAATAAAAATATATAAAAAAGGGACGTTCATATTCAGGTCAAGCTAGAAGGAACCAAGGAAAACGGCATCAAAAAACGTTAAGAAATACAAGGAATTCCTAGTCGGACCATTGGCTAAATTTATTAATGAATGCTTCCGAAATGGACAGTATCCTAAAGAATTGAAAACTGGTTGCGTTGTCCCTATACACAAAGCAGGAAGTAAGGAAATCTGTACAAATTACCGACCAATAACCAAGTTGAGTACAATTGATAAAATATTTGAAAATATTGTACTAAATCGCCTTAAAAATTTTTTAAAAGAAAATCAAATAATTAATAGAAATCAGTTCGGATTTGTTGAAAATTCAAACACTTTAGCGGCATGTATATCATGTACAGAATTTATATACGAAAACTTAGATAAAAAAAAATATGTAGCAATGTTGGCAATCGATCTGTCTAAAGCATTTGACTCAGTGAATTTAAAAATTATGATTCGAAAACTTGCTGAATTGGGTATAGGGGGAAACGATCTAAAACTGTTCGAGAGTTTCTTAATGAATAGGGAACAATTTGTTAAAATTAATGAGGCTAAAAGTAAAACACTACAAATAAAAACAGGGGTACCGCAGGGATCAAAACTAGCCGCAACGTTGTTCTTGATTTATATAAATAACGTACTTAAGATGGATTTAAAAGGCGTTCCACAATTCTACGCTGATGACGGAACATTTATGTATGCAACAGTTTCAATAGAAGAATTAATAACAAATATTACATCAGATTTAGAAAAAATAAACCAATGGTTTGAAAAAAATTTATTGAAAATTAATCTAACAAAGACTAATTTCATAATATTTAATAACAATAGATCGTTACCAGATTTAAATGAATTACCAGGGATTCCCTTCAAGAATGTCTTAATATCGAGAGTGACAACAATGAAATATTTAGGGTTATGGTTCGACACCAACCTGAATTGGAATGAACATTTAAATAAATTGAAAGTAAAACTAATACCTCTCAATTTTGCAGTTTATAGAAATAGAAATAATATTCCAAAAAAGCAGCTGTGGATGATTTATGATTCATACTTTCTGTCACAAATAAACTATTTAAACACAATATGGAATAGATGTACTGAGAAGAAAATAAATGAGGTACAAATAATTCAAAATAAAATCGTAAAGAATATATTATTGCTTCCACGAAGAACACCCACTAGGAATTTATATGAAACAAGATTTGATATTAAAAAACTCTGTCTTCTGCACACTTTGATAACTGTTTTTAAAATTAAAAATAATATGATTAAACATAATGTAGGGCTAAATTTCACAGAAAACTCATCATATACCTTTCGAAACATAATAAATATTAGAACCGTGTTTTTTAGAACTGACAGAAGTACGAGATCGATACGCAGTTATGGCATAAGAATATATAATATGTTGCCCGAAAATTTGAAAACTTGCAATAATTTTCTACTATTCAAAAGATCAGTAAAATCTCTCTTAATGCAAAATTATAATTTTGAATTGCAATAATGAACATTTATACACTTTGTAATGCTGAGATAAATAAGAAAAAAAAAAACTAAATTCATAAGTACTTACATAATTCGCTCAAGCAATTGATAGCATATAATAATAATTGAATAATCTTTAGCTATTTTCTCCCACAAAATGTCATTTTTTTTTTGAGAAATAGTTGTATATGTAATTTAATATATACATACGTTATCAATAAAGAAAAAAAAAAAAAAAAAAAATAAAGCAAATTAGACCAATATAGATCATTTATATGAAATCATATAAATACTTAAGTCACTATCATTCTTAAGTGACTCGGTTAAGTGACTCAGAAATAAAGGATTTTAGATTTTTTAGATAGTTGCTTAGCGAATATCACATCTCCCCACCTCACCTCACCTCACCTCACCTAACCTAACCTAACCTAGCCTAACCTAACCTAACCTAACCTAACCTAACCTAACCTAACCTAACCTAGCCTAACCTAACCTAACACGCCCAACCCCAACTAAACTAATTAAACCTTATCTTATCTAATCTAATCTAGTCTAACCTAACCTAACTTAAACTTAAGCATAACATAGCATAACCTAGCATAACGTAGCATAACTACTCTACCAGAGCTGTAAAAGAATGCAATCATTTGCGATTTTAAATCATTAATTTTTTCAAATCCCTTGAAATTTCAAATCACAATCAATAATTTGAAAAAATGATTGCATTGTTTTAGAGACAGGCCGTTGACCGCCTGTTAGTTTTTTAAAGGATTTAATTATTTCCTTATCTATCGATAATTAAGGTACCGGCGCAAGCGAGTTCATCTACTTTGCAGCTTCCCTTTATCCGAGAATCCAACATAGAAAAATTTCGAGCTGCATTGCCATCTCATTAAGAGATCTGTAAGCAGCTAAGGACTGCTTTGGAGTTTTTTTCAACTAATTCAAAGGATTTTCAAAAGGGGGCTTAACTGTCAGATCGGAAAAAATTGGCATTCGCTTAGTTTTTTTTTTAATAGCAGAGTCAAAAAATAAGTCTATTTCTTCAGCGATAGACTCCAAATTGCACTCGATTCACTATAGTCTTCACAAATTTTTATAAAATGTTATTTTATGAATATACCATCTGAAAATGGTCTCCCCTGTTTTGCTATTTCTACACTGATAAGAGTCGATATTGAGAATTTAAGCTGCTTCAAATGTTCGTCTGTATTTTTTTTTTTTTTTTTTTTTTTTTTTTTTTTTTTTTTGTTAAGGAACCATCTATGACCAAACTTTTTTTTTGTTCTTTCCAAAAAGCTTTTTCCTTTGTAAGCCTACAATATACTCAAATTCCGTATGAAAATATAGGAAATGCCTTTTCATAGTTTGTTCCGTTTTCATTTTGAAGGACATATATAGCGGACATATAGAGAAGCATTATTTTCCATATTTTCTCGAAAAATAGTTTCAGTGTACAGACCGAAACAATGCTGCTTCATTATTAGTTTTTTATCGAATAAGCTACTGAGCACATTGAGCACATAAAACTATAAAAAATAAATCAAAGAAACAGAGAAACAGAGAAATTGTATGAAATCTATACCACTGTACGTGAAAGAATTAGTATGGTCGGTTTTAGACCACCTGAAAGCGGTTTTAAAATGCATGAAATTCATGACTAGGACAGATTCAAACCATATTAATTAAATTTAAAGCTAAACGGACACACTTTTTTTGGATCCATTCCAACTACTTTGGCAACTACACACCTTATCATTATTTTTAGAAGACATGATTTAAAGGCGACCCATACGGTCCGTATATTTTTTGAAGTCTTCACAAGATTTTTATCATTGACTTTTATGTTTTTGGGTTTTTAGATTACGAATCTCCTGATCAATGTATCGAAACATGGTAAAGTAACTCGCTTTAGCCAATTTTCGTCAATTTTTTGAACATTTTTAAGTATTTTGTTAATGTTTGAGGTTCGAAGGTAGGTATATCCCTTTAGCCTCAAACTGACTTATAACCCTATTCTGGTGATTGATTATGGTGAATTTATTGACAACTGTAAAAATTTCTCATTCTAAAATGTAATCAAAAGCTCATAACATGACAAAAGTGTTAACACCATAAAAAAAATATTCAGAACAAAAAAATTTGCGAAACATTTCGAAAGTTTTCAACTCCTTGGACCAAAAAATAGCACATAAAATACTAGCTTGTCAATGAATTTACAGTTGTCAATCACTAGAATAAGGCTATTTATTAATAGTGATTGAATGGGAAAATAAACCTGCATTCTTTGCTCTCCTGCTTTCAAGATCGAAAAACAAATTCCAACCACCTTGGCAAACACCCACCTTACAATTTATATAATTTATAATTTTTCTATAAGATCCATTGCAACCACCTTGGCAACCACCCATCTTATCATTATTTTTCGAAGACATGATTTATATGCGGCCCATACGGTACGTACATTTTTCAGTTTTCCAAAGATTTCATCATTTACTTTTATGTTTTTGGGTGCATAGATTACGAATCTCCTGATCAATTTATCGAAACATTGTGACGTTACTCGCTTTAGGCAATTTTCATCGATTTTTGAGCATTTTTACGTATTTTGTAAATGTTTGAGGTTCGAAAGTAGTCCTTTAGCCAAAAACTGGCTTAAAATTTATTGAATAGGAAAACCAGACTTCTTGGCCCTCCTACTTTCAAGATCAAAAAACCAATAAATACTCGTTATTTTTGGGCAAAATGACGATAAAAAACTCCATGCTCTTTCATTATGGAACTAGTTACCCTAACATCTAAAATCAACCAAAAATGTGATAAATTATGAAATTGTCTTAACCCATTTCTGCCCAGTGGTCGAATATTCGACCAGGCGCTTTCGCATTTTTTGAGATGAACCCGAAAATAATATCAACTTGCAGCCCAGCACTTATGTTAGTTTTGAGTTTTTTCAACATACATTACTTTTGATTTCATGAGATTCGGTCATTTAACTGTTCTGTCGAGTCTTACCGCGAAGCAATTCTCTGATTTTTTTGGTTTTTTTTTTTTGGTTTTTTTTTGTTAATTTTGTTAAGGGGGGTAAAGTTTTCTAACATTCTTTTTACCATTTCTTTTTATTTTTTATATGAATGCACAACATCTCAAGAATATTATGTGCAAATTTGAAGTCGATACGAGTAAAACTAACGGGGATATGCATTTTTAAGTAAGTGTACCTCGAACGTCGATTCATAAGCTCATAAACTTATAAACGCGTTTTTCTCAAAACTACTTTTTCCAAGTCCGTGTTCACTGCCCTTTAAAAAGTACTTGACCAATTCATTTCAAACTTGGCACACATTTTCTGCATATAAAATACCTCCCCCAACTTTTTTTTTATATTAATTATAAAATATTATATTAATGGGGTTTCCCACCCACAAAATGGCGGAATTGGTGTAAAATGGAAAATAGCATTTTACACCAAAAAATTAAAAAAAAAAGAATCATAGAACGTTGGGGGGAGGATTTGATGATACTCTGACTAAATTTTAATGGTTTTTGATTGCACCGCAAATTGTTATTTTTCTAAGACGTTCTGGGGCAAGCTTTGTCACCAGCTTGTTTCTCAATATTCCGCATGAAAAAATTACAGAATGTTGTTAAATGTATACTTATTAATAATGTACAAAAGGTTTGAATAAATTTGGTCAATCCATACTCTTAAAAAAAATTCCCAAAAAAATGTGGTTTTTTACGCTGAAACCCTTACCTCCCCTCCGCCCCCTTCCCCCTAAAAATTAATTCCCATCAATTCGAACTTGTACTTGACGTGTATTTGATGGCAAATATAATTTGGTCGAGATCCTCCATTTATTGGAGGATCTCCATTTATTGATAACGTGACTGGTGGCCCAGGGGTCGATTATTTGACTACCTCGCCTAGACCAAACCTAAGTAGGTAAAAATCTCAAAGCCCCTATCTGTATAGGCATTTTGGCATTTGTTAGCCTATATGTAGTCCCCCTGATAGAAAGTTGGTGGATTTTGGACCGGTCGTTTAGGTTCGGGCGGAAATGGATTAATCTTTTTGGGTGTCAATTCAGCAGATCAAAAGTCAAGCAATTTACAAAGTCGAAAAATTACAAAAAAAAAATGTTTCTGGAAAATCGAGAATACCAAATCGACCATTTGCTCTAGTCTTCAAAAATCACCAGCTTGGTCTCATGGAGAAACTATCCCAGTAGTGTTTCAAAAACTCATAATAGTATAAGAACTAATAGGAAATATTTACGTATAACTGTTTTCAGGTTGAATAAACATATAGATTTTTTTAAAACTTTTTAATCAATTCCATGCCCAACGGAAAGGAGAAATCTTCAATTTTGGCGGAAGTTCGTAAATTGTGCTAGAATGTGCTCGACTTGTGCTACCTTGTTCCATAAAAATATATTACAAATATTCGCATTTTTACGACTTGTTAAAACTTTTTAAAAAGTTTGAACATTACATTAGAAAATAAGGCGTTAGAAATTGCTTTCTCAAAATACACGTATTCAGATCTATTAAAATTTCAAAGTCGATCGTTAAACTTTTTAATTGAATATACAAATTTGAAACAAAATGAAAGAAAATTTTGCCTGAAAGTATCGACTTTGATGTCAATTTGTAGAGTGTTTAAAAATACTATTCAATTATCTTTAATTATAAACCTCTTAACCCCAACAGTTATTTCAACTTCAAAACAAACACACACGTAATTTTATCTACCCCACCACCCCCTCTCCACATTGCATAAACTGTACTTAAATTAAAGTTTATTGATCAGCACAGCAAGGTGCAAAGTTGTTCAAGCAGAGGCGCAAAGTTTCAATATTTTTACCTAGCAATACACCTAATGTTACGTTATAGTTCATTACGTGGCGTTACGCTACATTGAACAAAGTTCAAATGTTCTGTATCCACACTATTCAATTGAAATTATAAATAAATAATAGATAATCGCACCTTTTTGCCATCAACTAATAAAAACTACAAAAAATATAAAAATTTTTAATTTTCTGATATTGTTGCTGCTGTACCTAGTTTCGAGAGCATCACTTAATATTATTTATTAGCACGATACTTGTGCCTCTCTATTCACTTTAATTACTTTCGTTAAGCGGCAAAAGCAGATTAAAAATAGATAATAATTTCTTAAAATACACTTATAACAACTTAATGTTCTCTTGTTTTTTTCTGTTGCTGATAGTTGTCATGCTGCAAAAATTATCAATTGTTGTTGGCAGTCATTGTGTCATGCATGATAACAAAAACGAGTCAGTCAGTCGTTGGTGCAGCACTAAAGCGTTATAAGTACTTACAAATATCAAGGTCAATACTATATCGCCGCCCGCTTGTCTGTAAAAATAAAAATCCATCAAAGGAAGTGCGCCTGATATGTAATGTTCTTGCAGGAAATGCAAGAAAATAACTGTATACAACGTGGTAGCAGGACAAGTAACTTAGTTTCCGTTGACCTTGTAACAGTTGCTTATTTAATCAATAAAAAGGGCAACGCAAAAAGTAGAATGGGTGTTAAACAGTTCAAATCGATGGCAGGCATTAACTCTTTCAAGGATAGTGGTATAGATTTCATAACACTCTTTTTTTTATTTGATTTTTTTTTTCATAGTCTCATGTGCTTAAATATGTTCAAACATACTTTTACAAAATTTGTTCTCAAATTTTTAGTTTTTCTTTTTAATTTTCAATAACATTCTTTTTAACCTTTTTTTTTCTTAATAGAACCAAAATAAATTAAAAAGAAAAATTTAAAACTGTTATTTTTTATTTTTTTGCGTATCTTGTCCCTGAAAGAATTAAGTCATCCATCAAGGAACACCCAATTTACAATTCATGGAAACTAGTCATGAAAACAAGTTAAAAAACCTGTGATGAGCTGAACTGAGTTCAACTGAGCTTAAGAATAGTGTTCTAGAAAGTTCTAAGAAGGCTTAAAGCCTCCTTGTTGATACTTGACTTAAGATAAACAAGGAACTACACGAAAGTCAAGGAAGAGTGACTTTCTACTTTACCTTGTAAAAAAAAAACTCCAATTTCAATGGTAATGAAATAAAAAAAGGAATTAAATAAAAAATGTGCAGGCGTTCAACATTTGATTAAAAAACAAATTATATTACTTTCAAAATATGCTTCAATGTTTTAAACATTAGAAGAATATGGTTTATTTTTCTTAAAAGCAAAAAGAATTGCTTAATAAAAAAAAGGAATTTTTAAAAGGAATTCGCCTAAAAGCAATAGCTTAAAAATAAGGAAAAGATCATAATAACACCCTTTGAATGGGAAAGCAATATCATAAGATTTTATTCATATATTTAAGCATTTTATTGAAAATTTTTTGAATATTTTTTATAAAACATTTTCATACTTTTTTCTATTGCATTTTTTTTTTGTCATTTTGTTTTATAAAGCATTTAAAAAAAGTTTTAAAATTTCCAAATTTTGAAGAAAACTTAATCTTCTTTTTGTAAAATTTAATGTTATTCAGTAAATCGAACTTTACTACTTTATAAGGGTGTGTTCTTAGTGCCGGCTGGTTGCTGTGCGAAGCCGAGCTGAAAACGCTTTAAGCAGCTGGCAGTGCGTATAATGCGTGCTTACCGTTTTGCTGGTTTTTTGATAATTTAGGTTTGTTTGTATATATTACGTATTTTTTTTTTTTTTTTTTTTTTTTTGTTTGTAATCGAAACATCAGAAAACTTCAATGCAATTTCGTTCAATTCGTGTATACTTTTTGCAATTCGTGTGCAATTCAAGTGCAATTCGTGTATACTTTTTGCTTTCCTTAAACCAGCGGACAACAAATGAAGTGACAAAAATTCGAAAAAACGCTGCTAAAACACACTTTCAGTCACTGCAAGCCGCTTCAAGCACTTGCCGTTTCAGCTTGTTTCGACTTGTTTGCAACTATTTTCTGCTGGTTTTTTGACGAAAAAGAAGAGCGTAGAAAGTACGCACATTGAAAAGCGTACATCAGCTGCTGACCCAAAATTATTTGAGTCTATGCTTCAGCTGAAACGCACATAAAGCTGCAAGATGCTGAATTTTTAAATTTTTTTAACCTTTTTTCTTTGGGTTTTATTGTATTATTGTTGATTTTACAACAAAGTAATACAAACTAAACTTACAAAAGTTTTTGTTTTTATATTTTGTGCACAAAATCAAATGGGTAGGAGGAACGCACATAAACGTACGATCAAAAAATCACAAAACGAGCTGTAAAAAGCCTTCGCTTCAACAAGTCGCAAGGACGCACAAATACAAGAATTAACTATTTACAAAAATTTATTTTTTTGCAATTTTGTGAGAGAAGTAACGTAATAAATAAATGTACGCATTGTGTACGCGGAATTGCGAAGGTAGAGCGCACATAAGAAAATTTGTTTATCTTGAATGCTTTGTTTCAGATGCAGCCGCGTATCGACGAATTGCTTCACCAGCTGGTTTGGCTTTTTTTTACTATTTTTATTGTTTCTGTATGGAACAGTTAATAAGAATTTATCTTTGTTGCTTTTTTATAATGTTTATGTGCGTATTTTTTGAGAGCAAAAAAAAAATACAATGCAAAAGCGCCACAACATGGCTTAAAAAAGTTTCTGGTATTTTTTTGTTGCATCATCGAAAGGCCTCCTAAATATTTGCCCTAATGCAGAACTTACATGGTCACTGATTTAACATCAATCATTTGTTTATATTTGTTTGTGTGGCAAAAACAACAAAAAAATATATATGTATGTATTTTATTGTAGTTTTCCTCATTGTTTTGTCTTTTTCTGTTTTTTAATGAAAATAATAACAAAGCAACGTGTTAAATTAAACAAAACACATGCAAATCCCGTAAGTCATCATATGATTGTATGTGCAGCGTTTTAAAGCTTTACTTCTCTGTTCGGCACGGCACAGCAATCAGACGGTACTATAAACGCGCCCTAAGACATGGTTAACACACTTAATAAAACGCAGTTTATTGAACCAGCAAAAAGCGTCAACTCAACTGCGTCATTGCGCGATTCAAACGTTGTAATTGCTGTTGCAGTGTGTTTTCGAGTTAGATAGCGAGTTCACCTTAACTGAACGTACTCAATGGTATATTATTGAGTTGGCGCATTGAGTTATATAGCGAAGAACTTAACGCAGTTGCGCCCACTTAGAAAAGACAACAACAATTTAATAAAAATGCAATAACCATGTTTCATTTGGAAAAGTAATATCGCATATCTGAACGAAGAGCATCTGGAATCATTTCGAATCAGTTGTTTCGACAATCAAGCAGAAAAATGCAAGTTTCTAGACTGCAAGACAAGTCGGAAATTAGATTTAAAATTGCGAATGAACAAAGGAAGAAGAACGACCGAGAAACAATTTATATTTCTGAGCTATTGAGTTACTTTTGTTAACCCATTTTTGTCCAGTGTTGCGTTACGCAACGGTATACTTTTCTTAACGTAGAGGTCATACATTGATAGATTTTCATGATCTCCAAGAAGAATATAAAACTTTAAGAATTTATCCAATAATCCTGTTTTCGCTCAAGACTGAGCAATTAAATTCACTTACATTTCCAAGCTTGGGAAATTTGGGAATTTTCCACTTTTTTTTATCTTAAATTTTAAACCTCTGAAAAATTAAAAAAAAAATTAAGTAAAATATTCTTATAGGATCGTCTTTCTAAGGCTTTATATTTAACTTTTGTGAATTTTTATGAAATTTGACTGACATACGTGATTCCCGCGGGTTGACACAACGCTGGTATTAATAACGAAATACGTTTTTGTAAATTTTTTGTTGTTTTGTGGAAATTCTTGTGATCAATATTGGCGCAAAATGCTCGACTTTGCTCGTAGAATATCATTCAATATCATTCAATTTGAAAATTTAAAATCTCGATGTGGCAACTCGATTTTTACAATTTTTTTTTTTAATTTTTTGATTTTTTTTTTTTGTTCTAAGTTAGACCAAACTAAATATTTTTGGAAAGTTTTATCATTCTAACTCAACGGTAAAATGAGTCAGTCCATAATGGGTTAAGATAAGTGTATCAGCGCAGTAACTCAGTTAAGTGCTCCAACTCAATAACGCAGCGCAGCACAGCACAAAATAATTTGGAAATAAGCTTTTGAAGAGAAGATAAATGTTCGGTAAATATATTCTTTGTCTGTATCAATTTTAGAAGCTTGAAGCTACTGTAAGCTTCCCAAAAGCTTTCCTTTAAGATCAACATAAATTTTATTGGCTGTATAACTTAAAAGTGAGGAGTTTACATGAGATGGACATGTAATGGCAACTCGTACTATATCGTATCTAACTATACTGTAATAAACTTCATGTTTAAACTTTAATGTGTCCGTAGCTTCTAATGGACATTACTTTTAAATAATGTATTAATTCATTTAATTTGTTACGGAAATAAAGTTATGCACCCAAAATAAAGAGACATTTTTTCTAAATATTTTTCAGAGGTTCGGTTTGTTTGTTAAATATTTCAAATAGCTTTTTAAATCTTTACTTAAGCATCTTTACTAACTCACATAGTGGTTAAGTGAGTGGCCCATATGCTGTTAAAAGACAGGTTCAATGCCATCTGACACAAAAAGTTTTTTCAATTGAATTAATTTGTCTATTCGGCCGTCACCTCTTTGCAGACAATGATAAACCTCAGAGAGTTAAAATTGCCATGTAAAGCTTCTGGAGAATATGAGTCGTTCGGATTCGGCATAAAGCTTTATAGGTCCAGTTCTCGATCATTTGTGTATAAACAATTATAACAAGCATAACTTGAGCATCAGGAGTCCTTTCAAGTCCTTTGAAAAACTTTGTTTTGTCTTAACATAATATTTTTGAGTGAGCTTTTGCTATTTATGTCAATGTTATGGTGTTAATGTGAATAGAATAATTTCATACAGAATATGATTCATCAGCTGGTTTTGACTTTTTTCGAATTGAAAGCATTGACACGATTTGATGAATGGAAACTTATAAAACCTAAATTTTTAAATAATTTCAAAAAGAAATTTTTAGGAAATTATTATAACGGATTAATTTCATAAAAAGCTTTGAGAAGTTTTTAAACTAAACTGTATGTATAACTTTTTATTGAAAATTTCATAAAAAATACTATAGTTTTGATTTATGTTAGTATATCAAATAAATTTGTATAATTTTTTAGGCTAATAATTTTGGAGTATGTACCAACAATTTTCAACGTACGCGGTAAATTTTATTTTTTTTTTTTTGTGCTCCTTTTAGCACAACGTTGTTCATTGGCGAGCTTCTTATAATATATTTATTTATGTAAAACTTAAACCGGTACCGGTTTATTGCGGGCATAATTAAAAACAACAATTTACGGCATTCGTATTAATTGACAATAACAGGTAAAATACGTTAGAAAAAATACGTCGTACTATTTAAGTAGTACTAAATCAAATTAACTAAGTGTTTTAAAAACACACTCAGCTTGATATTTATGCTTGATAATTCGTGACTTATTTTTATATTTTAAGTAAAGTACGAGTATTTAAAAGATAAAATAAGAGAAAGAAAACAAACGAGAATTTCGTGATTTGCATGTCAATAAAACCCAAAATATGTTAACTTATTTTGAGGTAGTGTAAATAAAAGAAAAGAGTCAATGAACTAAGAATATGCACAACCAGATGTTAAAAACACACGACAGCAAAAAGTAAGAAAAAATTACAAACTTTGAAGTAATATAATTGTTTAAATAAAACAGACTTTGAAATAATTGTTTTAAGCTTAGTTAAAAAAAAAAAAGAAAAAAGTTAGAGGTATCTTGCACATAATTGCACAGAAGTGCACATAATTGCAATTCCGTTTTGGTTTTGCAGAAGTTGTGCTTTTTAGATTCTCAAAGTAAATGGACTGCAGAAGCCACAGAAAATAGTCACAACATTTTTATATATTTTCATAAAAAATTTAATTTCTCCAAATTTGGTAGATTCTCGATTTCTTTTTGAAAATAGAATGAAAAGCTTTTAAATTTTTTAGAAATTAGTTGACTTTCGCAAGCTTTACATTTTTTTTTTTTTAATAATTTTTCGATAATTCTTTTCCACATTTGTTTATCCTTTCTCTTATTACCTTACAAGTGGCAGACATTTTTTTATTTATTTTGTTAAGTCTTGCTGTGTTCATTTGCTTGCTTTTTACATTTGTGTTGCTTTTTGATTGTGTCTGACACAAAGTTTAAAGGGCACTACAACATTAAAATTCGCTCATATGCCACAAATGTACTCAAACGTTGATAAACTGATGGATCATTTGGAATCTTTCTTACAAAGAAAGCTTTTCATTTAACACGATCGGTCGCATTGCCTCAACTAGTTTTAAATTGATGGCAACGGCAGCTCTGAAGCTGCAGGGCTATTTGTTTGAAAAAATATTTGCTGACAAAATTATCCAAAATAATCCATAAGCTTCACTTCTTTCGAGTTTGCGTCCAACGACACACTTGCATTTTTTTCTTCAAAGGACACCACACTATGCGTCGCGTTTTGAAACGGCACTTCTGAGCGATCAAACGCTTAATTGTTCACTTCAGTGTTTAAACTGTGCACCTTTTTGCGCTACTTTTCGTAATGAAATACACATGCTTGGAAAACATGCAGAAAAGACTTAAATTTTAGGAAAAAGCATTTATATAAATTAAACGCATGTTTTTAAAATATGTTTTTGATTCAATTAACTTTTAAACAGATTTTGTTGATAGTTCCAAATCATAAGCTTTTTCATTAAAATTAATTATTTTCAGAACATTAAAATTTTGTTTTCTATAATATTTCTATGCTTGTGTAAAAATCATTGCAACGATTTGATTTCAAATGTATGAATGACATATTATAGTGTTATGTTCAAAAAAACTATTTGCCCTGATAATGAAAATTAGACACCAAAAGTTGAGGGTAAATATTGTGTCGAATTAAAAATCTAATAAAATTTTTCTCACATATTTTCAAATCCAAAATCAACGGATAAAAAAAAATATGGAATTTTCTTACCCATCAGGCAGACACTGTCAACTTAGTTTAATAGAAACATTATGAGAAAACACACGCACGATCTCCAAAAGAGTAAATTTCTTTTCACATTAGCTTCATGTGCGGGTTATCCTTAGAAAAGGCGTGTTATGACCAGTCGTTTAAAACTTTATGGTCAAATGTAGAGGAACTTCGACTAGGTCTCTAATGTTTACACAAAAATTAAAATAAAAAAAATTTTGACAGGCTTTAGGGTATTTTCTCCTGATCTGTATATTTTCGTTATATTTTTTAACATTCGTTAAACCACATGTTTACATTTTACTTGAGTGAAAGTGTTAAAGAGTATTTGATATCTCAATGTTGTAATATGCCGACAGTAGAACATTCTTGTTTGTTTACATGTGCAAGTTCTTGCTTAATATGAAAATTTAGAAAATTACCCTCATATTGTTTGGAAGTGCGCTCGATGCTTATTTAACCCTGATCATTGTACCCAAGACTGCTGCTGTATGAGATAAGTTGTCGTCTGATTCATGTGGCCAGATGTCCCGTATTTTACGAGACGTTGCGTATTTTACGCAAAATTTTAAATGTTCTGCCTGCTATGGTAGACAGACAGTATTGCATTGAAAATTAAATCTTGCTGTATAATAAAATGTGCAGATAGACACTTTTGGACTATATTAAAAATAAGCTTTTTTAAGAACAAATTTATTCTTTAAATTATTTTTAACCATTTTTTATTCAAGGACGTGGCTATTTTTAATGTTTGTAAATTAGATTAGATAAATCATATGGAAATTTAGTACAAATATTAGAAGCAAGTGAAAAAAATTAAATAATTGAGGCATTACAGTACATTTGCAGAACTTTTACTTCGCCTGGTTAAGATTATCGTAAAAGTAATGATACTTAGATGAAACGATCGCGTTGAGATCCTTTAAATGTGTCGAGTTTTTTTTTGCTGGATTGGTAAAAAATGGATTGGCATATACATTGGTAAACGCTGCAACGCCCACTGTTACCATCGTCCATATATATACTACTGTGAGCAAAAAATCAGGGAAAAACTGTCAACATGGCCTTGATTTTTGATTTGCTTTGACGTGGTTTTTTCGGTCTCAGCTCGGTTTCGGTTTCCGGGTGGTAAGCGTACACCCACCCACTCTCATCTCCACTTATGATATTTTTCATTTTGTCGGAAAGCATTGTTTCACACACATCAACGCAGTCCTACTATTTTTTCACGAAATTGAGCGTTTTTTGCACCAATCGAGATTTCAATTTTCTGAGGCCCAAACGGTCACTCAAAATAGTTTACACTGATCCTTCCGATATTTCAACAAGGTCAGTAAAGTCTCCGACTGTCTTAAATTTTGTGGACGTGTAGCTAATCAGTTGATGTTTATGGTCGTCCTGGCCTTGACTCGTCTTAAACGCTTTCTCGACCCACTTTGAACATATTTTGTACCATTCATAAACTCTTGTTTTTAATAGAGCTTGCTCACCGAAGGCCTCTTGCAACATTTTGAACGTTTCGGCAGCAAAATTTCATTCCGCACACAAAATTTCAGGGAACTGCGTTGTTGAACAGTTTCAGACATTATAAAAAAAGAACAATTCACTTTTAGCTATTTGCAAAAATGAATATTTTCATGTTTAATTTGGCACAGATGTCAGTGACAGTAGTGCCACCTTGAAAATAAAAACATTTTTTCCTTTCGGAATCCCCAAAAAACTTCATTCAAATTACCCGGTATTTTTTGCCCACAATAGTATATAAACAAGGCGACGTGGCATTGCCCATGCAACACAAATTTGCGATATTGAATAGCTTTGGAATTATAAATCGCAAAGCCTCGTAATTCGACGTATTCGACATTAATTTATACCTGCCGTTCTTCTGGTATTATTTTATGTGAGTTGAACGTGGGCCGTGGCATTTTTTCAGTAGCCCAAATTTTCGGTATAACTTTCGAACTATAAATCCCACATTAATGAGACTCGGGACGAACTTACTATTTTGTCGTAAGTCGCTTCGACTGATAAAATTGAGCGAGCACTGTACAAGGGAGCGTGGCACCGCTAATACATACAATTCAAATTTTTGATATCGAATTGCTTTGGAACTAAACGGTGCATAGCAATAAAACTCATTATGAAGTAACTAGTTGGCCTGGTTTTTCTACTGGAAAACTGGCACGGGCATTGCAAAACGGGGCAAAGAACTGAACTCTTTGAAGTTGAGTAGGTCATCGATCGAAACAAGTAACATAGTAGTCGGCAGAGGTAATGTCTGATGAATACGGCGGGTGTGATTGGACATCCCATTTCAGCGTTTCCAAGTATGTTTTGACTGGCTTTGCAAAATGTGGTCGAGCATTGTCATGCTGAAGGATCACTTTGTCATGTCTTTGTTGGAATTGCGGACGTTTTTCCTTCAATGCTCGGCTCAAACGCATCAATTGTAGTCGGCAGTGATCTCCTGTGATTGTTTCGTTAGATTGGAGCAGCTCATAGCAAAGAACACCTTGCTGATCCCACCAAATACAGAGCATGAGCTTGGAACCATGGATATTCGGCTTTGCCGTCGATGTTGAGGCATGGCCGGGGTAACCATATGGTTTTTTACACTTTGGATTATTGTAGTGGATCCACTTTTCATCGCCAGTGACAATACGATACAAAAACCTTTCCAATTGTCCAAGGACCGAAAATGTCATATGCTGCTGCAGCTAAGACGATGAAAAAGTCAGAATGCTTTGTTCAGAAGTGGGTAAAACGTTACAAAAAAATCTAAAAACGTCAACGACCTTCCGGACCGCGGAAAATCGAGACGTCCGGTCAGCACGATAAAGTAAAATTCAACTTGTTCGAGCAGAATTCCACTCTACGGCTGCGGGAAGTTAAAAAGAAACTTTCCAAAAAAGGAATTTACATTAGTATCAACACAAGCAGACAGCGCTTAAAGGAGGCAGGGGTCAAATTTCGTTCTTCGCCCTTGAAACCATTGCTTACGGCAAAGCACATAAAAAAACGAAGCACCTGGGCAAGTGAAAATATTAATCGTGATTGGTCGAATGTGATGTTTACTGATGAATCGACTTTTTGGCCACGAAGTCCGGTGAAGCATGCCTGGTTAACTAATAATAAGCAATTTATTCAACGCACTGAGATGCTTTTCCAAGCACGGTTTTGGCAAGTTGGTCCTTTTTACGCAAAGTTTGAATGCAGATTTCATGGTCAAAATTTACAAGCGTGGTCTTTTGACATCAGCCAAGAAGATGTGTGGACCACATAATAAAAATTGGGTTCTACAAATAGACAAAAACCCAAAGCATCGAAGTCGTTTCTGCCATGACTGGAAGGATGCAAATGGGGTTATCAAAATGGATTGGCCCTCACAATCCCCAGATGCTAAACCTATAGAAAATTTGTGGGCCATTATGAAAGCGAAGCTTGCAGGAAAGCCTGCGTACAATTAACATATATAAAAAACAGCTCTTTTGAATAATAAAAAATATATGGCGTTCCCTTCCCACGGAATATGCTTCAAAACTAGCCAATAGTATGCCAAGAAGATGCGCAGTTATTCTCAAAGCTGAAGGCGATTGCACAGTATACTAAATAATAGCGTCGTAGCTCTTAATATATACTTTAATGTAAAAAAAATTTAATAAATGTCTCTTATATTTTAACAAATATCCACATTGCTTTTTTGTTGAACAGACTGTGTTTGCTTGATCAACTCTCAATGAATTTGCAAGTTCTTGTTGCTTTTGACACGAGCCTTCATCGAGTAATGCCTTCAAATCTTCATCTTGGAATTCTTTTGGCTGGCCTCGACGTTCTTTGTCATCGATGTCCTAATCACCACTTCTGAAACGCGTTAACCACTCCTAGTACGTTCTAATCGACGGCACATATTCAGGGTATGCTTCGAGGAACAAACGATGTGCTTCGAATACATTTTTTGTTTAGATTAACAGTACTCTCTTTTTGAAACATTTTTATTAAGTTAATTATTAAAAAGAAATAGCAAGACAACTTGTCAACATTATATTTTCATAAAGTTAGAGTTTACGGATGAAATTTGAGAAGTTACCGTAACTAGAAGTTAATAATGTATAAAAACTAAGTACATGATACTCAGCCTTTTTATGAAATAAAACATGTTTTTTTTAGTTACCTATTGTACAGTCTTTTTTAATTGTCTCGTAAAAAATCTTCGAAATTCGGGTTTTTTTTTAAATATTTACTTTTGCCCCGTTTTGCTGAAATAAAAATCTGGCAATACTACAGCTGATCGCCACACAGGATATAAACAATTGAGAAAAAAGTGTTGGTCACTTAAGTCGAAATTTATGGTATAAGTCCGGTGTAGACTTTAACAGCATAAGTAACGTTAAGTGCCAAAATTAATTTAAAACTACGAAGAATATCTGAGATATATGTAAAAGCAAGATACAACAACAAACATATAACTACTATATTTTCTATTTAATAGATGGAACGATGACATTAGTTAAAATGATGATGGCGGTGTTGGCGTCGCTGATGTTTATAGATTTCTGGATATTGATACTAAGCCGTGGTGTGAATCTAAGCAGACAAGTTTTTGTGCAAACGAACTCGTTAAGTAGCTTTTTTTTTATTTTGTTTTGGTTGTGTTGATTAATACATTTTTTGACTTGCAAAAAATTAAATTACGTTCTAACATATTGTTTTTCTCAAAGATTTTTGCTTTTTTTTTTTATCACCCCGTATATTGTTTTTTTCCTTGAAGCAAAGTTCACTCGGATGACTACAACAACAAAACGAGTATAATTTATTCTTAAAATGCAAACAATTTTTCACTTATCATATTTTCAGATCGAGTGAATCAAGCTGGAATTACAGTCAACTCGAACGAAGCAGGTTCAATTTAAATTATGACGTTATTTAGTCATAAGTTTGGAGCAAAAATTATTTAAATTTTTTTGGTTAATTTAATTAGAAAAAACATTAAGAGGGGGAAAAGAAACAAATGTACCTTATTACAATAAAAAATAATTGAAGAAAGAAGACTCGAACTACGACTTCAGAAATTTTATTGTAGAAGCTAAAGTTATTATTTTTGTTAAAACACTAAAAAGTGTGCAAATTCAACATAAAATTGTTCATTAGAAGCAATTCATTTTAATTCGAACTAATTAATACTTTTTTTTATTAATTTTATTTGCATTTTTTTCATGGTACACCATTCAAGACTAAAACTTTTATGAGCTCAACATCTGTGTTTTTTTTTCATGTGCTATTTGCAAAAGGTATGAAAAAATTATAAATAACCAATTAAAAAAAAAAAACGTATTCTCGTTGTAAAAATAAAAATATTTATATATGTATGAGTATAAAGTCAAGTTCGAGGTTACAGCAATGAAACACGATAAAATCGTGTACGCGGTACAAGTGTGGAAAAGTTGAAGACAGCCAGAGAAATCTAAACGAATAAAAAACAATAATAACAATTAACATTAGCTGTTATTGACGAACAAAAAACATGATTAAGTATAAGATATAGGATTAATATCCGCAGCATTAAGTTAAAATAAGTTTAAGTTTACATAAGCGAAAACTTCATATATCACTTTTTATTATAAAATACATATTTCAATATAAATAATTGTGTCTTTGCCTTATGTTTCATCCGCCATTTGAAAACAAAATTATACCTAGTTTTCTAATGGTTTTGCTATAGTTTATAAATAAAAAGTAGAATGTTTGTCGATGTGTATGTATGAATGTTCTTTATACAAATCTTTAACTTTCAACCAATTTTAATCAAATTTGCCACAGCTATTATATAGAACCAATCAGCGATTACTGTTAATTTTTTCACGTCTATTTTCAACGCTCACAAATCAATAAAAATACTTTATATCAGAGATTTTTGATAGTATAAGACTAAAATTTTGTAATTTAATTTAGTTCAAATGTTTATTGTCGGAAACATTATAAAAAATGGGCGTGATCGCATTATGGCTACGTTCACTTTTAAGAAATCATTATAATTTCGGAATTTCACATGCTTCGCTGGTGAAACTAGGAATGTATGTAAATCAAAACCAATGGCCCTTAGTAATAAAAAAATTCTAAGTCGAAGTGTCAACATATCAGAACTCCATCAAGCAAAAGAAACTTTAACAAGGCGTGTAGAGAATTAAAAAATGTACTTCATAGGTTTAAAAATGTTTCCACCGCCATTTATCTCGATAAAATCAACAACTCTCATCACGAGGAGCACCTGCTGTGAAAGGCTTAAAAGTATTTAAAAAAATCAGTTAAACGCATCACCCCTCTTAGGAACACGAACGGATCATGGTGTCGCTCAGATAAAGGCGTAGCCGAAGCATTTGTTATCCATCTGAAAGATATATTTAAACCTTAGGCTAAGATCCTACCTCCTGAATAGATGGCAACAAGTCAGAATAAATAATTGTTTGACTCTCCCAATACAGGTCTCGTCGGGTGTACCTTAAGGAAGCCATCTAGGCCCACTTCTATTCCTTATCTTTATTAATGATCTACCACAAGTCATTGAACATTCAAGACGCCTCCTTTTTGCTGATGACCTAAAAATGTTTCGGTCAATCGAATCTGACTCTGATTTCAGTCTTCTCCAACATGATCTTGACTCGGTAGCTAATTGGTGCACTCTTAACAATCTTCCACTTAATATTGCGAAATGCCAATGTCTATCTTTCACTAGGTCCTCCTCCTCTATTGTCTGCAACTATTTCATTAACTCTTTGGAAAGAATTTTTTGCAAAAAAGATCTAGGAGTTTTGCTTGGCTCGAAACTTAATTTCAGAAATCATATCGAACTAATAATTGCAAAAGCTAACTCTAAGTTAGGGTTCTTAAAAAGAAACTCTGCTGAATTCACGGATCACTATACTCTTAAGTTACTCTATTCATCTCTAGTAAGACCACACCTGGAATATTGTTCAGTTATCTGGAACCCATATTATCACCTTAATGCGAATAGGTTGGAAATGGTTCAACGTAATTTCACCAGATACATGTGGTTCAAACTTAATTGGGACCTACCCACTGTACCTCACTATGAGACCCGTTGTGCCCTAGTTAATCTGACTCCTCCTTCCAATCGTCGCAAAATTTTTTCTGTTATGCTTATTTGGGATCTTATTCATCACAACTTACAGTGTCCTGAACATCTTTTCCTGGAATATTGTTCAGTTATTTGGAACCCATATTATCACCTTAATGCGAATAGGTTGGAAATGGTTCAACGTAATTTCACCAGATACATGTGGTTCAAACTTAATTGGGACCTACCCACTGTACCTCACTATGAGACCCGTTGTGCCCTAGTTAATCTGACTCCTCCTTCCAATCGTCGCAAAATTTTTTCTGTTATGCTTATTTGGGATCTTATTCATCACAACTTACAGTGTCCTGAACATCTTTTCCTGGAATATTGTTCAGTTATTTGGAACCCATATTATCACCTTAATGCGAATAGGTTGGAAATGGTTCAACGTAATTTCACCAGATACATGTGGTTCAAACTTAATTGGGACCTACCCACTGTACCTCACTATGAGACCCGTTGTGCCCTAGTTAATCTGACTCCTCCTTCCAATCGTCGCAAAATTTTTTCTGTTATGCTTATTTGGGATCTTATTCATCACAACTTACAGTGTCCTGAACTTCTTTCCCAGCTAGATTTCCATACTCCCTCCCGACATCTCCGTAGCCAATTTCACTTCCGTGAGTTGATCCATAGATCGAACTACACTCAAAACATGCCTATGGCTCGCTGTATTAAGGAAACAAATATGATCCTTTTTGCTCTGGACTTCTTCAATAATATATCTAGAAGATCTTTTAAAGACAATCTCTTACTATGCATTATAGCTAGTGAATCTTGAATTAATTTGTGGTTTTTTACATTACTTTTGTTCTTACATATTATTTCTATCTTTTGTATTTTGCATTTTTTGTGGAAATGAAATAAATTAAATTGAATTGTATAATTTATTAATATTATGTGATTAATATTATGTCACTCATATTTTTAACATTAATTTTCAACTCCATATTAAGATTAGAACACTTCCCAACTCAATGAAAGTGTGTTTTACCAAAGCCTGGTAAGCCAGAACTGCTAACATCACACAGACCAATTAGCCTGCTGGCAACATTTTCTAAAATATTCGTAAGAATTTTCTTGTGACGATTATTGCCGATTTTGGAAAACCTTAACGTCATTCCCGAAAATCAGTTCGGTTTTAGGCACAAGCATGGTACTCCTAAACAATGTCACAGAATAGTGAACGTTATAACGCACAGTCTTGAAACAAAAATATACTGCTCAGCTGTGTTTCTTGCCGTGAAACAAGCATTTTGATCGCGTTTGGCACCACGGACTGTTATACAAAATTAAAAAAATACTTTCTGCGCCGTACTTCGGCTTTTGTAGAAGCTATCTCTCTGATAGACATTTCTATGTCAAGGTTCGCAACGTAATCTCGGAAATCCAGGAAATACGAGCTGGTATTCCTTAAAGCAGTGTACTTGGATCTGTACTGTACACTATATTTACTTCGGACATGCCCACAATCGACAATGTTACTATAGCTGCTTACCCAGATGACACAGCAATAATTGGCGTTAGTGAATGTCCCTACACCGCATCATCCTTCGTTCAGAACGAACTTGATCAACTGACTAATTGGCTTGAAAAGTGGAAAATTGTAGTCAATTCTGACAAATCAACGCACGTAATTTCCGCATTAAGGAGAGGTGATTGCCCGCCGGTTAGCATCAACGGTGAAAGTAATCCAAAAAATGACTCAGTAAAGTATCTTGAGCTCACTTTAGACAGACGAATGACTTGGAAACCACACATAAAGGCCAAACGATACAACTCAACTTAAAAAATATAATACTCTATTGGCTTTTAGGCAGTCACTCGCAGCTCGCACTATTATCTTTAAATAATAAGATGCGAGTTTATAATGCCATTTTAAAGGCAGTTTGGACTTACGGAGTACAATTGTGGAGAGCTGCCAGCAATTCAAAGGTAGAAATACTAGAGAGATACCAATTTAAAACTCTTAGGCTTATAACAAACGCAGCATGGTTTGTCTCCAACAAGACTATCAATAGAGATCTCAACGTCGTACCTGTAAAACACGAAATCAGCAGATTCAGCACAAAATATTTGCAAAGACTCAGCGACCATTTAAATGTTCTGGCGATATCCTTGTTAGATGATAGCGACGAGACGAGAAAACTGAAGCGCAAGCATGTTTTAGATCTACCTTTTTTAAACTAAATATTCTATAGTACTATGGTTTTAATACTTTGTTATGTATTTCACAGGAAATGCATGACTTCATGTCAATTTATTAGCATCATCTTATTTGCTTAGTCTTTCATTAAATACAGATTGCAGATATGAAAAAAATTAAAAAAAAAAATCTTTCTTAAACTCGAATTTAGCTTTCAATCAATGATAGGCTGGAAGTTGAGTTTAAGATAGATTCGACTTAGAATGTTTTTATTACTAAGGGCAATTGACTTTTCAAAAATTGGGCAGGGCAGAATTAGTGTTAAGCACACTTTAAGGAAATTTATGTTTCTTGAAAATTATATTGGCATATAACAGCCCAATTAACCAAAATTGCCGATTTCGAATTAATTTATAAGCGTTTTTCGGGTAGAAACGTTCATTTTCGGCACTCAAAAAGAAGCCTTTTTGTATCATTCATCGCACTAAAATGCCTCTCAAAAATGAACCTTATTTTGTTCGTAAATGAGTTAAAAAATAACTATTTTGATATTGTTATTTCAAAAGAGAAAAGTCGAGATTGTCTTCCAATTTGACAAACTTCCAAATTATGTCTGAAATATCGAAATAGTAAAATTATTAATTGGAGAAATTGTTTGATTACTTTTTTGCATGAAATCTTGTCGAGGTTTTCCTGCTATTTGGGCTTGATCATAATTTTTGATAGAAATCTTGAAATGTTAATGACAGATATATTGATAGATCTGTGAAAGGAAAATAGTTTTTCATACGTGTAGCAGCACATTCATCTCCCTTATTATGGCGAGAATCAATTCGTACTGGTAAAAAAGTTCATAAGACGTTTGTATGAAGGTTAACATTTTAATTTACTATTATAAAAATATCAACAAAGGTTTATATTCTTCCGTTTTTAACTCATTTTAGATTATAAAAAAGTAAGATTTATGATTCATTTCTGAACTCATTTATGAACAAAAAATGGTTCATTTACAAGGAATTTTTACCTACGAAAATGATAAAAAAATTCATTTTCGACTCAAAATAAGTTTTTTATGAATTTCGTAAAAGAAGTGCAATTTTTATTTATGGAAAAAGTTTTCACAAATTTTATAATTTATAGCAAGCATTTTTAAGCGACAAAATAAAAACTTAAAAATTTAATAAAAAAAATCTACTCAAAAAACGTTCGCAAAACTCTCACCTTCCGCAAAACCTTCTCGCTTATGGTTCAGTGGGAGTTCATAATACTAAAAATGGACAACATAGTGTTTCTATACAAAGTGTTTCTATTTTCTGAAAACTTTGCGACAAGCTGGATTTCATAAAATCCTCTCACCACGGTGAAGGAAGAAAAAAAGCTTTTTTTAAATATAAAGAAAAAACTATTTAAACAAATATTAAGCAAAATGTGCTTGAATGGTGAACTATGGTTAAGGTGGGTCTAAAATAAATTTTTTTCAATTTTGTGCAGAAGTTTTATTGTTATTATTATTCGCTTAAAACTTTGATATAACTTGTTTAGAAAATGTACAATTCTATGTTTCTTAAATATGTAAAAACAAAAATAAAAAATAAAAAAAATTTGCAAAAAACTGCAATTTTTAACTTTTTTTAAATTAATAGCACCCGGACAACTCCGGGTACCATTTGGTTTGTTTTTCATATAAAAAGCTCTAAACGGATTTTTAAAAATGCCAGCAACTCAAAAATAGTACATAAGCTTCTTTAACATATTGCCACAGATGTATAATATATAACAAATAAAGTAATATAAACAGCAATTAAAAATAAAAGATATCTTTAAAATAAATAGAAATAAATAAATTTCAAAATTATAAAACAAATAAAAAATTAAAAAACAAATACAAAAGAAAAGAGAAAAATTTTATCAAAATTAGTAATTTTAAAAAACCAATAAATTAAGGAACTATATATAAAAAATGATTAAAACACAAAAATTAAAATAAAAATATACATAAAAAACAACAAATAAATAGAAAGCAATAGTAAAATGTGAGAAATAAGAAAAAAAAAACTAAAAATAAACCCATGGCTTTAGAATTTTTTAAGCGACTATAAAGCATTTAAAACAACGACATATTTTTATGTTTTGAGCATATTTTGATACAAATTTTTGAGTTCAAATTCAACACTCTACACTCTACACTCTACACTCTACACTCTACACACTCTACATTTAAATAGTTGCAGGTTGGTTGAACAGAATTCAAATTAAATGAAATTAGTTTTTTATTCAATATTGTCTCCATGAACTTCAATACGCTTACAGCTCTATTCTAATAAAGTCACAAAAATCAACTCAGTATCAATTGATACAAATTCCTATTCTTCGCACTTTGAAAAAGCTCTTTCTGCATCAACAGTGATCGAAATAGTAACGAGCAGCTAAGCATGTCACAAGTTCAAATTAAATAAAAAAAGGATAATTTGAGAAGCTAATAATAATTTTAAGGTATCTAAAGGACAAAAGTGTTTAATTTAAGTTCTCACTCTTATAAGATATGTCGCTGCAAAAAATCTCTTTGCCGTAACTTTATTGAAAATTTAAAACATTAAAGGACTTTGACCGAGCTTCTTATGATCAATTGCGTTGTGCGTGTTGTGAAATGTTTGCACACAAATGATCAAGAACTGGACCTACAAGTTTTATACAGACTTCGAACGGCTTATGTTCTCAAAAAGCTTTTTATGGCATGTTTTAACTCTCTGAGGTTTGCCATTGTCTGCAGAGAGGTGACGGACGAACAGAAAAATTAATTCAATTGAGAAAATTTTCTGTGTCAGGTGGGAATTGAACCAGGGTCCTCTGGCGTATGGGCCACGCACTCTACTCACTGCGCCAACGCCACTTAAAACATTTAAAACATATAAAAAATTAAATTTAATAAACAAGGCTAACCCTGCATAATATCGCTTCGATTGTTGAGCACACACAGAATTCCTCCAAGCACTCAACTCTACTTTCGATTCAGCTGCGTATAATCATCATACAGTTCTGTATATAAATTTATGCTTAAAGTTTTGAACAGCTGATAAAAACTTTTCACTTAGATGTGAGGAGTAACAGAATACGAATAAATAGAGGCGAAAAAATAGAGGGTGAAAATTCTGCCCGAATAGGGCTGGTATTCCAATGATCCTCCAATAATTTTATACCATCTCTATAATGGTTTCCCAAAATCTCTGTTCCACTACTGCAAATACTGTTCCACGGTTGCAATAGGTGCTTCATTAGACGAAAAACGCAGCAAACGAAGAATTGTTTCAAGTTTTTAAAGAGGAAGTAGTCGCTGGAAGCCAAATCTGATGAGTACGGTGGGTGTTGAAGCAATTAGTAGCATCGTCAAAATACTTGTGTGAACACATGAAGCATGTCATGAATTTTTTCATTTAGCTGATCCAAAAAGTTGCAATAATATTCAAAGTTTATTGTTTTACCTTTCTCAAGATAATCAATCAACAAAATCTCTTTAGCATCCCAAAACACTGATGCCATAACATTTTTTGCCGATCGTTCTAGCTTCACCTGTTTTGTAGCTGAACAACCAGCTTAATTCCACTGTAAACATTATTGTTTCACTTCAGATACAGGGTGGTAGATCCAAATCTTACCCATAGTTATAAAACGATGCACAAAATCTGTTTTATTCTGCTTAAAACGGTCCAAATGGCGCTGAGAAATTTCTTTTCGATTCAATTTTTGTTGGACTGTTAACGAATGCGAATGATATTAGCAATTTCACGCTTAGTTGAACTTGGATATTCACAAACAATATCATACACTTGCTCAATGATTTCTGGCGTTTTTGCACTTTTTGTACTTTGGACTGCAGGATATTCGGTTTTTTTATTGTAAAAAAATTACACTGACACAACTTCAAATGGCTTGTAAACAAATGATGAATTGACAGATGGAAAAAAATCGTTTGTGTATTCAAATGAAAGATGAAATATTAAAATGACGAGAATGAAATGAATGAAAAGAAAACCTTGCACACCAAAACCAAGGAGCCATAGGTTACCTTCAAGGCATCAGCATTGCCCTCTTGTACCTTCGCCAGCTGCATGGTGGCCAGCAGCAGTTGATGGCTTGGTCATACGATGTAGCATCAACTTAATTTCCTCCCATAAAGTTGCAAACAGTGCGGTCGCGTGTATTAAATTTGTGATAATTTGAGTGAAAATATTATAACAACAGTGTTTATTAAACTATAAAATGTAAGTCTTAAAATTGCAAAAAAACCTGTAACAAATTCTAACCTAAAAACAACTGCGAAATGTGAGCATAAAGAAATTCGCGATGAACAGCTGATTTTGACATCTATCTCCCTTTATTCTGCCTTCTACTTCATTCCTCTCCGAGTCGGCCCTACCTTATAATTCTGCCATGAACAAACCTGTAAAAAGTTGAATTTAAGTGATAAATGTTAAATTTGAAGTTAAGAATGTTTTAATTAATTTTTAAAAAGTTGAGTATAAATGTAATAGCTTCAATTGGAAGTTTAAGAAAGTTGAACATGATTTGTATAAAGTTGAATTTGAAATGGAAAAGGTTAAATATTTAGAACTTGTAAAGGATATTCTTTTACAGAGAATTTTTAAGAAAGAACTTTTTTCAAGAAAAAATTCCCGTATGAAGTACAAAACTTTTCAAAAAATCTTCTTTTAAGATGTACGACAGAAAATTGTGATGTGAATTATATAAGCAGATTTTCTAACTTTGATTAAATGCTTTCACAGGTTTTTTAGGGGCAACATAAAAAGTGAAATATATATAATGAATAAATTTTTTTAATAAGAAAAACTTCTTTTTGTGTTGAAGAACACAAAAAACACTATGAAATTATGAAGACATCAGTTATATTGAAGCACATAAAAAAGTGTTACACATCACACCACTTCAGCCTAGGTATATAAATAAATACACAAATTCAGGACTAAAGGACTAAAAGATGAAGTGGATGCAGACCAGGGCCATAGCTAGCGAAATATTGGTCGCAAGCTTACAAATTTTTTTCAAAATAAGAAAACACTAAAATAATAATAAAAATGGAAACTTTAGGGGGAGTTTTGAACTAAATTTTTTTTAAAAATTATTTTTGTGATCATTCAACAAAAATGATGTCTATTAATCTCATCGTCAAATCATAAAAAAAATTTTGTCGACATTCGAGAAAGCATATTTATTAATAATTTGTCAATTTGGAGCAAAACGTATAGTCGAAATTATTTATAAAAAAATTTTTTATGTGATATTTTTAAAATTACCCAAAATCACCCCTTAAAATGATTTTAAAAAAAATTTAACTCAAACCCCCCCTAAAAGTTTTAATTTTTATTATTATTTTACCGTTTTCTAATTTTGAAAAAAATTTGTTAGTTCTAGAAGCAAAATTTTTCTAGCTACGGCCCTGATGCAGACTCTCCTCATCTGAAGTTTCAGTTAAAAGATCAAAGGCTAATGGAGGCATCATTTTTTCTTCTAGACTGCTGCTTATTTAGCTTTCTTTTCCGATTGACTGTTAAATCTGGCCATGAAGAATTTTTCTAAGTCACAGTTTACTCCTCCCATCAAAAAACTTTCTTTTACCAGTTATTTATTTTTCTTAAGAACAAATTTATGCACTTGACACTTGACATACTCGATACATAAATTGAACAGTCAAATGGAAAAAAATTAGTGCACACCAAACTTTAAAAAAGGTTGCATCAGTGAATGTTAAATGCCGTATACTAGTATTTAAAGTTTTAATGCTCTTTTTCATTTTATTTCAAATAATAAAATTTTTGTGATTGCATTAAAAATAAAAAAAAAATAATGCCGTTTCTTGGCAAAGGTTAAACAAGTTAAAAAAATGTTCAAGTTTGATTTGTTTAAAGTTTCATTTGGTTTTATAACAAGTTCCCCAACTAGAAAAAGTTGAATTTCAAATGGGAAAAACTGGAGTTTCAAGTTAAGAACCTGTAAAGTTATAGTTTTAAATGAACATTTTTTGAAAAGACAAATGGGTTTTAAAAAAATCACAACACTTTAAGTAATTTTTACAGCATTATTTTAAGGTTTTAATTTATCTGATGTCCAAGGGGACAACTGCACCCCTTTCCCTTCGCTACCCCCCTGCAATGTACATTAGTGAAAATAACTTTTTTCGTGATATCTGCTCCTTTTTTATTTAAATTTAGTCTATTTAACTCAATGTCACTGAATATTTTGATTCACACTATGAACATCAAATTAGAAGAAATTATCTGTAACAATCTAATAGCCACCACTATGTGATAAGACCACAAAAGTAAATTTGTTTTTCAACAGATGTGAAAAATTTTACACTCATTTTTCGTAATTAAAATATTAAATGAGCGAGCAGAAAGCAATAATTTTCATGATTTCATTTTTTCGCAACAATTATTTTTAATAGTCTCATGATCATCAACAAAAGGCGCTAAGAGACGAAGGAGCAAGAGCAAAAACATGCCAGTGAGCCAGGTTTTATTTCCTGAAAAAAGTGGACTTTGACAGAATCGTACGATTTTTCAGCACTTTGCCCTTTGTATGCAATCAGTTATAATGAGCTGATTTGATCTGGTCTAATTTCACATGACTTGTTTAAATGCTTTTTCCGCTATTTACATTTATTTCTGTTGTTTATTTGCTATTCGTTTTTGTTTCTAATTTTTTTGCTTTTTTCTATTTCAAAGAAATTTTGAAGAAATTCTAAAAAACAAGTCCAAAGTTTACCTGTTTTATTTTTGGATATTTTTTAAATTCTACAACTATACATTTTTATTGGCAAAAACAACTTTTTTTTATTTATTAATATTATTATGTCTTCAATGTATATTATATCGTCAATATATTTCATGTTACATATAAATTAATATAAATTATGTTAAATACGTCTTAATCAAAATAAGAACAGAAATTTTAAATGAATAAAGATTGGTAACAATTTACCCCAGTGTGGCATCTATGTTACTGGAGCAGATCTGGAGATCTGGCAGCCAAAGGTTAATCACATCCTATGTATAAAGTATCAAGTCAATATACAAATTTTGTGAAATATAGGAAGTTTTTTTTTCTTTTTTGATGATGCCACTGTGTGTGGAAGGTAGGAGGAGTTTTCACTCGATTTTTCCAAGCTAGAACTCAGAGTGCATATTGAAAATCAATACATAATTTATGCAAATTTTTAAGTTATTTAATTCATTTTTGTAGAATTTGAAGAGATCACACCGTTTTCATATAGTCTTTTTGTATAGGAGTGTTTTGTGTGCGTGTCTCGTGGTAGGCGTGGTCTTTATTCGATTTTTCCAAATTTCATTGTCAGAGTTCATATAAGAAACCAGAGCTTATGTGCTAAATTTCAAGACATTTCATTTATTTTTATGGAATTTAAAGACTTTTTTAAAAATTGGAGCTTCTTGGGAGCTCCTTGGGCATAAATGGATGATTATCTAAGGTCACATGAATGTCATTGGGACTTGAAGAGGCTCTGTGGACGTTTCCAAGATTCCGTGATTTTGAATAAGATTGATTATATTTTTTATATCGGAGTCATTTTTGTGCAACCAAATAAACATCTTCAGGTTTTTCTTGCCAAACCGTATCTCTGATGAACAGTTCACATCCATCCAACGAAGTAACTGGCAGTGGATTGATCCCGTTCCCAAAAAGTGACAGTTCCATAGCAAAACATGGTATTCAATGGAGCTCTTTAACTCAGCATGGCAGAATGGTTCGAGGTGGTTCGAGGAGAACATGGAAAAGAACAGTCGAGCAGTAGGGCAATAGTTGGAAGAAAGTTGGGCAGAGCTGAGGTTCCTTTCCAAAAACTGTACACGATGGCTAATAAGCGTCGTAGAAGACGACCTAGGACTGACAAGGAGATACAGGACACAGGTAAGTTTGCATTCATCCATTCAGTCCATAACACAGCCGCACAAAAAAAAATCGACTTTCGGGCCCAGAGGTCAGATCATGTTTTATATGATTTTTGGGTCGCTAAACAAGAATCCCGGAGTCCATTAACCCCCGCCATTTTTCATAACCTCAAAAAACTGATATTCTCACACAAAAAAAAGTCGACTTTCGGGTCCAGAGGTCAGACCATATTTTTTATATGTTTTTTGGCACAATGAATAAGAATCGAAAGTCCATTTAACCTTGAACTTCGTGGATTTCTTCGTTCAGCTCAGCTTATAGCCATCCAGCCATTGAAGCGTATGCCCAGCCAGCCAATAAATCCCAATTAAGCTATATGGAGCTGGCCAAGCCTATTGTAATATAATCTCTTGTCCAATAACAAAAAACCTGTGGGAATTGCCTTGGATGCGTCTAAATCGTGAAAACGTGAATGCTTAAAAACGTGAGCGAGTGAACCCGTGTACTCGTGGACACTAGATGGCCTTCTTGGTCCATACATTGTAAAAAAGTATTTTCCTCCCTGCAAGGGCTGATTCTTAAACTGGCATTCAATAAACATAGTAGACTGAATAAAAGCAAAGAAGTTGCAAGAACTGAATTGGCTACTCATAAAAATGTAATTTTGGAGGATATTTTTCCAATCGTTTCAAATCGGATTTTTTGAAACCATTTAAGCTACCTGAAAATTAACAACAGTATTTTATATCCATGTAAAATTGGTCGCTGAATTCATTTTCGAAATCAGATTTTTCATAAATGTGAAATTCCAGTCAACAGCACGTTCCAAACCATATATCTAGTAGTTTTTTCATCATTTTTCACATTCATTCTTTCCGCACGTACAAAAGAATGCACATTTTTCAAAATGAAATGGTCTAGGATTGTGGGTAATTTAATGAAGTTTATTTAAAATAAAAAAAATTAAAATCGGAACATATTTTCACAAGAAAAAATTTGTGTTTTGTGAGGTCGGACATTTGGGGTTTTTTTTTTTTGTTTCTGCAAATTTGTAATGAAGTCCTTTTCGTTGCTCTGTAAGGAAACAGTGCGTCTACGACTTACAGAACCATCAGTTTTCTATGGTGGTAAATTTCTTTCTCATTGAACCTTGTGATCAAATTTATTGCCCTATCGGCAGCATCGTTTACGATTTTGATGCTTCCCACAATTTCCTCGTTACGCAAGTAATTTCTATTGTTAATCCAACGGCTGGGATCTATTCATAAAAAGCGTTTGAGATCTGCTTCGTTCGAATCGCACGCAAACAACGTATCAAGAAATTTGTGAGTGTTTGAAGTAACAAATCTATGAATGCTCAAATTTGAAACATCAACCTATCCCACTTTCATCACCTTTTTTTCTTAAGGGGTTACATGACATTGGCAGTTTTTTGAAATCGACTTTTTTTAATAATTTTGTATTTTAATTAATATTCTTAAGATTCTAAAATTTCATGGAATAATTCCTACGGGTTCAAAAGTTACAGCCGGATTAGTGAGACGCATTATTAATTTTTGCGCTACCTACGTACGGCGGCTGGTACTTGTTTTACTTGCTACCTGACTTTTGGTGGTTGTTATTTCATACCTACTTGAAGGGTGAAGGGTGAAGCCCAAATTGCTAAGCGATTGCAAAAAAACTATAAGAAACAGCACAAGATAACGAAGGCATACAGTATGAAGCAGGAATGACAGATTGAAGGTAACCTTTTTTTCTTTGTTCACAAGCTTTGAACGCGTTTATCTCGAAACCATGTTTTTCGTATTGGTTGCGGCACTAGCGGGTTCATTTTTTGACGGAATTTTTTTTTTTGTATTTTTTTAAACTTGGCTCGCTATCGTATGACACGAACTTTTTTTAAATTTTTTTTCGATTTTTTATGAATTTTTAAAATGGAACATCACCAAAATTTGAAAAAAAAATTAAAAAAAGCTCGTGTCATACGATAACCAATTTTGTTAAGATTTAAAAAAGTAATTTTTTTCCAGATCGGACAATTTTTGCAACTTCCGGCGCTGCAACCACGAGGCCGTTTTTTCTCTGTCGCCATTTCGGAGCTCTATAAAACCTTGTTGGAGTGAAAAATATATTTTTTGAATTTTTTTTTCTTGTAATTTGTTCAATTCTCTACAATAATAAAAATAATATTGGAAAAATGTTTGTTTTTGACTGAGTTATGAATTTTTAAAAAAAGGTCCGTTTTCTCTGCCGCGAATGTCATGTCCCGCCTTAAGCGCAGCTACCATCAATCGTTTCGTTCCTGCGTCAATGGTTCTATCAAAGAAGGCAAAGTCGACGAGAGTCTCTGACAAATACCTGAAAAATTTTGAAAATAAATACGGAAGTTTTTTTCACCATTAAATTTGGCTTCATCACGATACAAATAAATTTTGAAATCGTTATTTGACATGGCCATGAATCTCGCACGTGAAAAAGCACCCGGTTCCCTTTGAATTAAATGTTTTTGCATCTAAGAATAGAAGCATCATGTGGGAAAAATCGGCGTAGTCGGCACGTTCATGACTGTTTGCTTGAATTTTTTTCGGTGTTAATTTTCTTTTCGGGCCATGCCCTTTGGAATCTTTGAAAAATGGTAATTACTGGTGCAGCTGAATCAGGTTATAGGGTCAATCCGAATTTTTTTTTTTTAGCAATAACTCGGCAATGTGATGGCGACAGGCAAAAAACAAAAGTAATCTCTTCAGCATCTTCTCGAGATGTATGGCACTTCCTTTACGCCATCCACTATTTGAACTTGTATCAAAGCATAGCGCTCCTACTTTCGGTATTAAATACCATTTTTCGAGTTAACAGCTTTCGCTCCAGTAAGTTGGTGATTTTCGGAATTTCAATAAGCTTGTAGCCATTTTCATGTGATATAACAACATCAAGTCTACTTATGAGTACATTTCGTCTATCAACTCCGTCATGAAAGATACACATTTTTTTTTTCGTCGCAGTGTACCGTCAGAAAGGAACCGACCATTTCAAAAGCATTTTGAATCTCATTTGTAATAACAGGGCAATGTAATTTACGGCGTTACGCTATCATTGCTCTTGACAAATTCACTTTGGAGATATCCCGACCTAAAGCATTAAGAGTGGCGGAAATCGTTAACATTGCATTTTGATCGCTCATTCCACATCGATCGATGGCAGAAACCACTTCAGGAGTAACGACTTCTTGGTTGAACTTCTCAGAACACGTGGTTCGGGTTCATATTCCGAAGCAGAAGTAGAAGTGTCATGCTCTTAAACCGATGTGCTAATAAGTTCGTAGTTCGCTTTATCCTGTTGAGTCGTAGTGGCGCTTGTATTTGACGTTGGCACATGCGCTGGGCAGGGGAATTCATCGATTCTGACACTTTTATTTTTTGCTTTCGGTGTCACATTCCTCATTTGCGTTCACCAAAGCGAATTTTGTTGCTTAAATATTTGATGCGTTCAGTGTTGCCGATGTCATCTCGATGACAATGCAGAAATTCTTTCACGTTCGCATTTGTTGTTTTTATTCAGCCTACATATGTCTATTGAATGCCAGTTTAAGAATCAGCCCTTGCACGGAGGATCCGAAATACTTTTGCAAAAAATGTCGTCTAGTGTACACGTAAACACGTGCTTTTGCAACTACACGTGTAGTGAGTGTTTAACATTCACGTGTAGTTCGAGTAGGTGTTTTGAAAAACAAACTTCACGGAGTTAAGTGTTACACGTGTAATTCGAAACACGTGCTTAAGTTGAAGACATGATTTTCATTAGATTTTATCAAAATTTCAAGTCAGTAAATTCACTTTAGTGAAATTTTAGATTTTGTCGTTTTGATGACGTTACTTTGTATGAGAGGTAGGCGTGGTTTTCATTTTGTAGTTTTGATTTTGCCAAATTTCATAGTTCATAGGGTTCATATTAGATATCAGGGACTACATGCTACATTTAAAGTACAATAGTAAATTTAATTTTGTGTAATTTTTAGAGATTTTACAATTTGGATGACGTCACTTTGTATCAAATATAGGCGTGGTTGTCATTAGATATTGCTAAATTTCAATGTAAGGATTTATATTAAATATCAAAGCCTATGTGCAACATTTCAAGAAATTTATTTAAAGTTTGTGGTTTTTTAAGAAACTTTACGGTTAAACTTTACGATGGTTTATGTGCACTTCTTTAATTTTTATGGAATTTAAAGACTTTACCGTTAAAATAAAGTCACTCTGTATGGGAGATAGGCATGATTTTCATACGGATAGATCATTTCATTTTTTTAGATAGAAGCTTATATTTTGAGTTTCATTAAGATAGCTTAATCTTAACCGTAATCTTAACAGCTGCAATCGTGATCACAAACGGACAAACAGACGAGCTAAATCGACTCAGGTGGTAATGCTGATGCTGAAAAAATATATACTTTTCTATACCTCCTACGCCTCCTTATGAGCGCTAGAAACGAAGTGACAAAGTTAATATAACCCTTACGCCGTACGCGTGAGTGTATAAATACTAAAGGGCTGCACGAATGCATTCAAAAGCCGTTTCAACACATTCTCAAAAAAATAGAATGGAATGGAATATGCATTCGAAGCGCTTAGAATGGAATGGAATGTGCGCTTGTGCGTTGAGAATGTTTAGAATAGAATACTCAACATTCTCAAGTGTTGATTTGAGAGTACTACCAAATGGTTGATGAAAAAAGGTTTTACGTAAAGGGATTTCAAAGGGGGGTGCTGATGTCGAATCTGATGTCAGATTTTCAATTTTCAAGATGGCGGATAGGGTTGCCACCTTAAAATATCTTATTTTAGATTAGAATTTTAAAATTCCAAAATTTTTTTGAAAATAGGGTTGCCACTTAAAAAGTTGTTATTTTGCAATTTTTTTAAATGATCATTTAGTAAAAGGGAGTCGCTGATTTCAAATCTGATGTCAGATTTTGAATTTTCAAAATGGCGGATAGGGTTGCCACCTTAAAATATCTTATTTTCGCGAATTCGAGGCTGGGGCAAACACTAGGTAAAAATGGGTCGCTGATTCCGAATCCGTTGTCAGAATTTTAAAATTCCAAAATTTTTTTGAAAATAGGGTTGCCACCTAAAAATGTGTTATTTTGCAATTTTTTTAAATGAGCATTTAGTAAAAGGGAGTCGCTGATTTCAAATCTGATGTCAGATTTTCAATTTTCAAAATGGCGGATAGGGTTGCCACCTTAAAATATCTCATTTTCGCGAATTCGAGGCTGGGGCAAACACAAGGTAAAAATGGGTCGCTGATTCCGAATCCGTTGTCAGAATTTTAATATTCCAAAATTTTTTTGAAAATAGGGTTGCCACCTAAAAATGTGTTATTTTGCAATTTTTTTAAATGAGCATTTAGTAAAAGGGAGTCGCTGATTTCAAATCTGATGTCAGATTTTGAATTTTCAAAATGGCGGACAGGGTTGCCACCTTAAAATATCTTATTTTCGCGAATTCGAGGCTGGGGCAAACACTAGGTAAAAATGGGTCGCTGATTCCGAATCCGTTGTCAAAATTTTAAAATTCCAAAATTTTTTTGAAAATAGGGTTGCCACCTAAAAATTTGTTATTTTGAAATTTTTTTAAATGAGCATTTAGTAAAAGGGAGTCGCTGATTTCAAATCTGATGTCAGATTTTCAATTTTCAAAATGGCGGATAGGGTTGCCACCTTTAAATATGTTACTAAGTGCTCATTTAAAAAAATTGCAAAATAACACATTTTTAGGTGGCAACCCTATTTTCAAAAAAATTTTGGAATTTTAAAATTCTGACAACGGATTCGGAATCAGCGACCCATTTTACCTAGTGTTTGCCCCAGCCTCGAATTCGCGAAAATAAGATATTTTAAGGTGGCAACCCTATCCGCCATTTTGAAAATTCAAAATCTGACATCAGATTTGAAATCAGCGACCCCCCTTTGCAACTACCATAAAACTCTAGGAAACATGACTGGAGCAAAAGTCAAAATTCATGGTAACCATTTGAGAGTACTCTCAACGCAACGAATACATTCTAGAAATTTCCATATTCGTTAGAACTCTCTCAAATGGAATGGAATGTTCATTCCATTCGAAAAATTTATGTCTCTCATTCATTCGTTTCGCTTTGCAAATGATTTGCAAATATGGAATACTCGCATGGAATGCGTAGAATGGATTCCAAATGGAATGTATTCGTGCAGCTCTTTAATAAATACAATATATGTATAACTATAAAAAGTGGATTATGTTGCAATAGTATTAAATGCAGAAAATATAAGAATTTTCGTTAATTTACATAAAGAACATTAAAGTGTTGTATTTGAATTTAGATGCTTGTTAAATTCCCACTTGCATTATTTTTGTATTTATAAGTTGACAACAAATTCAATCAATGACTTGAACTTCAACGCTGAAAACAGCTGATTTTCACGTTACGTTGAATTATGTAATCATTTGAAAAGCATGATATTCAATATAAAAAACTTTTTTTGCTTTTTTTGCACAGGCAATGACGAGTTCGATTTCATTTTTACAGACGTAAATACATTTTGTGTAAAATTACTTCTATAGTGTTCTCAAACAAAACAAAAGGAAAGAATGACGGGCGCTACTTATGTGCGTGTGTATACGAGCAAATGATTAGATTTATGTTTTGTTTTTTTAGTTTTTGTTCACTCGTTTTCAATTACGTATGACGTGTAGCAAAACCATGCTAATAGTTCACGTATGTAGCTGCGCTCTACGTCTGCTGCGTATTAACTTAATTTTTTGAATTTGCGCTTTGAGCTCTTTTTTTATGTTATGAGTAGCGCGGAGTGTGGGGTGTAGAGTGTGTTCTTTGGAACAGGCAGTCAGTCAGGAGGCAGTTTGTAGGCAAGCCGTGTAATAAAGTAAAGAAAGTTGCGTCGTATTGTAGAATGATGGCGTGGTTGAATATATGAATCATCATTATGTTTATGGTATATAACGTTATTTTTGTTGTTGTAGGTAAGGAACGGTGGGATTGGGAGTAAATCAGCGGAAACAGTCTGGGGAAAATGTATGCAAAATTGTATTGGTTCGCTTAATTGTTAAGGTTGACAAACATAGTAAAACTGAAATTCTTCAAGACAAATAATATCACAAGTGTTATTTTTGGCGATATTGTTACAACTAAAGGGAAGCTTTAATTGTGCTATTAAGGTTAATTTGGGTAATTATAGCGGATTTCCGTTACGTTACTGACGTTTTATTTTATTAAATCGAAATAAAGGAAAATACTAGCATATAAATTTTCACAAACTCTGCCTTACATGTATTTGTAAAGTAACTAGTATGAAATTACATTCGATTTGTACGAAGTTAACATACCCCCAGAGCCGAGTTTAAGCATACATATTCGCAGTCATGAAGACTTTAAATGACTTCACTTGGTTCTTATCCAATTTTTTCAAATTTTAAACTCAAAGTACGATTTAGGTATCAAAGTTTATGCGCAAAATATCTAGTCAATGCTTTTTTTTTTGTGAAATTCATTTCGAACTTGGTGTACACATTAAAAATCTTGTTTATTCAAAATCTTGTGGAATTTTAAGAAATTTTAACGTTTTGTTACAGTACTTTTGTAGCCGAGATAGGCGTGGTTTCATTCGATTTTATAAAATTTTTAATATATAGTGCATATTTTTGAATCATTAAATTAATTTTTGTGTTTAATTGATTTAAAACAATAACATAGAGCACAAAATTAAATTAAATTTAATGCCGAGTGACTAGACTATATGAATCTGATCTTAGAATTGCTCCATCACATCAGGTTATCGAGATATCCCATTTGAGATATCCTATAAGTACTAAAGTTAAAGCAAAACTAGTAAGGGTGGAGCTTTGGCAGGGTACCGAAGCTAAAATACCACCCGCTGCCGTATTGAAGTATTTTCGAAGTCTTGAGCCACGACATACACGATGGCATTCAGTTTTATATATTAACGAAAGTTTTCCTATTTTGATGACGTCACTTTGTACGGGAAGTAGGCGTGGTTTTGATCCGATTTTGCCATATATCATAGAGATGGTTCATATTATATATCAAAGCTAAAGTGCAAAATTTCAAGATATTTAACGTTTAAAATAAAGCCAATTTGTATGGGAGGTAGGCGTGGTTTTCATTCGATTTTGCCAAATATCATACTGGTGGTCTATATGATATATCAAAGCCTATATGCAAAATTTCAAGACATTTCTTTAATTTGAGCAGATTTTTAAGAGATTTTACTTTTTAAATGAAGGTACTTTGTATGGGAGGTAGGCGTGGTTTTCATCCGCTTTTTTCAAATTTCATAGCCAAGATTAAGACTGAAGAGCAAAGCTCACCTGCAAATTTCAAGGCATTTCTTTAATTTTTGTGGATTTTAAAGACATTTTACGGTTAATATAAAGTCACTTTGTATGGGAGGTAGGCGTGGTCTTCATCCGATTTAGCCCATTTTCGAACTTGATCTTCCTTTTTTAAAAATAAACTTATATTTTGAATTTTATCGCGTTAGCTTTAAAATTGCGGCTGTAATCGTGTCGACAGACGGACAGACAGACGGACACACGGAAATCGACTCAGGAGATGATGCTGATCAAAAATATATATATTTTTCTATACTTGCCACGCCTCCTTCTTGTCGTTAGAAACGGAATGACAAAGTTAATATACCCCTTACGCAGTACGCGTTGGGGTATAAAAATCGTCGGTTGTATTTTAAGTTGTAAGTAGAATAGTTGCACCAAACGGAGGGTTAACTAATTTTTTACTAAAATATATTGAAATGCATTGCATGTTTTTTAAAATAACTAAGCAAACTGGTCTCTTAATGTTTCTTTATATTTAATATTTTACTTTAATATTTTGACCAAAATTGCTATGTGACCTTATTACGACCCTTTTTGCATATAATTCCGACTTTGGGAATTAATCCGACAATCCATTTTAACCGTTATGTGACTGACGAGGTACCCGGGTACCTTTTGCACCTTAAAACCAAGAATTTGATCATTAATAACCACTTTAAAGGGCCAAGCTAAATTGTTTTAAATTGTAGAATTCACGAAACATCGATCTAGCTGAACATTAAAGCACTTACACGCTATTTTTCTACATAAATTATATGAAAATATGAAAATACCCGGATACTCCGTCAGTCTGATAAATATATTTTTTCGTCAGTCACATAACGGTTAATAAAAAATATAAAAAATCTTGATAACTTTGCCTGTTTGTTTACTTTATTGTGTATCTAACAAGAAATGGCAGAGTATCCAATAAGTTCTTGAACATAAACATCCTTTTACCAAAAAATTCCTTGTTTCATCCGGATGGGGCACTTCCCATAAAGCAAAACACCCCACAGCGCTGGTGCGATGAACATTTTTGTGATTTTTGATTATTGGTTTCCAAAGTAAGTGTTCACACATCAGTCAAATGATTAAAGTGTATCGCGATTTTTTACTCTCTTTAACTCTCTCTCTGAAAATTTTGATTGACTCTTGCTCACACACGATTTTTTGATTGAAACTCCGACGCAGGCATTTGTTACTTTTCTGCTGCCTACTATTTTGTGAATTCATATCGTGCTGTGTGCATCACTTTACTTGGGTGTTTCTTTTATAAAGTTGTGTTGTGCGCAAAAAAATGGAAAACAATAGCGGAAATATAGTTGATCTTTTAGGATTAAAATTGATCACATTAGGAAATCAATACACCGGAAATTATATCTATTTGAATGACCATCGAATGCAAGTCATAAAAAAAAACAATAGAATTAATGAAATTATGGCAGGAACTAAAGAAACTACACCTCTTTTTCTCTTCAAAAAACTACCTTTGTTTCCAGTTAACTACTTTTCTTGATACAATTGCCTACTGAAAGGCAGACAAGTAAAATAATGAAACCCTTTGACTGATGATTGATGCAGGTCTGGAGCTCAATCAAAACTTTGACTGACGAGAGAAGATTTTGGAGTTCATTTTCGCTCTGAGATAAAGTTCATTTTTTTTTTACATAGGAAAGCAACAACAAATTTTGATTGATTCAATCATTTGACTGACGTATGAACACCTCCAAAGTCTCCGAACTTAAATCCACTCAATTGTTTTATTTGTATTTATGTTGTACTAAAGAACAAGAAGGTTCGATAATTGCACCATTTTAAGAAAGTAAAAGGCCGTTATGTGACTGACGAGGTACCTGGGTACCTTTTGCACCTTAAAACCAAGAATTTGATCATTAATAACCACTTTAAAGGGCCAAGCTAAATTGTTTTAAATTGTAGAATTCACGAAACATCGATCTAGCTGAACATTAAAGCACTTACACGCTATTTTTCTACATAAATTATATGAAAATACCCGGATACTCCGTCAGTCTGATAAATATATTTTTTCGTCAGTCACATAACGGTTAACATAAAATATAAAAAATCTTGATAACTTTGCCTGTTTGTTTACTTTATTGTGTATCTAACAAGAAATGGCAGAGTATCCAATAAGTTCTTGAACATAAACATCCTTTTACCAAAAAATTCCTTGTTCCATCCGGATGGGGCAATTCCCATAAAGCAAAACACCCCACAGCACTGGTGCGATGAACATTTTTGTGATTTTTGATTATTGGTCTCCAAAGTAAGTGTTCACACATCAGTCAAATGATGTACCGCCTGTAATTCTTTTGAAATACGAGTTCAGGTGGTTAAGGCTTCGGATAAGGCTGGAGTTAAATTAATTTCATTTAATTTATTTAGTTTTTCAGTACTAAAATAGCAACGGGATCGCAGGATTTAGATTTTTAATCCCGATACTCATCGCGAGATCGTGAAAATCTCAAAAGTGTTTTTAATTGCGGTGTACAAAACAGTGTGATAAAATTGTTTTCTCTGTAGTTGTTATATTGAAGGTGAAATTTATTTTAATGTATTACAAGCATATTTTAGAAAAAACTATTTTAAACATTTAACTTGTTTGTCATACAAGTAACTTGACAAATTGTAATCACTTGAGTTTTAACTTTTTAACAGTTTCGAATCCCATCTGACACAGAATGTTTTTCAAACCTCAAAGAGAAAAAACTGCCATGGAAAGCTTAGCCGATGGAGAACATAAGCCGATCGGAGTCGGCATAAAGCTTGTGGGTCCAATTCTCGATCATTTGTGTTCAAACATTTTCACAAAACGCACAACACAATCGATCATAAGAAGCTCGGTCGAAGTCCTTTCAAGGCCATTTCGTTTTTTTTTTAATATTGAGTTATTATTACTTAATAATAAATAAACAGATTTAAATTATTACATAATTATTTAAAATTCGATATCATTAACGTACATTTTTTTCATTGGTTGGACGCAATTACTATGAATACATAGAGAGAAAATATATAAGTTAGCATTTATTCAGGACTCACAAGTTCTATTTAAAAACGGATTTGCCGTGGTTTAAGAAAACGTAGTGCTAATTTAAGAAAATAAAGTGCTAATTTCAAAAAGCAATGTATTGATTCAAACCATAAATTTGAAAAATCATCAAACTGTAAAATACTAATTCTAGATAATTATAATTTTAATATATATTTATTATAATATAATCTTTTAATTATATATATTATTAATTTAAATTAAAATTGCAAAAAATTGCAAAGAATTATGTGGTAATTTACGAATTTTTTGACTAGAACTAGATTTAGGCAATAGCTATTACATAATTGTAAAGCTATTACAGTGAGGAGATGAAATCAAAACAATTCTGGAATTCCGAATATATTTTGTAAAGGGCAGTTTTTTTTTTTTTGTTCGCTTACATACAAGCAAAGCAATGGTGCAATGGTAGTGTGAATGACTAGCAGCCGATAGGTCCGCGGTTCAAAGACAGAACGGGAACAGCAAATTGATTTCTGACATTAGTTGTGACTATATTTATCTTGAAATGTTTAAAAATAAAAAAAAAAATAAACAAGAAAACACTTAAAATTTGTGAAAAAACAAAATGTGTACAAAAATTTAAATATTCTGATATGAGGATCGAACCTGGGTTACTCAAATCATAAAACAAGCCTCTTAAAAATTTTTGAGCTAGTTCCTTATATGCATGTTAACTTAAAACCATTAAGTTTTTATACTAATTCGAAAGAACTCTGTTAGTATTTTAGCATGCCTTAGCAGTATAAATTTGAACTTATTTGGGCTGAAATAGTTCTTTGAAGTTGTAGTTCATAAGAATTGCGAATGAAGTGAAAATAGTTTTATATTGTATTGAATTTATTAAAAGTTGGCCAAGCTTTGTCATCATTGGTCATTTTTTGGCATGATTTATATTCGCTTTCGTTTGATATTAGCCGAAAATTCTCTCCGTGTAACGTCCTTTGACGTCTATGAACTTTGAACGTTCTCAAGAATTATTTTTAAGGCATATTTGACTCTTTATTAAGCTTGTCATTGTCTGAAATAAAGAATAAGCAGACACGCGAAAAATCTTTTAGTTTTAAACAAAATTAGATTTCTTTTTATTTATAATTTTGTTTGTTTCTCTTAATTTAAAAGCTCACTATTAACTCGAGTCAAACAAAGTTCAAAAGCAAAATACCGCATAACTATTGCATATTTGCACAATTGAAAGCCAACAATTTTAATTAACATAAAAATTAGTTAAACATAAACAAATGATATCCTAAGATTAATTAAGTACGTGAAGATAAATTCGTAAATCCGACGCCAACTTAGCGAAGACACTAACCTTTATTTGCTCAAAGTACTTTTAAAAAGTAGGAATTTAACTTTGTGTACGAATTTAAATAACAGTGCGAATTTAGCTTTAAGTACGAATTTAAAAATATATATATCGAATATAAAAATCCTACGAATTCAACTTCGTTTGATAAGAAATATCTTATAATATCAACCAGGAAACTTAAAATTCAAAACATATATAAAATATAATAAAATTAAGGGAAAATACAAAATGAATTCAGAACTGAAAATTCGATAATTCATGGTTGCAGTACTTTTCACTACTTTTTAAAAATTTCCTTGGGCCAAAATCCTTAGCGGGCCACAATAAGTAATATATACTTAGAAAGGTGCTTTATTTACCTCTCTATTAAAATATAAAATATTAATATCGTACTAGTAGGTTATGAGACTTTTTAATTCAATGTGAATACCATGAATCAATCGATCACTCCATTTTAAAAAATTTCCTTCGGCCAAAATTCTCAGCGCGGCACAATTAGTCATATACCCTTTAATACCCTTTAAAGGTGCTTTAATTACCTGTCCATGGTATATGAAAAATAAAATGTAGATATAACGATCCTTTATTTCAAATTTGGTATCATTAACATATAATTTTTGACTTTTTAAAAATTGCTGATGACCTGAATCGAATTTTCAGTTCTGAATTCATTTTGTATTTTGTATTTTGTCCTTCATTTTATAAATGTTTTGAATTTTAAGTTCCTGGTTGATATTAAAAGAGATTTCTTATCAAACGAAGTTAGATTCGTTGTTTTTTTATATAAAGTCGTACTTAAAGTTAAATTCGTACTGTTATTTAAATTCGTACGCAAAGTTAAATTTGTACTTTTTAATAGTACGAATTTAAAATTCGTAATTTTAGCAAATATGGGTTTGTGTATTTGCCAAGTTAGCGTCGGATTTACGAATTTATCTTCACGCACTTAGATTAATTATGTTTTGTTATAAGTGATTCATAAATTGATTTACTGAAACAATATGAAATAATTGGTGAAATCAAGATACTCTGACTATTTGAGGTTTATGAACAGTATAACGCACTTAGAATCAAATTTAAAAAATAAGAAAAAACCAACAAATAATTTAAACATTGAAACAATACCAAAATGTGTATGTACCTATTAATACTAAGAATTATTATTATTATCTTATTCAATAATAATAATTCTGCAAAGATTTTCCAATAAACTTACTGAAAAATATTGTTATTCAATAAAGCGTAAATTAAAACATACTTAATTATTAGTCCATCAATTTAATTGCTCTTTCTGAACAACTTATACTTATCTGTATATGTTTTTATACAGAGTTAACTGACACACGTTCAGCTCTTTATAAATAAAATACTTATTAATTTAGTTATTAATTTACTAAGCAAGGCATTTTCTTAGAACTATTAATATTAAATTAAATTCTTAACTTGAGGGATACCATAATATAAATTCTTAAAACTGAAGGCAAGCCAGTGCATAAGGAAAATGTACAAACAGTAGTGTACAAGAAAGGAAGAGAATAAGATAAGTGTGTATTAAGTAGAGAAAATTAATTTGTAAAGGATGCGCTTGAATGCTTGATTAAGACATGAACAGAGAATAACATCCGCTGATACTTTTAAATATTCTGTAGCATCTGTTTATAGGTTCATTGTATGCATAAGCAGTGTGGTGTTGGTATTCATTCACCAATCGTGTTTGTCTAATTTGTCTTAACAGGTCATTCAATAAGTCCGTAAGATAAGAAGAAAAAAACAAAATTTTGATAAAACTCGATTATATTATTCAACATAATTGCCATCGAGAGCTATACAACGAGTATAGTGATCTTCCAACTTTTCGATACCACTTTTATAGTACGATTTCTCTTTCTCGTCAAAATAGGCCTCAGAGTTTCAGCGATTACTTCATCATTGGACTTGAATTTCTTTCCAGCAAGCATTCTCAATTCTCAATCAATTTGTGACAAGATACATTGTCTTGGTGAAACAACACTTTTTTCTTTTGCAAATGTGGCCGTTTCTTGGCGATTTCAGCCTTCAATCGATCCAAAAGTGCACAGTAATAGTCGCTGTTGATGGTGGTTCCTTTTTGGAGATACTCGATGAATATTATTCCTTTCGCATGGGTCTTTGCTCGCTTTGGACTCGGTTCGTCGACTGCTGTCCACTCAGCTGACTGTCTTTTGGATTCTGGTATGTAATAGTGAAGCCATGATTCATCCATTGTCACATATCGACGATAGAATTCGATTTTATTACGGTTTAACAGCGCCAAACACTCGTCTGAAGCATCAATTCGTTGTTGTTTTTGGTCGACTGTGAGCTCACGCGGCACCCACTTTGCACAGAGCTTTCGCATACCCAAATGTTCGTGTAAAATGGTAAAAACACTACCATCTGATATCTTTACAATGTCAGCTAGCTCGTGCACCTTCAGTTTGCGATAGCTCATATCCAATTTGAAGATTTTTTTTGATGTTTTGTGGAATAACCCAAATCAGACTGGGCGTCCACTGCGCTCTGCATCATTTGTGCTGGTACGGCTACGTTTAAATTCAGCATTTGTCTCTTTTTTTTCTACCATTTGTCTTGATGGAGCAGAGTCCGAATAATGTTTGTCAAGCCATTGTTTGGTTTCCACTGTATTTTTTTTTTTTTTTATCAAAAAGCAATGCTTTATCAAATCTCGAAATTCACTTTTTTCCATTTTTGTTTTCAATAACAGTAATTGCAGACAAAATGCTATAACTCACGAATTAATTGTGAGATTGTTGTCAAATTTTTATACGTATCATTTGAAGGTTGGTACTAAATAAAAATCATATGGAAAAAATCTAGTAACGCCATCTATGTGTCATCCTATGGACTCTCTGAACGTACTGTTTGTCACAAGGGTCATAAAGAGTCCCTCAGCACAAAAAGCAGAAATTGTTCTTTAATTTATTCTAATCTATCGCTGTGTGACTCAAAGGCAGGACTCCAAATTATGCATTCGAGTAAAAACTGTCATAAATTAGTCAGATCCAGCAATACTATTGTCATTTGTGTTCAGTTTGGTTTACCATTTTATCATGAATAGACAGACTAACGTCAGAACTAACGCTTGCAGATTCATTTCGAAAATCGTGGTTCAGCATTGTACCAAAAATGTACATAAAATCAACGAAAAAGTTGTTTGTTTTTGTCGATGTTACTAAACGGTATCCGTAAAGTTGTTGATTTTTTTTTTTCGTTTACATGAATTCGAATTTGAATTAATTTTTTTAATTATTGTCAATAATGTTCAATTTAATACTACTGTATTCTATTTGTTATTTATTTTTACTACTATTATTTATTTTTATATTACATACATTTTTTTGTTTTTTTTTTTTTTTGATGGCTGAGGTAACGATACATATGGGCAAATCCCGGCGTGTCGGACGTTTCATTCGTACTCTTCCTTTAAAAATTTTTCATACTTTCCAAAGATATATTTGGGATAAGTGTATATTATCGAAAAGCTATCTATTGGTATAGTAAAAAAAATAAAACGAAATTGATTTAAACATGTGTTCGGACGTTTCACGAAACGGAAGTCATTTTGGAACTAAGTTCATACTATGCCTAGATATGCGAATTTATCAGCCGTATCAAAAGTCAGAAGACAATATTTTTTACAAATTTAACAAGATTTCAGAAAAGACATACGTCGTCTTTATTAAGGGCATAGTGAGCTCACAGTAAATTATTTTATTTGTTCGGACGTTTCGTGTCGGACGTTTCATGTTTTACCATTGTGTCATTTTTCGGTCATTGGGCCATTTTTGGAATTTGCCCATATGTAATAATAAACAAAAAAAATTTAATTTTGACTGGCCTTGCAACCTGTGGTCGAGCATTGTAGTCTGTAGCGGTCTCCGTCAGGTTGGTGTAGCTCATCATAAATAATACCAATACAGAGCATGAGCTTAGAACCATGGGTATTCGGCTTTGCTGTCGGTGTTGAAGCATGGCCGGGGTAACCATATGATTGTTTACGCTTTGAATTATCGTAATGGATCCGCTTTTTATCGCCAATGACAATACGATGCAAAAAACTTTCCGATTTTGCTGTTGGGGCAGCTGTTCACATGCGACAAATCGTCTTTCGACGTCTCTCGGTTTCAGAACGTACGGCACTCAATTTCCTTGCTTTTGGATCATTTGCAATGCCTTTAGACTTTGTTTGCACATAATTCGACATTTCCAATGAGATGTTTCGAGCTATAATATATGATCAACGCAGAAATTTCAACGATCAATTATTTTTAAAATACTTTAAAAAATGTTAAAAAGCAAACCAAGGATGTCATTTCAGTGAAATTTCGTAGGCACATAGTTAAAAGAGTGAGTTTATCTTAAGAATTTTTTGGCTTAAATTGGTATGAAACTTCAAGGATACAAAGAATTTTCCAATAAAAAGCATTTTTTTCATATCGTTTTTACATAAATTATATAATTTTATATTTTTTTTTAACTTTCTCACCTTTTTTTCTTTAAGCTAATACCAAGTTCGGTGAAGAACAATTTCATTTACTATATTCAATAATTTTCCAAAACCAGGTACTCCTTAAAATTTGCAAGTCCTGTGGAGGCAAAACTAGAGGTGTCCCGAAAAAAATAATTGCATATTCATGATCGTCGTGCACAAAAATATGAGAAGCCATTGAAAAATTTGGCGGAGTTCTTAAAAAGGGCCAAATTGTTGTACAGTGTTATTTTTCAATTTTAACTCAATAACAGTTTAATTTGTAAATATTGATTTGCTTTAAATTTTAATCAATATTATTGCAATCAATAAAAAAATTGTTTACTCTGACCGAAAAATTTACCGAAAATAATTTTTATTTCTGATCGGTAAAAAATGTAGGTCAATGATTGATTTTTATTTCTAATCGAAAAATTAATGATTTCTGATGGACAAAAATAATAACATAACGACCAGAAAATTTATGTTTAGAAAAAAAAAATAACAATAAAAAAAACTTTTATTTCTGATTGATATTTCTGAACAACAAATACGCTCAAAAAATAATTTTGATGATGAAATCTAATTATTAGAAGGAAATTTTATTGTTCTATTTTTGTTGAAATAATATTTTATTCAAAATTATTTCTATCTTAAAAATTGTGAAAGAAAGCAAGTCAAAAACGGAATGTCTGACTCCCTAGCGTCATATTACAACGAACGAAAATGGCCATTTCAGCCCTTGAAAGGACTTTGACCGAGCTTCTTATGATCAATTGTGTTGTGTGTGTTGTGAAATGTTTGAACACAAATTATCGAGAACTGGACCTACCAGCTTTATCCTGACTCCGAACGGCTTATGTTCTCAAGAAGCTTTTCATAGGAGTTTTTTTTACTCTCTGAGGTTTGCCGTTGTCTGCAGAGAAGTGACGGCCGAACAGAAAAATTAATTCAATTGAAAAAAAACTTTCTGTGTCAGATAGGGATTCGAACCCGGGTTCTCTAGCGTATGAGCCACACACTCTACCCACTACGCCACGGCCGCCACACATATTAATACACTTAAAATTATTTTACAACACTTGTATAATATATAAAAATATAGGAAAATAATCGTTATTTTCCATTCCTGAATAAAAGGGTGGGTGGGTTAACTACTGGCTGCTGGATCTTATTTGATTTTCCATAAAGTCGATGCATACAGCAGCCCGCGATTGCGAATCGACTCATTTGAGTCCAGCTCAATACTTCGCTCTACAGCTGCAATTGTTTCTTCGGTGCGCACTGTACTTTGTTCGAAACTATACATTGTTGATCGAATTAGTTGCTCGGATGAGTGATTACGTCGGTCAAAGGACATATTTGGACGATTAAAGCTTAACGATCATCACTTAATATTTCTCTTTTAAGATCGCCATTACTGTTGAAATTGTCTACTAATGAAACATTGAAGAAGAAACTGTCTTAATTATATAAAGAAACTAGTAAGGATGGAGCTTCGGCAGGGTACCGAAGCTAAAATACCGCTGCCATATTGAAGTATATTCGAAGTCTTTAGTCACGACATACACGATGATATTCAGTTTTATATATTAACGAAAGTTTTCCTATGTTGATGGCGCTACTTTGTATGGGAGGTAGGCGTGGTTTTTCTCCGATTTTGCCATATATCATAGGTATGGTTCAATTTATATATCAAAGCTAATGTGCAAAATTTCAAGACATTTCATTAATTTTTGTTGATTTTTAAGAGATTTTACGTTTAAAATAAAGCCGCTTTGTATGGGAAGTGGGCGTGGTTTTCATCCGATTTTGCCATGTCATAGTGATAGTCTATATTATATATCAAAGCCTACATGCAAAATTTCAAGACATTTCTTTAATTTGAGCAGATTTTTAAGAGATTTTACTTTTAAAATACAGCCACTTTGTATGGGAGGTAGGCGTAGTTTCCATCCGATTTTCACAAATTTTATAGCCAGGATTAAAACCGAAGAGCAAAGCTTACATGCCAAATTTCAAGGCATTTCTTAAATTTTTGTGGATTTTAAAGACATTTTACGGTTAATATAAAGTCACTTTGTATGGGAGGTAGGCGTGGTTTTCATTAGATTTGGCCCATTCTCGAACTTGATCTTCCTTTTTTAAAAATAAACGTATATTTTGAATTTCAGACGGACAGACAGACGGACACACGGAAATCGACTCAGGAGATGATGCTGATCAAAAATATACATATATATTTTTCTATACCTGCCACGCCTCCTTTTTGGCGTTACACACGGAATGACAAAGTTAATATACCCCTTACGCAGTACGCGCTGGGGTATAAAAATTATCTAAGACATACGATAGACTTTTTTTAATATTTTTTATTGACTAATAAAATTTATCAATTTATAATTCTGACTTCTTCTAATTGACATTTTGTGATTATTTCTATTTAACAGTCAGTCTCATTGACAAATCATATATAAATAAGCCACTTTTCTCTACTATTGCAAGTACTCTACGATTAGTGTATGAATCAAAATGAAAACACCGGACAATTTTATTATATGATACTACAATTACAACTTTACTAAGCTAGGCTAACTAGTGAAATTTAAGCTTTCAGCTCGTTGCGAATAGTTGTGAATGGATTTTTTTTTTTCCTTTTACTGCTTGACTTGGTCAAGTGTTTTTAAATTATTTATTTTTTTTACAAACTTGTTTAACAATTGAATGTTTGCACATTCAACAAACAAAGTCAGCCGATTGACTTTTGATACCGGTTCTACGACCTTACGTTCAATATTTGTTATGCTATATTGCTGTTTATTTTGATAGAATGTAAAAAAAAAACTAAATAAACTTTCTTAAGAATAAAAGTAGTAGAAAAAAAAATTTTTTTTTAATGTGCCTACAATCATTAAGACTTTCTCGATAGTAAATTTGCAAATATGTAAGTAAAAAAATTTTAAAGAAGTTTAAACTAAAGGAAAAAATTAGGAAGTTTATGTTCACAGTAAAAATAAAGACTTGTCAGCAGCACTGCATGGAGTTTGTTTCAAAAAGAATAAAAAATAGATTCCTCAGAAACCCAAAACAAATGACCCAAAACAATGGCATTCTAAATTATAGCTGTTATTAAGATAGTATTTTTAACTGCTTAAACGACTTTAACAATAAAAATGCCAACTTGTGCAAAGTCATAACTTCAATAATATGGCAGCATCACCGCTAGAAGTGTAGCCTGACAGTCACCAGCCAAATGCCATTTATAACCGTCGCTTCATTTAAAATTGCGGCGACAGCTGAATGTCATTAACAGATCTGTAAATATTCAAGTTATACAAAAACTAAAGATCTGGGTGCGATTTCGGTTGAAAGTGCAATTTGGTAATTTCTGTATAGTTTTGAGGTGGTTGAAAACTTTCATCGTAATGTTTTCTTTTTTTAATTGAATAGATTTTCATTGCAACATTAAATAAATAATAATAAAATAGAAAATAAATCAATGGGTTTAAGTTAATGTACAGGTAGCAGAAAAACAAGCATGTTGTTAGTTAAAAAAACAAGCAATAGAAAGGAAAATCGTTTGCATTTGAACATCAACACGCTATAACTATATAAGCAACTGCATATCGTGGCAACACATACTGGCCCAATAAATCATGTGATGTTTTGTTTGTTTGTATAAAAAAAAAATCAAAACACATTCTGTGCTTTAAACATTGTACTACTTTTAGTACTGTGGTGAAAATAATAAAAAATTTGCTTAAAATTTTAAAGAGAAAAAAGTTAACAATCGTGAAAAACATCTTTGTTCTTTTGATGTATTACCTCTCGCTTGAGCACCCAAACATACATACAGCCGTGGACACATAAATAGCACAAAAATACATGTAGGGTGTTTCACATAAATTTAAATAAAATATATAGAGGATAACAAGAATTTATTTCGTGGTATTTGAGTTTAAACATTATAAACTTAAAATCAGTAGTAACTTTGTAACTACGAATTAAAAATTAGAAAATGAATGAAAAATCTGAAATTGTTCCTTAGCTGAAGTGGACGTATAAATAGCACAATTTGGATTCTGAAAAGAAGACATAGTAATTTATTTTTATTTTACAATGAGCTTACGAATATGTTTACTAGTACTTGGTACTGTATACCGAATTGTCCAAAACAACCCGACTTCTTCGTCCCATACTCTCCACAAGCTTCCTGACCCAATCCTTCGGAATAGAGTACCAAGCCTTCTCAATAACTCATCTTTATTTCGAAATTTTGGTTGCTTATGCTGACCTTCACATCATTCCATAAATTTTCTATGGGATTGAGGTCTGGGCTTTGAGCCGGCCAATTCAAAATATTTATTTTTTCCTTTTTTAGCCAATTAATCACAACCTTTGCTGTGTGTTTTGGATCATTAGAGTGCATAAAAATTCACCTAATAGGCATGTTCTCAAATGCAAATGGTTCCATCTGGTTATTAAGAATATCTAAATACATATTTTTGTCCATTATTCCTGATATACGAAAAATTGGCCCAACGCCGTGCCAGGAAAAAGGTCCCCAAGTCATTAAATTCCCTCATCCATGCTTTAAGGATTTTTTTGTATACTTCAGATTCAACTCTTGGCGTTTGGGGCGCCGAACAAAAGTTTTTCCATCTGGTTCAAACCCATTAAATTTAGTTTTGTCAGTCCAGAGCACGTTCTTAAAAAATTGGTCTTCTTTATTCACATGGGCCCTTGCAAACGCTAACCGATCCTTTAAATTTTTTTTGGTTTAGAGCGGCTTTCTTCGGCTAATGCGTCTATAAAGATTAGCTTCATGTAGTCTCCTAGATACTAGTTTTCTTGCAACATTTAGGTTCTTTTCTTCATTTATTTCCCTCATAATTTGCTTTGCTGTCTTGAAAGGATCAGCCTTACTTTTGCGAACTAAAATCATTCAGAACAATAAATCAGTGGAAGCGCTGGTTTTACGTCTAGGATTGCGCGGCTTATTCTCGAAATTATTTTAACCATTTGATGTAACCAGCTTGAGTGCATTAAAGACCATTTTTGGCGAAATTTTGAGAATATCCGCGATTTCAGATGGTTTTTTGCTTATTCACTTAGTTCGTTAATTATAGACCCTTTTTTCCGGAGTGCAATGTTTGCCACGACCCATTTTATTTAGAATCGGCGAAATTAACCGAATAAAACTCTACAATTTTTACAAACACCCGATATTTTTAACTTTTATTCACCATCTTACATGTGTGCTATTTATATGACCACAGCAGATCGTACATGCCTATACAGAAAGAGGTGGCCTGAGCAAATAAAAGTAAGTAACCTTACATCTCTTTCGGAGTTTTAAACAACGTCACACTGGAGTCTCAAAAAATAATAACTACAGTTAATATATGCATTATTAGGTTCAAACGAAACGTTTAAAAAATAAGTTGACATTTGTGCTATTTATGTGTCCATGGCTGTATGTATATTTATACTATTATATACAGTTGTAGAGCAAATTTTTGTTTCCTGGTAAACTCCAAAAGTACTTGGCTGATTTTTATGAAATAACCCGCTAGTGTCGAAAGTAACCCATTGCTCCATTCACATTAGCTACTTAACTAGTTCTATACGAACTAGATCTTTTTTTAACCCAAGGTTCAATCAACTTCAAGCTTGTACTACTTATTATTTATATTGTTGACGTCTTAATTTTGTAAGAATAACCATATACTTCGAAGTAATATTTTCGAGAAAAAATGATATATAACGTGTTTTAATTTCGTTTAACAACATGAATTAAATAATTCTGATGAATAAAGCACAAATTAATTAAGTGGAGAGTACTTTCACAATGTGTACTTTTTTCGTTTCTTTATCTATTCGACTATCGAATAAGTTGGCCCTATGAATTGGCTAGGGGATGGTAATACAAAAAGTAACAATTGACCCCTGCCTATGATATGTTCACGTAAAATTCGCCAGTTGAATGCAAAAAAAGTAGATTGAAGTTAAACTAGTACTGGTTAACTAAGTGCTAGTGAAATCAGTAGTTCTGTACTAGTGTCATTTACTGCAGGGAAGTTTCGAAATGTCATATTTGTGCTACAGAAAAATGTATGAGTATTTTTCTCTCGAAATGTTAACCCCTGGCACGTGCAAAACTTTGTTAGGGGTAGACAAAACTTTAAAAGTGATCTTTTTTGGCCAATTTAGAATGTAGAAACTTAAAAAAGTCGGTTTCATAACGATTCGAACTATCGTTCGGATTTTAGAAATTGTTTTTTCCATACAACAAGGTACATGAAGTATATGTTACAAAAAACAATTTTTTTTTTCAAATCTCAAATAAAAATGAAAAACTACAAAACATTTTTTCAAATTCACTTTTATATATTGGAAAATTATTATTCAGAATTTATTCAGATTCATATCAGAAAAAAAATCACTGGCAAATGTTCGAATGCAAAATTAGTTTTACCTCAAGCAACGTCAATAATGAAATTAAAGAGAAGAACTTTTTCAATTCCCCAGAAAATCCTTTCAAACGGAGCTTAAGAATTTTGACTTTATAAGTTCATAATCACCAAAATAAAAAAATACTGTTATGAATCCTAGACAAACGTCTAGGATTACATTACATTACTGTTGTATACATACAACAAGTGCATGGGAGGGTTAATAAAAAGTATATTTAATAAAAGCGTAAAGTTATTTAAGAAATCATCCGCAATGACACGCATTGCTTGATCGTTTTCTTTTCACGCGTTTGTGTTTCGAGAGTTTCAATAAACTCCATGTTGCTCTCTACCACAGGCGTAGCGAGGATAGGGCAGGAATAGGGCCCCCCTAAGCAAAAGAAAAATAAAACTTTTAGTATGAAAGTAAGAAATTCAAAACAGTTATTATATTTCCGACCAAAAGTTTGGGCACATATGTAGAAAACTGATTTGCATGCCTTTTCTTAATACGCCTTAAGTTTTACATTTTCACATCGATTTAGATATGACGATTTCTCTCACCGATTTTCTTATTTTTTCTTTTGTTTCGCTGTTTCGTTGTCCATTGCTTTTAGACACGACGATTTTGCCGAACAATGTTTGCTTGCTGTTTCACTCTTTTTTCATGTGAGTGAGAGAGTAAGAACGATAAATCGTCGCAAAATCGCTGATACGAACGATTTTTTGGACGATTTTAATTGTCGCCTTCTCTTCGGCTACTGCGTTCACAAACTGAAAATCGGTGAGAGAAATCGTCATCATATCGGCATGTCTAACTTGGGACTTAAACAAACTTAGGCTTATATTATCTTCTTTTAATCAAAGAAAAAAATTATTAAATTTTTTTGCAGCAGTGCCCTATATGGCTAGAATAAAAATATTAAATTTAAAAATAAAGAAGAAAAGTTCCATTTTCCTAATTCGAAGGAATCCAACTAAAAAAATACTAGCTCAATTGAAATTTCTCGCCCACTAACTGTTATATTCAATAAGTCGCTTCCTAGTGTTACGTTTTTTGACGAATGGGAAGTTTCTTACATTCCAATCCACAAATCAGGTCCGAAACAAGATATCTGCAATTATAGACCAATAAGTAACATTTTGTGTGTGGCTAAAGTGTTTGAAAAATTGTCTACGATAAATTATCGTTTTATGTAAAGAATGTTATTTCTTTAAATCACTATGGCTTTATATCTGGAAAATCAACAGCTACAAATTTAAATATTTTTATTTCTTTTATAATTAGTAATTTCTGAAATAGTTTACAGACTGTTATCATCTTTACGGACTTCGCTAAAGCGTTTGATAAAGTCAACTCTTGTTCATAAACTTTCTGCTCTTGGATTTCATTCAAGTCTTCTTTCGTCGTTAAAATCGTATCTCCTTAATCGATGGCAATTCGTTAAAATCAATGTATGCTTGTCTTCTGCCTTACAGGTGTGCCACTTTTATATCTTCTCTTCATTAATGACTTCCATCAAGTCATTGAGCACTCAAGATGCTTGCTTTTTGCCGATGACTTAATTGACTTTTCGGTCAATTAAATCGGACAGTGATTTTTTCAAAATTACCTTAACTCGGTCGCAAATTGCTGCTTTATTAATAATCTTCCCCTGAATACTTCAAAATGCCAGTGTCTCTCCTTTTCTAGGTCTTCCCCCCTACCCATTGGAACTATCCCATTAAATCTACTTCTCCTGACAGAGTGTTGTGCAAAAAGGACTTGGGATTTTATTGGATCTAAAACTATATTTTAGAAGTCATACGGAACTAATAATTGCCAAAGCAAACTCAATGTTAGGTTTTTCAAAAAGAAATTCTACTGATTTTTCCGATCCTTATACTCGTTAGAGCGTCCGCACCTGGAATTTGGACGATTTGGAACCCCTGCTACCAACTATATTCCAATAGATTAGAATCTGTCCAACGTAACTCATTAGATTCATGTGGTTTAAATTAAATTGGAGCCTACCCTTAGTTCCTCAATATAGTACCCGTTGTTCCCTAGTTTGCCTCGCGCCTCTTTCTATTTGTCATAAACTTTTCTCCGTTATGCTTATTTGGGATCTTGTTCATCATAACGTCCAGTGTCCTGAACTGCTTTCTCAACTTAACTTTTATACTCCATCTCGGTATCTCCGCAGCCAATTTCACTTCCGTGAGTCGTTCCATAGTTCAAATTATTGTCGAAATATACCTATAGCACGCAGTATTTTGGATACTAATGAAATGCTTAGCGTCTTAGACCTATTTATAAATATTTCTAAAAAACTTTTAAAGACAATCTTGTTCCTAGCTTTATGGCTAGTGAATCATGACCTTTTTCTTTCTTCTTTTTTTTTTTCTTTTTTCTTTTCCTTTTTTTTCTTTTTAACATGATTTGTATGATATAATCTAAATTTTCTTTATTTAAATTGCATTATCTGAAATAATTTTATTTTGGAATCTTTCTTGTAAATATAACTTAATCTTAGTTCCAAGTTGATTGAATTAATCTGTAAGTGTTGAGCTCTGTTTGATGAAATAAATAAACAAATAAATACATAAATAAATTGACACAAATGACATATCGCTTTTAAGAAGAAAATTTCACCTTACAATGGCATCAACTGTGTGAAGTTTGAATTCATTGCAAAAACTGGAAAAAGTGATACAAAACTTGTTTTTCACTTATATCTTGAAAACGCCTCTTTGGAAAATTAAAGCATTTTCAAGGTCAGCGACCTCAAATTTGTTCTAAAAACACCTTTTTAGCCAATTACATTTACTGTGTAAGCTAGTGTTATGCGTTTGAAACAGAAAGTGAGTTTGTTTTACTTCATATGAATAAGAAATTGCCAGACAAAAAATCTCAAGTGAGGTGATCGCTTGCGTTTTACAAAAAAAAAGTTTTAAGAGAAAACGTCCGTGGTGAAGTAGTATTGTATAAAAATAAAATGTTAAGTAGGTGGAGGGGTGGAGGCTGTAAGCTCCAAGAGAGAGATCATCTGAAAAACTGCGCAGTTATGTATAGAATTTTTTCTTTTTTTATATTAAATTTCCGCATTCTTTACCGGTATTATAAATCGTTTACCAAAGGAGGAGGTAAAAGCATACTTCAAAATTGTTGGCAAACACTGTATTGCCGACAAACTTCCAATAGTTTAGAAAAGTCAACAAATTTAGTCAAGTTCGCACACAGCCTTAGACCAGAAATATATGAGCGAGGGAGCTGTAAAGACCCTATAGGAACAAACTAACTTGTTTTTAAAAACAACTAATTAAAAAACTAATTTAAAATAAACCAGTATATGAACTACTTTTAATTATATTAAGGCGGCAACTACTCTGATGTTGACATGTTTAAATTGCAAATTTTTATTAGATTACAAGTTTATATATATTTAACCATGTTATTTCATCAAATATTATTAACTTCAGGCCATCAGTAATAGTTTTCAATTGGTTATTTCAAAGCAATTAAAAAAATAATTTAAATGTAACTAATTTAACAAGTAGTTGAAAATATATGCAGACGAAAGTCAATTGACTTATTTAGCGGACATCACCATACAAAATAAGTTAGTTCGTTCTATGGAAAAAAGTCAGAATTTCAACTAGTTGTGGTTGACAAAATACTACTTTATCAACTACTTTTAAATTAGTTGATTTTCCTACAGGGGAATTTGACAAATAAAAACACATTAAAACACATTTCTGAACTATGAAAACTTTGTACAACTACGACAATTTTAGAACACAAGCCAAACGTGAGATTATTTATAAATCACAAGGAGGTGTTCTCAAAGACGTCAACAAAATGATGTCAGAATAATAAATGCATTTGACGTGACATGACGAACTAAGAATGAAATGCAGTCTATATACAATGAATCAAACCTGTTTAAATATAAGTTAATGAATTTGAAAGAATTGCTCCACGGTGCGCGTCTGACGTATACCTATTTGTGTCATCTATTGTTTAGGGAAAGGGAGGTGAGGAAGAGATGGAATTTGCAGACATACCGACAGCAGCAGCTATAACAGAAACAAACCAATGGCTTTGTTTCCACTTGAAGGGTGGATGACGAAGTAAGTACGTGTATATAAGAGAGCAACGGCAAAGCCCGAAAATCGTATGAGATTCAGGGGAAATTATTGATGTAACTAACTTTGAAATTAAATTCAAAACAGTGAAACTGAGAGAATTCAACAGAGAGCAAGATGTACGTGTACTTAAAAAAAACAAAAAAGGGTGGTGAAGAGGAGGAATACGAGCAAACTAATGCTCCTGTTAATGATCATTGTTATGGTGATGATGATGATGTAGATAATGTTCTCGACGTTGTTATTTGCCAAGCCGGCAAAAGTTTGGAATGGAAAATTAAATGAGCACAAGATGAAAATGAAGTGAAGAAGAAACAAAAACGCAAACCAGTTGTTGGCCAATGTCAGTAGGAGAAAAAAATACACAAAGAGGCAGGAAAAACGAAACAAAAAAATGTTGTGACTCGCATGATTTTGTGTTGGTATAAGAAAGTGTGTTGTGTTGTGTTGTGTTGCGTTGTGTATTGCCTGTAACTTTTCCAAGTCAGAAAAAAGCACGTGGTAGCACGTGCGCGGTGGTATTTTAGTGCATTTAAGAAGAGAAACTGGCAACTCTGATTAGGTGTGATTTAAAATATTTTCCGATGACGCCTTCGTAAACAGAAAATTCAGCAACGTCACATCTGCCATGTGACACGTGAGCATATTGACACATAATTACAAGTACTTAAAATTTGCATTCTCTAATTAACGAAAGGAGTTTTCTACTACGTTTTGATAAAATATATACTACTAGATCCTTGATTTTATTAATTACATTACATTTTCCTCCGTAAGCGTCATCAGCAATTTTTCGATTGATCCGACGCAATGTTTCAATTTTATGAATATTGTCCCTTTATGTTAGTTCTTTGAATAGCTTCATCACTCAAATTTATATTAAATTAAGAGAGTGCAAATACACAAATGCCTACCACAAACAATAAATTCATATAAGCATCTCATGAAGTTATCTGGCATTTATTTATTAGGACGGGAAACGTCATTAGAACTAAAATTTTTAAGACGCACTTTAAAGTTTAACTTTTTGGTTTATCGCAAATTGCTCTAAAATTGTATATCCCAGAGAAAAAGTCCAGGGCATATAAATGGTAGGGCACAAAATTATCAGCAAGTTAATACCTAATCTTATGAATAAATCCAGAAATTTAGTTAAAAACATCTCCGCAAAGCATAGAAACTTTTCAATATTTCGGAAAAAACTTCAAAATCCTTCATTCTACAAAAAGTGTATTCCTGGTTAAAGAGCATTTCAAATGTATGCAACTATTATATTTCCAACAATAAGTAATTATATCATTGACAAAAATTAATAATTATCATATATTTCCCACTTTTCCAAAAACTCTTTGATTCTATACCTCAGAAAAGATGACTACCACATTTTTACCACCACTACCACTTTAGTGGAAGTTTGCCTTAATTGAAGTTGTGTCACATATATTTTCAGGACTTGATATAGCTGGAATCACATCTGACGGCTTACATCTGAAATATGATCAAACGAAAAGAGCTGGCTATTTCATTTAAAATCATTTTACTAAATTTGTTCTGGTAGTTATATGGTCAGATCGGCTCACTGAATAAACTCTGATAAGATCCTTAAAGAATGATGCATGCTTCATTGGTGGTGACTGTACCCAACAAATGGAATAGTTCTATGTCACGGAATTTGGAGAATTCGTACTGATTATTTTTTCTAATTATTTTTAATTTAATTTTTTAAATTTTTTTTAATTTCTTTTTTTTGTCACTTTTTTATTTAATTTTTTTACCTTTTCATTTTTAATTTCAGTTTTTAAATTTTTTACTGTTTATTTTTTTTTACTTTTAAATAGTTTTTTAATATTTTTATTTATTTATTAAAGTTATTTTAAAGCGGGTAGGGGTAGTAGGGGAAAATCGATTTTTTCAAAAATATCTACACATAAAAGAAAGGCATGCTGCTCCACACCTAATATCGCTCAAACCGTACTTATCTTTTGCCATTATTACAGTGCTTTTACAACATATACTGTCTTGAAAAATATTCAGCCTGAAAGTATGCAAAGAAAATTCATCTGATAATTATCAGTGAAAAGATTGGGTTTTTACAATAGCTCGTTTTTAATCTAAACACTTCTTTTTGTTCATCCTCTTATGGGAATCGGTACAAAATTCTAAAACGCTTTTTACTGGAAATGTATATAAGAAAGTTTTATGAAAACAATTGGATCACACAAGTATTCTAATGGAAAGTGATGTGTTTAAATCGAATAAATTTTTTGCTATATTTTTTCATCCAACCTGTCGTGGATCGTTCCTTTATACTAGTATAGTATAACTCGTAAGGTATATCCTCTAAAAATTTCGAATCACTTGAAGAAAAACTATTGAAGATATTGAGTGAAGACGCGACACTATGAAAAAAACTCCCAAAAGAAAAAGACGCGGAACATCAGACGAGGGCATCAATGCGAGAGTGTAAATTTAAAAGGGAACAGCAAAGAATTAACGTCAATTCTTAATCAGTGTAAATCAGGTAAGAGGACAGAAGGTTTACTTTTTATGTTATGTAATACTTTCATTTATGAAAGTATACTTTACCACTTATTTTGCTTTACAAAAAATTTTGCTTAGATAAAAAAAAAAAAATTGAATCCCCTTTATTTTTTCAGTTCATGTTATACCACTAAAAGGGTATGTAAATTATTAGTGATATACAGGGTGTCCCGCAATTGAATATAATTTTTTTAGTACTTCCAACTTTTTTATTTTTTAAGACATGTTTATGTTATCGCTGTCATTGAAAAGAAAATTAAATAAATTAAAAACTTAATCTAAAAAAAAATTTCATTTATTACGTGAAATTCTGAGAAATTTGCCATTAAAAATTGAAATTTGGTAGTTTCAACCGATTGATTTCATCTTCACACGAGCACAGCTCGGTAACGGTTAGGTTGGTGGGGTTTGTTGATATACCGTTGAAAAGCTGCTTTCATTGCCTTTAAAATGAGCTACCAAAATAAGTTTTATGTAAGTTCCTTTTTCTGCTAAAAATAATAACGTGAATCAAAGTCGTGATATATTAATTAACCCTGCAGCTCCTAAGAATGTGAAAATATACTCCCCCTCCCACACGATTTTTTGCTCAGCTCGACATAACCTTTCAGCTCCGTAAATAGTTGCACTCAATTGCGGGACACCCTGTCTTTCACTTTAATAAAAAAAAAATATGCTATCCTTAATTTGCTGAGTTCTGTATACATTTTTTTGATAAAATACATGAACATATAAATACAGCACTTAATTTAAGTGAAGCTTAGAGAAAGTGTTTGATTTAGGAAATATCGTAGAGGTTTCTGTCGTGCAAAGGTGATGACTAATCCCATTACTCCTTTTTCATCGAAATACCTATTTTAGGAGTAATTAGTTTAGCTGGTTAACTGATAAATTTTTTTAAGTTAACCAGCTAAGTGTATGTAAAAGTAAGTCACTGCAATCGTGGGTGTTAATATGTGCTCTCATTTTGAATTAATGCTCTTTTCCAAGCAACTTTTAGTTGTTTTTGTTACTGTTTGCAAATACAGTATTTACAACAACAATGATTTGCGTTGTTGTGTGAAGGTCGTTTTCATTCACAAGTTTTTTTTTTTTTTTTTTTTGTTCGGTAATCTAGATGTTCTGCTCTTCACTCACTCATGTGTGATGTTTGATTTCATTCGTTCGTTTTGAGATTTTTTTTTTCTTGTCTATTTTACTCTCTTCGGGAATACATTAAAATCGCATGATTTTTAATAAAATTCTTATCAGACACACCTAGGTGCAAGAAAAAAATCAATAAGTCATCAGGAAACAAAAATGTTTATACATTCTTTTGTTCATATTTAATAAAGGTGCGTGTGCATGTTTAACACAAATATTTTAAGAATAACAGTTGCAGAGTTATACATATAATGCAACAAGCTGCATGCAACTTTAACATGGTGTAAATGCAATACATGTGAGCGGCAGGCTTGCCATTATATAGAAAAAAAACATTATTAATGATGTTAATCAAGTTGCTTTAACCATTAAAGTAGAAACATGCCATGCCAAATTTAATTCTTTAAGGTTGCGAACATAGTGAACGCCGGTTCAGACAGTCAGGCAGATTAGATCAGATTTTCACATTGGAGTAATAAAGCAACCAAGTCATCCCTCCCTTTTGCTCTAATCTGTTTTCTGATCTGATCTGCCTGCCTATCTTAACCGGCGTTCACTATGTTCGCAACCTAACGAAGGAAGGTAATAAATATCTAGCTAGAGCTAACACTGGCGTCTTGATTGAATGAATTTAATCTAAAACATACCACAAATCAACCCAATCAGTAATTCCCATTCCACCTTTCCAACTATGATACAGTAATATCACTTACAATAGAACTAGAAGGTAGGCTCATTAAAACTCTAAAATAACGAAGACTACCTTCAATCGTATCACAGCTTCTTTCGTAGAAGTCAATGAGGTAGCGATGGAAAGTGGCGCAGCTGCCCACCTAGATGTCAGAAAAGCTATAATTAAAAACTATAACTACGCAGGTTTTCAGCTTGAAATTCAAGTTTTTCCACTTAAAATTAAACTTTTTCAAGTCGAGACACTTTTCACAGATTAAACTTCGAACTTAAAAAAAATTTGGAGACTTCTGGCTGATATTCTGGCTATACTGATAGTAGAAGTTGTCTTAATTTTGACTTACCCGTATATGCCGGTTTCATATTTTATTTATTTAAAATGAAAAGTTCACAAATTTATTCCAATATTTTGTTGAGCTTTATTGGAAATAGAAAATTTTGTTCAACAAGTAAGTTTGAAGTTGAGTAATTTTAATTAAACTAGACAAAAATTTAATTAAAATAACAATATATCGTTGTTCTGTATATATTAATTATCTTAAAGCTTAAAAGTAATTGTAGTGACAAACCCTTAATATTTGGTTTCCTAAAAAAAATCTACAAAAATTATTTATTTCTAAGTTCTCAAATGAGGAATTTATTTGGAGATGATTAATTTAAAAAATTCTGTTTTTAAAACATTTCCAAATATAATAAACTGAAAACCTGTAACGTTGTCAATCCAGATTTAAGTACTTTGTGAAGAAAACTCAGAAACATCTGAGAAAAATGTGAGCGTTGCTTTTAATGACGTATTAAAAACAAACACATTTTAATAGACTAGAAAGGTGTTTTCTTAACAAACCCAAAACACATTATTAAGCTTTAACTTTAAACTTCTACTTTAGCTTTTAATTAAAAATTAAAAAAATCAAGTGGAAAAGTTAAAAAATAAACAGTTCCTCTTCAAGTCTAGGTAACACATTTTACCACAATACATTCACATGAATGAAATAAACCGCAATTAACATTTACACAATATAATACACCTATACACAAACAAATTTCTCTATATAATATTAAACAAAAATAATAAAAAAAAACAATCGAATTCATATTCGAAAAATAAATTTATTTATAATTAAAACAAACAAAATATTTACGCTTCAAAATGTGTGGCAAATATGTATTGTATGTATTTACATTTGAGAGAAGCTAGCAAAAGCAACATTTTTGTCCAATATTTGCTTACATTTTAGCAATAGCGGAGGGTGGTTTGATGTTAATTGAGTATGGAGGAAGGGAAGGGAGACTGTTAATTTAAATTTTTTTTTTTTATTTTTGACCGTTTTCGATGAGATGGGTAAATATTTTGATGTACGAATTAACATTCAAGATATGTGAGTGAAAATATTATATTAAGAAAAAATTTAAAAGATATAAAAAAAAACTAAAACAAAAAAATTTTACAAACAAAATTAAAATAACAAAATAATAAAAAAGCAAAAAAAAAAATTAAAACAGATAGGAAACAAGTTGTCGAAAGCTGTGTAAATTGCGATATGAAAAAATGACAAAGTGTGTTATTGTGTGTCATAAACAAGATAAAAAAATTTGAGAAAATAACGATTGCACTCATATAAAGAGTGACCAGATAAGAACGATAGGAAAAGAGTTTTAAATAAAACAGCAATGGTGTGAGATATCAAATTGAGTCTAGCTTTATTTTGAAGCTGCATTCATACCAGTATGTCGCTACCTTAATATAGAAAGGCCCTAACTCAATTTTTTTAACATTATTGGGGGAAAAAAATACTTGTTAAAAACAAAGTTCTGCAATTTCTGCAGTAAAAAGAATTGTAACATCGCTACATCACTTATAGTTTTTAATAAAAAAATTTGTTTGTAAATAATTCGAAACTACATAACTTTATTTTTATAAAGTTTTTTCCTTCTCCTATTGAGTTAGGGCCTTTTGAGTTAGGGCCTTTCTATATTAAGGTAGCGATGTATAGATTAACACATCATTTAAATGGCCGGCTTCGCTGGCAGTGCTTCAAGCTGTTGCTCCAATTTTGATGACTCGGTGCCATCGACAATTCTGGACCTTCTTCGACACTATGTTTTTTTCACTTCGTTCCAATCTCTGGCTGTTAGGAGGCTTTAAGTTAAAAAGAGTGCACTCATTTCAAAGTTTTTTAAAGTGCAACGAATTGCTTGCGCACTAAAGTTATGATGACGAGCAACCTCAAAACGAAATTCACAACTGAGCGTATTAACAACTGAGATGGAATCTCGATACTATTTTTAATAACTTCCACACTTTCGGGATGTGTTTAACGATGCATGATGAAATGGCAAACCTTACTGAAAATTTTGACTATATTATAGTTTAACATCAAATTCAAACTTTAACATTTCATATTCAACTTTTAACATTTTTAATTCAATTTTACAAATCAAATTAAACCTTTTACAAATCAAAAAACTTTTTCTACTTCAAATTAAACTTTTTTCATTTCAAATTCAAGCTAAAAAAAGGGATTGGCCATTTCAGCCCTCTTAGAAAGTACTTTGACTAAGTTTCTTATGATCAATTAGAGTAAGTGCGGGTATTGTGGTGTAGGCGGGTAATATGTATACGTATAGTACAATGACTTTTCTTGATGGATTAATTAATTTGATTTTTTTAAAATGAAGAAGTCGTAATATTGCAACACTCAAAATTAATATTCGATCCAAGATACATTATTAACATGAAATAAATATGGTAAACGTGTGTATACAAAAAAAATATCTTTATAAAAAAGTAAAAGTCGGCTTATGTGGTCTATTTGAGTTTGGGTAATGTGATATAATGCTTTTTCATATATTTTCATTATTGGTACTTTCTATAAATTGATAAAAATACCCAACACTATAGAGAAAGTTATCAGACAGGATAAAAATGGAGTCAGAACATAAACATTTAGTACATTATACTAAGGCCCTGTGCGAGTTCATCTAAATACGAACTAAACTAAATGGTGTCGATAAAACAGTGCCTCCTAAATAATTTAGGTAGATTCCGAGCTACCTAAATGCTTCCTAAAATAATGGCATTTTCTAAGAGAAAATATTCCGCCCAATTATGAAACATTTTCTCCCGGGAGTTGTAAAAGGGAGTTTCCGGTTTTAAGTTAGCAGATAAAGACATTTCATTTTTTTATTTAAAACTCATGAACATTGGTTGATGAACAAATTTGCATTCAAAATTTCCAAAAATTTTTTTAACTTTGCCTTAAAAACGGAAACTCCCTTTTACAACACTCGGGAGAAAATATTTCATAATTGTGCTGATAACACTAGAAAATATATTCGAAGACTAGCTTTCAAGTAGTATTGTTCGTAGTAGAACATGGAGACCATTAAACATGGAGGTAATCATGGGCGTAGTGGAAGGGTGCTAGGGCATCTGCCCCCTAGGTATCAGAAAAATGAAGAGTATACAATATTGTAAAAAAATTCATAAAGTGCGATTTTATAACAATACATTTGTCCGGTAAAAATGAAATAGTTAAAAAAAAATATACTGGTTTTAGACTCGAAATTCAAGTTTTTCCACTTCAAATACAACTATTTCCATTAAAAGAAACAAAATTCAAACTTTTCTATACTTTGAATTCAAAGTACCAACCAATATACTTACCAGTTTAAAAATAATTATATTATCTTATCCTTGCTGACATCTTTGCTAAGCCCATGGAGGTGGAGAATTTAAAATTTGGAAATATTTTTCGAACAATATTTTGTGTATTGTTCGAATTTCCAACAAAATAATGACCGTTAACATAAAACAAAGACCGAAGACCAAGTTTGCCAGTCATATGCGGAAAATCCCATTTGTGGTAATTTTTAATTGCCCTTGGAATTTTTTTTTTTAATTTCTATAGTATTTTTTAATTCAGCGTGGTATTTTTTTATTCACGTGGGAATTCAGTGGTATTTTTTTTATGCCGTTGGACTTTGGGAATTTTTTTCTTCATTTATTTTGATTTGTTTTACATATATTCAGCAAAAACATTCAGCATATAAAATCATTGCCTTTATACGCATTAAACGCCCTATATACCATATAAATACCACGATTTTGTCGTAAGTTACGTATGTAGAATCTCTAAAATTTTTGTTGTTGCAAAATATGCTTCTGTAAATATATCCCTCCTACGCTATTAACGAGTATATAAAAGTAGTGTTTCATTTATTTCAACATATTTCAATGCAAAAATTTGTGGTATTTATAAATTTTTGTATGCATATGGGATTTATTGTGGTATTTTTTAATGCGTATGGGTTTTTTTTGGGACTTTTAAATGCATGAGATTTTTGGTGGTATTTTTAAAAAGTGTGGTATTTTTGTGGTAGTTTTTAATGATCGTGGTATTTTTTAAATGCGGTGGGATTTTTTTTTTTTATCTTTACAATGGTAATTGGACAATGGAACTGTGGGAAAAATGTGACTTCCGTGAGAATTGTTCCGAATTTTAAGTTGTTGATACAATTTTGTATCGAAACAGATTTTTCCCCATATTTTACATACAAACTCATAAAATTATTCCAATTACACTAGAAAAAATTGGAAATCAATTCATTTAAATTGCTTAATTGGCTCTTAAATAAAGGAATTTTAAGTTTGCCTTATTTCAACTAATGATCCTTGGTGCAACCTCCACTGTAAAGTTTAATTTTTCGATTTTATTTCGCAGTCTTTTAAGTTAAATTAATCATACAATGTAATTTTTTTTTAATCTGTCACAATTTTGCACATTTTTTACGCAAATTTAAATAAAAGCCGCAGCATATAAAAATTAACGCATGATGGCAATCTTGAAATGCATCACGTCACACCGGTTAGTGAGGTTAGAAACTTAGTTTGCAACAAGAAAACCTTCATGAACCTTAATTGCAAGTGGTTAAAAATGACAGAAAACACAATAGATGGAAAAACGCAACAATGCAGGAGCTTCCAAAACAACCCGCCCGCATCCATCCATTTAAAAGAAATAAATTACAATTAATAAGCAGAGAAAAGCGCGCCGAGTGCATGTGAAATAATTACAGGAACAACTAGCTGGCTGCATGACAAGAAGCAGCAATAACAAAAAGAGACAAAATTATTTTTTGGCATGATAGTGAGAGAAAAAGTACACCGGCGGCAAGAATTACTATGATAGAAAATTGTAAATATATACCGCACGCTAGTGCAAGAAAAGTAAATATAAAATATTGAAAGAAAAGTTGGGGTGGGGGGTAAACAGCAAAGTGAAAACAAAAGTACGCAACATGCCAAAAGTGGTTGAAAAAAAAAATGTAAGTAATTTAAGTAAGTAAGTAAGTGGACGTACATAAATTTAAGTACAAAACCAAACGTAAAAAGATTTTTGTTAAGAAACACGCGTGAAAGAAAAAGTAGCTGTCACTGATTTATGTCACGCTTTAAACATTGCATGAGATTTTTATGCAAATAATTTAACAAACCAAGACTTACCTGCTAATCAAAAGTTGTCTATATCTGAAGACGAAATTTTTGTTGTTAGCGTTGTAGCTGCTGGAATTATTAAGCGTTATCCAAGTTGTTAAGAAAATAAAAGAACAGAAAAATTCACATAAGAAAATTGCATCAAGAAGTTGAGGTTATGTTTAGCAGCAGTGCCGTAATTTTTATATTATTTTTTAATGAAACTTCTACACATTCACACAAATACACAATTAACATGCATGCTGCTTACACCATAAAAAAATAGCTGCCTTCTTTCAACCCGCTTGTCAATGCATTAAAAAATAATTTCCAAAATAATTTTCACTGCAAAAAAAAGGCGTTGCAGCTAGATAATTAATTTTGTAGATTCAACCACGACCCATGGATTAATGTACGTCACTTTTTTTCGACTTCAAGAAATTTGAATGCTTTTATATTTAATTGTTTTTGATCTGACACAACTCTGACGTTTCTTTTTAACTTCTCTAATATCGGAATTTGCCAAATTTCAATTCAAAAAAAGAAATTTAACACAAACTTTCTTTTTTTCTTCTTCTGCTTAATAATTACACTTGAGCACTCACTTTATTTTGTTGGCTTTTATTTTGCTCTGCTATTTTTCGTTGTTATTGCAAAAATTTTTTGGTTTGTTTATTAATCTCCTTATTTGCTTTATTGCTTGTAATAAATTTTATTTATTTTATAAATGCGACCGCATCGATTTCTATTAACAGCCGAGTGAAGACGTGTGCCTTTATAACACGTTAGATTGTGTCTAAATATGTTTCTCCTCATATGAATGTGGCTCAGCTTAAAAATTGTTGTTTTTTTCTCTGCGCTATTCAATTTCTATTTTGTAAGTATGTATGTGTCATTTGTCTGCTGCTCTCTGAAGTAGGGGAAACAACGTGTTTCTCCAGGCTTATGGTTAGCGAATTTGTGCTCATTTCCCTATCTCCCAGGGTTGCAGCGGATAAAATAAAAACAAATGCAAAAATTAAATTTGTTTGCTTGGAAATAAAATGAATCTTTTTGAATTTTGAAGAATTGAGCAAAAAAAAACCGGTCCTCAGTCCAAGAGGAACAAAAAAGAGGTCATATTCTACAAAATAAGCATATGGCGTTTTCTTTTCTCAAAAAATTCTGTATTTTTTCAGCCCTCTTTGAGAATTCTGCACTCTTTGTGTACGTTTCTCAAAAAAATGTTGGCCTCTAAAATTAAATCGTCTTCTTTTCTCGAAAATTTTGACCTGAAAAGTATAAAAAGTTCAGAATATTTGCACACTCAAGATCGACGGTTTTAGAGTTCTGCCGTCAAATGCTACCAACTGAAGAAACAAAAAGTGACATTTTAAGAAGATAATGAACATTGTATTGATATTTTATTAAAGATTAAGCTCCTTCTTTACAAATTACAAATATTTATTATAATTAAACATTAAATAGCTGATATTAACGAAATAGCCACATCAGCGGTTTTAACGATATTAACGAAACAATTACAAATAAGTTGATTTACCTTTAACAAAACTCTCGTTGCCAGACATTTTGAATTTAATTTTTTGTTTTGCTTTTTCACGCAAGACTTTTGCAATTTATTTGACGTTTCTCGATATAACAGGGCAGCCAACACAAGATTGAAAAAATGTTGTATTTTTACGTTCTTTTCTTGAGTTCAGGTGAAAATTTAAACAATTCTGTACTCTCAGAGGGCAGAATTTTTTGGCGAAAAACGAAAACGTTAAGGGCTATGTTATGCTGGCGGGCACGTCACGGTCACGCATTGTTGTTGTTTGAATGTAAATGGGAAATTTGAGAGAGTGAGTGAGGGAATAAATTTTGACCGCAATGGTCACCAAATGATTCGGCTGTCTTTGCCAAATCACGGGATCACAGCAGTGTTGCGTTGGTAAATTATTCACGACATTCCTTGATTTGTATGAAAATAGTACACTTTTTGTGAGAAATGTAGGAAATCATAAATAAAACTTGCGCAAAGCAACACTACGCTAGCCATGTTTATTTGTGCAATTTTTGTTTGACTGCATTTATCAAAAGTGGCGAAAACAAGAACGATAGCGTAAGTAATGAATTTATTTATAATGCATAATTTTATCATAATAACTTAACATGATCTGCTTTTGCGGTTGCGTTTTTTATTTTGCGTCAATAAATATATTTTCAAATATTTCTTAATGATGTTCCTGTGCCTATCTTGCCAAAATATAATGTTTTTGGAATAGGCGATGCCAAATTTTAACGCCTGCAGACCGTAATCAATATTTTCGATTTCTAAAAATTCGTTAAAACTTGTTGAATACGTACAATACGCGCGAAAAGTGGTAGATTAACAATTTTTTATTAACATCAATGATACATTTTTGAAGTACTAAAGTACTAAAAGTAGCGAAAAGTGTAGTAGTGATCAGGGATCAAATGACCGCCACCATAACACACTTTGGTCATAGAGTGAATCAAATCAAAAAAGAGCGTAAAAACTGACGTGACCGAGGATCATATGACCGCCACCATAACATAGCCCTAATAGAATAATTAAATCATGTAACCCCCTAGCCACATGCTTACAACACCGAAGAGAGTAACAGTTCGATAAACTCAATACGTATACACTCTCACTTTTCACTAATACACTCACAGCTTGACATCACTGGCAGTCCACTGGCAACAACTTTTACTGAGCCAGTGAATTTTGACAACCACAGCCAGTGCGAAATCGAAGTAAGGAAACAGTGTTGTATTTTCTCCCTAAAATATTCGAACTTTATATATGCACTTTTCTTTCATGTCTTGTAGTGAAATATATGCAATTCTTTTAATTTCCCTTATTTCACACATAAAATATCATATGAATAAGTTGCATTTCATTTTGGAAAAGATTGATAAACACATTTTACAACATAATTAGTTTTCCATTTTTATCCCATTTAGTTTGGTGCTGTGTTGGCATATAAAGCATCACTGAATAAAAACAAACGGAATAATAAAGTGGTTGAACCTTTGGCTTTGACGACATTTTGCAAATGAACATTTACTATCACGTGTGGCCGCAGCGTAATTTGTTGATTATTTCGGAATATTTTCTAAGTAAATACATATTTTTTATTAGCATGCCAGTACTATCACGTGTGGCTGCAGCGTTACCCCCTAGCCACACGTGCCAGTTCGAAGACACTAACAGTTCGAAAAACTTAATACACTCTCACTTTTCACTAATACACTCACACCTTGACATCACTGGCGCCCACTGGCAATAACTTTTACTGAGACAGTGAATTTTGACAACCACAGCAGTGCGAAATCGAAGTAAGGAAACAGTGTTGTTTTTTCTCCCTAAAAAAAATCGAACTTTAAATATGCACTTTTCTTTCATGTCTTGAGTGAAATATATGGAATTTTTTTAATTGCCCTTATTTGACACATAAAATATCAAATGAATAAGTTGCATTTCAAATTCTACAAAATAATTAGTTCCCCATTTTTATCCCATTTAAGTTTCGTGTTGTGTTGACATATAAAGCATCACTGAACAAAAGCAGCCGAAATAATAAAGTGGTCGAACCTTTTCCTTTGACGACATTTTGCAAATGAACACTTACTCTCACGTAAGTGCAAAGTACAAAAGTACTCATAAATGCAACTCTACTTTCTATTATGCTCGAAAATAAGTTTTGCAGCTGGATTCCCAAAAAGTTAATGATAATAATAATTATCGTTATCGGTCATTGTGACACAGTTTTCACTAGTTATCGACAGCGGCGACAATCGTCATTAAATCGTTCGAAAATTCCGCTACTGATTTCATCTGTGAAAGTTATGAATTAGCAGAGTTTTGATGGATTAAAATTACATATTTTCTTTAAATACAAATTTATTCATCGGAATTTCTCAAAACTACACAAATTTTGTCAATATTAAAAAAAATGTTTTTTGTTTGTATGGCACGTGAACGTTAGAGGTGTGCGATTAATATTAATCAATTAATGTATTAAGTCGTTCGTAATGAACGTCGTTTGCATGGTATGTAACGAAGCGACTACAAAACAGAAAACGACATTGTACAGTTGAATGTCTCTAAACGAATCGGTGCAGATAAAAAAAAATTAAAAATCATATTTCAATAAAGAGAAGATAAAGAAAAGAAAAAAGCAATTTCAAAGAAAAACTAAAAATAATCTATTATATACTATGCCGCATGGCACATCTAGGACTCTCTTGTCTGTGAAATTTTGGGAGTTTCACCATATTTTTTTTTTTGTGTTCATTGATTTGCTCATGATACGCTACACTTAAATTTTTTATTTGATAAGGCTGAAACCAACATTTTTTTCCTGTTTTCTGTTTAATACCTGTTTCTGCCTGTTGTCGAAATTGCCCTTAGCTTTGGAGAGTGAATCTAATTCCTTGGTTGCCTAGAAGTGTTTGAATGAATGAGAAGCTTTCTCAAATTTCAGTTTTTTTTTCTGCGTAAACAACAACAAATTTTGTCAGTGTCGGTGCTGTAGCATCCCCCAATCAATAACAAGTAGTTCATACACCGGTAGATAACTCCAAAAAAGTTTACGATAATAAACGCTGTCTTTTTAGGTAGCTGTGTGTGTCACTTTTATATATAATATCAGTTTTCGCTTGTTAGCGATATCGATTGTCGTTAAGGCATTTGGGAAGTACACTACAAGTCTTTCTATTTTTCTAAAACTTTCTTACCGAAACTTTTTCGGGAAGTAAGCAAACCATAGAAACAAACCTCCCTATTTTAACCTTAGGTTAACTGTCGATGTAGTATCACTACCATGTGATGGTCATTAACACATAAAACGTAATGTTTTTAATTCTCATGCAGTTCCATTATTTGCTTTCAAATAAAAAAAATCGAAGTTGTAATACTAATTCAAAGTCACATGAATATACAACAAAAATTTCAAGTAAAAAATTACATCTCTCCAAAAAACCATAGTGAACCTAAAAATTTGTAGATAAAAACAAGTATTGTGGTTCTGTCAGCCACTTTTTTATGAAATTATTTTTTGTAATTATTATGTATTAATTCAAAGGTACTCTCAGAAATTACAAACCCGTTTTTATGCATTAAAATTTTCCCAAAATTAAAATGATCATTCGCAAAACTAATACCACAATAGAAACTATAAAAGAAGTCTCTGTTATAGAAAAATTGTGTAAGGAATAAAAATATTTTAGACAATTTATTGGACATTGCGACTGAAAGGGTTTACTTTTTAATAGAAAAATTCAATTTAATACTGCCATGAAAAGCTTCTTGAGAACATAAACCGTTCGGAGTCGTCATAAGGCTTGTAGGTCCAGTTCTCGATAGTTTTGTGTTCTATTTCATTACACGCACAACACAAAACTCTTATTAATTTTGTTATGACCAATTCTATAATTTTTTATATATTAAAACATAAACAAATCTCTAAAAATAAAAAAATTGGCTGTATTAAAAAACATGTACTCATTAAAAAATAATGATATACAATGACATAACAATTAGCTATGCAGTAGATATTATCATTGCTTACTAATAAGTATAAATTTTTTAGTACAGCTAACTTTTTTTATTTTTACATATGTTTATGTTGTTGGAGTCATTGAAAAAAAAATTGAAAAAATAATAAAATTGGTCATAAAAAAGAATTTCGTTTTTTACTACTCTAAATACTGAGCAATTTGCACTCAAAGTTGAAATTTAGTAGTTTTAATCGATTGATTTTGTCTTTACACGAGCATAGTTTGGTAACGGTTAAGCCGGTGGGGTTTGTTGGTTTACCGTTAGAAGGTGAGCTATCATAATAAAATTTTTTTAAAGTTAGTTTTTTGCTAGAAACAATAAAGTGAATCAAAGTCGTGTAATATTAAATATCCCTGTAGCTCCTAAAAATGTGAAAATAGATCCCCCTTCTATACCATTTTATGCTCAGTCGACATAATCTTTCACCTCCGTAAATAGTTGTACTAGGTTGCGGGACACCCTCTTTATTAAGATTACTTAAAATTGCATTATTGTATAAATCGACTCGTAAAATCCTGCTCTTGATTTTGCATACATTTTCGAATTAAAAATATTTGTTATAATCCGGATTTTTAATCGAAAAAACTTACATCACTATCATGATATTTTCCATCCAGCAGCAGCAGCTGTGAGCAATCGAACTTATTTCCCCTTAAATTTGTTGAGAGCAAATAATATCTTTCTCTCTATATGAAAGATGGATAAAAACAATTTATTTTTTATGCATGCGAACTGTCACCAAGGAGGGTAGATTCTAAAGAGAATTCACCAGACAATTTTTCCCCTTTTGCAGAAATTTTGAACTGGCCGACTTGGTGGATTCGAAATTATGCTCGAATCTGTACTTGAATCTCAAAAAGCCGAAGTGCCGAAGCGATGAGAGAGAGCTTACGAATGGTATTTTAAGAAAACTGAGCATCATGGTATAATTATTTACAAGGTAGGAGTGACAGTTCTGTTGACGATTTGGTGTTGGCAAAAACACATTGAAAAAGAGAAAACGAAGAAGCAGCAAAACAGATGAAAAGTTAAACTTTGTATTGATTTGACAACTCCCGATCGCCGCTCGTGAAAAAAATGTAGTTGTCAAGGCTACCTTGTAAATTATTGTATCATGCTGAGCATGTGTTTTTGTTTGCTCTTATTATTTGCATGTAGGTATGTGTTTATTTTTTAGCTGGACGCAGTGTTTTGTTTTGGTTGGATAAATTTATTGAAATTTACATTAATTGCTTCGTTCAAACATTTTTCTTCTGATTTTGAAGAAACATTTTTTACCTATAAATTTTTAGCTACTAAAGAAATAATAGAAATTTTTTCTTCGATTTTGAAGACAAATTTTTTATATCTAATTTTTTTAAGCTGCTTAAGAAATGATAGCTTTTTTTGAAAAAAATTCTTAGTCTGATTTAAAAAAAAAAATGTTTCTTCTATAAATTTTAAGCTACTAAAGAAATGATCGACATTTTTTCTAGTACAAAAATGTCTCTAATTTTGAAGAAAAATTTTTGATCTCTAAATTTTTAACTACTAAAGAAATGAAAGATTTTTAGTTTTTGTTAAAAAATTTTTCCTCCGATTTTGGTGAAAAATTTTAGATCTATGAATTATTATACGCTAAAAAAATTAATTTTTGATCAAAAATTTAAAGAAAAATTTTTATCTATAAAATTTTAGCTGCGGAAATGGTAGAAACTTTATTCATGTTGAAAACTTTTTGATCAACCCCTTCCTGTACTTGGACAATTCGAAAAAATATGAATTTCGAAGTGTGATGAGAGAGGCCGTACGAGAGAATAAAATTTTGCTGAGCGCCAGCTTAAACAGGTTTTGCTACAATTGAGAAACGTTGTCTATTTTCTAAAAAAAAACTATTTGACACAATGTGCATGTGTGTGTGTGTTTTATTTCTAGCTACTCGTATGGTACATTTGTTGATGTTTTTGCTAAATTTATTGAAATTTCGTCCAAAAATTTTTCTTCTGATTTTGAAGAAAATTTTTAATCTACAATTTTTAAGCGACTTAAGAGAGATAATTTTTTTTTTTTTTTGTTCACACCCTCCCATTTTGAACAAACATTTTTGGTATCTAAATTTCTTTCTATGCAAAGAAATGTAATTGACAGAATTTTTGCGGTTATTTATTATATTTCATTGTGTTTTATTTCTAGAAAAGCTGCGTTTGTTAATGTTTTTACTAAATTTATTGAAATTTATATTATTTCGTTCAAACATTTTTCTTCTCATTCTGAAAAAATTTTTGGTATATATTTATCGCTGCTAAAGTCGTTGTTTTTTGTTCAGAAGTGTTTATTTCCGAGTTTGAACAAAAATTAAAATTTGACAATTTTTAAGTTGGTTTGAGTTCGCCAACTTAAAAATTGTTAGATACTTAGTTGTTTAAAAATTGTTGGTCTGAATTTGAAGAAAAATTGTTGATGTCTAATTTTTTGATCTGAAAACATTACTGTAATTATGATAAGAATAAGTTTTGTTCACATTAATTCTTGATTACAAAAAGATCTGTAGAAAATTGACATTGTGACATTTTTATTTTAATTTCTTGTTTTTGGTTGTGTTTACATTTATTTCGAATTTATTTTAATTTGATATTTTGACGTACGTTTGAATTTATTTAAATAAGGTATACCAAACATATGTATTACTTTATAATTAGATACGAAAATAATAATTAAAATCTTTCTCTTACTGATTATGAATTTAAAGTGCAAAGAATTGAATTTGATTTGTAAAAAATTACAATTTAAGAATACATTGTATACAATTATTATATACTTAGTGTCTGTTCATAAACACTGTGTTGTTTTTCATAGGTGTACACATTAACAATTTTTTAATTAATTGAATACAATTATTAGACAACATTTTTTAAAATGAAAGTGAAAAAATGTAGTGATCTAAAGTTTAAGTGAATTTACTTTTGAATTTTGATGTATATTTTTTTATAAAAAAACATCTGAGAAAGCAGAAGAGTTTCATCTTTTAAATATTTTGTACATAACAAAAGCTTCAAATTCAGAACTGTTCTGTAAAATACAGAACTGATGATCACCGTAAATATAAAGGTATATTTTGAGTATACACATTAAAGATATTATGATATTAGACACATTAAAGACCACAATATAGAAACACAATATTACACTTGACACAAGTCCACTTTGCTTTAAATGATGTTTATATAACTAAGTTTTCCTTGAAATTAAAATATTATAAATCAAAAATTTTCATTTTTGATTTTCAGTTGTTGAAATTTTATTAAACATAAATGTTGTGTAAAAAATAATATAGTAAAAAGTTGAATAGTTTAATAGCTTAAACGTATAATAGTAAGAAGTTTGTCTCGCACCAAAGTTATACATGCATATGAAAATTATGCATATACATATACATATTATACTATATATGTTTTAAGCCTCCAATTGTTGTTTTGTATGATTATTGCCATTTGCTGAAAAGTTTGAGAAATTCAATGCTCCTGCATTATCGGGACAATCCAATGGAAACTTTATCAGCTTTGAAAGTTCGAGAAATGGACTTATTTATTGTGATAGAATTACCGGACGGACAAATCGAACAGGCAGCAAAACAGATTCTTTGCAAGGAATTTATTCGGACAGACGATCGGACACAAGACAGACAAACAGACAATAAGAGGAAAGGACGGAACAAGTGACGTTTGCTCCTTTTAAAAGCAAGAACAGTTAAACAAATTTTAATAACAAACTTAAAAACGATCAGACGGATATTCGGACGGACAAACGGACAGATCTTACTTTTTGGATAGTCTTTGCATTTTCGCAACAACTTTCCTTTGTTTTTGCGAGGACTTTTTCATTACTTCGTCGGAAACAAGTTTTTCTTTGAACCACCTCGAGTTTTTCCGAATTAAAACAGTTATGAGGTGGTCAAGAATAATAAACCTATGGTCAAAACAGTCTTGAGTTTCGTCAAACCACGAAGGGTTTAATATGTTTGTGGACTGAATACAACTTTTTATTATTCGCGCTTTTAAGTTGGGTTCGTGACAACTTTTTTCGAAATAGTATTTATATATTGAAAAATGTTGTGCACAAACATCAAAAAATTCATCTGATGGATTTTTTAAAAGGAGCCTACTGTCACTATAATTTTTATTGTCAAGAAAAGTCTCGGAGTCGAAAGAAAAGCTCTCCATCTTCAAGAGATTTTCTTGACATTTTTCGCATTTTATTCTATTAGCAAATTTTGCCCTTAAGCCATACCCCACAAAATACCGACCCACCGCAATTTCTAATGGGCTTAAGAGCGTAAGGTTTGAAGTGGATTCCTCAATTTCTTCCACTGTTATTTCTTCATTTAATTCGGACGGACAATTTATTATAGTGGGAGATACAATTTCATCGGACGGATTGAAGTTCCATTCCAACATAAGATCGCCATCATCTTCGCAATTTTTGCTGCGACTGTGAAAGTTATGTGTCAGAAACTTCATAGACAATATCCTTGCAGCGAGATATTGGACTTCTCTAACGGAAGGTTCTGTGTTGCTGCCTAATTGCGATCTCAAGACTGAAAAAAAATTCTCTAAAGAGTCCTGGTTTAATCTACCAAGCATAACAAATGTTATGTTGGGGTCTTGGAAGAGATCATCAATTAACAAAATCATAGAATTCAGGGTGAATTTTAGGCCATTAATGCATTGCACTTTCTTGTTAAGTGGAAGTTGAAGGGTTTCTAGGAATGTAATGAATTCCTTTATTTTTTCAACTTTGTTAGAATCCCTGAAAACTGGACGCTTGTTAAAGTTCTTGTCTCTAAAATTTTTGCTATCGCAATAGTCAAAGCCATTATTGCAGTTCAATACGAAATGCAATGTTGCTTCTGCATTCGCCTTGTTTTCTTGCTTCGAAAACAGATTGCTTGCAATGCAATGACGAATGGCAGCAGCAACAGCATTACTCAGCGTTTGAACTGCAAGTCCAACTCTCATTTTGTCGAATAGTTTCGGATAAATGTGTGTATCCGAAATTTTCGGCATCATCCTGAGTGTGCTGGACTTATCGACTTCATATGTCTCTTTCAACACCTCCCAACTTGCCACCCCTCTAGCAGTACCTATATCATTGGCAAGCAAAGTATTTCTCATACTTTTAAACAGATGACAATAATCGTACATAACATAAATTTTGTGCCCATTACACATAAAATAGTTTGCACTTAAATTATCTGTAAATATTTTAAAACAGGTAATATTGGAGGAACCCTGATCCCCTATAATGGCCCTCAAATTAAACCCACAATTTAAAATTGATTTAACAACTGCTAAAATAGTTGATTGCAGAACATCCGCTGGAAATAAAGAAACGAAATATTAAAATATATGAAATTAAGTGAACTGAAGTGAGTGAAGTGAACTGAATTGAAGAAAAAGGACTAACCATGCATTCCTCCCGCTGTACAATAAAAACTGTGGACAAACTTCCAGTTGTCCATTAGTCCTTTCACCATAAAAGCCAGCATTTTTGTGGCGAGTACTTGGCTTCGCTTCCCGTCTCCCAAATCCACAAAGCCGTCAACTTGGTCTTCGACTGCGTTATACTCCAGTTCTTTTCTTAAAATAACTTCGTCGAATAGTAAAACGCAGTTTCTCGACTGTTCGCTCATGTTGGCAGCTAATTTTTGGAAATGGAACTCCATTTCTTCTGCTATGCCTGGTAGCATTATTTTCACAGGGCGCCATCTCCATAGAGATGCAGTGCTGGGAAGATTAAATTTCAGTTGCTCTCTTAAAAATTTAAAGGCCTTCGTTGACTGAAAATTCACTGATTGAAGAATCTCTCGCTCTACTTGTGAGTATTCTTTAACTTTTCCATCATACGATATTACTTTTGCAAAAATTGATGCGTAGTTATCAGGTTTCTCTATTTCTTGGTTTTCCTTTGCAGAGTTCTGCAAAGCCTCTATGTGCATCTCAAGAGACTTGATTTTCTTATTAAGCTCCTGCTGAATTTTTTCATACAAAGTTTCTTTTTGCATAAATGCCGTTTTTAGTGCCATTTTCTCCTTTTTATGGAAATCTGCAATTTTGCAAAATTTGTGGCAACTTTCGCAAGCTACTTCAGCTGGTTGCGCATTTTCCACATTTTCTAATAAAACACATGAATCATGTGGAATATCGTAGATTGGAAATGCACTAAGCTTTAGTTTTGTTGGACCTACATCGCATCCTCGAAAATGCGTTCTGCAGATGAAAAGTTGCTTGCGGACATCACCAACCAAGCCGCAAACTTCGGTCCATTGTTGTCGTCGAGTTGGACACTTTGGAAAGGAGTACATCGAAAAATTTCTGGAATCGTTGCTGCATTCAGCAATCGAGCAATTGTTCCATCTTTCCCGAAGGTGACAATTCAGGTTTGGCAAATGAATATCTTCATCATCGTGACCTTCAAGTTTAAATGAAACGATAGCAATTGGTATCGTATTTTTACTAAATGTAATGTTAATGCTAATGTTAATAAAAATAGTAAAGTATATGAAAAGCCATTTCAAAAAGGCACTTGTGGGTGGGTTCTTTTGTTGATAAAAAATTAAAGCAAAATTTACAATAAAATTATATTTAAGTAAAATTTAAAATTTTTAGAAGTGTATTAAAAAATTTTGTTGTGACGTAACATACACCCCCATATCACGCTTCGTCACAAATGCTTGACACCCTCCCCTTCCCCCCCCCCCCAACCGTTTTACGTAATTTATGAACAGACCCTAAGGTGCTAAAAATCTATTTTATTTTTAAAGCCTGAAACTTTATCTTTCATTTGATATACAGAAGTTTAAACACTTTTTTTAAATCAACACATTTTATATATAATACATGCATACAGGGTGAATCGGATAGCGAGGTCAACCCGAAAGCTGGTGATTCCTTGGGTCAAGACATGAAGAAAATCGTATGGGAGGGGAGGTGGTTCTCACTCCCCTCCTAGTTATAAGTAAATGTATGTAAAAAGTCGAATTTTAACTGTCAAACCTAAATCAGCGGGGAAGCGTTTTTTATCTGTCAAAAATTTCTCATGCCCATACGATTTATATGTAGAAAACCATAATAACGCGGCGGCAACGCTGAGCGGTTGGAAAATCCAATTTTGGCAGAGTGTTAGGAATTAAAGTTGGTTGCAGAAGACAAAAAAATGTTGATGTGACAATTCTTAAAATTATTATTTTTAGCACGCTCTTGAATTTACAATATGAAGATAAGAATTTTGTTGGAATTATAGTTTAAGAATAGTTTTGATTGCGGTGGTCACCTGAAATATGATTTAAAAATAAAATATGCTCTTGTACACCTAATTCATTCATGTTTATTTTTAACATTTGCTTGCCGCTAACCGCTTTCATTTAGGGATGGTACTTCAGCGTTACAGCTCAGCGTAAAAATGCTATGCTCAATACGCGCTGATTTAGGTTTGACTGTAAGGCAATATAACTTTTTATGCAATAACTTTAAAAGTATGATAGCTACATAAGATTTAAGACAATATTGAAAGTCAAACTATCTTAAAAATCAAATAAAATTTTCAATATTTTGTAATTTGACTCAATATATTACATTTCTTCCGAGGTATACATGTTAATGTTGAGGGAACAGTGTAGAAGTCGCGTGGCTATTTGCATTTTATCTAGATAAAATAATTTAACCGAATAAATTAATAAGCCCAAAAAAAAAAAATTACTTAAAAAAATTTAAAAATATATTTTTTCCTACTTCATTATTTGATGATGTCCAATCAATATTTTATTTGTCAAAAAACACAGATCGCTTAAAATGGATGTCAAAAATTAACTTCCGAAGTCTGAGTAACAAAATGTATACCATATTGAAATTTGATATATATACTTAACTTATAAAACTTTAGTTTAAAAACATTTCAACACTTACCAAGACGTTCTGTTGGAATCGAACCACTTTTCAAACGTAATTGATTAATGCAGGAGGAATCAAAGTGTCGGCTGCATACTTTTGATTCTGCATTGATGAATGCTGTGTGCACAATTTTCAGGTTTTCACACCACTTCTTCAACATCGAAGAATCACTGGGAAAGCGATACATGTGGATCTCATTCGAGGTTTTACCCTCGCAATCCATTGCCATGCACGTTCTGTTAGGCATTTTAATCACAAATGTAGTGTATTTTAAAAATATATCAAATATATTTATGTTCTTAGAGGTAGCACTTTTGTTATTGAATTTGGTTTGTTTTGAGAAAAACAGATTTAAAAAATTATTTGTTTTGAAAAAAACACTTGGTATAAAAAAGACTACTTTGAAAAAAAAAAACACGAAAGGCACAAAATTGGCAATTATCAGGTTCAACATAAGATCACTTGGACAAAGGACACTTGTTTTCTCAATAGCACTCGGACATAAAGAGGACGAAAAATTCTAATGCAACTGCATATATACCAAAATAATAGACGATTTTACAAACTTCCAAGAATAGAATTATTAAGCTCAAGCCAAATACCCTACAGTGCGTATGCGCAACATCGATACACAAGTTGCATGTAATTTATTTTTGCGTTAATTTAAAAAAAAAAATAACCAAAAACATACATAATAACTATAGCACAGTTGATAAAAACTCTAAAAACTATAATTCCATGTGTTAAATTAGCCATTACGAGATATTTCTTTTTAAAAATCAATCAAGCTAAAAATGCTTGCCTCAGATATTCTGCATATGAAAGGATATATCGAAAAAGCACACATACATGCGAATAAATAACCGCAAAAATTCTGTCAATTACATTTCTTTGCATAGAAAGAAATTTAGATACCAAAAATGTTTGTTCAAAATGGGAGGGTGTGAACAAAAAAAAAAAAAAATTATCTCTCTTAAGTCGCTTAAAAATTGTAGATTAAAAATTTTCTTCAAAATCAGAAGAAAAATTTTTGGACGAAATTTCAATAAATTTAGCAAAAACATCAACAAATGTACCATACGAGTAGCTAGAAATAAAACACACACACACATGCACATTGTGTCAAATAGTTTTTTTTTAGAAAATAGACAACGTTTCTCAATTGTAGCAAAACCTGTTTAAGCTGGCGCTCAGCAAAATTTTATTCTCTCGTACGGCCTCTCTCATCACACTTCGAAATTCATATTTTTTCGAATTGTCCAAGTACAGGAAGGGGTTGATCAAAAAGTTTTCAACATGAATAAAGTTTCTACCATTTCCGCAGCTAAAATTTTATAGATAAAAATTTTTCTTTAAATTTTTGATCAAAAATTCATTTTTTTAGCGTATAATAATTCATAGATCTAAAATTTTTCACCAAAATCGGAGGAAAAATTTTTTAACAAAAACTAAAAATCTTTCATTTCTTTAGTAGTTAAAAATTTAGAGATCAAAAATTTTTCTTCAAAATTAGAGACATTTTTGTACTAGAAAAAATGTCGATCATTTCTTTAGTAGCTTAAAATTTATAGAAGAAACATTTTTTTTTTTAAATCAGACTAAGAATTTTTTTCAAAAAAAGCTATCATTTCTTAAGCAGCTTAAAAAAATTAGATATAAAAAATTTGTCTTCAAAATCGAAGAAAAAATTTCTATTATTTCTTTAGTAGCTAAAAATTTATAGGTAAAAAATGTTTCTTCAAAATCAGAAGAAAAATGTTTGAACGAAGCAATTAATGTAAATTTCAATAAATTTATCCAACCAAAACAAAACACTGCGTCCAGCTAAAAAATAAACACATACCTACATGCAAATAATAAGAGCAAACAAAAACACATGCTCAGCATGATACAATAATTTACAAGGTAGCCTTGACAACTACATTTTTTTCACGAGCGGCGATCGGGAGTTGTCAAATCAATACAAAGTTTAACTTTTCATCTGTTTTGCTGCTTCTTCGTTTTCTCTTTTTCAATGTGTTTTTGCCAACACCAAATCGTCAACAGAACTGTCACTCCTACCTTGTAAATAATTATACCATGATGCTCAGTTTTCTTAAAATACCATTCGTAAGCTCTCTCTCATCGCTTCGGCACTTCGGCTTTTTGAGATTCAAGTACAGATTCGAGCATAATTTCGAATCCACCAAGTCGGCCAGTTCAAAATTTCTGCAAAAGGGGAAAAATTGTCTGGTGAATTCTCTTTAGAATCTACCCTCCTTGCTGTCACTTCGCTGGTGGCGTGATATTTTGAAAGCGTTGCGCATGACTGAAGCAGTGAGTGGTTGGAAGAAGTGGGACTGAAATAAAAAATGCTTGTGGCCGATAAACAAAAACATAAATAAATCAACAGATATGGTTGATTGTTGGTCGGACGAAGAAAAAGGCATTAACTCAAGTTGAGACAAAATGATGCTAAATAAAAAAATATCGCATGCGATAAATTAGATTGCTCCGGAGAAAAAATTGTGCTTTAATTAAACATCAAGGCCGGTCACATTATCAAAATTTTCATCCAACAAGCCATCAAAAAATTTGAGAAAGATATATATATGGAATTTGACGAAAGATTTGACATGTAAACACTGATCAAATTGTTGGTCAAATCGTTTGACGAAAATCAGAATATTTTGATTTTTCGGTTGTTTGACCAACGATTTGATGAAATATTTGACGTGCGAACACTCGTCAAATTTTCTAGTGCGGTTTCGTCACTTAAAAAACGATTTCAACGTGAACACATCAATTCAAAATGCACGATAAGAAGAGTTTTGTAATGATTTTATTGAAATGTATAGATTATATCATAACTGTGGCAGATTAAATCGGAAATGTATAAAAAAAGATTATTAAAAAGTAAAACATATGGAGTGCTGCTGATGTGTTCACTTCGGTGTGCAAGGCAATAATGAAATTTGACAAAAATTTTGATAATATAAACATTTGCGTAGTCAAACTGTTTGGCCAATGATTTGATGAAAAATTTGATAATGTGTACGCCCCATCTGTTAAATAGTGATGTAGAAACTATCGGTAAATAGTATTACCCCCTAGCCACACGTGCCAGTCAGAAGACAGAAGCAGTTCGAAAAACTCAAGACTCTCACTTTTCACTAATACACTCACACCTTGACATCACTGGCAGTCCACTGGCAACAACTTTTACTGAGCCAGTGAATTTTGACAACCACAGCCAGTGCGAAATCGAAGTAACCCCCTAGCCACTTGTGCCAGTTCGAATACAGTAACAGTTCGAAAAACTCAATACACTCTCACTTTTCACTAATACACTCACACCTGGACATCACTGGCAGTCCACTGGCAACAACTTTTACTGAGACAGTGAATTTTGAGAGCCGCAGCCAGTGCGAAATCGAAGTAAGGAAAACAGTGTTGTATTTTCTACCTAAAATATTCGAACTTTAAATATGCACTTTTCTTTCATGTCTTGTAGTGAAATATATGCAATTATTTTAATTGCCCTTATTTAAAACATAAAATATCATATGAATAAGTTGCATTTCATTTTGGAAAATATTGATAAACATATTTTACAAAATAATTAGTTCCCCATTTTTATCCCATTTAAGTTTCGTACTGTGTTGGCATATAAAGCATCACTGAATAAAAGCAACCGAAATAATAAAGTGGTCGAACCTTTGCCTTTGACGACAATTTTTAAATGAACATTTACCATCACGTGTGGCCGCAGCGTAGATTTGTAGATTATTTCGAAACATTTTCGTAGTCAATACATATTCTTTGCTGGCCTGCCAGTGCTATCACGTGTGGCTGCAGCGTTAGAGATAATACTAAGCCAGTGTTGAGTTGGCGTAACTATTTTCATAGATGTATTTATTTTATTTTTATACTATGTTGATATTACGGCGTAAATTACTTGATTTGTAATAAATTATTTACCTGAAATCAACTACGTTCATACTGGCAGTTCATAATTTATTTTATTATTATGTTAATTTTTTTTTCGTTTTGTTTTTTATTTTTATTGTTTATTTTCAGACAAATGTCGTCTCTTACATGGCAGAATTATAAGGTAGGGCCGGTTGGCTCAGTGTCCTCACGCGTCAACGAATAGTGGATAATGAAAAGGTTGGTTAGTTGTCAAAACGACGAATTTACTAGGAATTGCAAATGAAGAAAATATTTTATGTTTCCAAGTTGCAAACAGTGCGGTCGCATGTGTTAAATTTGTGATAATTTGAGTGAAAATATTATTAAAACAGTGTAATAACAACTATAAAATGTGAAAGAAGTCTTAAATTGGCAAAAAAAAACTGTAAAAATTTTAACCTAAAATCGATTGCGAAACATGAATATAAAGAAAATCGAGATGAACAGCTGATTTTGACACCTAGCCCGCTTTATTCTGCTTTCTACTTCATTCCACTCCGAGTCGGCACTGCCTTATAATTCTGCCATGGTCTCTTAAAATTTTTTTTTCCATATCAAATGTTTTGAAAAAATTAGTGCTTTATTCACGCAAGGCTTTGCATCATGCTGTATCGTCTGAACCCCCCTTATGCTATTCTTTGCCTCACTAAGGCAGAGTTCATACGTCATTCGAATTGAATGAAGAATATCGGATTTTTTGTTCTCTTTTACTCTCTTCGAGATATTTGATTGAATAGCTGCTCATACGCATGATACAATGATAAGGTAGGCCCATGATACTAAGTGCTCTCACGCGTCAACGAGTGGATAATGAGAAGCAAGGTTGATTTATAAGGTTGTCGCAAGGGAGAGAGCGAGTACCCATAATTGTCAAATCGAAGTTGAAAGCTCATAGAAAATCTGCAAGTGTTCTCCATTATCATCCGTTTTCTTTCGTAGTTATTCGCAAAATTGGCTGGTTTTGACAATTATGGGTACTGAGAAGAGAGTGCGATCAGCCCTGCGACAACCTTATAAATCAACCTTGATGAGAAGCAATATTAATATCAAAACGACGAATTTCGTAGAAATTGCAAATGAAGATTATATTTTATGTTTCCAAGTTGCAAACAGTGCGGTCGCGGGTATTACATTTGTGCTAATTTGAGTGAAAATATTATATAAAAAGTGTAATAAAAACTATAAAATGTGAAAGAAGTCTTAAAATTGCAAAAAAAAACCTGTAACAGTTTTAACCTAAAAACAACTGCGAAACGTGAGCATAAAGAAATTCGCGATGAACAGCTGATTTTGACATCAATGTAGCTTTATTCTGCTTTCTACTCCATTCCTCTCCGTGATGACCTTACCTTATAATTCTGCCATGCTCATACGTGATTTTTTGATTGAATTGCCGATTCAATGAAATATTTCGAAGAGAGTAAAAGAGATCAAAAAATGCGATATTCTTCATTCAATTTGAATGACGTATAAGCTCTGCCATTCCGACTAAACGTGTTGTTGTAAGTACCAGAAAAGTTGATTATGCAACCCTGTTTTTGATTGATGCAGGTCTTGAGCTCCATCAAAATTTTGATTGATGCGATGAAGTGTTGAAAGTTCATTTCCGCTCTCGCAGAGAGTTAATTTTTTTTTTCGCTGGAAAAACATCAGCAAATTTTGAATGATCCTTCAATTTGAATGACGTGTAAACAGTGCCTTTGACATGTGTGATGAGGCCAGTGTAGACAGCTCATTTTGCGCAGTGCTGCTGAATCAGTTGCATTTCCGAACACAGCCTTAAATGATGTGCGTAAAAAAATATTTTTAAAGTTGTCAATTCAAAACAAGGCTCGTGCTTAATCATTCCGGAGCCGGAATGGACATGGAATGATTCTTTCGTACAGCGGAACTAGTTTCCGGAAACATGTCCGCGGAGCCATTTAATTCCTTTGATCTCTAGAAGGGAAAAGTGTGTTTGTGTACTAAATTTATAATATAATATGCTAAGGATATGATAATATAATGAACCTATTCTACATTCTTTATATAAAACTTTATCCTATATATTTTAATTGCTTAAATATGTTCATACATAGCAGCTCTCTCGGAGCCAAAACATGTCCGGAGCGATCTAATTCCGGACGTTTGCATGTTCAACCAAATGAATGGAACAATGCCCATGACAAGAACACTAGCAGTTCTCTCGGAGCCAAAACATGTCCGGAGCTTTATAGTTTCGCCAGTTTGCATTTGCAACCTAATGAACGAAGCAATGCAAATGACAAGAACGGCGATATTTCTTTTTATAGTTTTATTTGTTATTTTTTTCAAATATTTTTACCAAAGAAGGAGATATATATAATTTATTTCTTTAATCCTAAGGGAGAAGAGACTATAACAAATTTTGTTATGTTTCGATCCCAGAGAGAAAAAACAAAGTATGATTTATTTTTAATGAGACTTCCTCTAGAGAAATTACGAGCTGATGTACCAAGGTTGATTTATAAGGTTGTCGCAGGACTGATCGCACTCTCTTCTCAGTACCCATAATTGTCAAAACCAGCCAATTTTGCGAATGATTACGAAAGAAAAACGGATAATAATAGAGAGCACTTGCAGATTTTCTATGAGCTGTCAACTTCGATTTGACAATTATGGGTACTCGTTCTCTCCCTTGCGACAAACTTATAAATCAACCTTGTGATGTACTAAAAATTAAATTGTTTCGGGAAAAACCTAAGGTATTTTGGCTGCGAAAGATACAAGGACAATTCTTTGAACAGGGAAAAACTTTCACACAGGCGAAGGTTATTCGAAGATCTAATGAAGATTTTATCCCTCCTAAAGTGTCCCAGGCCAAAGTACATTTTTTGATCTTTCTAAAGATTTATTTAGAGTAAGCATTCAAAGTATCTTGGGGAAAATTGATAGTTTCATTAACAATATTAAGAACTGTGCGAGAATTCAAGAAAACAGAATGCCGCGTTGAGAACGTCTTCATAAAATTATTTTAAATAATAAATAATGTCAGTACATTCTTTCACTTTTACAATGCTCTATATAGTGAGGAAATTTGTCACAAATTGTAAATTATGCGACTTACCTTATGGAAAATTTCATTTGGAAATTGAGTATTCTGAAGGATCACAAGCCTAGTCCTGATGGATCATCTTCACTTTTTTTTAAAACCTTACCTGTGCCTTACCGACGTAAAACAATTTGATAGTACTCTATTGTATTCATTCTACAGATCTATTACCGGCTAAGCAAACACGTGTTTATTTTGCTTTTTACACGGACGGATTGATTTAGTTAGTTAAATGATTTGTTGGCATTTTATTGTTATATTTGTGGTCATGTTAACAAGATGAGTGCGATCAAAAAAATTAGTACTGAAATTGAAAAATTTCATTGCTTAAGAGCATTAAAAAAGCTAATTCTACTGGGAAACAAGTAAATTATTAAATTCACCCTTCTACGGTCCAGTATACCATCAAGTAATATAAAAATACTGGTTCCACCGAAAATAAGCCGAGGTCAGGACACCCAAAAAGCTCTGTAGACGAGATGTTGGCTTGATTTTAAGGAAGTGAACAAATATCGAAGAATAACTGCCCCAAAAAAATGCCAAAAATCATCGCTAACACCTTGAATAAGGCAGTTTATCCAAAAACTGTTCAAAGGGCATTACGAGTAACGGTTATGAAAGCAGAGTACCTGGCAGAAAACCATTGATATCCAAAAAGAATAGGAGACTTTGCCTTGAGTTTCCAAAGAAGCATTTAAACAAAGGTTTATTGAAAATGGATTATTTAAAAAATTTTTTATTTACTGACGAGATCAATTTTAATTGTTCTTGTAATGGTGGTCTTGGAAAGGTGTGGCGCAAAAAGAATGCAGCGCTTGAGCCGACGAGTATCAGTTGGGCTGAAAATTTCGTAAGCTGACACATAGATGGCGTTATTAGAACTAAATCCATATGATTTGTAGTTAGTACCTACCTTCAAACGACGCGTGTATAAATTTGATAGCTGACGGACAATTGGTTCGTGATATTGCTTACAATATAAGGCCTTTTCCACACAGAGCAATTGGAAAACAATGCAACATCAAAAAATATTGCTAGCACATGTGAGGCGTTTTCCACATGGCGAAACTGAAAAGTAATCCAACTGCAACACAAAGAAAGTTGGAAACCACTGCAGTTCCAAACATTATTGCAACCTTGTTTTCAGATGAGCAAGTCACGCACAACGCAACATTGATATTGAAGCATTTTAAACAATAAAAAATAAAACTTTATTATTCATGATTATTTACTTATAACTTTATTATTATTCCGATTACTCATAAAAGAGCTGCTAGTCATGCAAATATGCATTTCCAAAAACAAGTTTCCAGCTTTTGTTAAATATACTCCTTTCTCCACTTCAGTACAAGCTTTTAAAGTTATATCCTATCTGGAATAGTCTGCCATCTTATAATTATATAAGCAAGGATTTATTTCCACTTCTTGAACTAATTTTGTGTTTAATATTTTATCGTTCATTTCGCGCACAAAAATTTAAAGTAAACAACAAATCAAATCACCAAAAAATCATCGACACAAATTGCAGCGTGCTGTGTTGCATTGAACTCGTCGCGAACGTTTGCCAATTTGTCGCGTTTAATTTGTTTCATGTGAAGGCTTCGGTATACATAAATGCACAGACTAGCAACTTTTGTCGCAGTTGCATTACTTTTGAATTGCTGCATCTGAAAAAGGCCTAAGTATACCGAAACCTTCAGATGAAGCAAATTTTTCACAACTGGTTGGCAGCACGTTTGTGATAAGTTTTATGCAACACAGCTTGCTGCAAATTAAATCAGCGACTTGTGTTTTCCTTGACAATTTAAAACAATTGTGTGGTACTACAAGGCAAAGAAATTAATAATGAAATTCAGAAAACTTTTTTTTATTTTGTAAACAGGAAGCAGCAATGACCGAGCAGTTAAAAATATAAAGCTTGCACTAGAAGTAGAGAAATAAACCTGCTTTTAAATTTAAGCTGCAATGAGAGATCAGTGTTGCGTTGGCGGGACTTGTTCATCTGAAAGCATAGGTTGCAATATTGTTTGGAATTGCAGTAGCTTACAACTTTCTAAGCAGTTGTGTTGCAGTTGAATTACTTTCCAGTTTCACCGTGTGGAAAAGGCCTAAAGCAACATTGTAGGTGAAGCAACTTTCGTTAATGTGAAAAAATTTATGAAAAAGAATTTCGTATGCTAAAAAATCAATGCTTCTTAATAAAAAAATACCGTTGAATCCAAAGCTTGGCTTGATAAAACTTATTTTGGCTATGCACCTTCGTGGCGAAGTGGGTATAGTGTGTGGCCCATACGCCAGAGAATCCTGGTTCGAATTCCACCTAACACAGAAAGTTTTTTCAAATTGAATTAATTTTTCTGTTCGGCCGTCACCTCTCTGCAGACAATGGCAAGCCTCAGAGGGTAAGCACTGTCATGAAAAGCTTTCTCAGAACATAAGCCGTTCGGAGTCGGCATAAAACATGTAGGTTTAGTTCTCGATAATTTGTGTTCAAACATTTCACAACACACACAATTAATCATAAGAAGCTCGGTCAAAGCCCTTTCAAGGGCTGAAATGGCCATTTCGTTTTTTTTTTTATGTACCAGGAAAATTGCCTTTTGAGAGGTGGTTTAAATTTTGAGAATTTAAATTTGAAAGAGAATTTAAACGAGCCGAAATAAACACTGAAGACGATGCACGCAGTGGTCTTCCGTACGAGGCTGTTAAAGACGACAACATAAAAAAGTTCACAAAATAATTACAGAAGATCGTAAACTGCACTCGATCGAGATAGCTGAGACTCTCAAGATATCAAAAAAACACAGGTGCGTCGTTGGACACACGAGAGAAGCGAAGCTTTTTCGAAGTTACATAGATTTGATAGCATAATAATTTTTTTCTTTTTAATAAACTAACTTTAAAAGTTAAAAATTTAAAATAACATAAAATTAATTACATATATACAGAAAACATATTTACTGCTTACTTTTAATTGTTGAATGTCAAATTTCCACGCCAATTACATATACGGGCATATAATACCAGCGACTCTCCATTTTAACTCTCCACACATGGTTGTGAACTTAACCTCACTGAAGAAATTTTTTCCTTCAACAGCGTACTGCGTAGCGAAAAATCTGTCGACAATTTTTCAGATTTCACTCCAAGCAAATCACAGAACGAGGATAAAAATATATATTACATATATATTAGGGAACGCACACGAAACAAAATTTAACAAACATTTTAGATACCTTGCCGATTTCATGCATGCGTTTGTTAATTCCATATTTATTGATGTCATCTATTTTTTTGACTCTTAAAACATAGAGTATAAATTATTAACTAGAGATTGCATCAACTCTGCTAAAATCTCTGGTATGTGTTAACGAGTTATTTTACTTAAAAACATGAAGAAAAAATACTCTGTTAACCTCTGTTAACACATGCCAGAGATTTAGCAGAGTTGATGCAATCTCTAGATAATAATTTATACTCTATGCCAACAACACCACAAACGCATTCACAATGCAAACACATCGATGCTGCAGACACCTTGTGGCAAATAAAAGCAAATTTTCGTAGCATAGCAAATACACAATCCTCTATTTATTGATAGATGGTGACGATCTACTGCAGCAGAGGTTCTGTTATAGCTAATATTAAATTAACAACGGTTTCCTACAAGTCTTTGTGGCCTAGTGGGTAGTGTGCTGGGCTATCATATACGAGGACACGGGTTCGATCCCCACGGGAACCAAAACATATTTTTAGTTTTTAATATTAAAGTATTAAATTTTCTTGTTGTAATAATCGCTAGCAACAAAGAAACCATCAAAATTCCAAGAAAAAATCTGTCGAAAATTTTTCAGATTTCACTCTAAGCAAATCACAGAACGAGGAGTAAAAAGTTTCGCTTCAAAAACGTATTGGACATATCGTACATGAATATTTGAAAATGTGAAAGCTCTGTATATCGATCAAAAGCATCAAGATGTAGTTGATTTGGAGCAATGTTTAGCGATATTCAACCGTAAAAATGAATTTTTCCGTCTATATCCTACCGATATCGAAAGTCCAATCGTCAGTTAGCGGAGTGGACTGAAAAGAGCCAGACCATCAACAGCGGTTATAACATAATGTTGTTGGAGTGTTTGAAGGATGATATCAGGAAAAAACGGCACCATTTGACGAAGAAAAAAGTGCTGTTTCATCAAGGTAATGCACCGTGTCATAAGTACACGAAAACGATGGCAAAATTGCATGAATTAGGCTACGAATTGCTTCCTCATCTACCGTCTTCTCCAGATCTAGCCCCCAGTAACTTTTTACTGTTTGCAGACCTCAAAAGAATCCTCGCTGGAAAAAAATTCAGCACTGATGAAGAAGTAATCGCTGAAACTATATTATTTTGAGGCTAAAGAAAAATCATACTATAAAAATGGTATCGAAAAATTGCATGTCCGCTATAATAGTTGTATTGCCCCCGAAGGAAACTATGTTGAATAATAAAATCCAATTTCGCCAAGAAAATGTGCTTTACTATGTTAGCCTAAGAACTTGTCAGCCCAACGTAATGGCTTGGGAAGCATAGCAGCATCTGTGGTTCGCCTATTAGTGATTAAAGATGGTATTATGGATCGATACTAAAGGGTCCGCCAAATAACTTTTTTTTTTTTTGAAAATGCAAAAATAAAAACTACTGAATATTTTCTCAAATTTCTTTTTTTATTTGAATGTACAATCCTTCCCGTTAATAATGGAAAATAATTTCATTCAAATAGCTGCCTCAGCTGGCCATGCAGTAGCCTACACGATCGGTCCAAATTTTAAGCACATTATCGATTGTGTGCAACTGTATTTCACCAATGGCTTTACGAATATTGTCCTTTAAAGCGTCAATTGTCTCTGGCTTGTCGGCGTAACACTTATCTTTGAGGGCACCCCACAAATAATAGTCCAACGGTGTCAAATCGCAGCTCCGAGGTGGCCAAACAACATCAGCTCTGCGGCTGATAATGCGATCTTCAAAAACAGGGCGCAAAATATCGAGTGTAGCTTCGGCTGTGTGGCACGTAGCGCCGTCCTGTTGAAACCAAATGTTGCCAATATCCTCCTCTTCAATTTTTGTGAACATAAATTCGTTCAACATGGCCCGATAACGATGGCCATTGACTGCAACGGTCACTCCTTGCTCATTTTCGAAGAAAAATGGCCCAATTATGCCTCTGGACCAAAATCCGCACCAAACAGTGACTCGTTTTGGGTGCATCGGCTTTTTAATGTATGCGTGCGGGTTTTCTGTGCCCCAAATGCGACAATTTTGCTTGTTTACATACCCGCCAAGATCAAAATGAGCTTCATCTGAAAAGATGATTTTTTTGGCAAAATCTGCATCTTCTGTAAGTCGATCGTAGGCAATATTTCCCAGCGTTGTTCAAGCGTATACACAACCATATTCGTTCAGCGGAAGGATAAAACTAATCAACTGTCAAATCAGACATGTGCTAAGTGTTACCATTCACGAAATAAGCAATAGTTGGAAAAAAAAAACGTTAGATGGCGGATCACCGAAATTTGATAGCATCAATGGCAAGACGTGTACAAGCAGTGTTGATGCTAATGGTGGACCGAAAAAATATAATGTTTATCAGAAAAAATTCTAATATAATTCATTTTATGTTTTAAATAACCAATATTTGCATTGTATGACCATTTTTGTCCGTCTTCATTTTTAGTTTTTTTTTTTTTTTCTATTACGTTATATTTTAAGAGAATTGAAAATTTTTGTTTTTGTTTACTTATAAAAATGTAATAAAATCATTCCGACTTTGACACTTATTTCAGCTGTTTCTTGATATTTTGAAATTGTTTCGCCTCGAACTTGTGTTCCAACAGACGCTGTAAGAATTAAAAAAAAATAGCTTCCGGTTAATACCATCCCTTTTAAATTTTCGCAAGCAAACAACTGTAAATTACTTACTGATATCATATAATCGGAATATCTATGATGTTCCAAATCCAATTAACATCTCTCAAGAAGCATGTTGATATCTACATTATTTTTGTGATTCTTGAGCTCCTTTCGAAATTCCGACTGGAATACCTGTGAAGTTGAATATACTCTGGACGTAACGGTGAACTACATAGACTGCTCAGTGAAAATCGTTAATATTATATTCGTTTAAATTGATAATAATCGGGGCTTCATTCAAGATGATACCTTATTGAGCGATATTATTGAAGAATTATGATATATCAGTTCAAACAATCACCCTGATTGTGAAAAATTGCGGATCAGTTGCGGCGGGAGCTGATCCGATCCGCACTCCCTTCACTTTTCAAAAAAAGCATATTGTTGAATCCGTGCGTATGAACTGCAAAACTCGCTTGAAAACTTATAGATATGCAAAACAGTGGAAACTAAATTAAATAACTAAAATTAAGGTTTTAATGCAAGTATTTAAGGAATGCATTAAATAAACATGTTTAAAATACTTTCCAAACAGGAAATGGACTCTAATGCGTTGTCTTGTAGACAACATCTACATCTCTTTTAACATCTACATTTCTACTATATTTTCAAAACTCCATATAGACGTGAAATAGATTTTTTCGCTAAAAATTTTAATTCAAATCCGATTTGGATGTTGGAAAAAATGCTTCTAAAGTTTAAATTAATCTTTTGTTAAAATGTGCAAAAATTAATTTTTTTATGGAAAACTGAAATTTTGGCTTGATCAAATTGGAAAGTAAAATGTTTTTTCTAACGAATCGATTTATGCTTTTTATATTTTTTCATTTTATTTTTTTGCTATTTTATTTTCATTTATAATTTAAAAAAAAAAAATTGTGGCGCTCAGCGACCTTAAATTAATGTAGCTTATTCCATTATTTAAAAATTTTTTTCAAATCCTCACCAAACTTGTTGCGGATGAAAAGTGAGTAATTTTGTATGGGGTGCGGATCTACTGCGTTTTCAACAATCGCTTTTTTACTCCAAATCCGCGAACTTTGTTATCGATCCGCCCCGAACTTACTCGCCGGTTTCTACAATCGATAAGCCAACGAGTTCGAGTAATTTTCCCGCCGCAACTGATCCGGCGGATACCACAATCAGCATGAACACCACCAGTGAAATCAAGCTTAATAATATGCTCCATTACTTCGGGAGGAAAAAAAAGGTAACTAAAATACCTTGAACCTTAGCCCCTTAGGTTGCAATAACACACCAGGATATAATGACTAAAGCCGGTACTTCTCCTCACTTCTTCCCTCTAATACTCTATGCATTCAGTGTACTACAGTCCTCCCCAAGTCCATCAACAAAGGCAATCAAGTTTGCCTCTGCTCTGATGTGTTGCGGACATCAGATGTTTTCTGAGCTACATATGATACAAATGCCCCCTATGCGTGGTAGTACAGATATAAACATTAGAGGATAGTTTATTGAGACTACCTTTTTAGTAAAAATCTTTATTTATGTAACTTTGGAATAGAGCCAACACTTATAATAGCCAATAGAAAAGGCGTATTAGACCTCACTCTAAATACTTCTATTTATAATGATCTCACAGCTGACTGGCATGTCTTAAATGATCTAACGTACTCTGATCACTGACACATTCGGTTTGAAAAAAAGTCAGATTTCACATCTCATTTCGTCGTAAGCAAAACACAGTAAAACGCAATAATAATTGGCAATCCTCACTTACTTCAACAAAGAAATAAAAAATACTTGTTGAATAGCTTCTTGGAAACTATCACAAATATTTTTACGAGTTGATAAAAAGATTTTAGACTGGCAAGTCTTTTTTTGCTGAGAACATTAACCTATGAAAACGGTAGTCAAACAAAACCTAAAAAGGAACACATACACTTCTTAACACACACTCTTCGAGTTTTTTAATTCTTTACAACTCCACTATTAATTTGGCTTGTGCTAAACAGTTCCGGAGACGGAACGGACATGGAACGTTTCCTTTAGAGAGCGGAACTAGTTCATTTAAACATGTCCGCGGAACTATCTTGTTCCTTTGTTTATTTGATCTGCTGGAGCTGCTTGTTTTTGAACGTCTCTTTTTTAGAGCGGAACTAATTAATGGAAACATGTCCGCAAAACTATCTAGTTCCTCTATTTATTCTTTATTTATCTGTTTGAGCTGGTTGTTTGTTGAACTGTAGAGGAAATTTGTAATATTCCAAGTATAATTTTAACACAACGCTCTGACTAGTCTTAAACCAAATTGAACACAATTTTATGTTTTTTTTTTTCAAAATTTTAAAATAAAGGAAAATATAGTTAAAATTAAGTTAAATAAATATAGATAAAAAATTATCTAATAGTTTCGCGGACATGCTTATTATGTTATAAAATAAAACAGTTCCGCGGACATGCTTATTTTATAACATAATAAACATGTCCGCGGAACTATCAGCTCCGACAGTTCTCTGTATTAGAGGAAATGTAACAAAAGCATTCTAAATATCATTTCATGATTTCTCTCTTTCTTATGTTACAAGCAAAAATAAACAGAACAAGTCATACAACAAGAATGACGATATATCATATCGTCTATTATTTCATTCATTCTCTCTTACAAGCATAATCGTTTTACTTGCCATCGCTCAAACAATTCGTCTAAGCAGTAATATGTCTGCGGTAATTGCGAAAGAGCTGTCGGCTTATGTTGCTCATTAGAAAAAATTTCATTTCAATCGGAACTGTTTGGACATGCATAAATCGTACAGAAGAAACGATTGGAACTATGTCCGGGAGTGAACATAGTTCCATGATCTATACATGTCCGGAACGACCCAACTCTACTATTAATCAGTCTTCTCATACCGAACGGTCAGCCTGCCGCAGCCAGTCGGAGATAAATTGTGCACTTCATTTCCTTAAACCCTTAAAGCCCACTGGTGAAAATGGAATATTTCCAGCTCTTCTTAAACAAGTTTCAGATACTCAGACACCTCTACTATAAAACTTGTTTTGCTACAGCCTAGCCTATGGCTATCTGCTTGGAGGATGATGATAGTAAAATATTGAACTAAAGTAAAATGACGTAGCAGTCATCAGAAATTAAAATTTTGATAATTCAGTGATTCTTCAGTCCTCAAGTCAACACTGATCACAGTAGAGAGATGGTGCACTAAAAAAGGTATCTCTGTAAGTCCCAAAAAGGCAAACATTTTTTGTATTTAGCGTAAACACCTGCCGTGTAGGCTTAATTCTACGTTGTCCCATAACAATTGGGAATGAACCAAAGCGTCGGTCAGCGCAATTTTGAGAGTTCATAGGTATCAAATTAGCTTCATGTTGTGATGACACTTCGCAACCCATGGTGGGCTTAGAAGCCTATCTAAAACCTCTTCCATACTAAAGGGTATGGCACCCGGTTTGAGATTGCAAGCCACACCGAGCTGAATGCTCTGCCCGCGGTATGAGGAAGTAAGCCACAGCTACCACGAAAGACTTCCCAAAGGGCCAGTCCATTCCAGTCAGCCTAGTATATGCCAGCAAAAACCTGGCAAACGCTAGGTTCTGCTGACTGCTCATTGTACCAGTTTTAAAGTCCTTGATCAGACCTCTTAGCACTAGCCCCGGCTACTCCCAGTTTTAGCCCAACACAGCTCTGGACTGGTCATCAATCCCCAGTGTGAAGTGTTTTTGTCACTTCCACAAAAACAAAGCATCACCCATTGCCCTAAGAAATACTAAGAAGCCAGTATTTGACCATTATCTCCATTGCCATTTCCTAGTCGAAACGAGACCTATACAATATATACCAGCCCGGCCGTATGAGGCGCGACTCCCGCTGGTCACTCTAGACCTGTGCAAGCGATGTACACAAACCATAAGCAGCGCGAGACTCCCCGAAGGGCCTGCCCATGATAGTAACCCTGAGTAAGGGTCCCGCCAGATGAGGCTGTACAACATCTCAGCAAAGAGACTAAAAGTTCACGTGTGAGCTTTTGTAGCTGTCCGTGTACATTTAAAACTAAATTTAGAATGACTGGTATTCAAGCGAAAACAAGCGGTGAATGGTAACACCAATTCCTTTACTTTGAGTTGGATCAATACATAAAGCCCTTGGTTGGTCTCCTTGTCATGGATAAATAAGGTCTCTCATCATGGCTGATTTGACTATCCCGTGCTAGCAAGTTTTTTTGAACAATTGCTATTCCATTCGCAGGCTTGGTAAAAACTGATATTAAAATTTTTAACCTGCTCCAATGGCTGTCAACGCCGAGTTCTAAGGTAGGCCCAGTTTCACTTGGATAAGACAAAACTAATACATGCTGACAAACATGTTTTGTCTTAAGCATTAAATGCATCTTAAACACAACCATCCTTCTTTATGCTTTGGACAGGCAGGTTTACATCATAGATGCTAACCTGGCGGAATTCTCCCAAAACGACATAAAGGTATTTAGATTAAGGAGGACTCCTGCCTTACGACTCTAAAGATCTAATATATATAGGTTATGGAACAGACTACCATCATTTACGTGTATCCAATCTCTTGTATATTGAGGGATATACCAGCCCGACCGTAGAAATGCGCTTCTCCGGCCAATCTAAACCTGTGCAGCCCATGATAGTTACCCTGGGCAACTGGGTCCCGCCAAATAAAGCCAGTTTATGCACTAGAATTGCACTTGACTATCATCCACCAAGTTAAGGGGTCAGGATTTTAAATCCATTACCAGAAATGAGGGGTGCCTACAATCACCAGCTCCACCTGCAGACCTGGATCAAGGACGATATGCCTCTATCCACATAAAAACCTTTATTAAAAGTCTCAATGCCGTGGATAGATAAGGTCATCCCCATTATAGTAGGTTTGGCTATCCCCATGCTAACAAGATCTTATTGGACAATTGCTACTCCCTCGCAGGCTTTTTCAACAAGGTATTCGCAAGGTATACCTTAAGGTATTCGGTTGCTAGGATAAGACTAGTATACGCAACCATATTTCGTCTGTAAGCATTCTACCCTCAACCATCCACCTTTATCCTGGCTTTAAACAGGCAGGCGCAATTTAGCTAACCTGGCGGAGTTTCCCAAAAAGACAGTCCAGTGCCTTTTACAAAGCGGCGAAAGCTTATTCTAACCTGAGGTACCCTCTACAGTGGAAGAGAAGATTTTTTAAATTCAGCCAAATATCTAGAAATCGTTCTACGCAGTAAACTGTCCTCGAATCTACAAATACCTGCAGAAAAACATTGGGATCTACGCCCAAATAAAATGCACAGGCTGACACTAAGACCGTCAGTCCTACACTGTTTAAAACTTCAGTGATTTGGTGATTGGGAAACCTAGAAGGAACGACCCTTTAAGCGTTGAGAACAAGTGCAAACAATTTCAGGTATATGCATATTCAGCTTCATGAAGCCCACACCAACTGCAGCTCTCAGCGTCATCTTAGGGCTAGATCCGATTCATACCCTTATTCAAATGAATACCAGGCTTATCCTGCACAGGCTGTTCTACTTGGGAAATATTGGTGCCAGTCGCCTTCTTTAACGACATTGATCTTTAATAAATTTCTTATTGCAAAAACGTGAACTCTGCTTGCCTCTAAACATAATGCTTTCTAAGTACTGCTTTTATGAAAACTTTCTTATATAGGTGGCGCTTACAATCGTGTGCCAACTAGTTATATCCTGCACTTGCTGGCCTCAACTAGATGCTCCACGCATCGTCAGGTTGTCCAACATTTGGTCCTTCCCACGGAAATGTGGCCATCCTCTTCTGCGTTGATAACGTCGTCTTTCATTTGGTCGTCTTTCAATATGACCTAGCCAGTTAATCCGCTCCTTTTTTATGCACTCAACTAAATTGATATCGGCGCAGAGCTCGTAAAGTTCATTGATTTATCGTATTTGGTACTCATAATTGACGTAGATCGGCCCGTAGGTCTTTCGAAGGAGCTTTCTCGCAAAGACTTCTAAAGAATTTTTATCAGAACTACCCAGCGACCAGGTTTGTACTGCATATTGTAGAACGGACATGATGATCGACTTAAATTGCATGAGTTTTTTTCATCGAAAGAGCTCTATGCTTCTCCATCGAGCCCAAAATAATGCCTTTTGGCAAGAGTTATCTTGCGTTTGATCTCAATTCTGATATTATTGAAGAAGCAAATGCTGGATCCCAGGTAGACAAATCCTTAACAACCTAGAAAGAGGTATTGTCAACAGTGACGTGATTGCCAATACGCTGGTACTGTTTGTTTGTTGACATCAGGTAGTTAGTCTTATCTACATTAACTGCAAGACCCATCCGACTTGACTCTTTTTGTAATCTGGAGAATGCCATACTGACTTCACACGTATTATGGCCAATGATACCGATATCTTAAGTATACGCCAACAGCTTAACGCTTTTGTAGAATATTGCTCAGATCAGAATCTATGATCTACACCATCATTAGATTAGAAAGTTTCACTAAAAGAAATCATACCCATTGTATGAAACCTCATTTGGTATTGAATGTAGGGGAGAAGTCCTTCCCTATTTCATCTGCGCAGCTGGTATAGCTCAGTGTCATCCTGCAGAAACGTATTAACTTTGAAGATACTATACCAAATTCAGACTTGGTGGAGTATATGTGATTCCTTATTGGACTGTTGTAGACTGTTTTGTAATCGACAAAAGGATAGTGGGTGTCAATTTGCTTTCTTTTCTGCAACAAAGTTGCCGATTATAACAATGCTGCAGTATTGCTGCTTTTTTAGAGTGTCTCGAACAAGCCCTTGTAATTGAGCTGATAACTCTCCATCCAGCCGATTGATATGTTTGAAGAAACAACGTTGATATGACAGCAATCCGTGAAATTTGATAGAAGGGATAGGGTTGCTGATGCCAAGCATCCTGTGATAGCCACTAGAACGGTCATGCGGAGAAGAACAAGTTTTGGAGACTACTGAAGCACCTATCCACACCTGTGAACGAACAACATGCCATAATCCGCTTTGTGGCTTAATTCATCAACATCATCCAAATATGAGCATTCGTTCCGACAGAAGACAAGTATGATGTGACTAAGAAATGTGCAAGGAGGCGAGCGCCTCTTTCATCACAACATAAAAATTATGGCTGATGACTTCAATGCCAAGAAAGGAAAAGAAAGCATCCCTAGTCTAATATTCGGTAAGTTCAGCCTCCATGTTAACACCTCTGGCCTCACCTCTCATAGTCGTAAGCATGAAGCAACTAACTGGTAGTGACAGGAGGCTATATTCACACAAACGGCGATCATAGGTTGTCATTTGCCGGTGTATTTTACTTTTTTCTACTTTTTTTGTTTTTTACTTTGTACAATTTTTAACAACTAATGTTCACCAAAACAACTCTCATTACCACCTTGTCAGTTGCATCATGGTCGTAAGGGTCACCTTCCTGCCCTTTGTTTTAAATTCGCGAGCCAAAGTGATCAAGTTTTAATTGGCGAAAGGTATGTTTGGCGTATTGAGTAATCAAACGATTCGTGATACTAACATGGTCTCGTAGCATTATTTTGTAGCAATCACACATGTCGATGTACAGGCAAGAATTTCACAGAAAAAAGTAGACGTCGACAAGCTGTAATCAAAATGAACAGCTGAAACCTTCGCTATTGATTCCCACTCTTTTTTCAAGGATACACTTCTTCGATCGAGAACCTCCCATCCTTAACATATAGTTGATGTATAGATAAAACCAATAATACGCCACCGCAGAGAAGAAGCCGCTTAAAAAGCCAACACGCTGTTGGTTGTAATGCGTGCTACAAAGAAGCGATACAGAGATTTGATAATAGAGAGTCACGGCGAAAAAAAAGGACCGAACATTTTTTAAGAAAGTTGATGCCTAATGGTTTAAGACCAGGGCCATGTACCAACTTATGTGCTTCTTGACATCACATATAAGGTACTGTCGAGCGTATTATGTGAAAGACTGAAGCCCATTGACCAGCTGATTGAACCTCATTGCTGTAGCTTCAGACTTGGAAAATCTACGATCTAAGAGTTATTTACGCTACGATATATAATGTAGAGGACCCTGGAAAAGCAAATAAGAACAAAAAAAAATTGGATGCAATCATAGAAACAGCATATAAAAATTCTTTAGCCATTACGCCAATGTGTTCTGCTTGAGAATCTGCAAAGAAATGAAGTCATCGTACATGTCCGATTGTTTGAAAGCTCAACAAAACATTACCGTTATTTTGTTGTCATACAATGTCAGCTGGCATGTACGCGCATCTGAAAGCCCTTAATAACAATTTTGTGGTATTGTTTGTATTAATAGTAATATGTATTGTAATATACACAGGCGGACATGTTCGCGACCTTGGTTGATTTGCGGAAATGTTTGCCTGCTTGTGGCGCTGTTGGCGGACCAATTTGAAGGTTCGGCAGTTTGCGAATGGCCAACTCACACGGGCTTGTTTGATTGGCAATCAATGAACTTTTCTTACGCTCTTTTAAATTTTGATTATTGGTAGATTGTTGGTGGCTCACAAGACCCGCCAATTTGCTTTTGACATTTCTTTGAAATACAGGGCTCTCATCACGTAACTTTCAAAACGATCATCATACAAACGATACTCTTCGACGATATCGTCAAGAGATTGCTTCATATAAATGCATCACTGTGGTCTCGTCTATCGTTCTAAAGTTTTAAAGTCACTAGAAAAAAACATATGTTCTCTACCAAAAGTGACATTTTCTCAAATTTTTTTTTTACGCTTCGACGTGATATTTGTAGCAAAAATGTAAGTATTGTTGACTTTTCAACCAAACACTTCCGTATGAATGTGTTCAATATCATATTTTAAGTAAAATTATTTGTTCCTAAGCAAATTAAAATAGGAATCAACTTCGTTGATGAACACCTGCAGCTGCCAACAATTAGGTCGCAAGCTAAACTTATTGAAAATAAATTATTAGCACTTCGTACATTGAAATATTGTAAGCACAACCCCCATACCTTTTTAATGGAATACATCAAGGATTCCATTTATCCGGAAAGATTTGCGTTGTTCTTGAACAACTGTTGTTCTCTTCCTCATCGGCAAACAAAAAAGTAATTAAATTCTGGCTGCAAAATATATATAAAAAATAAAAAGCGCAAACGATACCATATTATCTATTGTGCAATTCAGTCGTCAAAACGATAGCATTTGACAGCTGTTAGGCAGAGTTTATACGTCATTCAAATTGAATGAAGAATATCGTATTTTTTGTTCTCTTTTACTCTCTTCGAGATATTTGATTGAATAGCTGTTCACACGTGATTTTTTGATTGAATGGCCGATGCCGACTAAAAGTGTTGTTGTAAGTACCAGAAAAGTTGAGCACGCAACCCTGTGATTGATTGATGCAGGTCTTGAGCTACATCAAAATTTTGATTGATGCGATGAAGTGTTGAAAGTTCATTTCCGCTCTCGCAGAGAGTTCATCTTTTTTTCGCTGGGAAACAACAACAAATTTTGAATGATCCTTCAATTTGAATGACGTGTAAACAGTGCCTTAGACATACATGAAGCAAGCAAAACGATATCGTTATGACGATAGTAAAATTTTTAGGTTACGTGATGGTAAAGTATCGTCAAAACGATATCGTCAAACGATTCTCGTCATACGTGATGAGTGCCCAGTACTTTTTCTCCTCCACTTTATTTCGTACTATAAAACATTTGGTATTGATTTAACATTAAAATTGTGATGTTTTTATTTAAGCATTTATTATGTTTAATTAATTAAATTTTTTAATTAATTTTATTTAATAATAATTAAATTTTTTAATTACTTTAATAATAACAAACAGCCTTCAATGACGAAAAAACAAACTTAAAACTAATTTGAAAGCATTTCAAAAATATAAACATTAAACAACAAAAGTAAAACAAAAATTATTCTTCAATGCTTTGTAACATTTTTCAGTCTTAAATGATTTCTTTAAATCCATAAAAAAGTTTTGCGTTTTTTTAGACACTTCCAAATTAACATTAAAAAATATTTACGCTGATTTTTATAGTACCTACGTTTATTCAAACATCGAAATGGCATTTAGACATCGATTTACAGTGAAAAATGAATTTAATATCGTAATGCAACTCTAATTTTTATCACGATTTGCATATGTTCACAACGCCATCTAGCGTTTATGAATTGATTTCACTGCATATCGTTATATAAATCTGATTTGGATGATGAAAAAACTCAGGTACTATGTAAATACGCTTCTATTCTGGTAGCTGGAATCGCGCACATCCCACAGATCGCGATTTGCTCCTAACAAAGAAATTAGCAACTTCACTTCAACTCTTTAGTAAGCCGCCATAATTATCCTATCTGAAAAAACATGTATGAGAGATTTAAATACATTTAAATTTTAAATTATAAGTATTACAACTTAATATTATTGCTTACCTATTTCTTGTTTCAAAAACACACCTTCTGTGTGAGTTGGGGAGAAGACAAATTCAAAAACTTTTGATTTTATGTAGGCAAACCATAAAGGTGTATAACAAGTCATGCAGTTAGTAGCATTGTTTACGTAGCAACTTACCGTTTTGGATTTTGGACCGTTAAAATGGATTTTAAGTGCACATATAGAAATTCATTCAAGTTTTGAAAAATTGTTCGGTAGTGTGTGGCAAAAACAAAACAATACATGCTTTAGGATATGTACGCCTGTGTATGGGCCCTATATCATATTGATAAGGGCACCCCAAACGATACTACATGTCCATCCGACATGTAGTTCGACAAAATAACGGCACTTTTTTTCGTTAGACCCAAATGGTCGCACATGTCGGATGGACTTCATTAATTTATAGTTTTCAAAGAGTGCACATCGAGCGCATTAGATATTTTGTTTCGTAAAAATGACGAATGCTTTGATTTTAACAACTATTTTTGTACTCTTTACTATTTATTTTCTATGTCTCTTCTTCTTAATTACTTTAATTTTCTTAATTCTTTCCAAAATTCAACATTTCTTATGTAAGTCATTTCTTGCGCGAGACGTGCTTCGCTCAAAAATTTTAATCGAATGAGAAAATGCACCAAGTTGGATGGACACGCACACGAACGATACTACATGTCGGATGGACCGACAGAAAAATCAAAAATTTTTGTCTTTCATCGGACATGTCCATCCAACTTGATTTTTTGGACACAAACGATACTACATGTGCGATGACATGACAGGTCGGATGGACATGTAGTATCGTTTGGGGTGCCCTATATACGACATCTCGAGAAAAACCTTATTAGGAGGTTTCAGACAATACAACATGTCCGATGGACATTGCGTGTCCGACGATGTGTGAAAGCTAAAACTACATGTCCATCCAACATGTAGTACGAAAATTAAATGATTTTGATTTTTTTTGCCGGTCCATTCGACAGGTAGTATTGTTCGAACACACGTTCATCGAACTCGCTGCATTTTTCATTCTGCAAAAATCGTCGATGAGTCAACATCCACAGAAAAATAAGGAAAAACAAGGAAATAACGAAGAAGGATAAAAAGAAGGATATTAAAAATTATGAATTTAAGATGGAATTTATTGAACTTTATAGGAGTTTTTTATGAGAGCAGCAAGAAATTGTTTTGCTATTGCTAAGACGTGTTCTTTTTGAGAGCTGAAAAATAATGATGTTTATTCAACATGTAGTATGTCTGAAAGCTCATTGAAAAAATGCCGTTATTTTGCCGAACTATATGTTGAAAAGGTTGGTTAGTTGTCAAAACGACGAAATTCGTAGAAATTGCAAATGAAAAAAATATTTTGTTTCCAAGTTGCAAGCAGTGCGGTCGCGGGTGTTAAATTTGTGATAATGTGAGTGAAAATATTATAAAAAAGTGAAAGAAGTCTTAAAGAAGAAGAAGAAGAAGTCTTATTATACGACGACTTCATTTCCTTACAGATTCTCATGCAGAACACATCGGCGTAATGGCTAAAGAGTTTTTGGATGCATTTATTATTGACCTATATTTTTATTCTATTTTCTATGCTTTAATTTAAATTTTCCATAATTCAGGTAAACTAATAAATTCTATCCAAAATTAAGTGTTTGGAACGCTTGCCATATTTATTTTCTTCATTATTTTTTCCGCTTTGTTGTTGTTTACTCGCTGACGATTTTAATAAAATGAAAAATAGACTTAGTGGTGCCGACATGCTTTCGCATGGAACAACATGTCGGACCGACCGACCGCAGAGAAATCAAAAACTTTTTATTTTAATTCGACATGTCGGCCCGACCGTCTCACTTGATTCGGCCCCATGTCGGCTGACATGTACGTTCGTCTGAAAGCCCCTAATGCGAGAGCCAGAATTAATCCTGTGACGACATGTTATAACTTCGTAAACTTCGATGTTCGGCAATTTGTCGAAAATTGGTATGTTGAAACACTTTCGACAGGCGATAAATTCGATAAAATATCACTTTGCTTGAGGTTTTTCAATTTTGTTGTTTTTTATAGCATGCTGCCACTTCGATAATTCGCTTCGATGTTCGCTTCGAAAGGGAAATTATAACATGTCGCCAGATTATTGAAACGCATTCACAATGATAAAAACAAATTTTACTACATTTTAACTCCTACTTTAAAGAAATCTTACCATTTCCAAAAATGATAAATTTTTATGATTGTTCTACTGTACTGTACTATACTGTATAGACGTTATTAAAAAATCATTAAGGTTGACTTAATATAAAAACCCCAAAAACCCGGTTTTTCAAACAGAACCGGACCAGTTTCGACAATTCTTGAACTTGTAATAGCTCATATTATTTCATTCGCAACCATCGTTTATAATTCAGAGGGGCACGCAGGGTACCATATACTTTAGCATTGAGCGCATCATCTGTACAGTACATTGAGCGCATGATCTGCCACCCACCGCCGCTTCACAGCATTTTTGCGAAATAGTTTTGAAACTTACTGAATTTTACCCAGACGACTTGGACAACAAAGACTTGTTTAACGATATCTAGGGCGTTCTTCTACTGAAAAAGAGCAAAGAAAAATAAAGAGAAGGTTTAATTATTGCCTGAGAAACTTTTATTATACATTTCTTCAATGGGATTGGAAGCCTACAAAACATAAGCGACAGCTTTGACGATATTTCTTACTATAACTGTTTCCGTTGCATCCTACGAAATATCATTTACCAAACTTAAATTGATCAAATCGTACTTGGGCTCAACAATAAGTCAATGTAGACTATCAAATCTTGAAATTCTCTCAATAAAATGTGAAACTGCTGCGACTTTATATTACGATAATACATGCGAATTTGGGGTTATTAAAACGAGAAACGAGTTATCTAAATCGAGAAATCTTTAAAAGTAATGCACGGATATTTACATGGATAAGTTGGCTGTATACTTATATATATATAATGTTGGGAGTAAAAAAGTAGCGTCGCAGGAAATCCTGTGTTGATATTTAAACCTGGAAGTCCAAATTAAATAAAAAAACGAAACTTATTTCGTCAAGTTTTTATTTAAATATCGCTGTCATCGCTGATTTCTGGATCCTTCTATGTATTGTTCATACGAGCAAACACTTGATCATATAGCTAACCAGCGATTTTATGAACCAGCGACAAAACTCGGCTAATATATGTATGTGTTATTGGCCTGAAATTCCTGCCGAAACACACTGTTTGTGCTGGCGACAGTCACAGAGTCGACGAAATTAATTGAGTGGTTGACTGTCAAATGTGCAAACCCAAGCAATCGCATGCCTACAGAGGAGTTAAGAATATATTTTATATTCAAAAACTTTGTAGAACTTACCTTTCAGCAATCGGACATAATGGTTGGTCCGGGCAGTATCCAGTCCTTTATTATCTGGAGCAGAACTAGCTAGCCAGGGCAAGAAGGATGCACGAAAATTCTATCAACAGGTTAAGCGTCTAACCCAAGGCTTCAAGCCCGGAGCATCCACTTGCAGAGACGAAAATGGAGATCTGAATACGGATACACAGTGTGTGCTTAGATTGTGGAGACAGCACTTCTCCAATTTACTTACTGGCGACGATTCCACCAATGCCGCCCATCGAGAGCGCAGTGCAGTGCCACCAATCGACGATGACGGAGTGGAAGTATCACCACCTAGCCATGAAGAGGTTCGAGTTGCTATCCAACGACTCAAAAACAATAAAGCAGCGGGTGCTGACGGCCTGTCAGCTAAATTGTTTAAAACCGGCGGCGATGAATTGATAAGGCGCATGCATCAGCTCATCAGTAAAATATGGCTAGCAGAAAGCATGCCCGACGATTGGAACCTCAGTGTACTGTGCCCTATACTTAAGAAAGGAGACCCTACAATCTGCGCTAGTTATAGAGGTATCAGTCTTATTTCCATCGCATATAAGGTTCTCTCAAGCGTACTGTGTGAAAGATTAAAGCCGATTACAAAAACACTGATTGGACCTTATCAGTGTGGCTTTCGACCTGGTAAGTCCACCATAGACCAGATTTTCACGCTACGACAAATCCTGGAGAAAACCCACGAAAATCAAATTGACACACACCATCTCTTTGTCGATTTTAAAGCTGCGTTCGATAGCCCGAGAAGGGATTGCCTATACGCAACAATGTCTGAGTTCGGTATACCTGCAAAGTTGATTAGACTTTGCAGAATGACGTTGAGCAACACACGCAGCTCCGTCAAGGTAGGAAATGACCTCTCCGAAACCTTCAATACCGAAAGAGGTTTCAGGCAAGGTCCACTGTCTTGCGATCTCTTCAACATCATCATGGAGGGGATCGTACGAAAGGCCGGTGTGCATCGTAATGGCACCATTTTCTATAAAGGTGTCCAGCTCCTTGCGTACGCTGATGATATTGATATTGTTGGCAGAACCAAGAGAGATGTTACTGCTGCTTTCGCTGCTATCGAAAAGGAATCAGCCAAAGTGGGTTTGACGATAAATGAGGGTAAAACAAAGTATATGCTGTCTACAAACAAGGGAGCGCGGCGTTTAGACTCTCACGTTTCATCCGGCAGCTATAACTTTGAAGTAGTCAAGGAGTTCGTTTACCTTGGCACCGCCATTAACACTAACAACGAAATCAGCCTGGAGATAAAGCGAAGAACAATAATTGCTAATAGGTGCTACTACGGGCTCAGTAAGCAACTAAGTTCCAGAGCCATCTCTCGATCGACAAAACTAACACTCTACAAGACGCTCGTTCTACCTGTGCTGCTTTATGGCGCTGAGGCATGGGTAGTTTCGCAAACTGACGCAGCCGCTCTGGGGGTGTTCGAGAGAAAAGTTCTTCGCAAAATCTTCGGTCCTGTTCGAGTCGGCGATGACTATCGCATCCGAATGAACCACGAGCTGTATGAGCTCTACGGAGACATTGACGTAGTTCGGCGTATAACTGTGCAGCGACTGCGCTGGCTGGGTCATGTCCATCGTATGGACGACGAAGCTCCAGCGAAAAAGGTGCTCGAGGCGAGGGTCGCTGGTCAACGACGACGAGGGAGACCATGCCTCCGATGGATGGACCAGGCTGAGGAAGCCCTAACCGCGCTTGGTGTATCCGATTGGAGAAGGCGCGCGCAAAGCAGAGGCGCCTGGCGAGAGCTGATGAGGTCGGTCGAAATCCGGACACGGGTTGTCACGGCCATCTAAGTAAGTAAGTAAGTAAGTAAGAACTAGCTGGCTCCGCTCCTCCACTGGCACCAAGCAGTTGCCGCTCTGTCGCTTCAGTCCTCCGAACACACACTGCCTCTCTACCAAATGTCCTCCATTATACTTTCGGTGTCAAAACTTGGACTCGTGAATCTCCACCACATGCCCAATACCTCCAATTTTTCCGTGTTCGACAAACATGCAGTGGAAGACGACTTCACGGTTGAAAGATGCCCAGTCGACCGCGGCTTTCTTTGAAATGCTGTCTTGTTCGCCTGAGAATAGTTGCGAGATATTTTGCAGCCATAAGTAGCAATAGCCAACAATTTGGAAGAGGAACAGGTTTACGAGTTACAGGAACACCACGATTTAACACCGCACCATTTTTTTTGCTGCTGTTCTTATATGTTTGGTGACATTTCCAAATCCGGCCGTCACAATGGTGTGGCCATTTAGTCACTTCAAGGTGTTATATTTGAGTATTACACACCAATCCTGCAAGTGCCTCACGACGTCTAACGACACTAGACCACTTTTCTTACAATCAAAAATTTAAAAAAAAATTATTAAATTAACACCCGACATGTTTGCAAATATTTTAATTGTGATACTTAACAAATTTACCATTTCCTATGAAAATTTTTCAATTCAAATTCACGGAATTGAAATTCTTGGTATTCATAGCAGTTGCACTGGATTGCAGTTTTTTATTTGAATTTGAAATTGACATTAATTTTGATGTATAGTTGGGACACAAAAAGTATTATATCTTGGAAAGTATTGAAAAAATAGAAAAAATATTTTACTTTCCAATTTGATCAAGTCAAAATTTGAGTTTTCCAAAAAAAAATTATTTTTGCACATTTAAAAAAAAATAGTTTTAATTTTGGAAGCGTTTTTTTTCCAACATCCAAATCGGATTTAAATTAAATTTTTTTAGAGAAAAATTCAATTTCACATCTTGATGGAGATTTGAAAATATGCACACGCGGCCAATGTAGATGTTAAAAGCTGCTTTTCTCATCGTCTAAAAAACAACGCAATAGAGTCCATTTCCTTTTTGGAAAGTATTCTAAAATCGTTTATTTAATGCATTCCTTAAATACTTACATTGAAACCTTAATTTTCGTTATTTTATTTAGTTTTCACTGTTTTGTATATCTAAAGGGTTGATAAATTTTAAGGGCCGATGTTGAATGTGAACCACAACTAAACGTCAAGTTTTTTCTGCATTTTATTTGACATTTTTCAATTTCAGAGTAACTCAATTTGAACCATGGAAAGATACACAATCGAGCAAAGCGTTATTCAGGCTCATTATGAAAATGGGTGTTCAAATCAAAATGCATATCGTGCACTTCGTGATTTTTTCAGTCAATTTAATTGTCCAAATGTGTGTGCAATCGGAAAAATCGTGCAAAAATTTGAGCAAACCGGGTCTGTGGAGATGTGAAAACATCAGTGCATGCTCGTACTGCAGAGTATATTGCTGCTGTTAGCGATAGTGTGGCTGAAGAGCCGACAGGCAGTACCAGTTAATGGTGTTCGCTATCGTGAGATGATAACGAACTTTTTATGGCCCGAATTGGAAGATATGGATGTGGACGATATGTGGTTTCAACAGGATGGTGCCACTTGCCACACAGCTAACGAAACAATGGCTCTTTTGCGCGACAAATTTAATGGCCGTGTTATCTCACGTAATGGCGATGTCAATTGGCCGCCAAGATCATGTGATTTGACATCGTTAGACTTCTTTCTTTGGGGTTATTTGAAAGAAAAGGTGTACGTCGATAAGCCAGCAACAATTCAAGAGCTAAAGGATGAGATAATTCGGCACATTAACGGCATAGAACCTCACTTATGCCTCAGCGTCATCGAAAATTTGGACCATCGGATGGAGGTGTGCCGCCAAGGTCGCGGCGGCAATTTGGCCGATATTTTGTTCTATACATAATTAAACCATACCAATATTATCATAATAAAAAGAAATGACAATAATTTCCTAAATAATTTGTGTTTTATTCAAAATCAACATCGGCCCTTAAAATTTAACCACCCTTTATAAGTTTTTAATTTTGTTTTGGCAGCTGTTTTTCGGAGCGAGTTTTGCGGATCGTTATTGCAGTTCATACGCACGGATTCAACAATATGCTTTTTTGAAAAGTGAAGGGAGTGCGGATCGGATCAACTTCGATCGTTTACTCGTTGTTTATTTTGTGTTGGCAGCTGAACAGCTGTTTTTTGGAGCGAATTTTGCTGATCGGTATTGGAGTTCACTCGTACGGTTTCAACAATATAATTCTTTTGAAAAGTGAATGGAGTGCGGATCGGATCAATTCCCGCCGCAACTGATCCGCCGTTTTCCACAATCAGGGTGTATGGAAAACTGAAGTTTTATTGCATACTGAATTGTTTTATGCTTTTTATAATTTTTTATGTTATTTTTTTATTAATTTATTTTCATTTATAATTTTTAAAAAAAAATTGTGGCCACTAAAAAAATTTTTTACTACAGATTCGGGTTCAGCGACCTTAAATTAATGTTAATCTCATTCTATTATTTAAATTTTTTTTCAAATCCGCACCAATCTTGTTGCGAATAAAAAGTGAGTAATTTTGTGTGAAGTGCGAATCTACTGCGTTTTCAACAATCGTTTTTTTTTTTCTCCAAATCCGCGAACTTTGTTATCGATCCGTCCCGAACTTACTCGCCGGTTTCAACAATCGATAAACCAACTAGTTCGAGTGGCCCAAAATACACTATAGTGCTCAGTCTGCGTGAAACCGGTTTTCTTTGGCAAGGGAGGTGAGGCAGGCGACGTGAGATGCGCGAAATTCAACGCACCGAAAAAGCTGTGGTGACGAGTGACTGACACTCACACATAAGCGAAGTCGTCATATTTTATTAGGGGCCCAGTGGGAAAAACCATCCTTCTATAATGCCTTATAGCCTACTACTTCTCGTACGCGAGGCATGCAAACGTCCCTTCCGAATCCCCATTACTATTACAAAGGCATGGCCGCCACTAGTAAGCTTCCTTCTGTAAAGTATAAAAAGCATCATAGGTAGGATAGGTACGTTTTCCTTTACTAAAATAAAGTACAGGGAATGTACTCCCGACGATCGGAATCGTTCGTGTTTCCATTCTAATGCACTTTATTTAATAAGTCAGATGTATGCACGAAAACGTAAGGCACCCATGCTGTACTGATATACGACGTGTACATAATCCATTTGAACCTTCCCTACAACGGAAATTGTAAGCACTGCTTACGTTTTTACTTACAATAGAAGGTGAACAAGAAGGTTAAATATTGTTAAATTAAATATTTGCCAGAATGAATGTTACTACACCACCGGTCAGTAGACGTTTGTTCATTACTCGTTTTTCGTTGGATTTTTGCTACACTTCATATCTTCGTAACATTAATCAAACACAGTTGTCTTCAAGCCACTGCATGTCTCTTACTTTACGAAATAAAGTACATATGGAAATGAATACACGAAAACATGATCAGCTTACCCGTGCATTCCTTTTGTAGTTGCAATCGTAAACGAAGGCGTAAGAAGCTCGAAATGTAACAAACAACATACTTACTTTCGCATGATCCTGTTTTCACCACCATAAGCTAGAGGAAAACATGAATTATTTAGTAAGCACCTTACAATCTTTCCGACTGGGGGTTCGTAAAATCTCGGTTCGTACCACTCTAATACAATCAAATGCAGTTCATGTACACCAAAACTGGTTTCACGCAGACTAACCACTACAGTGTATTTTTGAATAACACTGACTGCTCACGCAGACTGAGCACTACAGTGTGTTTTGGGCGTTATTTTCTCACCGCAACTGATCCACCGGATTCCACAATCAGCTGATTATTTAGATTACTCTTCGCCAGACCAATTTCTAAGGTCTCCTCGCTTGAGGATGTCCGAGTTCGATTTGATTTCTTTAAATATCACCGAGAGTCAGGGTTTGAATCGAGATCCTTACGGAACATTGCCAAAAAAAATTTAGAGGAATTGCGCTAAGCTTTTCTAACTATTAAGATATGTTTGATTTTATATAAAAGATTCTTAAAATTAGAATAAGCGTAGAACATTTTTGTAGAATTTTCAAAAAATTTTCAAGTTTTTATACCTCTGATTGATAACCTCTCTATTTCCTTGACCTCTGCCTTATTCATCGTTCATATCGTTATTCTTCCCCGATTCATTACACTCGTTTCATTTTAAATCTTCGCTCAATATTATTTCATTGCTGTTGCGTCTGAGATATGTCGGAGGTGACTCTCAAAACCGAAAATAATGCCGTGTAGACGGTGCTTTTTGATTTCTTGAGTAACAGTGATTGTATTAGCAAGACTCCGCTAATCTGGACCAAATAATCCACAATTGACGTTCAACAGCCTATATTTTTTTAACTGAGGCTTTTGGTTGTTTCAAAAACGTCTATACGAATTGTGTTGCCTAGGTAAATGATTGCGGCACGTAAGATCCTCAGCACATCTGGGACCCTTTGCACGAAAGGGACCGAATAACTTGTGGCCAGTTACATGGAAAAGAAACGAAGCTCTTTGCAGCAATAAAGTTTGGTGAACTTTTTGACTATCCTAAAGATAATTAAGTATGCCTTCTGTCTTCCCACTTCTGTCTTCAGTTAGTGTTCGAAAAAGTGTGATGAGATTTCGTGGAAGCCTCAAATCCGTTAGTGGATAGAACTTCGGGGTTATATTGAAAATAAATCATAAATAAGCAGTTTCATATTCACAAACGAAAGCCATAAAATAGATTAATTAGATATACATATATGTATCTCTTTCAATTTATTAGAGAAATTTTATTTCCATAAAAATATTATGCAAGAAAGTTTTGAAACACACATTAACATCGATTTATAATCAAATCAAAAGCAGTTTTTGTTATGTAACATTTTCAGCATATAGTTTAAATTTTTAAAACTAAGCCTTAATCGTGGATAATTAAATAGATTTGATTACAGATGAAATCCAGCAAATATTTTTTAAATACCTATTTTTTCAGTATTTTTACAGCGTCTACAATGTATATAATTGTGTGAGTTTAGAATAAGACCAAGGGAAAAATATAAAAAAATAACCAAATTGATTATTTTTTTTTTATAATATAAAATTTAATATTTTTAATGAATGTTTATTATTTAAATAATAAGTTATTGTACTTAAATAAAATAGAGACAAATATGCTGAAAGCTCTTTGCACACGGCGATAACGAATAGCTTTTGAGCGTTCGCAACAGAAATTGTGAAGTAAACAGAACAAGCTTAAACATAACTAGTAAAGTTAAAAGTAATAAATCAGAATTTTTTTTTTAAAATTAATTAAATTTAACTTTATCCAATTTGATAAAAAAAGAATTTTCGGATATTTTATCCTTTATTCTAACCTAACTAGCGCCAATGAAGCCTTCATCCTCTTTCTCTCGCTTAATTTCCTTCAATTCTGCTGCACTCCGTTCTTCATCGGGCAATATGGATTCGGCATTATTGGCTGGCGTTCCGGTGGCAACAATTCCATCCTGGTCCTTAGTAATGATGAGAATTTGTCCTTCCCTTGTTGTGGCCGTGTGGCGTGTTATTCGCTTTGTTATTGTAGGGGCTAATGATGACGACGAGTGCGTCACATTAGTTTTTGTTGTTACCGTATTTGGTGTAGTAGGGTTCGAAACAGTTATAGATGCTATTCTTGGTGTGTTGCTTAAGGGGTTGTGTTTTCCAGCCATATTGGGCATATTGGGCATTTTTGACAATATTGGCATACGCGGTGAGCTGTTATTCAGTTGTGGTGTGGGTTTTGTGGGAACCTTCATGTCAGAGCGGAAGAAACAAAGTTGCATATAAGTTAAGAGATTATTAAAAAAAAAATATCCATATTTTTACTTTAATCTTTTGTAGTATCGTTACTCACCTGTCGTATTGTAACACTGCGACTTAACCTTGATGCAGCCTCATATGCAGCGGAAGTCGATGTGTTGTTGTTGGCAATCGGTGTTGATGTTTGCATTGGTTTTGTGTAGAAAATACGTGGAGACTCTTGAGCAGGTTGCTTTAAAGCCGATGTGGGCGTGCCAGTCGCTGGATTGGATAACCGCTGCCTTGTTGACGACATAATACCAACACGCGTCGACAATGTTGAGTTCGTTGAGGAAGCTGTCACAGATGGAACGTTGTGCATTTGATAACCAATAATATTCCGATCTTTGTCATAAATAGGCACTTGACGTTTCGCCTGCAAGGTAGTGGGAACTGCGGTGCGAGATTTCTGCACTGAATTCGCGTGAATTTGTTCGAGCTGTTGAGCAGCTACCGTATGTGTGGGCGTAAGCGAAGTACTAAGATTTACGGATGAGGCAGCGTAAGCGGTAGGCGTCGTTGATACCGTTGTTGGTGTTGCTGTGTTGACAGTCGGTGTGGTTGTTATGGAAACGGCAGATTTTGCTACAGGCATGCCATTAACAAACTGATAGTATTCTTCGAGTAGCCGTGTAGCTTGCTCCACATCCTGGGAACTGAAAGTTGTTTGGTGCACAATGCCGTCAATGATACGTTGGCGATCCACATAGGTGAGTTCGCTGATATTTCTATACTTCTGCAGCATTGTGTCAAAACGCCGAAGATTAGAGCGCAATACAGCGCGCATAAATTCTGGTTTAAGTGGTGGTCGCGAAGCACTCGCTGCAGCTCCACCGCCATGCGCTGCTGATGAGAGAGCGCTAAAAGGTGTCAACGGCGGAAGACTTTCCGGCAAACCCATTGGTGGCATTTTTGGTGTTAAGGTGGTCGTGGCTGGCAATTGTTTCTGCAGTGCTGATATGTTGGACGTGTATATAGGTGCCCCAGATGGCATTTGTGTTGTTATTGTTGGCACAGCAGTGGCAGCAATAGGGTGTGTAGGTGCTGGTGGTGGCTGAGGACCTTTTGCAATTAATGCTTGCAATGTAGGTGTTCGATTAGCTGCGGCAGCTGTTGACGCTGCGGCTGCAACTGATGTTAGCTTCTCCATTTTCTTTCTTATAGATGCCGGTATCGAATTGTTCTTTGCCTCTAGATCTGCACGTGTCACCACTTTTGTGGTCATTACAATGTAAGCCGGCAGTTCACGTACTAGCGATTGCAGCTGCGCATGTTCACGTGTGGGATCAATAGCGGGCATTGGTCCATCTAGATTTGGACAGCAATAATCTAAAAGCACTGCACCATGACTGCGGTTGTATTTTGATGGATGCAGGAAGGAATAAAGACGCGTGCCACTATTATCTACAATAGCAGCTGGTACGCCACCACTCAACAAAGACGATGGTGGTGTTGCTGCTAAGTTACCAGATGCTGTTGTTGTTTGTACTGCTGGCGTTTGTGAATCCTCTTCGAACTCTTTCTTTGGTACAATAGGTGCAAATAATCCTTGTCCTTGTTGATGTTGTTTGTGCTGTAGCGTCGATATTGGTTTGGTTGCTATTTGTTGTTGTTGTGTTTGCAGTGTTGCTGCGTGTATTTGTTTCAAAGTGCTTTGTTGTTGGAGCCGGACGCTACGTTTTTGCTGCTGTTGTTGTTGCTGCTGTTGTAGAGCCATTTCAGACGCTTGATTGCTCGATTTAAGAGGCGTCAGCAAGGAATCATCACCGTGCAACAAATGGTCATTCGGTGAAATGCGCTCACTTCCATCTGAAAGTAAAATTTTTGTTTGGCAGTTTTTTTTATGATAGCCCAATGAAATTTTTACATTTGGAATAAACTAACTTCAAGCTTACTCACATCAGCATTTTGTTTAGAATAATCTTGCAAAATGTTAGGAAAACCTTTGGTTTTTTTTTTCGAAAATAAAAATGTTTTTAATCAGGCCCATCATGAGTAATTTTTTCGCCTGGAATCGAAAAAGGAAATTTCCATTTTAAAAATTCCAGTTAAGACTTCAACCTTTGATTTTTTACACTCATAAATATTGATGGTTGATAAACAAATTTGCATTAAAAATTCCCAAAAATTCTTGAGCTTTATTTTAAAAAACGGAAATTCGATTCCGGTCGGAAAATTTCTCATGATAGGCCTGAATGTTATTTTTTTCTAAAGATGAGGCTACAAAAATGAGTGGACACGATTTCTTGGAAACCGCTATAGATCAAATTGGATAAACTTTGATGCATTCAACGGGTTACATTGACTTCTAGTGGCAACATACTCCAATGTCAAAATTTTTTAATTGGCATAAATTTTATCATAAAGTACAGAAAATATCACTTTTTGGAGGCCATGTGTCAACACAAATATTTTTGTTTTTTAGGTGAGGTTCTCCCACTTAAAGAATGATTTACAAAAAAAATTAGATCAAGTTTATAAAATCCAACGAGCGCGTTTTCTGCTAAATCATGTCCACTTATTTTTAAAGAAAGCATTTATTATATTTATAATTCATTTACTTTTATGCATATATATTAAGGTGGGTCAAATTTTTTCGCAGTCTGGTTTAGCGAAAATCGCAAAATACATATTATTTAAAGTATCTTTTGCGAAGGAACCACATACTTCAGATAAATTTAGGCCTTGCAACTTTTCCAAAAAAGAAAACTAGATTTCTTACATTAAGTTTTTATTTTTTATAAAGATTTTTAAAAGCAGTCGCTATAAATGTTGAAAAAATTGTAGTAGAACTATGTCCCTTGGCTTGTTGGGTTGCAAATTTCAGAATTTTTCAGCACCAGTAGTCATAACAGATGCTTATGTACATTATACAGTAGGCTGGGCCGATGCTATACGGAATTTTTTTTTGTTTTTTAGAAATACAATAGGAACTTAAAGTTGTGTATTTTTGCGTAGTTTCAAAATAAGCTAACATCTTTTAATTCCATATAACTTTTGGTCCAAAAATCATCCTTAAAACTATTTTTGCTTAAAATTATACATAATAAACCATGATAAGTAAAAATCACTTATACGCCTCGAAAACAAAACATATTGAATTCTGCAAAAATTGTGCTTTTTATGTTGATTATTGAATTCAGTGACTCAAATTAGTCAGTTGGCTGCAAATATGGGCGAAATTTTTTTACAAAATATCTGATAAAAATTTCAATTAGAAAAGCTCTGGTAGAGGGCCAAAAGTTATATTAATTTTAAAAATGGTAACCGTATTTTAAATCAGCGCAAAAATACGTAACTTTTGATACCTATTGCGTATTAAAATTATACAGTGATATTCCCTGACGCTTTTTTTGCTTGCTACAATAAAAAATTTTTTCGATGGAAGCAAGTTTTACAAAATTTACGTTGGATATGCCATTTTTCTTCACTATTCATCACTAGAAAGAAAGAATCTTAATACAAAATAAAAACTTTACATAAGAAATCTAGTTTTTTTTTTCAAAAAGTTGCAAGTTCTAAATTCATCTAAAATATATGGTTCCTTCGCAAGAGATACTTGAAATAATATGAATCCTTTTTTAATATGATATGATTTAATATATATGATATAATTATGAAACGATTTTTGCTGAGCCAGATTACGAAAAAATTTCTCGAACAATTTGACCCACCTTAATATATATACTACAATTTCGTCCTTTTTCAGAATTTTTCAAAAAAATGTTTGAGGTTTTTCTTGAATAAAAATGAAACGAAATGTAAAAAAAATAAATTTAAGCCCATATATATACATATAAACGTTTATTAAGTTAGGTAAGTTTATTCCAAGATGGCATTTGGTACAGAAAAAATTCGCTTAACTAATTTTGAAGTTCGACAAATTGACAGAAGGACATCGACGAATAAACAACAATCCACATTTTCAGTTCATCTCTTATTTATGTAAATCGATCAAGAAATCGAAAGTCTTGAACATTTAACAAGGCACGGAAAGGTCCGCTCGCGTACCTTTATGAGCGTACGATTCAAAACTAAAGAATAATTCTATATGGTATATATAATACAAATAAAAACAATAAACAAACAAAACGTATTAATATTAATTTACTCCAGTGATAACAAAGGCGCCCTGAAAATATATGACAGCATGAAAAATTAATGCGCTCCTGAAGTCAAGCTTGTGCTTCGACAAATTCGATAGCATAGAAATTTTATTGTTTTGCTCTTTTAGCGCAAGTGTCAAAAATGTCAATCACTGACATCTGAAAAAATGCCTCAGTACACGTACAGTGTAAGTGAGCTCTACAGCACTTCCTTAGTTTTAATTTCTATGATTTTTAAAATACCAAAAAAGTTGTTTATGATAACTTAAAAACGAACATTAGGAAAATACTGCTTAATTTCACGTCACAGCTTATTTCATGCACTTTAACTTCGATCTTAATTTACAAAAATATTTTAAATTTTACATTAAAACCAATACTTAGTCCGCCCTATTATGAATAAAATAAATTTTAAAAAATAAATTGAAAAAGCTTTTAATATTTATTTTTTTGTTATCTTAAAAATTGAAAATGAATGCAAATAATTTGTGTTAAAATTATTACTTTGTTTACTTTTTTAAAAATTCCGTTTACTTTGTTAAAATAAGAATATTCCCTTTTTTTTAATTCCGGGCGAAATTTTATTCACAATACGGCTGAGTATGATACCCCTTCGCATTTGTTAGATCTTTAAGTCTTTTTGATATTGAGCCAACAAGTTTTTTAGTTGCTGGGTTATTTTGTGCAACTCTTCTAATGACTTTTGTTAACCTACTCCCCGTTGGAAATATCATGTTACCGAATGTTATTTTCGTAATATTTTATATAAATTTTTAATAACATTCAAGTCTGGGGCTCTACAATACTAGGAGCACTACTCCTAATAAAATAAAATGCGATGCGTACGCAAATTCGTCAAATCAAATCAATTTGCGAATTTTTTTTTTGTCGCATCACAATAGAGTAAATTTATGCTTTGGGTCGATATTTTAGTAGAAACGGAATGTTTTCGGTATTCCAAGTTTCGCTATATATTGTTTTTTTTTAAATATTCAATGAACTCCAAATTTCCAAGCTCAACTGCCTACATACAGGCTCAAATCAATACGCTGTACCGCCATGCTTCACTGTAGCTTTTAAATTTTATTTTTGGAGATTAGTATTAGGAGGCTTCCACCACACGTATGCCATGCCTTCGAAACCAAAGATGTTAAATTTGAACTCGTCCTAGAACATGACGCTGTTTCAGAAGTTAGATTTTTTTATTGAAGTGATGCTTAAGGAGAGGCAAGTTGATTCTGGTGGTTTTTGTTTTTTTTTGCTTATGAACAAGTTTTTTATGGTTACTCGACCATTAAGTGGTCTCGGAGCACGCGGCGGATAGTTTTCGCACTGCACGACCTAGTTCTTGCTGTATCTCAGTGACTAGTTTTGGAGCCGTTAAGTTTGAGTTCACCTAGATTTTATGGACAATACATCGTGCATCGACCCAGTTGAAAATTTTAGTTAGTGCATTTCTGTCATTATATTGAGCTCGATTTTCATGAATTTCCCACTGGAATTGACGGTTCTTAAAATGATTTAATAAAAATTCTAACTTCTCAATTGTCGTGCGATTACCAACTTTTTCTAAATGTGCTTCTATATTGTTACATGTACAATACCACACTAAAAATTGACTATAGCTTGTAACTAATACTTCAAAGAGAACATGGAAAACGGAAATCCCGTTACACAGCGCGACACTCTGGCACAAATGTGGAGATAAGTATTTGCATGATATAAGCTGTGACCTGCATTTTTGCTGCGCAACCGATTTTTTCAGCCTTAGGCATGTCAGAACTAATTTTTGTCTTACCTTTTAAAATTAAAATTTTGATGATTTTCTTTTGATTTTTTAAGATACAGTGCTCTAAAGTTTAAAAATAGCACTGCATGAAATAAGCTGTGAACCACTGTATACAAAAGCCGCTACAAAATAACTATCCCCATTATGAATTTACTTCATTGCATGGAAAATATTAAATTGAAGTGATGTCGATATTGAATATCTCTTACCTTCTTGTGCGGAAACTGTTCCACTGCTGTTTTGCTGATTTTCTTCTTGTGTTATTTCCGGTAGGCAGACATTATCGGGTATAGGATGTCTAATATGCGGTGACATCGCAAGCTCATTCATAGCCGTTGTGCCACTTGAGCGTAAATGGTGGTGTTCACTGTCGTTTTGTATAATGGCAGTTCTTGAGCTTGCAGAAACTTCTGCAGTTGTAGCATTAGCTTCCAAGAGATTTTTATTCGAAGCCTGAGAAAGGGATGTCTGAGAGGGTGTAGTTGAACAAGCTCGCACCGTGCTGTCAGGTGCTGATAGAGCATTTAATGTATGGCATAATTTTGCCAAGGAATTATCGATATTCTCTTCTGCTGCAATAGCATCAGCAGGTAGATGTTCATCATCAAATTTAACAGATAGTTTTGGAGCTGGAAAAAGAGATTACAATAGATAGCAACAAAATAGAATATATACAATCTTCAAAGTTAAGCATAGTTTTAAAGCAGATTTGTCTCAACAGGATCGACTACTGTGACGCGTAGAATATATTAATTTTACCTGTTCCTTGTAAATGTGTTTGCGCTGGCTTTGTTACTTTCGATCTAAGTCTCAGCAGTAAAGCACGTTGATAATTCCGGAAAATAGTACGATTTATGCGCACGCGTACCTTACGACATTTGTGAAGCTTTTCAGGTATTTTAACTGCTTTAGGTATCTATAAGAATAAGGAAAATAATTCTATTATTTTAAGAACTATAGAATATTGATAAAAGTAACATACATTTTCAGGTAGTATTTTCACTGGTTCAGCTTTTTTAAACGTTGTTGTAGTTAGAGTTGCAGTAGCAAATGGATTTGCCTTAACGGGAGACATATCAAGTACCTTTAGTGGATATGATTTCTGTTAAAAAGTTGTTTTTTTTTTAAAAATTCATTACATATGATTCAGTTTATTTTATTATTTTTTAAAGGGCAAAACTTTTTTAACGATAGCTTGTAAGTAATAAAAATGTAAATTGTAATCAATTCAAATTCCCACATTTTTCAACTCTTTTAACTCTTTTAACAACTCAACAACTCTTTTTTAAACTGGTACTGTGGAAAAAAATCAAGAAGATTTAATCTGATGATAAACCTATGATAACGTTGATTTTATCAATTAAGAAATTAAGATTAAAAAGTCCACTTCCACTATTTTGAGAAAATCCTGAGAACTGCTGATACATCTGAACAATTGTGATAGAATTTTAAATTTGCAAAAAACTTTCTAGTCAGAAAACGAAGTTATAGTAAAAAAATTATTGGACTTGGACAGTTTTGAAACTAATTGCAGTGACTTGGCTACTTTTGAAATAAAACTAGTTGGACCATGGCTAGTTTTGATAATAAAAGTTTACTTGATCAATTTTGAAATTCAATAGGTTAGCATTAATAGTTTTAAGACGAGAAGATTTTACTTTAGCTTGAATAATTTTCAATGATTCAATAAATTAATTTCATAGGAATGTGACTACTAACGCACGCATTTGTTTGGTCAATTCAGCTCACTCAACAAAGCTTAACGTTGCATAAATATGGATTGACCCCTTCATTTTGTAAAACGAAAAAGCACTCCAACGATTAGCAAGGCATGAGAAGCACTACTATATTAGTTATAAAACTATTGGTCAGAACCCAAAACTGTATTACACCCCCGCTCCACCCCATATTCGGGGCTTTTAATATTTATAAATGATTTTTCAAGAAGCTTTTCATGGCAGTTTTTTACTCTGAGGTTTGCAATTGTCTGCAGAGAGGTGACGGCCGAACAGAAAAATTAATTCAATTGAAAAAGTTCTCTGTCAGATGGAAGATTCGAACCAGGGTTCTCTGGCGTAAGTCACACTCTACCCACTACGCCACGGCCGCCACACAATTGATCATAAGAAGCTCGGTCAAAGCCCTTTCAAGGGCTGAGATGGCCATTTCCTTTTTTTTTTATAAATGATTTTTGAATATTTAGAAATTATTTTTTAAATATTGCTGGGTACTCTTTAAACAATTTTTGTAGGCAACACTGCTTAGAGGAAGGAAATCATTTCACAAGAAGCGAAATATTTCGAACTAGAGAATTAAAATTTTATACAAATTTTTGAGTGTTTTCTGAATCTAATTTGTAAAAATTAATGGTATTAGCCAATTTTAAAATGGCTTATTTTACGTAATTGATTTCGAAGACATATAGAAAACGTCGAGAAAAATGTTTTCCCAATATATCTCGATTATAGAATCTCGTAGAAAGACTTGGCCAACATCAACTAACAATTTAAAACATAACTGTGTGTTTCATATATATAACGCCACTTCGAAATTTGAAATATTTTTTTAACGGTCAGTTTAAACAAGAAAATGGTTTGCGAATTTGGTCATTTATGCACAACAATAATGAACAAAAGTGTAGTCTCGTCTAGTTTTAAATTGTTTTGTTTTTTGCTTAATATCACTTTTAATGCTGTTTCATATTTATAACGCCACTTGAAAATTTTGAATAAAAAACGATTTTTATTGAATTAAAAAAAAATTATTAAATTACTGTTCCATTAGCTCCAATAATATTGTAAATACGATTTGGCATACTTGCAATTAATTTTTTAATGTATTTGAATCAATTTTGGTCTATTCTTCGAGAATAACTGATTTCATTTGTATAAATCAATGTTATTGGCCTGAAACCATTATCTTGCTGGAAAACTAGTTGTGTCTACCTGTTTTTTCCCAAAAATGGAGTTAAACTGCTCTCCAGCACACGAGTGTAGTCAGCGCTCTTCATCCTTGAAATTTAAATTGTAGAAAAAGCACCCCACACCATCAAATTCCACCAAAACTTCTTTTTCAAAAATGAAGTGATTCGCGGCGAATGCCGTGCTAATAATGCCGGGCCTTCAAGATTCCATTTTTCTCATCGGAAGAAATGGCATATAAATAATAGCCCTCAACGTGGGACCTTTTTTTAAACATTCTCTTTCGTTTAAACTGGCCATTACAAAAATATTTCATATTTCAATTTTCAAATTAGCTGGTTCAAAATCCAAATAAAATGATTTATTTACTGTTGTGAATAATACGTGTGCCAAAATTTTTGAAAAGTAGGAACATTAAATACAGTTTTCAAGGAAATATTAATATATAGAAAGGGAGGTACATACAAACATAGTTGATTTTGTCTGTATTTCTTAAAATAACATTTGTTTTATTCAATTAACTCTGTTTTGTTCAAAAAGTTTCAATTAAGCTGCACTACGAAAGCATTCGAAGTTCGAAGAGTTTAATATAAACTTTTTGAAAATAAAATAAAGAATGGATCCACATCCTACTTTTGATGAAACTTGCTAGATGCCTGACGCGTGTCGCTGACAGGTCAAGTTAAAAAAAAACCCACATTTTTGAGCGGTCTTCTGGCGATAGGAGGGATGGAACATAAATGCTTTCTTCCTCCTCTTAATCCCTGTAGCTTGTATCGAAATAATTTGTAATGGCTCCTTATCTGCGCCGACTCTGCCTATCAAGCATTGCCCTGCAATAACGACCACTAGAGTGGTTAGATGTGACTATCATTGTGAGATAAGAGCTCTTGAGCCTAGTTACTCTGCATGCAGAGTGATCAGTTTATCTAATGTTGGCTTTCCATTCAGTATTATCTTTGAGGGACAGCTTGAGATTCGCCAACGGGATACCAGGTTGGTTCTGAATCAACGATATCACTAAGATGCCACTTCTAGTGAGCTTGTCTGCTTTTCCGTTTTCTTTGATGCCCTTATGCCCCGGTACCAATATTAAGTTAATGCTCAAGTAACTTGACCTAATGAAACACGACATTGACACGAAAAACTTCCCTTGTTTCCATAATTGAAAAACACTAAAGGCGGCAGGCAGCCTACAAGCCAGGGATACTCCTAGTACTCTTGAGTAGACCCCGCACCCCACCATGTCCTTTATCTTTGAGCTATCTGTATAAAACTATAACTCCGCCAGGTCTAGCTTGCGCCTGCCTGTCCCAAGCCAGGATAAAGGAGGAAGGTTGTTTGTAGGATACGTCCTGCAAACGTAAAAACTGATAGGACCAACCAAGAGCTCGGGGTGGCACTCATCTTGGTAGCAGGTCTTATTCGGTACATCGATATGAAATAAGCCTGCGGAGGTATAGCAATTGACCTTAAAACTTGTTAGTACGGGGACAGTCTTACCTGTCAAATGGGGTAGACCCTATCTATCCAACGCACTCAGACCTTAATTCGGGCGTATAAAAACAGATGTGAAGTGTTGGCATGCGTGCATAAAAGTGTCGGCTCTTCGGCTTTCCGAAGTGGATTGCTTGTCGACTTGTTTGACTCGCACCCTCAAACTGGCACGGCAGTCACTGAGAGAAGTGTAGAAAAGGGCTGTGTAAACTAAGGGGTCTCATACTGAGCACGGCAGTCCCTGAGAACAGTGGCCAATAATCTATGTCTGGATGTTGAAATCCGAACGGCCAGAGTAAGAGTGGCAATTGCAAAGGTCCTCCAGAGTAGGTACCAGTCATGTGCAATAGTTTCCAGCTGAGACGGCAACTGCAAATTGTTAGACTAGCCCTTTAAGTGCTCATTGAGCACGGTCATGTACAAGAATGCACTTTTTCGTAATTGCGTTTGTGTATTCTCGGTCTTTTTGCGGGGATGTTGTGGATCCTCATTTGACGGGATCGAGTTGCCCAGATGACTGTCGTGGGCTGGCCCTTCGGGGAGTCTCGTACTGGTTGTGTGAATGCTACACAGGTCTAGATTGACCGGAGGGGTTGCGCAGTTTTACGACCGGGCTGGCATATCTATCTTAATATGCAAGAGATTGGGTAGGTCTCGTCTCCACCAGTAGATGGATGGAAGTACGTCGCTACGGAAGTCTAAACTGGTACTGCTATCCTAATCAGCAGGGCACTGGGTGATGCTTTGTGTTTGTGAAGCAGCTTCCTTGATCGTGTTGCCACACCGGATGCCCCGTATGTTTTACTTGTTTTAAAACATAAACGGGTCCGTGTTGTGGTACAACACAAAGTTCATGGTTGTCTATTTCATGAACTATTACCCTAGGTTTTGGATAACCCAAGTTGCTTAAGCCTTACGGCAGGTGCACTTGTTAATCTTAAACTCGTCTGTATAAAACTATAAACAATACTATTTTTTCAGTATGATCTAGATGGAATAAGATCCCATACCTTTCCACGTAGGATATCAAAGATTTGAAGTAATCAGTCCTTGGTAGAATGAAGTAATAGTTGTTGAATATGGATGCATAACCTGTTTTCATACCCTTCCATTCTCCAATTTCTCTTAGTCTGACCGCAGAACTACTAGCTGATGTTTGCTTAGCAACTAGATAAAGTGGTAACAATAAGAGCACTACTAATGATACATATAGATGCCATTCTTTGAGCCTTTTAAATTTGCTTACTATTTGTGAATTTCTTGTTCTGTTATGAAAACAAGTATAGGTTTTAGGAACCCAGTATACACATAGTGAACAGATACGTGACGAAAAACTCCTTGTCCCTATAGATTTTTTTGGTAGGAATATAAATTCAAAATTTGTATGAAATTTTTAACAAAGAATGTCTCGTGTATGGTTCGATGTAAAAATTTTGAATAACTAATTTTATAATAACTTTTTTAATCAGCAAATGACTTTAAATCAACAATATAAAATCATGGAATTTGATATCAATCACTCGGATCCAATCACTCAGAAAAATAGAGCGATTTTTCTGTGGAATATAAAAATTATGATCCTTATTATGAGTGCAACTCGGTCAAAATTTCCGTTGTTCATAGAATTTTCAGTCGAATAGAATTTTGCTTTCAATGCTTGTTTCGATTATTTTTTGCTTTTTGACTACTACAAGCTAATTTTTATCTTTTTTTGTTCATCAAAATAATGCTTTATGTTATGATGATTCCCCAAATATTTCGACTGTAGCGATAGTCATCCGTGAGCTGGAATGGTTTGAAATAAAAAAAAAAAAAAACAAAAAGTAAATGGCCATTTCAGACTTTGACCGAGCTTCTTATGCGTGCGTGTTGTGAAATGTTTGAACACAAATGATCGAGAACTGGATCTACAAGGCTTATGCCGACTCCGAACGGCTTATGTTCTCAAGAAGCTTTTCATGCCAGTTTTTACTTTCTGAGGTTTGCCATTGTCTGCATAGAGATGGCGGCCGAACAGAAAAATTAATTCAATTGAAAAAACTTTCTGTGTCAGATAGAATTCGAACCTGGGTTCTATGGTATACAAGCCTCGCACGTCAACCAGTATGCCACGGAATGGTTTGAAATATTCTGTAAAAATCGAGTTTTTTATAAAAATATTTACTGGTGCGGTAGTTAAAAATAACAAACGGTCAGAAATAATAGTAATTAAAAAGTTCTTCCAATCTGCACTAATAAATTTTAAATTTTTACAGTCGGACCAGAGATGATGCAGATTTTTATTAATTTTTTAACTTTTTTTTTGTATTATTTTCACTAAAATGCAAATTAAAATTTTTTTTTTTGTTTTGCCATGTTACTTTTAGTCAAATAAATTATCTATGGATGATAAAATAAAGTGTAAAGTGAATAGCTAAATTGAATGACATTACAAAAAAATGTACACATTTTTTACATTGTACATTTTATTTGACTAAAATTAGTTTAGGAAAAGATTTGTTTGAATTTTAGTGAAAATAATATGAAAAAAGTTAAAACAATCCAAAAAATCCGCATTATCTTTGGTCCAACGGAAAAAATATAAGATTTTTTGATGCAAAATTTTTTCATTACTCTTATTTGTGACCGTTTGTTTTTTTCTAACTGCCATACCAGCCAATATTTTTAGTCGAAATATTTTGGGGATCATCATAACATAAGCCATGGATTATTTTGAAGAACGAGACTGAACAATTTTTTTTTCTAAAGAGCGTGAGGCGACTTAATGTATATACGTATGTGGTTATATGTGTATATCACGTAAAGGCTTCGAAACCGCTAAGCCAATTTTTATACCAAAGCGTTGAGAGGGTTCCTGTGAAGTCTGTTGCCGATCGTAAATACACCTAAAATTTTCGATTTCGAACAGTTTTGGAATTATAGGTCGCAAAGCCTCGGAATTCAGTATTCGACCTCAATTTACACATGCCGTTGCACAGGTAACATTTTATGGGTGTTGGACGAGGGGCGTGGTACTTTTTCCGCACCCAAAATTTTCGGTATAGCTTTCGAAATAAGTCACACATTAATAAAACTCGGTAAGAACTTACTTTAAAAGCATGGCTTCACTAAAGCTACGCCCTCTTTTAGGGGATAAGCGCTAAGCGCAGCGAAGCGCTCCGGGTATAAGCTAGTTAATTAAATAAAAGTGAGAAGTAAAATTAAATATAAAGTTCACTACAAACTGTGAAAAGTCAAATAGAAAGTGAATTACAGCACAGGCAAGATTGCCAGTTAAAATTCGGGTCGGAAATAACATTTGTCACACAGCACCATACATTAAAAACGACCCATGTCCCATGACAATTAAAAAATACCACAAAAATCCCACGATCATTTAAAATTACCACAAATATACCACTCTTTTTAAAAATCCCACGAAAAATGATATATGCATTTAAAAATCCCATGCGCATTAAAAATACAATAAACCGAAATTTTTGGTAAATTTGGAGATGTTCAGAAAGCACTTTGTAATCAGGGATAGAAAACGTACGAACAAAGGTCTTAACACTTCGGTTACTCTAACTCTTTATAACTAAAAAACAAAAGATATAATAGTGGTATTCAATGAAAGTTAATAGCGTAAGAGCGATATATTTACAGAAGCGTATTTTGCGACAGCAAAAATTTACGGGATTTTACATACGTAACTTATGACATAAAATCGTGGTGTAAACAGAGCGTTTATGATCATAATGTCAATTATTTTATATGAAGTTTTTGCTTAATAAATAAGAAAAAAATCATTTGACGAAAAATCTTTCCAAATTCCCACGGCAATTAAGAAACAACACACTGAATTCCCACACTAATAAAAAAATACCACGCTGAACTAAAAAATAACATGGGAAATCAAAAAAAAAACTTCCCAAAGGCAATTAAAATTACCAAGAATGGGAATTTTCCCACATAACTGGCAATCTTGAATTTATTTGTTGCAGTGCTAAATTTTGACTTTATTTCCACGATTTTCATCCACATATTTGCTAGTATTGAACCATGGTGGAGTAAGGTTTTTTGAAATTATAGTACTTATATGTCGAAACATCTGAAAAGTCTGATTTTAAGATCAGACTCGTACCAGTTTAGAGGAGAATATAATTTGTTACCTTTTAACCAATTCAAGTAGCATTTTGCAATTCTTAATTTGTTAATAAAAATATTCGATATAAATCAAAGTCTACATACATTTAAAATTGGCGCTGTTCTTGTTTCCATCCGTGTTACAGTTGAAATAACAGTACCAGCACCTTTGAAAGGATTCACTGCTGGATCGATGACGTCTGCCGTAGGTGTTGATTTTGCGGTAGGCGGTGCATTTGGTGTCTTAAATTGCGTACTATTTGCTTTTGGACTTGTATCCGCAGCCGCACGTGTTGGTGATAAACTATACACATCACGCCTTCTACGCTTTGATGAATATATTGAAGAATCTAGGAATTTCGGCAGCGATTCCATAAGTTTATCTAATTCAGATTTAATACGTTTCTTCTTGGGCAAAGACTGCGCAGTTAGAGTTGTTTTAGTTGCATTCTCTTTGATATCCTTAGTAGCTGAACTGTTTGTTCCCACTTTTGGTGGATGCTCTTCCGTAGCTGATGTGTTCGTTTCTGCTTCCGACACTTTCGTGTCTGAATGATCTTCAAGAATTGGCGGAACTTTTTCTTTATCATCATTCTCGGTTTCATTGCAGAGTTCTTTTATGTTTTTATTTTGAACTTCGCTACTGGATGTCGCAACAGCTGCAGAACATAAATTCTTTGACGACGCCTTAGAATTGTCTAATTTTGTATTCGTAGAATTGTCAAGGTTTTGAACCATTTCAATTATACTCTGCGTTGTAATTTGTGTTTGGTGTTTATTGTCTTCAGACATATCTAGATCTATGTTTAATTCATTGGAAACTTTCGAAGTTTTAGCAAGAGTTTCATTTTTATTTGTTGCAACATCTAACACCAGCTCCACCGATGTGTCCAGCTTATCATGTTCATTTGTTGTGTCATTTGTTTTTGTTGTAGACTCAACTAATTGTTTGCTATTGCTTTGTATTTTTTGGTTTTCCTTCCACTCCTTAAAGCTCAAACTCCCTGTTGATTTGGATTTCACAGCTTGTGATGGACTTTGTATCAGCATTTTCCTTGTTGTTTCTGTGCTTCTACCTAGGTAAGTCCGTACACTAGCAACAATTTCTGGTTGCTTTTCAGGTGATTTTGCAGCCAGCAATTTAAAGCTTCTTCTTGTTACTGCTGGTGTGATCTCATGTTTCTTAGGCTCAACTTCTTTTGTTGGCACAGCAGGTAAATCTTTTTGCTGTGTTGTTGTTGGTGTTGGTACAGTGTTTTGTGCAGTAACTGATGCCGCTGCTTTGCTTGCTGATGATACAGTTTGATGCTCCTGAACAAGCTTGGCTTTGGTAGCATTACGTGTACCATGTATGTGCTGTGGGGGTATTAATGTTTGTTGAGTTGTGGTTGATAAAGTTGTTGTTGATGGTATCAGTGTTTGTTGTGTCGGTGTTGGAGCCAGCGGTAGTGGCGGTGTATCAGCTACTCTTAATTTGATAGCTTTTCTTGTACCATGCGAATGAATGACCTTTTCAGTATCCACACGATTTATTGTTGGTGTTGCTAATGTTGTTTGTGATGCTTCAACTGTGGGCTTTCCTTCCTCATTTTCTGCTAATACTTTTGTTCTCAATGACTTTCTAATTGGCACAGGACTCTCAGTTGTAACATTTTTCTCTACCACGTTTACTTTATGTTTTTCATCTGTTGATTCTTGTAAATCTTGTTTTTCTTGTCCTTTGTGCACCTGCTTCAACGACGACTGTATTTGTTTCAGCTCTTCTGTTTGTGGCTCCTCTTGAATTTTCGGTTCCTGTGTTGCTCCCGGCTTATTTTGGTTAGCAGCTAAAGCTGGTTTAAGTTCCTGCGCCTTATTAACTTCCTTTGTACTGCTGTCGGGATGTGTTGTTGTTACTATCTTATTTTGGCTTGCTGCAGCTTTTTTCGGTTCTTGTCCCTCTTTAGTTTTTGGAAGTGCCACAACCTTAGTTACTATTGCACTGCTGACTGGCTGCGTTGCTTCAGGTGTCTTCGTTTCAGACTGCTCCTCTTGAGTAGCTGTTTCGTTTGGCTTCGCCTCGCTTGCTGCTGTATGCCTTGTCAGTTCTTCTTGCTCTGTACTCTTTGTAGTCAGCGCTTTCTTTGCACTGTTAGTTTGTTGTGTTGGTTCTGCTTTTTGGGAGCTATCTGAAATTTGTTTTGGTGTCGGCTCCTTAACTTCCTTTGCCCTGCTGACTGTCTGTTCTCTCTTCTGTGTTGTTGCAGTTCTTGCCGGCAACACCTTTTCTTCAACGCCAACCTTTGCAGGCACCGCAACACACTTAGCTTCTGATGAGTTGCTAGCTTGAGCGGTTGTGTGTGGCTTCTTGTTAAGGCTTTCTGAAGATTGCTTCTCTTCCTGCTCTTTTACTTCCTTTGCGCTGCTGACTGATAGTATTTTTCCGGATTTGCTTTGATTTTGTGTAGTTGGATTCAGTTCCTTATCTTCCTTATCCTTGGCAGATTCCGTGTTTTTTGATTCCTTTACATTGCTTGTATGCGTTGCTGCTTGTGGTTTCTTTTGAGTAGGTGTTGCCTTTGAAGGAACCACACTTTTAGCTTCCTTTACTTTGCTGATGGGCTGTGTTACTGCTGATTGCTTTTGACAAGCAGCTTGAGCTTGTTTCGGTTGCTGTGTTGCTCCCGGCTTATTTTGGTTAGCTGCTGAAGCTGGTTTAAGTTCTTGCGCCTTAACCTCCTTTGTACTGCTGTCGGGCTGTGATGTTGTTACTGTATTCCTTTGGCTTGCTGCATATTGTTTCGGTTCTTGTCCTTCCTTAGTTTTTGAAGGTGCCACAACCTTAGTTACTTTTGCACTGCTGACTGGCCGCGTTGCTTCTGGTTTCTTTGTTCCAGCCTGCTCCTCTTGGGTCGCTGTTGCTTGTGGCCTCTTCGAGGTAACTGCAGCCTTTGCTGGTTGCCCGGTTCTAGTTTCCTTTACACTACTGGCGGCCTGTGTTGTTGTTTCAGACTTCTTCTGTTTTGCTGCCACTTCTTGAAGTTCCTGCTGTTCCTTTTTAGCCTTTAACGACTGCACACTTTGGGTATTCTTTACACTGCTGCTAATTGTTGTTGCAGCGTTTTTATTGACAGCCTTCGTAACAGTAATATTAGGTTTCTCATTAGTTGGTGTTGCTTTGGTAGGCTCATCAGTTTTTACAGAACCGGTTTCTGCTTGTTTCTTTTTCGCTTCAACGAGCTCAACTTTTTTTACCTGCTGCTTAGGTTGTCCTTCTTTATTTGGCAGGCTTGCTTTTATTGCAGTATTTTCAGCTGTCTTAATCTGTTTTCCAGCAACTCGTCTTGTTACAACATTTTCTGAAACCTTTTGGGAATTCAGGCTATTATTACTATCTTTGTTTTGAAGTTTTACAGCAGCAGCAACAGCAACAGCATCTTTTTCTGAGAGTTCGCTTTGTTTGCCTTCAGGCTGTTTTTCGATGTTCTTCTTGTTCTCTTCTTCGTGTTGTTGTTTCTCACTCTTTAGCACATCTTTTGTTGATGCTGTTGTTGTTGGGTTTTCTGCTGGTTTCGGTTGAGCACTTTTTTGAGTGCTATGCACTTCGTTTGCTTCTTCTTGAGTTGCTTGCTCTTCTTGAGTTTCATTAGTTTTTACTTGAGTTTTCGATCCATGAAATTGTTTTTGTGTTGTCCTTGCTACATTTTCTAATTTTTTTTGTGCTGCAGCATTTCTCTCAGTACTTTCTTCTCTGAATGTTGTCTTCGCGTGTTGTTCCTCTACTGCTGACTCTTTTTGTTGGCTTACCGTAAGCGATGTTTCAACAGTTTGCTCTTTTATGTTTTTGCTCTCACCATCATCTGTTTTGGTTCTGGTTGATGGCAATTTTTTTGTTGGTGTTTCACTTTTCTTCTCAACGACTTCTTTGTCTACTGCGTTCGTTATGGTTTCTACTTCAGGCTCATTTATTGCTGTTGTTGGCTTGTCAGATTCTTTGGCTGGATGCTGTTTATCGACGGCCTCATCAGCTGAACTTTTCTCAGAGTCTTTCCTTGTTTTGTCCAAGTCTTTTTCAGAATTTGTTGTAAATCTTTTGAGCTTAAGTTTTCTTGCTGCGTGCGAAGAAGCCTGGGTTTCATCCATGTCACTGTGCTGTTGATTTTCTTCTATCTTTGATGTGTCATCTTTGTTAGGCGTTACGATTGTTTCTTTTGTTGTTTCTTCTGGTTGTTTATTTGTTTTATCCTTATTGGTAGATGCATCCGTCGTTGTTGACTGCGTTGAACATTTGGATACCATAACCTTTAATTGTGTATGGGTTCTATCCATTTTCGGGAATTTTGTTGGGGTTTCTTCTTTTTCTGTGGCTTTAATCGTCTTATCAGAAGTTGGATTTTTAGTTGCTTCCGATTTTGGTTTGTTCAAAACTAAAGGTTTCGTGCTGTGTGAGGAAACTGATTTAGTCACTACTTGTTTACTTGGCGTGGATCTATTATCAGCCTTATGTTTATCTTCTTTGGTATTTTTATGCAGATTATCACCCTTTTTATTGACATCGTCATCCTTATTTGTTGATGCTTCTATAGAGCTTGTTATAATTTTTGATCTTTTTTGACTGTGAGTATCTTTTTCTTTAAGCACTTGATTACGAACTGTTTCAGACTCGGTAATCTGTGGTTTATGGTCATCAATTTTTGATGTTTTTGTATTCAGAGAGCTATTATTTTCAGTACTTTTGTTTGTTTCCTCCTCATTGCTATCAGTTTTTGTTGTAGTTTTAGATACTATGGACTCAGTTGCTTCCAACTCACTCTCACTGGTATCAGTACTTCGACTTGAGCGTCCTATAGATTAGAAATTTTATTTATTTATAAATCGAGTTTTGGATACTGAGTTAATATAATGAAAAAAAAAAATCTAAAATATAAGCATACCTTTTATGTTTTCTGTGTCAAGTTTATACCTCTTAGCAGGTGGAGCAGATGGTACGCCTCCTACAAAGTAAAAAAAAAAAAATTAAATGAACATACTGCACAGAAATTTACTCTGAATGTTTTTTATCCAAAAATCGTATTATGACGGGGCAAAGTAACGTTTTACATTATATTAAAAAAAGTTTTGCAACGAACATATGTTTTCGTTGCATAAACATATTACTCGTTGATTATAGGCGCAACGTTAATATACGACCATAAACGTTACTTATTCTCTCCTCCCATGCCATAAATGAAAATTAAATCAGGCCGTTTAAACTAGTGATAGTGAAGAGATGTTTCACGATCACTAAGGGGGGCGTCCATTTATTACGTGAGGCGTTTATTGCGGCGGCGGGTTAAGCCGAATCTCATTAACTCTCACGTGTTGGAGAGGGGGTTCTCGCAAAGATTACTTAATTTTTATCCACAAGAAACTGTAGAATTATGATATAACTGCAGTTAACCCATGGGTTAAGTTGAGTAAAACAGTTTCTCTACTAAAATATGACTAAATTTTACATAATAATATTTATCGCAGTTATGCGAGCGACACAAAGTAGCATAGTAGCCCATCGACTTAGTAGAGCTACTGACCTTCTGTGTGCAAAATCAAAGGGACATGCTGGTTCCAGTAGTCACTCTTGAAACCACACATGAGTCCCAATGTACTAAATTAGAATGAATATTCTGGCACTAATTTTTTAAGTTCTCATTTACATATTTTATTGTCCAATTTTTTCATTGTGATTTTAGACTACGATCTCGGTAGTCTTAAATACTAGTCTCAACTAGTCCTAAATAAAAATAATTAAATGAACAATGAAGCATAGATTAACATATTTACACTGAATATAAGCATTTTGAACAATCTCACGTGAGATTAGAGGATGGGATCGAGCCAAATCTCACGATATCATACTAGGGGGGAGTCAAAAAATCGCCAAAATCACCTCACGTAATTAATGAATGCCCCCTAAGCTCAATATATTTAGTGCTAGTGAAATGCTTAGTGTACTCAGCATTTAGTGCGCTACTTCCAACTCTGAAAATTTTAAGTAAAGACCTTAAAACATCGATTATAGTATGTATTGTTTTGCCCGCTGTAATGACTGAAGTGTTGCAAAATATTAGGCAAAAATTAAAAATTCAGTGTCGTCGCACACCTCGAATAGAATGTAAGCGCATGTTTGCGGGTGAGTATGCATAGATCGTATTTTGTTTAGTTTTGTAACGTTTCTGTAACGATTTAATATTTATACCGTACTTATTTGCGTTTGCGATCGTTTGATTTCGGGATAGCCATGACTTTTGTTGATTTGACAAGTGAAAAACATATAACACAATTGTTTTGTTAAGGCAAGAACAACTACAACTAAGAAAGCGAGTCTGATATTCAACGGATTCTTGATATCCTTAAAATTCAGAAGTTGGCTTTTCTGATGATGACGAACAAGCTAATTTTACTTGGAAGCCCATGGCTCCTGAAAATGATGTAAAATCTGATGCTGAATTAGGTAAAGAACTGTACTATATTATTGATTTTTGTGGTTTTTCAAAATTAATTTTTCCAGATGCTGAGCCAAGTTATAGTAATCCCGAGGAAGCACTAATGCTTCAACTAATAAAGGCACTTTCAACGATTAGAACTAAATTTATTATCACAAAAACAGAATTGAAAAATTTTTATGGCTGTTCTATTATACAACCTTGTGGAAATTTGTGTGGACAAAACATTTTCTCCATGGTTTTTACAAATTTGGGTATGGCAACACTAACTACCTAATGCTTCACAACGAAGCTTTTTTTGTTATCTTTAAGTTTATTGTATTTGTAACCTCAAAACGTGCACGTGTTTGTATGGTTGAGGAATTTTTATCATTAAATTTTTACATTATGCTTGTAAATGGTTACATATAACATTTTTGACTGATTTAATTGAATTACAAGAGACCTTTTGGATACGTTTGAAAAATGGATATCGCAACAGAGATACGATCAAAATTAATAACAATATTTCAACATTCTCATATGACACAAAGACAGATTTCAGAACAATCTGTCATTTCCATCCAAAAGGGCAGTAAACAAGCTTAGTAAGGTTTACAGGGAAACTGGCTCAATTTCGACTTAGAGGAAGGGAAAATGTGACCGTAAAATAAAAATCACAAAGAAAGAAGATGCTTTATTGTTAAGAAACAGCAAAATAAAAAGTACAAAGGCCAGTGACGACTGCCTTAACAAAACGGCATGATTTACTAGAAGTTGTAGAAGAGTTACTAGAAGGGCTCTGAAAACAACTCTTGACTGACCCAATGCAGAAGACGAGGATAGTTTGTGCTAATATGTACAAGGACTGGACTCAATCTGATTGGAAGAAGGTGTTGTTTTCCGATGAAAGTAATTTTTTCGTGCAGGGCATGCGCCTCCAGTTTGTTTGACGATCTGATAGAGATCCACTTTCAGCAGCTCACATTCAACAGTCAGACAAACACCCCGTAAAACAAATGGTTTGGGGCTGCTTCTCGTTTTCTGGTCCAGGATTATTAATACCCATACAGGGCATGATGAACAGCCAAAACTATTTGACGGTGCTGCAAAAAAATAAGGGTTTCTGAGTTGTCAAAGCTAAATTTGGAAAATGTGATTTTTTAGCAAGACTTGACACCTTGCCATGTATCCAAAATATTAAAAAAATTGTTCATTGATAACAAAATTAGTCTTAGATTGGCCTGGTAATTCGCCTGACATAAATCCCCAATCGAGAATTTATGGTCTTATGTAAAACTAGACTTAGAAATATGGATTGCACAACCAAAATCAAGTTGATTGAGTCAGTTATGGAAGTATGGTATAGTCATCACAAAATTCATAATGTCTGAAAATCGCAGATAGAATCCATGCCAAGACGAATTAAAATAATTCCCAAAGCTGAAGGTGGGCGGGCACATCAAATAGTAATCTGCAAAGTTTTCTATATATTTTTATTTTTCATGAATAAAACACATTTTTTTGAGTAAAATCTGCTTTGTCCACATTAATTTGCACAAGGGTGTAATGGGTTGCTTAGGCTACCCTAAAATAAACTCAATGTCCAGAAATGCATTTATGATATTGAGAAACTAAATACATTTTGTGCACTTCACCCAACCAATAAACAACTAATAAGCTCTGGAGAGTGCAGCCTGTTGTAAACATGGTAAGACATCGTTGTAATGAACTGGCTACTGAAATTACTTCATATTGAATCGACGAGCAGATGGTGTCATTCACAGGCAGATGTCCAGTCCAGCACGGTAACTCATAATATCAAAACCTCGACCTGTTGTACTGAAAAATCTAGTTTGTGCAACTTCCGATGGAACGATCGTTGATTTTGAGCTATTTCAAGGAGCTGGAACGTTTCCAGACTGTGTGCTAGGACATAGTCTTACGGTTACAGATTTTTTTACTACCATTCCACTTCTGGAAAAATTGAATAAAATAGGTTTCAAAGCCACAGCTACTATAATGGAAAACGAATTGGGGAAGCAAATTTGCTACTGAACAAAAATATGGCACGGGGGAAATAAGCCAGTATGTGAAGAATGACGAAGTGGCGGTGGTGAAATGGTGCGACTCGAAGTGTATTTCCATGAATGCGGAAAGGTGAAGGTTTTTCCATTTCTTGGATCTAGAAGTCTTTAATTCTTGGAAGAAATATAGAGCGGATCTTGTTGAAATTAAAATCTTTTTTAGATTTTAAATTAGAAATTGGCAGTGTTGTAAAAATCAAAGGATCACCCCACCACGACGAACTAGCAGAATTCCACTTATCTGAGGCTTATCATGGCACTAAATATCGGCCTCACGATGCTCCAGAAGACATAAGGTACCACAGATATGATTATTGGCCCGAAACATGGAACAAGAATACAAAAAAAAAAATACAAAATTCATTTATGTATTGCTAAGGATAAAGATTGCTTTAAAATGTACCACGAACGACCAATTAACTATTATTTTTCATTTACAATTTTATTAATAAAATGGAAAAAAATTATTTAAGTCCTTTTTGATTAGAAATATAGCATTATTTGAGGGCAATATGTCCAAAGTACACAAACGTACGAGGCTCTTTTTTTTCATAGAAGAAGAATAGGAAATTACCTCAATTTGAATAATAATTTGAAGATAGGACAATAAATATATACTTTTAGTTATGTTATAACGATTTAACGCGGTACGTGTGAAAGGGATACCGAAAAATTTTGTTGCTACTATATATAAAACATGAATTTTGGTACAGGTGTAGTTTAGATGTGTTGGAAAAATATTCCAGCAAGTTTTGAAAGATATTGAAGGAAATGAACATGGTTGTTATATGAAAATACCTACGGATGGCTGTGTGTAGTTGACACATAAAAATTTATTTTTACAAAATTTTATTTTAGTTTGCAAGAATTCATAAAAAACCCGCTGAAATACCGTTAATGCCGTACTCTTACTTGATTTTTCATTTAATGCGGGTGATCTTAAGTTACGTTTTCTGAACGTAGTTCTGGACGCATTTGTTGATTCCTTTGAAGTGGGACTATTACAAGGATTGACAGGCTCCTTGAAAACCTTTTTAATTGAGTCTAAAAAAAAAACAACCAATTATTAAAACACAAGAACAATTTTTGCATCATGCTAGCTACACCACAAACCTGCTGGTTTTGTTGACACAGATTTTTCAGATGATGACGATTCAGAAGTGGCGCAGCGCTTGCGTATGTTACGTTTCACAGAAGCTGGTAATGAAGTTTTTCCATCTTCGAATTTTTCATTTGAAGAAGTCGAAGCAGTATCTTCTTTGTCCTTGGAAATTTCATTTGTTTCATCAGCGTGGCTCTGAACAGTTTGCGTCTGCTCAACATTTTCCCTTTTTTTCGTAGTTATTGGTTCAATTTCACCCGATCCTTCACCATCCTCCTCAACTGTACCTTCGTCATCGGCATCATTATCTTCGGTTTGTTGTTCACTTGTAGTTACAGTATTATTCAAATCCATATCAATATCTTCATCGACATTTTCTGTTTCTGCATCTTTTATTGTTTCAACTTCAACTTCCATAGCTACTTCATCATCTAATTGATCATTGAATTCATCATATTCGACATGTGATTCTTCGATTATATCATTACTTTCATTTATATCATTACTTTCAATAATTTTATTGCTTTCATTAATTGTGGACACCTCTGCTTCTTCTATAGTGTTGCTTTCAACATTTTGGTCGGCTGGTGCTTGTGGATTGTCCTTATTATTATTAAGATTATCTGTATTTTCTTGTTCTGTAGCCACATTTAATACGTCAGCTTCCAAATTACTTCTATTGCTGTCCGCGCGATCAAGTTGTGAGTGACGTTTGTCTAGTTTTTCATTGGATTTGTCTTCTATAATATCATTGTCAATTCCAAAAACAGCTTCGGCTAATTCATCTAGTATATTTTTTGAGTTTGTTGTATCTGTTGGTATATCCGATTCTTCGGTTGGCTTTTGTGCCGCATCTACAAAAACAAAAAAAAAAGAACGAAAAAATTAATTTTTTTATTTTAACATTAATTGAAATTTAAATAAACTATATTGTCAGTGAAAAACCTATCCAAAAAATTTGATTATTAACAAGTGTGTATATATTCACAGAGCAATTTCTGTGACAATAAGCAATAATCGCTTAAGTGTACTTAAGACAGAACTGCATTATTTGTGTAGCGGTGTTCTCTGAGATTTTATCTATATACACACAAAATCTGGCGCTTTAAGTGTAATTCTAGCCAAAGTTATGGCATAAAAAACAAAAACGCTTTCATAAAATTTACACAGGGCGTCTCGACTAGCAATAATTCATTGCATGCCATCTATCAAACATCAAATATTGCCAATGGAGACCGCTCAATTGCCGAAGTTGGCAATCTCCGGCTTGCAATTTTGCAATGAGCTGTCATTTTTCTTGTTTTAAAATCATTTTTAAGTGTGCTGAAAATTAAAGCTGCGGCAAAAATTAAAGAAATTGAAGTTAAAAAGCTTGAATTTTAAAAAATTAAATAAAGTTCCTGTAAATGAAGTGGCGTGGAGAAGGGCTCGTTCATAAGCTACGTTACCAATTTTTTGCTCTTTTTTCCCCACTCCCCTTGCGTTACTGTTCGTAGAACATTTCAAAACCACCACCACGCCCTCCCCCCTTATAAAGTAACGTAACATATGAAAAACAACGCGCTTACACTCGGCAATAGTTAACCTTCAATTTAGACGGGACGGTAAAAATGAAGATGTACGGATGACAATTTTTTCAAATAATGAAGTATTTTTAATAAGAATTTTTCGGCTTTTTCAAATTTTAGTAACTTTATAATATCTTGAACCCCCACGCCCCTCCGTTACTTATCGTAATGCTTTTCAAAATTCCTCCTTCCCCTAAATTGGTAACGTAGTTTATGAACGACCCTTAAGTGGACGAATGACAATAGCATAACACTAAAAACCCACGCTTGAAATAGTGCCATTGCTTGCAATGGATTTTGACAGTATGAATTATTGCTAGTCGAGACGCCCTGATTGAAAAAGTTGTAATCTACAGATTTAACGAAAACTCAAGCATAAAGCCTTTGTGCTACTATTGATGCTTCATATAAGATCTCCTAAGGTTGCGAAAACTAAACTAACTTGATCTATGTGTATCTCCAAATGGATACCTTCACCTTCGTTAGTCAAACAAGCGAGCCACAATATTTTTAATATGTTAAAATCTATTCACCCCAATTGTTAAACATTTTCTCCCGAGAGTTGTAAAAGGAAGTTCTTTTTCCGTTTTTTAGAAAGCAGGTAAAGGCACTTAATTTTTTATTTTACACTCATGAATATTGACGGTTGATGAACAAATGAACAAAAATTTGTATTAAAAAAGTCAGAATCTACAAAATCAATGCTTATTTTATGTTAGGCTTTATTGCAATAGATAAAAGGAAAAGAACAATTTTGTATAGATCATTATACATATACAGATCATAATATATTTAAATATGTCGTGCTGCTATCATCACGTCTGCTTAATTTGCACTCTCGCCGACGACTGACACCTTGCATTCGCTTACAGCGCGACCTCTCCCGAATTCGTTCTTCAGAATGAATCATCTGAAGAATCTGATTCTGCTTCGTCGTCAATATTAGGGGCTGGTGCACACTAAGGTTTCATATGGTCACTCGGTTAGACACCGACGTCGCCTAGTACGTGGTGTGTCAGGGAGATCCTCTACGACGTATCGGTCAAAGTCTTATACTTACGTGACCAAATAATGACCTTTATACTTCGGCTCTAATTTGTGCGGTTGTCTTTTTGCCCCATGAGCATGATCGATGACTACCAGTTGTCCTTCTTAGTAATGATACGGCCGCTGATGCTTCTGGTCGTACCTCAAACTTCGAGTTCGTTCTTTCAGCCTCAATATTAAGCTTTCGCGTCATGTTTTAATACACTTCGTCCAGCCTTATCTAGTGATGAAGAATCATCTAGAATAGCCTGAATCAAACGATTCTCGTTAACATTGCGAAGGTCAAAGTTAAATACCAGTTCGTTTGGGCTAATTTTTATTGTGGCATTGCGCTGAGCAGCAGGCAAAACAAATGTGCATATTAAAAAAAAAAAAAAACGAAATGGCCATTTCAGCCCTTGCAAGGACTTCGACCGAGCTTCGTATGATCCACTGTGTGAAATGTTTGAACAGAAATGATCGAGAACTGGACCTACATGTTTTATGCCGACTCCGAACGGCTTATGTTCTCAAGAAGCTTTTCGTGGCAGTTTTTACTCTCTGAGGTTTGCCATTGTCTGTAGAGAGGTGACGGCCGAATAGAAAAATTAATTCAATTGAAAAAACTTTCTGTCAGGTGGGATTCGGACCAGGGTTATCTGTTGAATGGGCCACACACTCTACCCACTGCCGCCATATATTCATGCATATGTCTATTACACACACACTACGTTTTAGCTTTTATTACTGATTAAAAGTTATGTGACAGAAACAGTTAAATCAAATTCATGTGGTTTTACAAGTCGCGCATTTTTTTCAATTGCCTGTAAAATTTACATGAGCTTGCATCATTTAACTTTTTTCGCACCATCGTTAACTCATATGTACTTCATGTCTTTAGTGAGCTAAAAAAAAATACTATCAATGCTTTATGCAAACGCTAATAAAACCTCTGCTTTCCTTGTTATTTTATAATTTTTAGTGATTCTGTTCAAGATCGAAAGAAAAATCGATTTTGATATGGTCGAATTTCTGCCACAGGAGATATTAGTAAGTTTTTAATAACTTTTAATTTTTGGGTCAGTGTGAACTTTTCTGTGGAAACTATGCTCATATCATTCTAAACTTATATAATTAATAAATACTGAATACAGCAAAATAACTTTACTCACTCACATTTTTTTCAAATTGGGAAAAGTATGTGAGTAAATTTGGCAGTTAAATTTATTGCGTAATTAGCAGTTAAATTTATTGGTCTCAAGCAAAGTGATGGTTAGAAATCTTCACCTACAAAGGTGATAATTTTAATAGCCCTTTTATCAAACCGATATCAGTACGAGTGCTACCACCAGTCGAAAATTTCAAACGTAGTCAAGATGTTCGTTACTTAGTCCTTCCAATGGGATTGCCAAAAATAAATAAATTACAAACTATGAAAACTCTAGCTATATGCTTTCTACCCAAAAAAATTCCCGAAACTTGTCTTATTTTTTGGAGTTGTAAATAAGCTTCTCCCCTTAACATGACCTAGCAAGTGAAGACACTGACTTTAATACCCTTGACTTCATTGATTCCGATGAATATCCTTTCTCGATGAAAGAATTTTGTATCAAACTGAACTGAACTGAAGTTCTTTCATTATAACTACTCAACGTCCTGGTTTTTGAGGCATATAATAGGACGGCATGGTATCTAACTTATAAAAGTGGAAGTTTTGTTCGTCCCTTCATTTAACTATTGAACGCATACCTCTTGGCAAGAGTTTGATTTTAATGTTTTAAAATGTAACTTATTAACTTTGCAGGTATACCAAATTCAGACATGGTGAAGTATAGGTGATTCCTTATGGGACTGTCGAAGGGGGTGTCTTATGGGAGTGTCGATTTGTTTTTCTAGGGTATTCTCCGAGATTCGTCGAAGCGTAAATATTTGGTCAATGTTAGATTTTCCTAGTCAGAAACCACACTGATAAGACCCAATATATTCGTCTGCAATAGACTTCAGTCTTTTATAAACGATTCGCAAGAAATTTGTGGGGAAAAAAACTTTTTTTTAATAATCTCACCTTCTTCAACGGATTCCTTAGAGTTATTCTTTTTTAAGAAAGGCATCAGTTCTCTTTCTAAGGCTGCTACAACATCTTCATTTGTTTGATTGGTGTATTCATTTTCGGTAGGTTTTTTTGTATCCATCAGCGCCGTATCCAAAAGAGCGGTGTCAATGCGAGTTAGCAAAGTATCACTGATGATTGTTACCTTTTCGGAGGCGGGTTTTTTAGGAACCATTGGAAAATCATCACCAAGTAGCGAGGGTACGTTTTGTTTGTCATTGTGAGTTTTGGCTATTGGCTTGTTTGGATGATTTACCGCTTCTACTTTATTCGATTTAAACTTTGCCTGTAGTGGTGATAGTGAATTGTCGTCTTTGTCTACATCGGATACAGTGGGTGAAGGCGTATCTCTACGTATATTTTCTAAAAAAAGAAAATAATTGTTTTTAAGGAACTTTACATACATATATTTAGTATATACAACTTCTAATAATAAGTGTAAATGCTGTGACTTACCCAATTCTTTACGATTGTTTTTAGTGCCAATGCTGGAGTCATTAGATATATCTATGACGTTTTGAGAATCTTCCTCTAAATCGCTCATTGAATCCAAAGATTCATCGGAAATATCGGATAATGAGAATGAATCAGAGTCTGAATCTAGTAGTGCCTCAGCGATATCATCCAAACCTGCTTAGAAAAAATAAAATAATTTTCAAATAAATACAAAATTATTTACAATTCTTAAAGAGAAACGTAATCGGAAATTTTCAAATTACTTAATGGATCTTCAGAGGGATCTTTTATCTCTCGCTTTTCAGGTTTTACAATTGTTGTCTGAGGACGATTAAATTGTCTCGGTGCCATGCCCCCTCTAGTTGTGGGACCACCTCTAGGCGATGGGCCTCCTCTATTTGATGGCATAGACATGTTTTTACGCGCCGATAAAGTGACCAGACCACTACTCGATCTTGAACTTGACGCAGACGAAGATGGTAGATTACGGTTAAGACCCTAAAAAAACACAATGACAGAAAATAGTAAAATTGAAAAAGGAAAGAATATGCAACTTACACCAGGAGAAAATCGTCGCTGTTGCTGCTGATTTTGTTGTTGCTTTTGTTGCACCGTTGGTCGTACCGTAGCTACCGACTTGGATTGATCAAATTTATGCTGCATATCAATTCGAGCACCATGCGAAAGTGATGACTTTAGTTTTTGGGAACTACTAGTCAACATTGATGATGTATGAGAAGAGTTAGAACCAGGACTTTTTTGAAATCCTATAGAAGATCTAGACATTGGTATTTTCGTTAGGGAACCACCAGAAGGCCGACTTTTTAGTAATGATGATGAAGATGAAGAAGTTGGAGCTATTTTGTAAAGAACATTTTATTTCTAACATATCTTAATAAAAACCGACAGTAGTTATCTACCTTTCTGCAAAGCACGTCCAATAGCTGAAGAGGAGCTAGGTGTACTAGTAGACATCTTTTTTTGTAATTGTGAAGACGGTTTGGAGGTCGATATGGATGTGTTAGTATTTGTTTTTGTCGACTGTTGTTTCTTTTGCGAATTTTGTTCACCAACTATAAATTTAAAATTTGCATTTTAATGTAATTTTTTGATGATTTCTTTTTTACATATATACCTAAATCTTTTACCAGCATGTCTAATGAGTCTAACGATGCACGACCATCTGAGCCTCGCTGGCTAAGCTTAGGATCAGCTGTTTGAACAAAAACAAAGTATTTAAAAAAAAAAAATAAAAAAATGTCCATATCACCTTTGTTAGATATATAAAATGTTTAAGAAATAACCTTTATGATGTAAAAATTTTTGTCGACAACCGCAAAAGTTTACCAAAAAAAAAAAAAACAAATTTTTAGCCTAACTGCATTTTTTTGCTATAAGAGTTGCAAGGAAGTGGAAACCAATAAACTGCAGTTATTGCTAGGCATTAATTCTACGATTCAACTAATAAATTACTTTTTTCAGACTTGAGAATATCTATAATTATGACAAATTTAACGATTTTTTATTAAAAACTCTAGCCAGCTCTAAAAATATGTCAGCTACTGAAAGTTTTCATACTTAAACATATAACAGTTAACAGCATTATAAGCTGTGTGATCAATCATAAACAAAAATATGAGGGAGACTATGTTGTCATAGTAATATTTTGTACATTATATAATTTGTAAAACGAATTTTCGCATCAGCCTAGTCATGAGCATAGCCAGAATATCAGCCATGGGGAGAATTATTTTTATAAGTTTGAAGTTTGAATTTTGATTTGTAAAAGCATTCTTTAGCTTTAGCACTTGAATTTGAAGTTAATAACCTGTATAGTTTGTTGTCGATGAACATTTTTTAGCCTGACATATATGTTGTTATTAAATCGCAGCATTTTAAAAAAATCTTTATAATCTTATTTTATTGCTTTCATTTTTCTAATGTCCAGTGGGGCAACTCCCCCCTTGTTCTTCCACGCTACGCCCATGAGCTTACTAGTGACTATAACTGCTTTTTGAAAATAACAGCTCTTTTACATTATTGATACAAACGTGTGAAAAAGCTGACGGTAAAATTAATCATCACTTTTTAAGTAAGCCAGGATAGTTTTTTTTTTAAAAGATGTTTTACAGAATGGACGAAAAAATTGTTGCTACTAAAGCCTATGCACATAAGTAGAAAATCAATTAAAATGACATTCAGGATTATTTTTTATTAAAATTTTTCTTTTTTTAAGAGTGAAAAATATGGAGATAAACATCTTATCGGCAAAATAAACAGATTTTTGTTGTTGAACTTTGTTGAATATGTTCAAACTTTGTTAAGCATATATAAAAAAACTAGTAAGGGTGGAGCTTCGGCAGGGTACCGAAGCTATAATACCCCCCGCGGCCATATTGAAGTATATTCGAAGTCTTTAGTCACGACATACACGATCAGTTTTATATATTAACGAAAGTTTTCATATTTTGATGACGTCACTTTGTATGAGAAGTAGGCGTTGTTTTGATCCGATTTTTCCATATATCATAGAGATGGTTCATATTATATATCAAAGCTAAAGTGCAAAATTTCAAGACATTTCATTAATTTTTGTGGATTTTAAAGAGAGTTTAACGTTTAAAATAAAGCCAATTTGTATGGGAGGTAGGCGTGGTTTTCATCCAAATTTCATAGCCAGGATTAAGACTGAAGAGTAAAGCTCACCTGCCAAATTTCAAGGCATTTCTTTAATTTTTGTGGAATTTCGACATTTTACGGTTAACATAAAGTAACTTTGTATGGGAGGTAGGCGTGGTTTTCATCCGATTTGGCCCATTTTCGAACTTGATCTTCATTTTTTAAAAATAAACTCATATTTTGAATTTCATCGCGATAGCTTTAAAGTTACGGCTGTAATCGGAAATCGACTCAGGAGATGATGCTGATCAAAAATATATATATTTTTTTCTATACCTGCCACGCCTTCTTCTTGGCATTACAAACGGAATGACAAAGTTAATACCCCTTACGCAGTACGCTTTGGGAAATAACAAAAATAAAAAACACGAAATTTCATCTTTCAAGTATTGTCCACACGATATTGCGGGCAAAATCAAACAAGTTTGATTTTTAAACAATGCGTGCGATACGGGGACGTCGCAACGCACGTATTAATGGCAAAATCTTACCTACGTTGGACATTTACCAACCGCAACGCATTTCTCGTGTCTACGCTGGACACGGCGTTAGAGTGCACAATTTAAATATTGTGACATTTATAAAAAATATTCTGAAATTCGATTAATACTTAATTGGAACATGTCTTGTATTTTGTTGTTGTTTCCTTTATATGGAGGAAAAGGTGTTTTAAAAGTTCTAATTTTTACCTATCTTAATGACAAAACATTTGAATAAAAATTATATTGTGCACTTGGCATAAATTAGAGCTTTCAAATGATATAGATTTCATTCGAAAATGGGTAAAAATATGTTTAATTTTTGTGTTCACATATTGATATTTAGATTAATTATGAAAGCTAATTAAATAATGGATAAATGCAAAATTTATGAAAGAAAAATGGGCATGACAAGCTTGTACCGATAAAAATATACAGCCTTACCAAAAAAATAATTTAGTACTGGCTCTAACTAGTGTCAGCTCTAAAAAGATTTTTAGCATAAGCTTAGCAGAGGCTACAGCTGCTACTAAATTAAAGAGCTGACGCTAAAATTTAATATCAGTTTTTTAGTAAGGCTGATAAAATATAGTAGTCCCGTCTGGCATTAAAACGCCAAAAAATAAAAATATCTAGTGATAGGTAATTTTTTACCTATCTAGGTTTTAGCAATTCTTAAAAAAATTAATTTTTAAGAATTACACTTCAGAGCTTTATGCCAAGTTCTTTCATGAAGCAACAGGTTGCCACAACAACAATGTTCTTTACAGAACAACCACCAGCAGACTAGACAGCTGTTACGTTGGTCGCTACACCAACTCATCAGTAATCTTCTGTGGCTAATGCAGTCCATTAACTTTGAAAATTTTATAAGCACACCTTCTGCTAAAACCAAAGCGAAATTGCAGTTGTGTGCTTTCCAATTTAAAAAGCAATGTTTTTCTACTTCTTAGCACAAAGCAAAACAAGCTAAAACCTAAATATAAATTAAAAAATGCCACAATTTAATTTGCATGCATAAACTGGTACGAGCCCGACCTCAGGAAATAAGTTGAGTCATCTTTTTTTCAAAAAAACTTCTCACGCCTACTATGGTTTAATACCAACGAATTGTTGGTGCCAAAGAATGGAATCGTGAAAAGAAGTATACAAAGAGCGCAACATGTCTTTGCAGAATTAATGTAGTCAATTTTTTGGACCCACCCCTTGTCCATGAAATATTAACTTTTTATTGTTCAAAATTTTGAAAAATGAATGCCGCATTCTTTCTTATGACGGCAGTATGGAAATGCATACGACGATATAAGTTTCACTAAAAATGGAAAAATGTTGTTTTTCCAAAAAAAAATGGAAAGTTTTGGGGATAGATTATTTGTAAGAATACGATAGCGAGTACCGACTACGATAGATCCACAAGCTGTACGCCGGCATAGATATAGTCAAGCGTATTAAAATCGAGAGGCTACGCCTGGCTAGGTCATGTTGAGCGGATGAAAGACGAAACTGCAACCAAGAAATTATTTTATTCGATACCCGGCGGCGGTGAACGAAGAAAGGGCGTCCGCATCTCCGCTCCACACGACAAAAGAAGCTGGCAAAAATTTTTACATGAAACCAACACCGACTAACAGTTGTAAGCGCCAACTAAGTAAGTAAAAATGGACATGACTTTTTATGTCATTTCTTGGTAATAGCTTAACCATTTCAGTCACAGAAGTCACTATAGTGAAACCGTATTTTCCCTATTTTTCTCTACAAACATATTGACTAGCGCACTTGACTAAATCAACTCAGGTGGTGATGTTGATCAAGAATATATACTTTTATAGGTCTGCCACGCCTCCTTATGGGAGTAGAAACTAAGTGACAGTTAATATTTTTGACCAAAAAACTAAGTTCAGGATCAATATGTTAGTCCTCAACAAGTTCACTTTGAACGTAAAATTGAGTCCTAGATATGTGTGTTAAAATCGGGAAGGACCTCTCCCCATCATTTGTTACCAAACGAGGTTTCAGACAAGGTGATTCTTTATCGAGCGACTTTTTTCTAATTATGGAGAAGATCATTCGAGCTGCTGATCTGAGACAAAGCGGCACCATATTCATTGGCCATAACACACGCGAAGTCAGTGCAGCATTTTTCAAATTAGAAAAAGAGTCGAGTCGCATAGGTCTTGCAGTAAACGCAGATAAGACTAAATATCTGGTGTCAACAAACAAACAGTCTCAGCGTATTGTCACCCACGTCACGTCACGACAACACCTCCTTCGAGGTTGTAAACGACTTCGTCTACCTCGGTTCCAGCACTAAATCCACTAACGATATCAGTAGAGAGATAAAACGAAGGATAACTCTTGCTAACAGGAGTTACTTTGGCTCAGTAGGCAATTGAGAATCAGAGCCCTTTCTCGACGAACAAAAGTCACGCTCTATAAGTCACTAATCATACCTGTGCTGTTATATGCAGCACAAACCTGGACGTTGAGCAGCTCTGATGAAGACTTTGGGAGCTTTCGAGAGAAAGATCCTTCGCAAGATCTACGGACCAATCTGCGTCAATTTCAAGTACCGAATACGATAGAACGATAAGCTGTATGAGTTATACGCCGACATCGACATAGTAAAGCGCATAAAAATCCAGCGGCTTCTGGCTAGGTCGTGTTGAGCGGATGGAAGATGACGCTCCAACGAAGAAAATATTCGTTTCGGTACCCAGCGGCGGTACATGTAGAAGAGGGCGAGCGCATCTCTGTTTGAAGGACCAAGTAGAGGACAACCACAAAAAAAAATCCAGAACTCGAGTCATCGGACAGTTTTGCTCAAAATATTTTATTCCAATATTAATCATTTTTCAAGTTTAACTGCCTAATCTTGTATATCAAAAAAGCAAACCAACGACAAGTAAGACACGAGAAGCAATACTTTTTTATATCCGAAATTCTATTGCTTCTCGTGTTTTGCTTGTCGTTGGTTTGAGATTTCGATATACAAAATGAGGCAGTAAATATATTTATGACTTATGATAAAAGTAAAAAGCGCCTCACGTTAGGAAATTTGTGCTTTAAACCAAATCCGACAGAAAATTAAAGTGGCATTATTCAAAGTGCAAATTTTCTGAATAACGCGATGGCAGTTTTCCTTTTTTGATTTCTTGCAGCATCCTACGTTCACATAGCGCAGTTAATTTTTTTTTAAGTTATGCGATTGGTTTTCGTGTCAAAATAACGGTAATTAATGTTATATCACTTTAATCAACAAATATAAGATTTTAAAAGTATACATGCTTTCAGTTCGCATTTGTATTCATATATTAATTTTGATTAAAAAAAACATATGTTTGGCAATACTTCTCTTGCATTTTATAAGGAGTTTATGATAAAAAATTATTTTCTTTCAATAAACATTTATGGGACTACTTACTTTAAACTTAAATTGTAGAATTCACGCACTTCTACGCACCTACAGCTACCATAGGTTTTGTTCACCAGAGTAATCTTAAAACATGATATAAGTTTCATCAAGACTGCAAGTGACTAAAAGAAGATACAGTCCATTGAAAGTGGCAAAAATATTTTAGAAATAATATTAAAGACAGATAAATCTACTAATAGCTATCCTTTAAAATAGTGATAACACAGAATAGAAAAAAAAGAGAATTGTAAGGCGATGTTAAATAAATAGACAAAGTTAAAGAGGACGGCGCGTGCAACGTTCTATTCGAAGCAAGCTAAAAATCTATGAGTATTTTAATTAAATTCAAATTCACAAGATCGATAGATTTACTAAAGCAAAGGTTAACCTCAAAATTTTTTTACTTGGATCAAAATTGTACATTTATAATATGGTTACGAATTTTTACTGCTCTTATAACTAAACATTTACAACTTTTGATGGAGAACTCCGATTTGAAAAAAATAATAGTTTCATTTACTAGGGATTAAACTTAATTTTCCTCAATCCATGTTACGAACAGAAAATCGTGATTTTTTTTTGAAAAAATATAAGGGGTCATATTTAAAAATCTTCGTTTTAGTTTGTATTAAAATATTTTATTTCACTTTTACAATTTCTTTAAAACTTTTAAATTTTGGTTTTTGGGTCTTAGAAATACCTTTCAAGTAAAAAAAAATCTGTATATATAAAATCGTTCCTGCGGGTTGGTGTCCGTTAAGATCTCAGGAACGGTAACACCTAAGGGCACCAAATTTACAACATCTGTTATCAAGGTTCATATCTCAAGTTATAAATTAAAAAAATGCCACACACCCTATCTCCGCCCACAAATCAATAAAAATGCTATATTTTAGACGAATGTGGTTGTATTGTATTATTTTGTAATTTAGTTCGTATGGTTACTCTCGGCAACTGCACTAAAATGGGCGTGGTCGAACTATTACTACGCCCACTTTTCAGAAATAATTATAATTCTTAAGTTGTACCTGTTTTGATAGTTATACTTGGTGTGTAGGTGCTATAATAGGTGTATGTGACCAAGTGGCGGTCACTACGGCGGTAAATGTTGCCTACTTTTTTCGCCCATCTGAATATAATCATGTCTGTATGTATTGCAACAGCCCACAGTTTGTCCAACTTCAACAAAATATTGCACATAAATTCTTTGGTATGAGCAGTTTTTAGAATAGAAAAGTGGGCAGAATTAGTCAAGGGGCGTGTCAATTTAAATCGAATCAATCTCCTCCTACACCATTTGTTAGACTTCAACCAAATTTTGCACATATCGCACACTAAATAAAAACAGTCACAACTCAAAATTTTTAAATTTCTAGCTGAAGCAACAAACACTATTTTTTTTTTTAAGAAACTGCTTACAAAGCAATGAGACCAAACTTTTAATTAAACTATATAGAAAAAAATATGTGTACAAAATGTATTTGATGTGTTACAGTCGAAGTACATGATGACTACGAATAGTTTTACATTAAAAAGTAAAAATTTGTAAATTTTGAGTTGCGACTGTTTTGTATTTAGTGTGCGATATATTCTTTGGTATAATGAGCAGTTTAAGGTCTAGAAAAATGGGCGGTATTATACAGGGGGGGATAAATTGTTTGGTTTACTTTTAAATTTTGGTTTTTTGGTCTTAGAAATACCTTTCAAATAAAAAAAATTTCCTATAGAGTATTCTAATAGAAATTATGAAAATTTAAAAAAGAAATGAATTACAGCATAAGAAGTATATAAATCATATAAAAAGTGTACCATATGGTTCAAAACAGAAAACAGTTTAGGGTTATTTTTAGCTTTATTAGGTCTATCGATGTACTGGAAGAAATTGGAATAAAAATTTCAAACTTTACATAAAATCTTGACGTGCTGCAAGAAAACTGAGTACGTCATCTTCTTAAGCATGTAACTAAATCATTTTACAGAACTTTTTCATTTTTTATTTTGGTCAATTTTGTTATGCTGTATTATTTTAAAAAAAAATGTTCTATGCCAAGAAAGGAACCTATTTGTACTTGTGCCAATTTTGTTATATACTGTACATAATCGTAAGATTTATTTAAAATTATGTACAGCTTTAAAGCACCTGTTTTATAACTTTAAACAAGTCATTTATAAATGTTCCAACTTTGGTGATCTACCAAAAAAAAATTTATTCTGGGTCCCTTTATAATATAGATTAAGAAAATGAGCAAGTCCGTAAAATTTATTTAAGCTTCGAGTTTAATTTTCAAATTTTTTAAAGTATACTGCAGACAAAAAATTTTATTAAAACTTGCCGCGATTTTTAAAAAACATTTTTCTTATTTTCTAAGAATAACGCCAATTTCATCTTCGAGCTCTGAGGATTAAAGTTTTTTAAATTTTAACGATAATTTTCTAACAATATTCTTTCCTGCCAATTTTATCATATCTATTAAAGAGCTGGACGGGTGTATTTGCAAGACAATTGTTTGTGGTTCATTGGACATTGTGTGTTTGCAAGATATTTGTTTGTGGTTCGCATGCTCACTGTACTCAACTCTCATCTTTAACAGTATTTAACCATAAACAACATAGGGAGCAAAAACAAATGAGCATAAAGCATAATGAAGACAAGCAATTTATCAAAGCAAGCATATAAAGTAAAATTGAATTGTGTTGAAACGCTCAGTGTTAGACACTGAGTTTTTGGTTATTTTATTTTTATTTTTGAAAATTATTAGACAATGAAAAAGAATAAGTAAAAAGCAAAAAACCAATATAAAATTAACGAAAAACAACAAGTTGCCAACAAACAATGTTTAATATTGTTTTGTGTTTAAAAAGGTTTTTCTGCTTCATATCGGAGCAAAAAGAAATCACATCGGATGCATTTATTTCTCTATAATATATTTGTTTTGCTTGGTGTGCTCGATGTTTTTTGCATTGCTTTGGTGGTTTCTATTTGATCGTATCGAATGTATATAGCATTTAGAAATAATGAGAAAGTGCATATCTTGGTAAGAGGTTAACAAATGCTGTAGAGTGAGCACTTTTTTGTGAGAGAATGCTGTATTATGTTTGCTTATGCTTTAAAGTGTAAAGTAAATAGAGAACAAGACAATAAAATGCTCGATGCACTTTATTGTAGCAAACACATTCATGCAGCCCTTTAATATCTATATATAAATAGGCATAGGCAAAACAGTTAAGAACCATTTTCTCGTGTTTCTCAACCGATTTTGATGATTTTTTTTTTTTAATAAATCAGAGTAGGGAGAAGAAGTTCACCAAATAGATTTTAAAAGATTTTTAAATAAAAATGCTGGCTGGAATACCCGGCGTAGCTCGTATATATAAATATAACAAAGTATGCATGAGTTTAATTTAATGCTAAAATTTAAATTATTTCCAATTCTTTTATTTATATCCATTTCACAAGTTTTACAAAACAACATTTGGGAAGATAACGATTTCCGGGGCGCTAAGATTTGTCTATGGATTTGTAAAGGCTATTCAATAACTAGTAAAGCTATGTGCCAATAGGAAAGTTTTCACCCGAATGATGACTAGCTAGTATAAATTTTGACCGGCATGAGAATTCTCGTCCTTTTTTTTTTGAAAAAGTAGTTTCGCTACGTGTTTATGCATACAAAAAACAGTATAATTTTACTTTAAGGGCCGGATTCGAATATTTATTTTCTTATTTTTGTTAATGTACTTGGGTGTCCTAAGGCCCGTATGATACTTCATTTTTTTGTCCAATTTTAAAATCTGATAACAAGTGGCGCGTGGGAAGGACAGACATATTTTGTAAGAAAAGGATAATAATAGTAGTAACTTTTAATTTCTGGTGTTTTTAAGAGCAGCTGCATTTAATAAATTAATTTTAGCTACACACATCACTTCCAATTCAATATCCAATTTTCTTAAATCAAAATATTTCTATATAAACAAAAAAAAATATAAAAAAAAAAAATATTGGGTTCTCAGTAAAGAGCCAAGTCAATGTAATTTGGATCCCAACTTACTCAACAACTATTTTTAGTCTAATGGATGGCCGAACCCTATTATAACTCGTAACAATCAGGAGTTTTCAGAACGAATTTGTCATTATACCTTTCCCTCGTTTAAGTTTTTACCCGTTAGTGAAGATTATGTTGCTAAGAGTATCATGAATATAAGTTCGAATGCAGTTGGGTTTGATGAAATACCTATAAAATTTATTAAATTGGTAATACACTTTATTTAAGCGCCCTTGACCCATATTATCAATCACTGTAGAACTTGTTCTTGGTTCCCTGAAACATGGAAAATAGCCACGGTTATACCTGTTCCCAAAACTACTTCTGCTTCTGATCCAAAGAATTTCAGACCCATAAGTATACTCCCTGCCCTTGGTAAGGTCTTCGACAACGAATAATGTATAATCAAATATCAGAATATTTAAATGCAAACAACCTTTTATCGCCACTTCAATCTTGGCGATCAGTTTGCTTTTTATAAATGCTTCAAAATCTGAAGTATTGCCAATTGCTAGGGATGATTCTTGCTTTGTTGATATTCCACCTTTATTTATTGGAGCTGATAAACTCGAACTTTTTTGTAAAGTGAAAAACCTTAGTTACATTATAAATTCTAAGCTTACTTGTTGCGACCACATTAATAATACACTAAGCAAAATCTACGGAGCCTTACAATACTTACGTGCTTCTTCTGATTATATGCCCCTAGAGACTAAGCGAAAACTTGTTATACAATTAATTATGCCACATATAAATTTTGCAGAAGTTGTTTATAGTAAATTAGACACACAGTCCCAGCACAAGCTCCTTGTGGCTTTCAATAATGCTGCTAGGTATGTTTTTAAAATTCATCGATTTGACCATATTTCTTCGAAAAGCAAGGACATTCTTGGTTGTAACTTAATTGAATACTTGAATATGCGAAATATTATATTTTTACACAGACTTATGAATACACAGTGCCCTAGGTATCTATATGAAAAATTACAGTTTTTCCTATCTGTTCGATCGACGAATTTTATTGTTTATTGTACACAACTACCTTAACAGCAGTAGATTCTTCTTCATAAGCACCATAAGACTTTGGAATTCACTACCTATCTTTTTAAAACAAATTACTAATATAGTCAGCTTTAAACGTGCAATTTATAACTACTCTTCATCTCTTTAACTATAGCTGTTTCTACTTTTTCTCTATAACTGTTCTTTATCTGACTCAATTCCTTTTCTGTGCGTATTTTCCAAACATCTTTTTATTGTTAAATTATTAATATCATAGCCTTAAGTAAAATGTTAATTTAAGTAAATGATTATTAAGTTTTGTCTATTACATTGTTTTACCTCTTTTGATGTACAAAAAAAGATTAATCTTAATGTACAATTATGAAATTATAAATAAATAAATTTCACAGTAAATATTTGATCGAAACTGAACGACTAACGAATTGAAAGAAACAGCAAAACAATGAATTGAAAATGCAGTCCGTCCCACATACTTTTCTCCAATTCGTACTATATGCATACTCACTCACACCAATTGAATCCGTTTGAACTGTTTGAACTGTTCTAGCTTAATTTTCAATGACAAAACAATGAGCAATTTAATGAAGTATCATACAGGCTTAAGCTGAAAAAAAATTGCCGTTCACGAATGGATTAAGAGGTAAAACTTGCGAAAGTTTGAAAACTTTGTTGCAATTTTTTAAGAGTGTTTTAGGTGTGTGGAAACAGGATTGAAAATTTGAATATAATCGAATTTACAAGGAAAAACACTATTTGAAATCACCGTGAAAAATATTAAAAATTTAGCTCTCGTAGGTTCAAGTTGCACTTATCGCGTCGTGAAAATCGCGTTGTTTATTTTTAAAAATGTTCATTAAAACCAGAGCTGCGTTGTAATGATTCCTTTTGGAATTAATTCCGCCTCAATTCCAATCCTTGGAATTAGGAATTGGTCATATCAATTCCTCAGGAATGGAATTGGAAAAAATCCGTCAATTCCATTAAGGAATTGCAATTGGTAATTGAACATCTAAATTGCTCAGGAATTCAAATTTTCAATTCCATTACAGGAATTGTAATTGGAAGTTACTATAAATGTAATTGGATTACAGTAATCTCAATCACAATTGCAATTGGATTACAATAACCGCAATTAAAATTGTAATAGGATTACAGTAACCCCAATTACAATTGTAATTGAATTAAGTAACCTAAATTACAATTGTAATTGGATTACAGTAACCTCCAATTACAATACCAGTAATGGAATTGAAAATTTCAATTCCTGAGGAATTGAGATGTTCAATTACCAATTACAATTCCGTAATGGAATTGACCATTTTTTCCAATTCCATTCCTAAGGAATTGAGATATTCAATTACCAATTACATTATTCCTGAGGAATTGAGATGTTCAATTACCAATTACAATTCCTGGAATGGAATTGACGAATTTATTCCAATTCCATTCCTGGGGAATTGAGATGACCAATTCCTAATTCCAAGGAATTGGAATTGAAAAATAATGAATACTTATCGACTCAGTTCTGATTACCACACACAACTTCTACTTTAATAAAACTCGCTTAATTTTTATACCTCAACGCGTACCGCGTAAGGGGTATATTAACTTTGTCATTCCGTTTGTAACGCCAATAAGCAGGCGTGACAGGTATAGAAAATTATATATATTTAGGATCAGCATCACCTCCTGAGTTGATTTCCGAGTGTCCGTCTGTCGACACGATTATAGCCGTAATTTTAAAGCTGTCGCAATAAAATTCAAAATATAAGCTTCTTTTTAAAAAAGGAAGATCAAGTTCGAGAATGAGCCAAATCGGATGAAAACCACGCCTACCTCCCATACAAAGTGACTTTATTTTAACCGTAAAATCTCTCCAAAATCCACAAACATTAATGAAATGCCTTGTAATTTGACACGTAAGCTTTAATTTTCAATGTAAATCGTGACAATGAAACTTGGAAAAATCGGATAAAAACCACGCCTAACCTCCCATACAAAGTAGCTTTATGCTAACCGTAAAATCCTTTAAAAATCTGCTCAAATTGCAGAAATGACTTGGAATTTTGCACATAGGCTTTTATATAAAATATACACAATCACTATATTTGGCAAAATCGAATTAAAACCACGCCTATCTCCCATACAAAGTGGCTTTATTTAAAACGTTAAATCGCTTAAAAATCTGCAAAAATTACAGAAACGTCTTGAAATTTTGCATGTAAGGTTTGATATTCAATATAAATCCTGACAATGAAACTTGGAAAAATCGGATAAAAACCACGCCTACCTCCCATACAAAGTAGCTTTATGCTAACCGTAAAATCCTTTAAAAATCTGCTCAAATTGCAGAAATGACTTGGAATTTTGCACATAGGCTTTTATATAAAATATACATAATCACTATATTTGGCAAAAATCGAATTAAAACCACGCCTATCTCCCATACAAAGTGGCTTTATTTAAAACGTTAAATCGCTTAAAAATCTGCAAAAATTACAGAAACGTCTTGAAATTTTGCATGTAAGGTTTGATATTCAATATAAATCCTGACAATGAAACTTGGGAAAATCGGATAAAAACCACGCCTACCTCCCATACAAAGTAGCTTTATACTAACCGTAAAATCCTTTAAAAATCTGCTCAAATTGCAGAAATGTCTTAGAATTTTGCACATAGCCTTTTATATATAGGCTACAATGACTATGATATTTGGCAAAATCGGATGAAAACTATGCCTATATCCCATACAAAGTGGATTTATTTAAAACGTTAAATCGCTTAAAAATCAGCAAAAATTACAGAAATGTCTTGAAATTTTGCACACAAACTTTGATGTTTAACATAAGCCACTCTTTGATATTTGGCAAAATCGCATGAAAATCACGCCTACCTTCAATAAAAAGTGACGTCATCAAAATTGAAAACTTTCGTAAATATATAAAACTGAATGACATCGTGTCTGTATGTACCCAAGTTCCGCCCACGTCGTTTATCCAACCCATACATATATTCTTCAGTAAAATGTGGAGTCTTTATACTAGGAAAGTGGGTGTGGCATTTTACTTTGTTTACAAATTACTCTATGTGGCAGCTAAGGGTAAAATTAAATTAGTCATACGCCTAATATTTTTAGTCTTAGTCATACGCCTAATATTACAAATATTTTTGCAGATTATACATAAAAATTTTATAGACGTCTAAAGACTTCAGACTATTCCGCGGGGGGATAGTTTAGCTTCGGTACCCTGCCGAAGCTCCATGCCTCACTATTTTTTTCTAACATCATCAAGTTCCAAGTATCATTTCAAGAAGTTAAAGATGTTCAATTTCATATCTACTGAAAAAAAAAATTTTTTCCCGAACACCTCGTATGATCACTGTAATTTTTAGCATTTAGAGCCACGTTTTATTCTTCGTATTCCTTGCAGGACAGAACGGATTTTCTGGATGCGCATCGCTATTTAAACACTTGTATATATAAACACTTGCAAATATATTAGTGACTTAATTTTTAACTCTGTTCTCAAGATCATAACATAAAACCACCTTGTGCACTAATATAATTAAAGATATAGTTAAAAACATAATAGGATTTATAAAACCCATATTTTTCTTAATTCTTGCACAAATTGTACATATTTAAAATTTATGCTCTCCACAAACATTTTGCTGGCACTTTTTGCAGATCGACTAAGTCATTTGATGTTTTTTGTAATCGTAAAGACCGCAAATCTTTTTTTAATCTTGAGCAGGAAATATAGTCCCTAATAAGCCTTTTTGAACTTCGGACACAACATACGTAAGTAATGATAAAAATACCATTTTGGCTGTTTTTCGGTGGTACAAAATTTGTATGGTGCAAAACTTCTCAAGGTAAGCTATTAAGTAGGGAGGCGAATTTGCCAACTCTTATGTATAATATATGATCCATATGGATCCCAGGGGTTATCCCCCTTGGTTTATACTCCCACGCAAAATATTCAATTCAAAAATTCATCTTCCTTAACATCGGTTTCGTCGTTCGTTTCGAAGAAGGTAGCGAAGCATAGTTATTTTCAGTTGCGTGATCGTTATGTCTTTCATCAAATATTCAGAATATCTTCTATTTATCTATTGTTGTTGAGGTCAGAACTTATGTTTATATATTTATTTGGTCATTAATATAGAACCCAAACTGTAAAAACAACTATTAAAAAAAAAATTAATAAAAATTATTAAAAAAACTACACTTTTATTAACACGGATAACTACAAAAAGCCACATTAAATGCTTTGTTAGTCGATACGACTAACATGTTTGCTTAAAACACTAACTTCCATTAGCACGTCCGACCAAAACAAAGATCTCCGATGACTCTTGATATGCGAAAACACAGTGAAATCTGAACAGGGAGAAAAGAGAAAATACAAAAATACTATCGTTGTTAGTCGAATCGGCTAACGATGCACATCCAGAGTTAAAAATCAAGTTTTTTAACCTTTAAGCAAACATTATTTAAACTACTTTCTCATATAAAAAATATGGACATTTTCATATACTTGAAAAGGTAATTATTTACAAACTTTCACGAATTTTATCATCTAAACCATTTGAAAACGGTTTTTTATGCAGCATTGGATTAAGAAGCTCTAAAGCACCGTCCCCTTAAGTAAAATTATTCCTCTATTTATAATGTTATTTTACGTAAAACAATTACATTACTTAAAGCTCATAATATAGCTTTACTTAAAATATAGCTCGAACTTATAATACCGCCGCAGCCATATTTAGGAATATTTTAAATCTTTAGCCGTCTATAAAATGTTTATGTTTAAAGTGCAAAAATAGTTTTGCCAAAAGTTTAATTTATCACAGCATAAAGTATCAAGCAAATACATTAATTTTTGTGCTATTTTAAGGTTTTCCTATTTAAGGCAGTATTTAAATTTTGAAAAAATATTTTTTATTTTTCATATTTCATATTTTTTAGATTAGACCATTAAGAATATATCATCCACAGGAATTTTTAAAATTTCAATTATTTAGTTTAGCTATTTAAGTGGCTGGTAGAAGGTTGATGTGGACCTTTCTTATACAGGGTGTTTTTTTAGAGATATACAACTTTTTTTTCAAATTAATGGCCAATATTTTCATTTGGCCATTGGCATTTAGTGTTTTGACAATATCCCACTCCATGCGCGCTGCCGCTGAAGAAGTCATTGGTTTCCGGCGCCTGCAATCTCGGAACCAATGGTACGATGAGGAGTGTCGCATCGCGACAGCAGTAAAAAACGTCGCTTACAGAAAAACGCGACGCGAGCCGTACGAGAAAACTACCGCGAAAAGAGGAAGGAAGAGAGGCGCCTTTTCAGACGCAAAAAAAGAGAGCAGGAAAAGCGTGAGAATGAGGAACTCGATATGTACCAGGGCAAGAAGGATGAGCGAAAATTCTATCAACAGGTTAAGCGTCTAACCCAAGGTTTCAAGCCCGGAGCATCCACTTGTAGAGATGAAAATGGATATCTGGTTACAGATACACAGTGTGCGCTGAGATTATGGAGGCAGCATTTCACCAATCTACTTACTGGCGATGATTCCACCAAAATAAAAATGTGGCTAAAGGAAAGCATGCACGGCGATTGGAATCTCAATGTACTTTGCCCTATACATAAGGAAGGAGACCAACAATCTGCGCCGGTGTGCATCGTAATGGCACCATTTTCTACAAAGGTGTCCAGCTCCTTGCGTACGCTGACGATATTGTCGGCAGAACTAAGAGATATGTTACCGCTGCTTTCACCGCTATCGAAAAGGAATCAGCCAAAGTGGGTTTGACAATAAATAAGGGTAGAACAAAGTATATGCTGTCTACAAACAAGGGAGCGCGGCATCTAGACTCCCACGTTTCATACGGCAGCTATAACTTTAAAGTAGTCAAGGAGTTTGAATACCTTGGCACCGCCATTAATAACAGCAACGAAGTCAGCCTGGAGATAAAGCGTAGAACAATTGCTAATAAGTGCTACTACGGGCTCAGTAAGCAACTAAGTTCCAGAGCTCTCTCTCAATCGACAATACTAACACTCAACAAGGCCCTCGTTATACCTGTGCTTCTTTATGGCGCTGAAGCATGGGTAGTTTCGCAAACTGACGCAGCTGCTCTGGGGGTGTTCGAGAGAAAAGTTCTTCGCAAAATCTTCGGTCCTGTTCGAGTCGGCGATGGCTATCGCATCCGAATGAACCACGAGCTGTATGAGCTCTACGAAGACATTTTAGTCTAACAAAAAGTAGTCTAACGGAGTTAAATCACATGAGCTATGTGGCCAATTGACAGGCCCATTTCTTGATATGATGCGGTCAACAAAAATTCGCCTCCGCACCGTTCTGCTGGAACCAATTAGCACTTAAACGATTGATATTGACGTGGGGAACCAAAAAGCCGCGAATAATTTGCCTATAGCGGTCACCATTGACAGCAACTTTGGCTCCATCCTTAATTTTGAAATAGTATGGACCAATGATGTCTTCGGCATGCAAACCAAACAGTAGAGGCTCTTCAGGATTGGTATCACTCCAAATACGGCAATTTATGTACCCGTTAAGCCAGTAATGTGCTTCAGTGCTGAAGATGATTTCGCGGTAAAAATGGTAATTTCAGCCCTTAAAAGGACTTTGACCGAGCTTCTTATGATCAATTGAGTTGGGTGTGTTGTGAAATGTTTGACACAAATGATCGAGAACTTTACCCATCAGCTTTATGCCGACTCCGAACGGCTTATGTTCTCAAGAAGCTTTTCATGGCAGTTTTTTTACTCTCTAAGGTTTGCCACTTTCTGCAGAGAGGTGACGGCCGAACAGAAAAATTAATTCAATTGAAAAAACTTTCTGTGTCAGATGGAGGATTCGAACCTGTGTTCTCTGGCGTATGAGCCACACACTCTACCTAATACGCCACGTGCGCCACTTAAAAAATGGTCTGTAAGTAAGTAAAAATGCTCTTTAAGTAAGTAAAAATGCTCTGTAATGAAGTAAAAATACTCTGTAAGTAAAAATGCTCTGTAAATAAGTAAAAATGCTCTATAAGTAGAAATGCTCTGTAAGTAAAAATACTCTGTAAGTAAAAATGCTCTGTAAGTACATTAAAGTGCTCTGTTAGTAAAAATTTTTTAAATAGTTGTTAACTTTGTTCCGGTGGAAGTCTTTGCATGGTAAATTGTCAAAGTATGCTGCACATAAACGTCAAACACATGTGTTTACTCTGACAACTGGTTTGACAGCTATCCCCTTAGAAAATTCTATGCCTCTAAAAAACTTCCATTATATCCCTCTACGACCCGGACTAGAATTATATAAAAATTACTTGTTTTTTCAAGCATTCGCCATTTCAAGAAAAAAAAAAATTATTATTCTTCCATAGTTTGAGATGTAGCCACATTCTGACTAATTTAGAATTTTTTTTTCTGATGACTAGAAGGGTTGAAATCGTTTCAAAATGGAGACACCCTTTTTTTAGCATGCCGAATCTACCAGCCTGTAATTTTTATCAATTTTTAATTATTTTTTTCAATTTTTATGTGTATTAATAAAAAACATATAATAAAAAATAGATGTTAAAAATATTTATTTTTTTTTATTGAATTTTAAAAAACGCCCAAATTGTTTTCCTCTAGACTAGAATACTGCCTTATATTGTCACAAAGTGACAAGTCCATATTAAAAATCAAAGTATATGTGCAAAATTAAAGGTAATTAGATTAATTTTTGTAGAATTTTAAGAGATTTTAACTTTTTTATATAGCCACTTTGTATGGGAGGTCAGTCAGAGTTCATATTAAAAATCAGGGCTTAATTAAGCATATAACTTCAATTCAGTAAATTCACTTTTGTGAAATTTTAGGAAATTTTAACGTTTTGATTACGTATGGGAAGAGGTAGGTGTGATTTTTATTCGATTTTGCAAATTTTATGGACAGAATTCACATTATGCTTGATTTTCACTATGTCAATTTCAATGGTCAATTGCTGTCAAACATAGAAAAAATGTCAACGTGTTGGCATTTTTCATTTTCAATGGAGAAAATTAAAAACAACTGAATTATCGAATTGAGCTATACAAAAAATATAGAATAATTTTATTTAGGTGATATTTTAATTGATTAAGTTTTATGTCGTCATACAACTGATATAGTGAAAACCAGGCTTTAGAAATTAGTTCTATATGCTGCATCAACTAAAGAATTTTAGTAGATTTTACAGTTTGGATGACGTCGCCTTGTATGGGAGATAAGCGTGGTTTTCAATCGATTTTTTCATATTTCAGTTAAGCTTTTATTAAAAATCAAAGCTTATGTGCAAAATTTTAAGTCATAACATTAATTTCTGTGGAATTTTAAGAGACTATAATTTAAATAAAGTCATTTTGCATGGGAAGTAGGCGTTGTTTTCATCCGGTTTGCCAATTTTCATAGACATTTTTGAAAAGGATCTTTAATTTTTGGATTGGAAATATATATGAAATTTTATTACGATAGCTCAGAAAAACGGATTTAATCGTGATTAGACATGCAGACATGGCTAAACCGACTCAGGTGTTGATGCTATTCATCAAAAATATACACGCACATCTTACCCCTGAATTTCGTTTGGCAAACGCATGTTTGAATCAATTTTATAACGGTACTTTCTGCGATATCGCAATTATGTGCATTTATCTGTGTAATGCCCTTATGATACTTATTTATTTCTTCATCTAACAGAGAACAACTCTTACAGACTAACAATACAGAAATTTATCTTAAAACTAATACTACAATAGAATGTTAACACAAGAAATAAAATCATATTACTTAAATTATAATAACTCAAATTATATAATAAAAAGGAAGGGAAGTTACGAGGTGTTCACAACATTACGCGCCAACAGGTGCAAAAATAATTGATTTCTAAGTTGTTTTCTAGAGCAATTATGAAATAAATCAATGAAGGCTAAAACTGAATTAGTCTCCCTAGTACATCGAGCAAAAGGCATATTAGAAGCATAAACGGATCTATATAGCGATTCACTGAAGTGAAATTGGCTTCGGAGGTGCCTTAATGGAAAATGTAAGTTTAATTGAGACAACAGATCATCACACTGAACATTGTGGTGTATAAGGTCCCAGATGAACAGGATAGAAGACACTTTGCGTCTTAATTCAAGCGAATGCCAATTAGCGCACAACGGGTATTATATGAAGGCACGGCGGGTAAATGCCAATTAAGCTTGTATACCACAAACCTAGTAAATCTTCTTTGAACATTTTCCATGCGATTTGAATGTATCTGAAACAATGGATTCGAGATAGAGACGAGAGTTTCTTTTAAGGAAACCTAACATCGAATTACCCTTAGTTATTATAAAATGAATGTGATCACAAAAATTAAGACGCACATCCAACAAAATACCTAAGTCTTTTTTAATGAAGACCCTATTAAGAATATTTGAGTTTATAGAAAGTCCCAAAATAATGGAGAAGAGACCCTACAAAAAGTAAAACATTGGCATTTAGAGATGTTTAAAGGTAACTTATTAATCTCTCACCAAGAAATTACATCGTTAATGTCATTTTGTAATAAGTGAAAATCATTGGCAGAAGAGATAGCTCGAAATAATTTTAAGTCGTCAGCAAACAAAAGGGCATTAGAATTTTTGACAAAACTAGGAAGATCATTAATAAAAAGTAAGAATAGAAGTGGACCCAAATGACTACTCTGAGGGACTCCAGAAGTGACAGAAATTGGCTAAGATAGGCGATCACAAATAATTACTTTTTGAATACGATTTAAAAGATACGATTTAATCCAAACTAGGAAGTTTGAGTGAAAACCCAAGGAGGAAAGTTTAAAAAGTAAAATATTATGATCTACTTTGTCAAAGGTTTTAGCGAAGTCAGTGAATATAACATCAGTTTGCTGACCCTTGGAAAAGTTGTTTAAAATATAAATGCAAAAGATAGTAAGTTTAGTTGCTGTCAATCTGCCAGGACTAAAGCCATGTTGCTGCGGTGATATGATGTTTTTCACAAGAAAAATAAGCGTTTTATAAACAATCTGTTAAAATAATTTAGGAATACAAAGGAGTTTACTGATTGGTCTGTAGTTGCAGACGTCATGTTTGGGTCCTGATTTAAAAATTGGAACAATATGCGAAACTTTCCAAGCGTCCAGGAAGTGGCTAGTTGTTAAAGATTTATTGAAAATTTTAGACAGTGGAAGAGCGACTGATATGGCACAATTTTTTAAAACAATCGGAGCGATTCCGTCGTGACCTTCTTTGGAATTTGAATTAAGAGCTTTTAAGGCTTATTCAACTTCGAACGAATCAATAGTAAGCATACCAATATCTAGGATGGTATTGTGATGTTGGAAAAAGTCAGTAGCAAGAGCCTCAGAAGACGGTGCGTAAACAGATTTTAAATAATCAGCAAAGAAATTACAGATAGTGATAATGTCCTCCGAACTCATATCCTTATACGCCATGGATTTTGGAAGGCCATTGTTATTTCTTTTGTTATTAACAAAGGTCCAGAAATGTTTGCTATTTTGTTTAATTTTACTTTCAATCGAAAATATATATGATTTAAATAAGTATTTATTAAGAACATCGAACTCCTTTTGAAAGGATAGATAAATCGATTTAAGCATTGAATTATCACGATTCTCTCTATAGCGCTTATAGGATTTATTCTTTTTATTTTTCAAATTAGCGTGTCTATTATTTGACCAAATAGGATTCTTAATGGGAGAAACACGCCTATTAGGGACCCATAGGTGCAAACAATCATTGATGACTGAAAAAAAATAACAATACATATCATCAAGTTCCTTACCTAAAAAATATTCCGACCAGGGGACAGCGTTCAGGGCATTATTCAATTCATCATAATTTGCTTTATTATAATCTTTAAAAATAGAAACAGTAGAAGTTACAGGTTGATAGCTATAGGTGGAGAATTCCAATCCTAATGGTACGTGATGTTGTGAAACATTCCCGATTAAGGGGGAGGGCGAATATTAAATTGATCATTGAAAATTATAACTAGAGCAGTTCAAATAGCACGAATGCATGGATTCAATTGGTGTGAGTGAGTACGCATATGGTACGAATTGGAGAAAAATTTGTAGGACGGACTGTATTTTCTTTGCATTTTTTTTTGCCGTTTCTTTCAATTCGTTCTTCGTTAAGTTTCGATCAAATATTTACTGTGCTGTTAATAATTAATTTGACATTTTTAGAATAAACAGAACTATTTAATATAAATGTATGCTGAATTGGGAGTGATGTGTGTAGCTAATATTAATTTATTTAATGCAGCTGCTCTTAAAAACACCAGATATAAAAAAGTAACAATGTTTAACCTTTTCTTACAAAATATGTCTGTCCTGCCCACGCACCACTTGTTTTCAGATTTTAAAATTGGACAAAAAAAATTAAGTATCATACGGGCATAAGTAGCTGTAAATTAAAAATAAATACGGAATTTTGCGAAAGAAAAATTATTAACAAATCAGAAGTGGCACATTAAACAGATACCCCTTAAAAATGAGTCCGAAATATAAGCGGTTAACTCGAGACCAAGTGGGCATTATTTTTACAATGGAGAAAGAAGCAGTACCCTGCCGTGAAATTGCAAGATGTTTGCTGTAGCCAGTAATAAATTTGATGAAAAAAAAATAACCAAGAGACCGTTTGGATAGCATCAGAAAGAAAAGGACTAGGAGAAAGATATCTGACCGAACAGAAACCGAATCGTTTTAAAAGTGCAGTTAAAATAAGAAGATATCTCCAATGAGAATACCAAGTTAGCATTATTGTAGAAACGGTCCGCAGACGAGTCCGGGAATTTGAACTTCGTGACAGTAGACCAGCAAAAAAAAACCCTTCCTAACACAGAAAATGAGAGCTTAGCGGTTGGAGTGGGCCAGAGAGCACCGCATTTGGACTTTCGATCATGGCCAAACATTATATGGTCGGATGAGAACAAGTTTAACTTACGATGTGCCGACAATCTTCCGTAAATGCGTAGTTTTCCAGGAAAAAGATTAAAGGATGCGTATGTAAGTAGAACGGTCAAGCATCCTTAGAGTCAAATGATCTGGGAATGTTTTCCTTATTATGTGTGGGGTTCTTTGTTGATGGAATTATGAACAGAGAAAAATATTGTTAAGTCAACGGGTTTTGTCGAGCTTATTGTGAAAGTGCAATACGGGCATTCTAGTGAAGCTATCTTTCAGGATGGCTCCACCCATGTGGAGAAATACACTATTATTTTATCCACATGATTGTAGCTAAAAATAATAAAATCATCGGTTGAATCTTTTTTACAGGTGCAGAAAATATTCAAGGATTTTGGTATTCAACACATGGATTGGCGTGGAAACTCCCTGGATTTAAGTCCAATAGAGCATTTATTGCACGTGATGAAACGTAAAGTGACTCAGCATAAGCCACAGAGTAAAATGGAGATAAGAATTTTAGAAAAAGTCAGGAAAAATACGATTTCAAACAGGGAGTTGCAAAAACTTTTTGAGTCAATGCCTGCCGGAATCGAAGCTGTTATAGTCTCCAAAGGCAAATATTATTTTATTTATTGTTTAAGTGAACAATAAAGTGAACAATTTAAGTTATTTTATGAATTGTTTAAGTTTTTTTAAAATAATATTATCGGAAATAAGAATTATCCTTTTATTTATTTTATATGGAAAAAAAGAAAAATACACTTTTGAAATCATTAAATTTTTGTTAAAACCACTTTTTTATTTAAATTTTTAAGTTTAAAAAATTTTGCATGAGGTCCTAACATAAGCTAACAAAGTTTTGAAATTCTGCGAGAAATGAAGTGTTAAAAATATACTATTCTATACCTGCCACTCCTCCTTGTGGTCATTACAAACGGAGTGCAAGATTCGTGTGATAAATCTCATTCGTTTGATTTTTAATTGCCGTGGGATATTGACTTTCCATGCATTTTTTTATTCAGCGTGTAACTTTTTGATACATGGTGGATTTTTTGTCCACATATTAATACGGTTTGCCGGATGTCCGGCTTAACTTTACTATTCGGCCGGATATTCGGTAACAACCCCACCCACCCGACATAACGTCAAAGTTTTACTTTTTTGGGTTTTTTTTTAATTTAGCAGTTTGTTATGAAAAAAGCATAGAACACGTTCTTTTTTAATTTTAGTTACTTATATTTTGTATATTTTAACTTATATTTTGTAAATTTTTAATTATATTGAAAATTAATTTACAAAATATATTCGAAGGTGCCGGGCTACAGAGACCATTTTGTACCAAGATACAAATATTCATGTGTCGGTAAACAATATATTATGTTTTTTAAGGATTCATTTATGATTTTGATCGTTTCTTTTTTGCTGCAATCCTGTGCCTTATTTGTATGTAGCAAGATCTGTTTTTGATCGTCGACTTCATCTAAACCTCTTGGAACAAAAATAAAAATAAGCTCTTTAGTTTTCATATATAATGACCAATTACAATTCCTGTTGGAATTGACGATTTTTTCCAATTCCATTCCTGAGGAATTGAAACGTTCAATTATCAATTACAATTCCTGCAATGGAATTGACGATTATTTCCAATTCCATTCCTGAGGAATTGAGATAACTAATTACTAATTCCAAGGATTGGAATTCCTAATTCCAAGGATTGGAATTCCTAATTCCAAGGAATGAATACTTTTTGACCCAGCTCTGGTTGGCAGAGACCATTGATGTAAACTTGAAACTAACAAGAACTCGGAAGAATGTCGGCCGGCCAGGAGAAATATATTTTAGTGAAATTATTTATTGATTTTATCTACTCTTTTAAAAGTAAGCTAAAGTAAAGGCTCATAAGCTATTAAAAAGTGTGGAAACATTTGGCAAAGCAATTTCTCTAGACAAGAAAATTTTCCATGATTTTTATCATATCGTTCGTTTTCTTCAATAACGTCACAACTCAAAAAATCTGATTTTTCAAGATAAGCATTCTTTACGTACTCCAAATTCCTTAAAAAAAAAAAAAAAAAAAAAAAAAAACATATTTCAAAAGAACTCACATGGATTTCAACTTAGAAAAAGAACTTGTCTTGCCAAGAGCGATTTTTTTCACAAAATTCATTTAACAGAACTTTTTTTTTTTAATTTGAAAAAACGCTATTGGTCTTAGATGAAAAAAGCAATTTAGAAATGTTTAATATTTCACAAGAAGTTGATATAATGCTTTATTTTATATCAATTGAATTTTTCATATATAGTGATGCGTACACTTACTTTTTTGATCGCTTGGAGCCCAAAAGTTTAATTTATACTCTAAAATTAATTTTTTTTTCAGCATTGTTTTAAGGGACTCCAAATACACAAACCAAAAAAAAATGTATCCGTCTCCCAAAGTAAAATTTTTCCTAAAATTGTAAAAATTAAAACATGCTTAAAAAATTCACATTAGCTTTTAATTAAATATTTTTTTACTTTCATTTCATATGAAAGACGCACTGTTGAATTATAGTTGTCGCAGGGCTGATCGTACTCTCTTCTCAGTACCCATAATTGTCAAGATCAGTAAATTTTGCGAATGAATACGAAAGAAAAACAGGTGAAAAAAGAGAGCATTTGGACATTCTCTATGAGCTGTTAAGGCGACTGTTCCGGGATGAGGCGTTTTTAAAGGCAGATTAAAAAAACTACTGCAGATTTAAAAAAAAAAAACGTAGGACAAAAAATCCATTCTGGGTCATCTGAGAAAAAAAATGTTTTGGTTAATTTAAAGACCTAACTCTTGGGATCGCCGTGGCCCGATTTTGATTTTTTTCATTCACAAAAAAAAAAAAAATCAAAGATCTCAAAATTTTTTTTTTTAAATCAAATATTTAAAAATCGGGCCACGGCGATCGCAAGAGTTAGTTCTTTAAATTAACCACAAACCTTCCTTTTTTCAGATGGCCCAGTATGGATTTATATGTCCCACCGCCAACTGTGGGCTTACATGTACATGAATTTAAAAACAAAAATTTTTTTATTTCTTGAATTAAAATATATTTCTTGATTAAAATAAATTAAAAAATTTTGTAAATATCTTCATTAGGTTTTTTATCAGCCTTTAAAAACATGCCTAACTCGGAACAGTCGCCTTAACTTCGATACAATTATTATGACAATTATGGGTACTTGTGCTCTCTCTTGCGACAACCCTTATAATTCAACCGTGGAAAGACAGTTAAATAAGCTTTCCTATAAAACTTTAGTTCTTCAGATCGGTAGTAAACGAATAGAGATATCGACTTTTATGTTTGGGCAAAATAAAAATTTTTTTTTCTTTATGAAATAACACTTTCAATTTGCGCCGGCCTGAAATCGTTATCGTGCCCAACATCATAATATTAAAGGGGAAATAAGCTTCCATACTTTAAAATTTGCACTGAATTTTCAAACTATCGCGCGTTTTATCTCCTAAACCATTCGAGAGCGGTAATTTTAATGAAAATACACATTTAATGAAAATATATAAAATAAGAAAGGTGGCTTGAGGCCCACCGTAAATTTATGCCGCATTTAATTCATGACTGATCACAGATTTCTTGCTTACTCTAACCAAAACAACACATAGCAGAAGTGCAAACTGTACACCGCTTACCCTTTTTTTGCAATATGTTGCTACTTTCATCATCTGAATGGTCGTCAAACAAACTTTCGAAAATATCCTGATCAATGGATGAAGAGTCTTCGTCTTGCATCATGTTGCTACTTCTGCTTGTTTGGAAACCATCAACTTCTCCACTATTTGATTGAATTGCTATGGAAATTTTGGGGGAAAGATCAGAGCACATATAAAACTTGTTTTTTTTTTCTATTGTGACTTCTTGCATTCACTAACTTACTTGGCAATATTAAATCCTCGTATTCTTCTAAATATTCAATCTCTTCCATTTTCTTTAAGTCCAGGAAAATATTTAAAATCAACTTACGAACGCCATTTCAGCAACTTAAGAAATGCGACCTGCGACCAACTTGAATCAATTTTTATTACACTTTTTTTTGTGTTGGGTATCACTTTTTTATCTTCCTGCAGACTTGGTTTATTTTCAAGCACTTTTTGGTAAGTAAAGTTTTATTTAATGTTTAAGCTTTATTCCCAGTTCTTATATTGCATTAAACACTAATGGTTTTAACTTTGATTGTTTTTTCAAGAGTTTTTACTGCACAAAATTTTAACAAAAACGCCGCGCGTTTCGCTGCACGAAAGAACTTTTCAGCTATGTCCAATTTTCATTAATGCCCAATTGAAGCGTTTAACACCCTGTTGTGGCATTGTTTGTCCTCGTTGTTGTTGTCGATTCGGCAAAATACGTTTTTAGGCTAATATTAACATTGAAAAAGCTTAAAACTTAAAACAAACTTTGAATTTGTATAGAATGCTTTATTGCATTCTACATTTAAGTCTCTAAAATGCGAGTTTATTGCATTTTAACGCATTTTGTGTGGGGCGTTAAGTCCATCCACAGTGTGCATCTAAGTTAAGCCACTAGAAAGGGGTTGGCAGTGAGATATTCTGACCGGAGTAGATATAAGATATATGGCAAAGGAGTTTTTGTAGCTACATAGATTGCGATAATCGTTCTCACGAATATAAACATATTAAGAAGCGGTTAAATATTCTTAGCACGCATACATTATACATATATTAACTTTACTGGGTCTGTGTGAAAGTCTGGGCAAATTATTCAAAATGATTGCCTGAACATATATTTATTGAAACTAGAAACTTAAATATAGCCGATCGGTAAGATAACCATACAAGAAAATGAATAAAAACGACATGTGACAAAATATTAAAAAATAATCTAATTAAAACGAAAATGCAATGAAGCTTGTGTGGTTTTCGATTTCATCATCTAAAATAGTAGTAAGACTTTAGGACTCAAACTATATTTTACGCAACTTAGTACACTCATAACCTACCGCATACAAAATGGCGACTAAAATCTGGGGCATTAAAGCCATCCACATATGCAACCATTCACAATGGCAATGGCGTCGTTTTTACTCATGATACAAGATATAAGGTAGGAGGGACAGTTTTTTGACGAACATAAGTATCAAAAATAGTATAAAAGGCATGCTACACAGGCCAGTAGACTGGCTCTGTAGTTCGAAAAACTCAATACATTCACACTTTTTTACAAATACACTCATACTGGATTCACTTTCACGCCACTTTCATCGCTACTAGCAACAAAATTTCAGAGCCAGTGGATTTTGACAGCAGTGGCTAGTGTATGTCAAAAAAGGGATATCAGTGATGTTTTTAATTACTTTTGGTTGATTTATTTCGGGTTTTCCTCGATTTCGTACAGGAAGCAACACTGCTATGTAGCTTGCTTACAATTAAAAGCAAATGAAACAAAGTGAATAGTTTCAAATTAAAGTAAAAAATTTACAATTAAAGTAATGGAAATAAAATCGAAAATGGAAAGTGGCTATCACCTTTGCATACGACGACATTTTGTGTATACACTTTAGAAAACAAGCACATATTTGAAAGAACACGCAAACTGCAATAGCAGCGAGAACCTTCGCATATGATGAAATTTTTTAATGAACTTTCACTTGCATGTGTACCACCTCTTGCTATTAGCATGAAAGTTCGAAATTTTTCGAATCATTCGGGCTGTAAAATAGAAAACAAAAAAGGGAGCGCAAGAAAGCAAAGTAGAAAAGCATGAAAGAAGCACTATGTGTGCCGTTTATGAGAAAATATTTAGCTGTTACTTCTACTTTTCAAGTAGAAGATTGTCAAGCGCGGGTATATGTTTTAGAATGTTAATAATTTTTTACAAGGCGATAGAGAAGTAGAAATATTTTCTACTTTTGATGAAAATAAAAGCAAATCGTGCTTATGTTTTTTTCCATTTATTTTTATTGAACTATTGTTTTAATTCCGTTTCTTATTATTTTAGACGGCATTGCTATTATTATTTTAAAGGTCAATAAAATAAATCAACCAACGAATCAATTTTGACATTTAACATTGAATCATTCATTGAATTTTAAGTTTACACATTGAATAATGTAAATTAAAAATTGATTCACTGTCAGAATTTGACGTTCACTTTCATTTTTTTGAGTAAAAACTGTGAAATTTTGCCTTTACATAACTAAAGAACTCATAAAATAGCAAGATGCGGAAAGGTCCGCTCGCGTACCTTTGTGAGTATACCATTTCAAAAAGTACACAGCACATCGTACGTGCTCGCGGATTCGTACCCAAGAAAATATTTTATCGCTCTCGTAAGCGAGTGCGTATGTTTTGATGAGACTTTGAAATGAGATCTCATTCCGTGTATCTTCCAAAACGTACGCGCTCGTGAATGAGAACGTAATTGAGGCTCTTAATGCTCATGAGACAGCTCATGAGCTGCTTACGGAAATAAAGGACAGGAATGAAAACTGAACCTAATTTTTTCGCTCAAGTCCATGAGCTAATTCATTTCAATTGCTTCGGAAATTGGGTTGACTTACGCGAACGTAAGACGTTATAAGGTACACGAAAATGAGCTGTGTACTAGCTCACTCGCGTATTAAAGCAAATTTTCAAAAGGAAAGTTATTTTGTATCCATAATTTCCTTATATTCATAGTTTCTACTAGAATTTCTCATAAAATTCCTTAGTACACGTCTTACAAAAACTTGATTTTTGAAGCAAAACTTTTTACGCCTCGTTCTGTGATTTGCTTGGAGTGAAATCTGAAAAATTTTCGACAGATTTTTTCTTAGAATTTTATGGTTTCTTATTGCTTGCGTTTATTACAACAAGAAAATGAAATACTTTAATATTAATAAATATTAAAAATATTTCTTTGCACCCGTGGGGATTTGAACACGAACCCAATTGATCACGAGTTCTTTACGCTATCCACCAGGCCACCAAGCTGTGTTAGAAATGGTTGCTGATTCAATGTTAACTATAACAGAAGCTATGCTGCAGTAGATCGTTACAATCTATCAATAGATAGAGGATTATGTATTGGCTTATGCCAATAATATGTCACCAGCATCACCGTCATATGTCACCAGTAAAACACCGATGTTGGTGACATCTTGTAACAAGTAGAAGCAAATTTGTTGTAAAAACGAAAACAAAATTTCTATTAGATGTACATTGAGTTTTTTGACAGCGAACAGGCAGCGGAATTTTTTTTCGCTAGGTAGTACGCTGTTGAAGGAAAAGTTTGTTCAATGCAGCCAAGTTCACAACCATGTGTGGAGAGTTAAAATGGAGAGTCGCTGGCATTATATGCCTGTATGTGCAATTGGCGAGGAAATTTCACATTCAACAATAAAAAAATAACCACTTAGTATGTTTTGTGTATGTATGTTATTTATTTTATGTTATTTTAAATTTTTTAATTTAAAAGTTAATTTATTAAAAAGAAAAAATTATTAAGCTATCAAATTTATGTAACTGCGAAAAAGCTTTGCTTTTCTCGTGTGTCCAATGACGCACCTGTGCTCTTTTTCTTTGTTGAAGCGAAGCTTTTTACGCCTCGTTCTGTGATTTGCTTGAGTGAAATCTCAAAACAAAAACTATTTTTCGGCACATTTTTTCTTAGAATTTAAGTTTTTTTTTTTTGCTTGCGTTCATTATAATATGAAAATATATTATTAAAAATACTAAAAAGTTTTCTTGATCCTCCCCTGTGGAACTCGAACCCGTCCTCATCGCTTAGGAATTCAATTATTCAATATTAACTAAAACTGTTTCTGTGTTGCCATAAACCTCTGTTGCAGCAGGTCACAATAATTTTTCAATAAATAGAGATAGATTAAACATATTTAGCAGCCAAACAAAAACTAACAAAAATTTCGCTGCTACTTGATACAAGCTGTCACCAGCATCGGTATGTTTGCGTTGTGAATGCGTTTGTGGTGTTGTTGGTACAAGGAAAATATAGCGATTCTCACAGGTGCGTTTTTTAAGTGTCAAAAAATAGATGATATCAATTAATATGGAATTAACTAACGCATGCATGAAATCGGCAAGGCATCTTAAATGTTTGTTAAATTTTGTTTCGTGTATGTTCTTTAATGTTCGAGTCGGCGATGACTATCGCATCCGAATGAACCACGATCTGTATGAGCTCTACGAAGACATTGACGTAGTGCGGCGTATAACTGTGCAGCGACTACGCTGGCTGGGTCAAGTCCATCGTATGGACAACGAAGATCCAGCGAAAAAGGAGCTCCAGGCGAGGGTCTACGAGGGAGACCATGCCTCCGATGGATGGACCAGGCTGAGGAAGCCCTAACCGCACTTGGTGTATCCGCTTAGAGACGACGCTCGCAAAGCAGAGGCGCCTGGCGAGAGCTGATGAGGTCGGCCGAAACCCGGACACGGGTTGTTACGGCCACCTAAGTAAGTAAGTAAGTATGTTCTTTAATATATAATTTCATTTATTTTTATATTATTTTAAATTTTTTAATTTAAAAGTTATCAAATCTATGGAACTAAAAATTTCCATTAAAATTGAATATTAAATTGAAAAAAAATTTAATTTTTTATACTAAATTTGAGTTTAGACAATGAACGGTAAGATATCCTGGAATACATTTTAATACATGCGAATTATTACAAAGATTCTTTAATTCAAAAAGTATGTAATGCAACTTTTCAATAGATTATTCTTAATACTTGCCTTTTTTCCAATTGCTAAACATAATAAATGAAGAAATTTGAATTGTACTCTAATTATTAAATATAAAACTATATTATGGTGGAATATAGTGGAGTTCAAACATTATATTAAGGGTTCAGTGCTGTGACACTTAATCCCTATGAAAATGATTCCAACACACTCCAAAACAAGAGCTCTAATAAATAAAAATATAAAACAGAATTTCAATAGGAGTCTCGACCAATTTAAGAATTCCATAAGGACGAAATTCCTGCTCTACTGCGTAGTTATTTGCATTACTAAAAAACCAAGTGTACTGAAGTAAGAAGTGTAAAACGTTGTTTTAATTTCCAATCAAGTTTAAGTTTAATTTCTCCTTTATAAAAATGTATTTCATTAAAAAATATTTTATATAATATTTCTGCAAAATTTCATTCTAGGATTATATATATTCTTGGATATAAATATTTCACATATTTGAAAGAATCTGTCTGTTGGATTCTTCAGCAATCGTCACTGAAATTTTTCACCGAAATGAAATGCTTACTGTTAAACTGGATCTGGTCAAGTGACTTCCAGGATCTCTTCCAGTGAATCCTCTCTTCGAATTCAGCAATTGCTTCCTTCCCTAATCTCCTCGAGCAATTTGTTGATCCTAAGAACTCTTTCGCACACATTCATCCCTATAGTTATCAGTCTCACAATAATAATTGTGTGTCTGATAACGATAGGTCAGAATGTTCATCGAAAGGGGCTTATCTGAAAGATATTGGACCTCTTTAACAGATGTGTTAACATTATGTCCCAATTGTGATTGAACAACTTAGAAATAATTTGTGGTCTCCTGGTTCAATCGCCCAATAATTTAGTTTTTCTTGGGGATATTTTACCTAAGTAAGGAAAGCTAATAAGTCATTTATTTTTTGATTTTAATAGAGTCCTTTGTAATTGAACATCTGGTAGGATTCTTGTTATTGAGATTTTTCGCATCACAAAAAACAAAGTCTTCAGTAAAATATTGCCAGACTTACCAGACTAACCCTCATTTTGTCAAACGATTTCGAGTATATATGGCTATCTGTCAATTTAGGCATTTTTTGGTTTGCCGATTGGTCTTCCCTTATAACTTCCCTTATGACTGACCAACTTGCAACTCCATCTTCTGTCTCAATATAACAACTGTATGAAGTGTTAAAAAAAAACCAAATGGCCGTTTCAGCCCTTGAAAGGACTTTGACCGAGCTTCTTATGATCAATTGTGTTGTGCGTGTTGTGGAAAGTTTGAACACAAATCATCAAGAACTGGACCTATAAGCTTTATGCCGACTCCGAATGGCTTTTGTTCTCAAGAAGCTTTTCATGGTAGTTTTTATTGAATAAGGTTTGCCATTGTCTGCAGAGAGGAGACGGCCGAACAGAAATATTGATTCAATTGGAAAAACATTCTGTGTCAGATGAAATTTTAACCTGGGCTATATCGCATACAAGTCACGCACCTCAACCAGTATGCCACGGCCGCCACAGTGTTCCTAACACTCTTAAAAAGATAGCAAAAGACATAAATTAGTGGCGGTCGTGGCGCAATAGGTAGAGTGTGTGGCCCATACGCCACAGAACCCTGGTTCGAATCCTACCTGACACAGAAAGTTTTTTCAATTGAATTTCCCTGCAGACAATGGCTAACCTCAGAGAGTAAAAACTGCCATGAAAAGCTTCTTGAGAACATAAGCCGTTTGGAGTCGGCATAAAATATGTAGGCCCAGATCTCGATCATTTGTGTTCAAACATTTCACAACACACACAACACAATTGATCATAAGAAGCTCGGCCAAAGTCCTTCCAAGGGCTGAAATGGCGATTTAGTTTTCGTTTTTATATATAAATGAATAATTTTTAAAGTTTTCAGACAATTTAGAAAACCCAATATAGGTTCGCCTGACCTTGATCACTTACAATCACCCTTAACTTTATACTACATTCAAAAATACTCAGAACTACCTCGAGTAACTTCCCCGTCAGTTCTCCTCCAGACATTGATTTCACCTTACAGTAGAAACTGTAGACGTACTTCAAGTTATCTACCACGCTTTTTGACCACAAAAACCATTAGTTTACTGGCAAGGGCTTTGATACGTCTTCCTCCTCATGGTCTTCTGATGGATTATATTCCATTTTTGGAGACATACTTCATCCATCAGAAATACTTAGAAGGAACATAAATACTGTTACACAAATTTTATGCTATAAAATTAATAATAAAAAAGGTTTTTGGACCAAATTTTTTCCTACATATTTATTGATATATATTGTTTACAAAAAGGAATCATTGTTTTAAAATGATGAATTCACACACGCCTTAAGTCGGACTGGTCAACCACCAATAGACGCACGCACCTCGTTCATTGGAAAATTGGCCACGGCACGAATCAAAGCTGTTTTCAGGGAATCAAAGTTTGGGTATCTTTTGTGGCAAGCCATGTGCTCTAAAACTGTCCAGAATTTGTAATCCAGCGAGTTCAAATCTTGACAGCCAGAGGGTCATTATTAAGAGGAAATGCGTAATTTTAGCTTTGTGGAGCGGTGCAGAGTCCACGACTGGTTTTGGAACAGAGAATGGTTAAAAAGCTTTGAATGTAAGTTAGTGACCCCATCGTAGGAAACACACCACCAAACCACATTTGAAGCTGGTTGATGACCCTTTTCGACCTGTGAAATGAGATGCTTTCTTAGATAACCGTACATACACCCTATCACTTTGCTTTTTAAATTTTTCCTGCACAGTAAAAAATCGGTAAACAAGAGTTTTCTTTGGAAGTCATCAGCGTGCTTCCCCAAAAGACGTTAGCATTTTTCCATCCTATTCTTTTCAAAGCTACACTCAACAAATGTCTGGTATAGCGTTTGGAAACTCCAAGCCTTGTCTTTTTTAACAATTCGACTAATGGACTTTTGCGTGTTCTTCCTCTCGGTGCATGATTTTTTGTTTTCGGAACGGATTTTGCTGAATTCTTGAGTTGACAGTATGATGGCTTGCGGTGTGCGAACCGTTGGCAGCTTTTAACATCGCCAGTCTCCTCAAACAGTTCCATGCACCAGTAGATCAACATCCGACTAGACCGATTTCGGATATATATGGGGGTAGGCGTCTTAGTAGGCCGTTTTGGTTTATTTTCACATCAATTATTTCTTACTAGAAAGTAGTATTGCATACCAAATTTTATTGATCTGGGAAAATTTTTTGGGGAAATATACTCAATTACCGATTTCAGTTATATGGGAGATGAGCGTGCTAGGCAACCGATTTGGTTAATTTTTACACCAACTATTTTCTGTGACAAAAAAACCATGTGTGCAAATTTATATTGATCTGGGATAATTTTTTTGGGAAATATACCAGATTACCGATTTCGGTTATATTGGAGGTGTTCTTTTCATTCATCCGATTCCGAAATTTTGTGTGGAAGATTCTCTTGTCACAGAACTTATTTTCACGAAATTTCATGATCTTGCAGCAACTCCTTCTATTTTTGTCCGTGGCTTACACTTTGCGTCGCTCACTGTTTAAAATTGCGGCAACCCTTAGCCTTGACCGATTTTACTTAGGCAACCCAATACCATCGTGTTCGTAATAAAATTATCTGTATAGAAATATAAATTTCAATAAGAAAACAGATGAATGTAAATATCGTTTTAAATTCCCCTATTCATACCAGACAAATCCTGTACTCTTGACCAGAAAATTATAGGCAACCCAACGGTTTCTTATTCCTTATGCTTCCTTCTTTCAATTCAAATTTATTTCGTTTGGCAAACAGATGAGTGTAGAATCGAAAAAAAATGCATTATATTAAATATAATTAAATATAGTCTTGACTTCTTCCCACTAGGCAACCTATTCGCACTCATTTACAATAGTTGCTAAAAAGTACTTTTCATTCGGAAAACAGATGGGTGTAGGTCGTCCTATGGTGGGATCTTAGACTACTATGGTCAAGTAAAAAAGCGGGAAGTGTTGCAAGTTATGTGGTGGGACGTGAACCATATTAAGGTGATTAAGTCTTATGTTTTAATTCGAATTACATCTATTTATCTTAAAACCAGATTTAATGAAAAAATGTTGTTAATGAAAATGTTTAATGTGAAAATATTAAGTTGCGTAATTTCTTTTACAAATTATTTTAACTACATGTTTCTGCGCAGTAGGTAATGGAGTTGTTTTATAACTATGCGTACAACTCCATCAAGTGAGATCATATCTAGAATGGAAAATCATATTTAGAATGGAAAATCCAAAGTAGACACAGGAAAGAAGTTTTTCATTGTTAGAATGAGTGCGTTCCATGTTGCAACAGTATTTATATCCGTACTAAGTATTATCCATTTTTAATTTAATGACTTTTTTGGACTTCCCAAAGCTGGACTACAACGATATTGGTCTAAAATTATTTAATTCAAAGGAATGAGGTTTTTTCCTTATAGGAATGATGAAGATTGCTTTCCATTTCACGGGGAAAACCCATTTTTAATACAATTGCTAAGGATGATTGTTATTAACGTAAATACCGAGCTGGGAAGTTTTTAACTATAAAGTTAGAAATTAAGTTAGGGCCTGTTGACTTCTTCGCATTAGATAATTTAACCTTCCGTTAGGCGCAGCTGATCTAGTTGATACAGCGAGAATTTTTTACTGAAACTTTATAACTTATATATTAATACTATTGGTACTTATATATATTTGTAAGATTTTTTAATATATTTTGTCTCAAATATTATTAAATTTTTTTTGTTTAAAAAATAAAGTAATGATTTATTTTTGTTTGTAAACGTAACTGTATCTAATTTATATCAATTTGCTACACCACGCCTAGTCTCGTTAAAAAAATACTGCACCTAAAAGAAGGTTAACAATATTTTGAAGGCTTTTAAATGTTAGTAAATGGGTAGTAAAAGGTTGAGGCATATTAATTTAAAAACAATTGTTCGCGATCGACAGCTAGAGCTTCTGAGAATTTCACTACAGGAGGGTGGTAAATAAACATGGCAAAAACAGCTTGGGTGTAATTCGCCCATGTTCATTGACGACGGGTTAATGAGAGTTAATAACTCGTATTCTAATGAGAATCAAAACAAATTTCAGAATTCGCTTCTTTCTTCGAGTTTGAAAAGTTTAGCACTATATGTATATTTTTGACGCGTTAAATTTTCGTATGGTTGTCTATAACCACTATCCGTTTTTTTTGGTTACCATTCACCATTACAACCTTAATGTTATTTTGGTTGCCCATAACCATTATCGCCATAGATTTTTTTTTTTTTTTGCTATCAATCAACAAAATTGAAACTAAAAACCTACTTATAGCAAATGAGTTTCATAAAAATACGAATAGATTTTTCAATTTTGGTCGTCATATTGGCTCCACTATTTAAAATTAATATTTTTTTAAATTTGGAACCCCCTATACTATGTTTCAAATTGCCACCATTGATAATGGCGACAGTGATAACGGCTATGGCCAGCCAAAAACAATTTTAGGTTGCTGTAATAGTTATGGGCAATCGAAAATAAAATTTATCATTAGAATTTTTCATTATCACAAAATGTTAGTGGTAATGCAATTTTTTCTTCTATTACCATTACATATTAATGGTTATGCAATTTTTCCCCAATACCATTACATGAATAGTGTTAATAATATTTCTAATGCACTAATAATTCAATGCATAATGCCCATCTATGATATATACATACAACTTTATTTAAAAACTAATTTTAGAGGCTGCGTAACTTTAAACCGGCTTTAAACAAAACATCGTTTTTATAAAGGTTTTGCGGCTTTTTTAAGATCTGCGTAACTTAAATGCGAAAAATTGTGTTTAAAGGCTGCGTAAACTTAACCTATTAATGTTTGTCAATGATTAAGACGATGTTTATGATAATTTATCATAGACCATGATATAATGATAAGGTAGGGCCGTTTCGCTGAGTGCTCTCACGAGTCAACGAAGAGTGGATAATGAGAAGCAACATATATGTCAAAACGACGAATTTCGTAGAAATTGCAAATGAAGAAAATATTTTATGTTTCCAAGTTGTAAACAGTGCGGTCGCGGGTGTTAAATTTGTGCTAATTTGAGTGAAAATATTATATAAAAAGTGTAATAAAAACTATAAAATGTGAAAGAAGTCTTAAAATTGCAAAAAAAAAACCTGTAACAGTTTTAACCTAAAAACAACTGCGAAAGGTGAGCATAAAGAAATTGGCGATGAACAGCTGACTTTGACATCAATGTAGCTTTATTCTGTTTTGTACTCCATTCCTCTCCGAGTCGACCCTACCTTATAATTCTGCCATGATCAAAGACATGGCCATATCCGGCCTTTGTAGTAACTTTTTTCAGTAACAGATTGGCAAATGTACAAGAATTCTAAATTTTTGTAAAAGATTTTCGAATGTTTAGACACAAACCTTAAACAGCGTCTACACGTGCAAGTGCAAGTTCGTAAAACTCAATACATCATTTTTACAAACAAACATTTTTACTAACGCACTCACATTTTTGGACTTGCAGCCCAGTAGGCATGGCAGCTATTCGAAGGGCTACTAGCAGGCCTTAAAATGGATGGATGAAATAGCCAAATTTTCCATGCCTTCCGCTCTCCCTGCTTTAAAGAGGCCTGCTATAAACACTCCTTTAGAATGGCTTAAAGAAAAGGTTAACCAAAAGAATTAAAAAACATTTTTTTTATTTTTTTTTATGGATTCCTACCTATTTGATCTGTGATTTTATTTTACATATTTTTGTAAGATAAGAATATTTCTAAGTCATGACGTTGATTATTATTCAGTATTTTTGAATTAATATATATTTCAACTTTTAACGAAAAAGTAACCCTGAAATATAAGCAGAACCAGTTTTTGTAGGAAAAATATAATTGTTGCATGCCCTGGGTAGCGAAAAATTAGGCCTCATAGGCACTCTTTACTCGTCATTCAAATTGAAGGATCATTCAAAATTTATTGTTGTTTCCCAGCGGAAAAAAGATGAACTCTCTGCAAGAGCGGAAATGAACTTTTAACACTTTATTGTATCAATCAAAATTTTGATGGAGCTCCAGACCTGCATCAATCAATCACAGGGTTGCATAATCAACTTTTCTGGTACTTACAACAACACTTTTAGTCGGCATCGACCATTCAATCAAAAAATCACGCATGAGCAGCTATTCAATCAAATATCTCGAAGAGAGTAAAAGAGAACAACAAACGCGATATTCTTCATTCAATTTGAATGACGTATAAACTCTGCCATAGAAGCGCTAACAGATGCAGCGAGGAAGTCATGTGTCTTACCGCCAAAAGTACGCCTTCGTTAGAAGAGACCTTAGCTTCATTGCCTATTGGGAGCTTACTTGCAGCGCTACTAGCAAAGAAATTTCAGAGGCAGTGAATTTTGGCACTTGCTGCAAGTAAATTTTAAAAAAGGGGGATTAAAATTATGCTTTTTGTGGATTTTTCCGGGATTTCCGCAATTCTATAAAAGAAGCAACACTGGTAACATGTTTTCCTCACTTTTTACTTCTTCATTTCAAGCACTACTGCAATTGCAGGGAGAACCTTCACATTCGACGACAATTTTAAATGAGCTTGCACTTGCACATGTGGACGCTAAAGCAACTTGCAACTAATTTCGAACTTTTTCGAAGACCATATATATATTCCTTACTTGCATGTGATTACTTGCACGTGTGAATGCATGGTTACGTAATTAGGCAATGAATAAAAAATGCTTTTAACCCTGCGTCCACACGTGCAAGTAATCACTTACAAGTAGGGAATATATATTTGGGCCTATTCGGCGAAATCTGTTTTCTGTTACGCATTTTCTGTTATCAATCATAAAAGATACCGGCCATAAAAGATCTGTTAAACTTGGTATTCAGCAATTCGAACTTTTATGGTATCCTGTTATCAATCTTCGAAAACAAAAATCTATTACAATTCCGTTAACTTCTGTTATGAAACAGCTGATTGCTGTCAATAAATTCTTAAAGTGCACATAAAAAAAAACATAAATCACAATGCAGAGCGAAAAAAGTAAATTAATCATTTAAATAAACAATTGTATATTATCAATTAACATTTTTTATAGGAAAACGCGAAAAGAAGGTATCATTGGAGCAAAAATAGGTTTATTGCAAGTACTTGGAAGAGAACCCAGTGCTGGCGAGGAGGAAACACTGCGACGCATCAGTGCAAGGGCTGTGGCAAGAGTTGGAAGACGGTAAGGCTTTTGTTTATATTGTACATATTTGCTACAATTCAATTTAATATAATTTAATTTCAGGTGATCGAACGGCTTAGGTGTAGCTCCAGCAAAGTGGTCCAATGGTTTCTTCTATTTAAAACTTGTTTTTAAAATACATACACATATTTACTAATAATGTCTTATATTTTCCTCCTTTTTTGAGCCATTCTTATTGAAATTCTTAAATAAACATCAATTTTTTACACTAAAATGGTCACTTTCTAAAAATTTGTTATGATAAAAGACAGAAAAATGTATCTGTTATTCTGTTGTCATTCATAACAGATTTCATAGCAGATTTTGTGATGCCGAATACCAATTTAAGATTTTGTAAGATTTTTGACAGTTCGAAAAATCTGCAATGATTCATAACAGATGGGAAATCATAACAGAATAACAGAATTTTTCATAACAGATTGAGCCGAATAGGCCCAATTATCTCCGAAAAAGTTCGAAATTAGCTGCAAGTTGCTTCAGCATCCTCATGTGCAAGTTCATTTAAAAATGTCGTTGAATGCAAAGATTCTCCCTGCAATTGCAGTATTGCTTGAAATGAAGAAGTTAAAAAACGGGGAAAACATGTGACCAGTGTTGCTTCTTGTATAAAATTGCGCAAATCTCGGAAAAATCCACAAAAAGCATCACTTTAAATCCCCCTTTTTGATATTTACTTGCAGCCAGTGCCAAAATTCACTGCCTCTGAAATTTCCATGCAAAGCACAAGTAGGCTGCAAGTCCGAAAATGCGAGTATGCTAGTAAAAATGTTTGGATGTATTGAGTTTTTCGAACTTGCACTGGCACGTGTGGACACTGGGTAAGTAACAATTTAAGCAAGGTTGCCTTCAGAAATTCAAACTTACTGCATTTTTTCATTCTGTTTTGGTCGTCACATTGTGAACATCGGCACCAGTTATTCCAAACACTGAATTTTGGATTGAATTTATTGAATTTTGTAAAAGCTTTTCTGAAACATATAGTAAAAACATTGGTCAGTTATAAGAGCAGCCAAAAATTTTTTCATTCCGCTGAAGTTCTCTGCTTAAGAGCCTTCATATATTGATGTCGTCCCACATATTTGATCGTTCGAAGCTCAATCAAATTGTCCCGTTAGTTTTCCATGCAACTTATGGTACAACATGTCGTCTAATATGTTGGACCATACGAAAAACCCTGTTCAATTGAGCACGTTATACACAAAACGATAAATTGATTTATGTCTACGTTTACTACAAATATTTATCCAATAAGAGACTGTGCGCACTGAAGAAGCTGTTCTCTCCGTAAGTAACAAAGGTAGACCTGAACTTATGGCAGATAAAATTGCTGATACATCTGATGCTTGGGAATCCAATGCAGCCCCTATATCATCTTTGACATCACACACGCACAGTTTGGAATTGAAGATTGAAGCTTTGATAAAGCAGATGGAAGCTCTGACAAGTCGTTTGCGAAGTCGAACACGCCGGAAAACCGGTCGTCAGAAGTCACTAATCTCAACTACTGGTAAGCCCGAAAAGCCATTATGTTGGTCCCATTTTCAATTTCGTGATCGTGCCTCAAAACGCGTACTTTCATGCTCTTACTCTTCCAAATCTAACCCGAAGTTGGATAACTTCTAGGCACCTCGTCCCAGGTAACTGACGGGGCTGGCCGAGAAGTATATCGCCTATTTCTTCGTGATGCAAAACTTAAATCTGAGTTTTTCATGGATACTGGCACTGATGTCTTGGCTTATCCTGCATCTGCTTCAGAAGGACTTCAGGATCCAGCAACTTTAAAACTCTTTGCTGTGAACCAAACTCAAATAAAATCGTTTGGCGAAAAAGTCTTATCCATTAATGGATTATAAGGAATTTTTGGTCGACTTTTATATTGGCGGACGTAAAGAACAATATAATTGGTGGCAATTTCCTTAGTCACTATGGATTATTGGTAGATATTAAAAATAGTCGCTAATTAATGGAGTTTCAAAATCTGAAAGCAAATGAACTCTTTTCTCCGGTCCATTTCCATCATCTGTTAAATCAATATCTGAGAACTCTGCGTTTTACAATTTGTTGAAGGAGTTTGAAGATTTAATTATTCCGCACAACCAAAAGACATCAATGAAGCATTCGGTAGCACATCACATTCAAACTACAAGTCCACCAGTTTTTGCAAAGACTAGTCGGTTATCTCCTGAGAAGTTACAAATTGTTAAACGTGAGTTTGACGCTATGTTAAAGCAAGGGATTTGCCGTCCGTCGAAAAGTTCCCGGGCAAGTCCGTTGCATATTGTACTGAAAGCAAATAGAGAATGGTGTCTATGCGGCAATTATCGTCGATTAAATGCTGTCACGATCACAGATCGCTACCCAGTTTCCCATATACATGACTTTATATTTCTGTTAAGCGGTAAGACAATTTTTAGCAAAGTGGATTTCGTGAAAGCATATCATCAAATTCCTGTTGAGAAGGCTGACATCGAGAAGACTGCGATTATTACACCGATAGTATTGTTTAAGTTTCCGCCCATGACCTTTGGCTTGTGCAATGCTACACAATTATTCCAGAAATTCATAGATCAAGTCGCCTGGAGTTTTGCTAAGTATATATAAATAGTATATATATGGGTAGTTCCGGACATGAATAGTTCATGGAACTATGTTCACTCCCGGACATAGTTCCAATCGTTCCATCTGTATGATTTAAGCATGTCCAAACAGTTCCGATTGAAATAAAATTTTTTCTAATGAGCAACATAAGCCGACATCTCTTTCGCACTTACCGCACACATATTACTGCTTAGACGAATTGTTTGAGTGATGGCAAGCAAAACGATAATGCTTGTGAGAGAGAATGAATGAAATAATAGATTATATGATATATCGTCATTCTTGTTGTATGCATTGTTCTGTTTGTTTTTGCTTGTAACATAAGAAAGAGAACAATCATGAAATAATATTTAGAATGCTTTTGTTACATTTCCTCTAATACAGAGAACTGTCGGAATGATAGTTCCGCGGACATGCTTATTATGTTATAAAGTAAGCATGTCCGCGGAACTGTTTCATTTTATAACATAATAAGGATGTCCGCGGAACTGTTCGCAAAACTGTCCGCGGAACTATTAGATAATTTTTATATATTTTCTTATGCTACAATTTTGTTACTTAATATTTGAACTATATGAATTTTTTTAGCAAATTTTTAAAGTTTCTTTTTTAAATAATTTACGAATATTTTCCTTTATTTTTTTAATTTTGAAATGAAAACACTGAAAAAAACAAAAAATTGTGTTCAATTTGGTTTAAGGTCAGAGCGTTGTGTTAAAATTATACTTAGAGTATTATAAATTTCCTCTACAGTTCAACAAACAACCAGCTCAAACAGATAAATAAAGGAAGTAGATAGTTCTGCGGACATGTTTCCATTTATTAGTTCCGCTCTATAATAGACACGTTCAACAAAGAAGCAGCTCAAGCAGATCAAATAAACAAAGGAACTAGATAGTTCCGCGGACATGTTTAAATGAACTAGTTCCGCTCTCTAAAGGAAACGTTCCATGTCCGTTCCGTCTCCGGAACTGTTAAGCACAACCCTATATATAAATGGCATTCTCATCGCTTCCAGTAATATAGAGGAACATACGCAACAAGCCTGATTGTTATTTGAAAGCTTCAGGACATTTGGAGTTACAATCAATGCATCTAAATCAGTTTTTGGAGTACCAGCGGTTCAGTTTCTTTGTTATTTAATTACTATAACGGTTTGAAACCATTTCCAGCTTGTGTGTGATTTTTAATTACAAAACACCAGAAACTGCAAAGGATCTGCGGTGCAAGGAGCAGTTGGCAAGTTCAATTCTTTTATCATACCCATCATTTAACACACCAACATATCTTTGGGTCGACGCGTCTGATATTGGAATGGGTGGTGTTTTACAGCACAAAACTAAAGGTGAGTGGAAACCTATTACTTTTATTCAAAAAATTTAACACAACGCAAGCCAAATATAGCGCTTATGCTCGCGAGCTATTGGCTGCGTATTTCGCTTTAAAGAACTTTCAATATTTTTTGGAAGGAAGACAATTCGTTATATTCACTGACCATAAGCCCTCAATTTACACTTTTGAACAAAAATCGTATAAGGCACCACCATGTCTGTTGAGACATCTGGACTATATCGGACAGCATATGGTACAGTCGACGTATGCCATGTATCTGAAAAAGATAATATAGTAACCGATGCCTTATCAAGATTAGACGCTATATTATTTCCATCACCGTTTGACTATAAATCATTAGCTGTGGCATAAGGATTGGATAAAAAAAAAAACCAAATGGCCATTTCAGCCCTTGAAAGGACTTTGACCGAGCTTCTTATGATCGAGAACTGGACCTATCAACTTTATGCTGACTCCGAACATCTTATGTTCTCAAGAAGCTTTTCATGCCAGTTTTTACTCTCTGAGGTTTGCCATTGTCTGCAGAGAGGTGACGGCCGAACAGAAAAATTAATTCAATTGAAAAACTTTCTGTGTTAGGGGGGATTCAAACCAGGGTTCTCTGGCGTATGAGCTACCCACTGTGCTACGGCCGCTACACAAGAATTGGATATTGAACTTTTTATCGTTTATTGTGATGTTTTTTGAAAACCTCTTTCTGATAATATTGATGGCCTTTCACATCCAGGAGTACAAGCAACGGGCGATCAACAACGATCTATTGCGACATCGTTTTATTTAGCCGTCGATCTCGAAGGATGTTCGAAACTGGGCTAGATGCTGTTAAACATGCCAGAAATCGAAGGTTACTAGGTGCACCAAAAGTCCACTTGGTAATTTTGATCACCCAACGCAGCGTTTCGAATATGTCAGTATTGATCTAATTGGACCTCTGCCACATTGTAAAAGATACAGGTATGTATTGACATGTATTGATCGATTCACTAGATGGAAGGGGATTATACCACTTGAAGACATCACATACCACTTGAGACAGTCGCTTTCGCATTTCTAAATGGTTGGATTTCTCGGTTTGGAGTGCCACCCAATATAACCACCAGTTTGAATATACTCTTTTTCGTGAATTTTCAAGATTTCTTGGGATAAAAGCTACTCATACGACACCGTCTCACCCGCAGAGCAACGGTCAAATTGAAAGATGGCATCGCACTTTGAAGATAACATTCAAATCGTATCAAAAATAGTGTTGGATGGATGCACTTCCTATTGTTATGATGGGATTCCATGTAACTGTAATCCAGGATATAAACTATTTTCAGAAATAGTTTTCGGATTAAATCTCCGTCTTCCTGGTGAAATGTTTGGTAACATACAATCGTCAAATTATTCCGATGATTGGATAGAGCAAATCCGCAAAAGGAAGCAAAATTTTAAAGCTACTGCAGCACTTCCACACAGTAAAGAAAATAATATTTGTACCTTCGGATTTATACAGCTGTTCACATGTTTATGTCAGATGCGATGACGTGCGAAAGCCACTTCAACAACCATATGATGGCTCCTTTAGAGTCATGTCCAGATCGGACAAAATATTTGAAATTCTTATATCTGGTACGAAAAAATAATCTCACTAGAAAAATCAAAACCTGCGTTTTTATTAGATGAACTCATTTTATCAGACATGCAGACTTTCGAACCAAACGCCTATGATTATGCAGAAAGACTCAAATCGAACTTTTGCTTACCCCCTAACCACACGTGCCAATCCGAAGACAGTAGTAGTTCGAAAAACTCAATACACTCTCACTTTTCACTAATACACTCACACCTTGACATCACTGGCAGTCCACTGGCAACAACTTTTACCGAGCCAGTGTTGTATTTTCTCCCTAAAATATTCGAACTTTAAATATACACTTTTCTTTCATGTCTTGTAGTGAAATATATGCAATTATTTTAATTGCCCTTATTTAAAACATAAAATATCATATGAATAAGTTGCATTTCATTTTGGAAAATATTGATAAACAGATTTTACAAAATAATTAGTTCCCCATTTTGATCCCATTTAGGTTTCGTACTGTGTTGGCATATAAAGCATCACTGAATAAAAGCAACCGAAATAATAAAGTGGTCGAACCTTTGCCTTTGACGACAATTTTCAAATGAACATTTACCATCACGTGTGGCCGCAGCGTAGATTTGTAGATTATTTCGAAACATTTTCGTAGTCAATACATATTCTTTGCTAGCCTGCCAGTACTATCACGTGTGGCTGCAGCGTTAGAGTTGAATAATAATATATACTTTAATATTTCAAATACAAAATCATTTGTTAAAATCTTGGAAATGTAAATTAAGTAGTTTTTGAAAATTATTTTTTAGAAAAAAACAAAAAATTATTAAAAAACAGATTATAAGAGTTTTGAAAATTTTATTTTTATAATTTTTCAGTATAAGTAAATCTTAAAATATTTAAATGAATTTATAAAAAAAGGAAATGCGGTTTTTTATTATTAATAAAGCATTACTTTAAAACAGACCTACACAGCATTCTAACACAGTCGCATTTTATTTTGTCTTGATAGTAATGTTGCGCTCTCAAACCGCGCACACTGAGCTCATACATTTTCCAGCGCAAAGCGACATAGGTAACCACATCATCACCGTTAGCGAACGACTGAATTATATCCTCTTGTGTAGTGAGCTTTGTGTATATGTGAAAAGTTATAGCAGCCTCAGACGTGTCGACTTTTCGTGCGACTTAGCTAACAATCAAACCTAAATTAGCGCGGAAGCAAGGTTTATTAATACAGGTTAAGTCAATTGAGAGAAACTCGGTCGAACTGTCAGAATGGATAAAAGGAAATCAAGAAAAAAAAAACCTGAATCTGTATAATTTTTAGCTAACAGCTACTTTGACAGTTCGAGCAAAGGCAGAAAAGAGTGCCTTTCTCTCAAGTGACTTAACCTATATTAATGAACATTGCGCGGAAGCGTTTTTTATCTGTCAAAAATTTCTCATGGCCATACGATTTATAAGCAGCAAACCATAATAACACGGCGGCAACGCTGAGCGGTTGGAAAATCCAATTTTGACAGAGCGTTAGGAATTAAAGTTGGCTGCAGAAGGCAAAAAATTTTGATGTGACAATTCTTAATATTATTATTTTTAGCACACTCTTGATTTAACAATATAGATGTAAGAATTTTGTTGATATTTTAGCTTAAGAATAATTTTAACTGCGGTGGTCACTTGAAATTAGGTTTAAAAATAAAATATTCTCTAGTACATCTAATTCGTTCATGTTTTATTTTTGACATTTGCTTGCCGCTAACCGCTTTCATTTAGGGATGGTACTTCGGCGTTAAAGCTCAGCGTAAAAATGATACGCTCAATACGCGCTGATTTAGGTTTGACTGTAAGTCGTATGAAAAGTCGTAACGTCTGAGGGCAAGTCGTATAAGAAAACACAAGTCGTACGCCCAGGTCGTATGAAAATCAAAATAGTTTGATTTTTTCTCATGTTGAAGTAAAAGTCTGAATGTGTGAGGGCAAATCATATGACTTTTTACTCGATTTCATATACGCAAAAAATTTTTAACTATAAGAATACAGAAACGCAAGCTTCTTTCTCTTTGTCATTGTCTTAAAACTGTACCCAGACTGAAGTCTGATGAAAAGTGGTATGAAAAAGTCATAAGGTATGATGCGAACGTAAGACTTAGTCATACTACTCGGTAGTATGAAAAGTCGTAACATCTGAGGCTGCTTTTACGCTCAGAGAGCGCTCAGTGAGCTATGGAGCGCCCAGGCCTGCTGTAAAGCCTTCGCCACTTTAGAGGTGTGTGTGTGTGAGGGGAATGAAAACTGAAGATGGAGACAACGTTACCATTTTGGTTCCCGATGTCAATATCAATCGTCTAAATTCGAAATGGTTTCAGCAGGATGGTGCAACGGTTACTGGGACGAACCTTTGGTGATCGAATCATATCAAGAATTGGCCGGTCGATTGTACACCTAGGTCATGTGTTTGACTCCGTTAGACTACTTTTTGTAGAAAGCAATATTCGACGCGTTATTGGCGAGGCCAGCTATTCTGGAAAAGTGATGCCAAATTGGGCCGATAGGATGGTCCTCATAAGACGCAGTCGTTGTGGCCATATGCCTAAAAATGTTTTTGAGCACAATGCCATTAAATTTCCGAACTAATTTGGTTTTCAAAAGCCAAAATATTAACCATTTCATTAATTTTTCTGTCTTATTTGAAAAAGAAGTTCTAAACCTCCAAAAAACCACTTTATATAAAAGCTTCGTATTCACAAACTTTCTGAGTCTGAGAGGCACTAAACTGTAGGTTTTAATGCGAGCTTTTAAACGAAGAAATTTTAATTTTTGAGCGTGGAATTGATGTCAGCCGAAGTTTCGTTTCTCCTTTTACCATGTGCATTTCCAACAAAGTTTTTTTAAGAACAGTGTCAAGTGTGCGAATTTTGTGTTATAGTTTGTTCTAAATATGTTAACCCTCCGTTTGACAGACGGGTCTGGCCAGACATATTAGGTTTTTCGACGTCAATTAAATATATTTGTATTTTAGATAGAGACTTGTTCATCCAGATACCCTGCTAAAATTGTATTGACTATCGATCTATAACTATGATAATTTAAAAAAGTCCTTTAATAGGATGGAAAAAGGTCTTCCAAAAATTTGACCTTTGGACCGACGGATGGTGCCTGGCTAAGCCCTATGTATTTGTATGGAAACATATACAACATTTTTTTTTTATTTTACCGCGTTTATTGCTACTTTTCATTGTATTTATTTATTTCACACTGCTATCTATTGCAACACATAGGAGTTAGCACACACATACGTGTGTATATTCATTAACGCGATGTTTCTATGCTCTTCATTCGCATGGAACGACTTTTGCGTATTGAACGCATAACAAAATAGCGCGCAAAAAACACACAAAATGAGTTTGCTTGGCTCTCTGGACGAATGTATGCGCCAAAATATTGCTTGTTTTTTTATTGCTTGCATTGTTTTTAATGGGTTATAAAGTGCAATTTATTTATAATACGCGATTAAGTGACAGAAGTCTCAGTACCGATTTTTATACTCGGCTAACAAATGCCTTGATGAATGATATGCAAAATGGAAATAGTGATTAAGACGCTGGTCCAAACGATATCGATGTTGACGAAAGTAATCCGACTTTTTTACCAGAGATGATGCATCGGATATCGAAAACGAGATAGTTATCGAGCCAAATTAAATACTTGATACTTGATAGCCTGCAGCTACTCGTACGCGTCAGTACAAAACTATCCGTTTCAAACCTGGACCCAAGCAACAAAATACTATTCTAATTGAGGTATTCAAGAAATTTTTTCGCCCAATATTTCATACATCATCAATCACCGAAACGAATCAAGCAAATCCCGATTCAACTCCAAGAGTTTGGACTGATTTGACCAGCACTGAGCTTGATGCATTTAGTGGCATACTTTTCGCTGCTGGTGTTTCACACAATAATATACTAGACGCATATCTTTTGTGGCGTTCAGATGCTCTGCCAATTTTTTGAGCAGTTTATTTCATTGATACGATATATTCGTTTTGATGATGGTGGAACACGTGAATTTCACCAAAGACTCGATAAAGCTGCTCCTTTTCAAGACATATGAAACTCTGTGAATGAAAACCTCGCAAAAAACTATGAACCGCATAAAAATATAACTGTTGATGAGCAGCTGTTTCCATATCGCGGCAGAACTAAATTCACCCAATTTATTTTTGATTTATAATACGAATAAGGCAGGCGTTGATTGCACGGACCAAATGGTCACACATTTTTCAACAAAACTGCCAACCAGACGATGGACGTTTGCTTTCTTCTGCAAAATATTAGATGCCATGGGACTAGCTGCTTTTCTCATTTGCACATTTGCAAGGAAGCCGATCGTATCGATAAAAATTATGCTAAACGCAATTTTTTGTATACGCTTGCCAGAACATTGGTTCAACCAAACGTCGAAAATCGATTTAACAATCCCAACATCATCAAGATTCTAACTTGCCGTTTGGCTTTTGAATCATTTTTTGGTGCTGCAATAACTATTCCAGCAAATAATTTCAATGTAACTACCAGCGATGCCGATACACTCAAAGGAAAGGCAGACTGCAAACTTTCTTTACAAGGAGGTGATAAGCTGCGTCGTAAAACTCGTTGTTTTTTTTTTTTTTTTGTTCAAAATGCACAAATCCAGTTTGCCAACAACATTCAAAAATTGAGTATATGTGCTTGGCTTACATTTCTCAGAACGATTAAAGAAATTTGTATTATAACAATTTTGATGATTCGATATACAGAACAAAAACCCACGAAACAAAAACATGTTTTTTGTTCGATTTAGAATAGATTTTGGATTTATTTTTATTTTGGAAGAAAAGGAATGAAAAAAATATACCTGATTGGTATAAAAATGTGTCTGTACGTAGCATCTATTCACGTATAAATGCATGTAAATGCATAGGGGCCTGGCCAGGCACCATCCGTCGATGCGAAGATAATCGGAACATCTGTCAGACGGAGGGTTAAATAAAATTGCTGGATCAAAAAAGACAAGAAAGGCAAAGGAATACAATCCAAAGAATTAAAAGAACTTGCCAGATCAATGATCCAATTTGTCAATAATTTTAGAAACAATGCAGCACGTAAAAATAATATTATTGAATAATATTTTTTGCTGAAAGAACTTTAAAATAGTTTAAATTTTTTCGGAGACCGAGTCAATGTTTTTAAAAGTGTAAAAGTTAAATTTATTCGATGTAGTACTAAATAAACTTAACAAAATATTATAACAATAAAAACCCTTAAACAAGCCCAGTAGGTCTGTTTCCGAACTGTTTTCAAGTATAGTTCGAATAAAGTTCAAGCCGTGAGTAAAATTTGATTATCTGTCAAAACGAGGGAATTTATCAAAAAGAACGGAAACGACTTAAAGAAGGCTTCAAGCTCAACAAATGTTTACTCAATGTTGTAATAGAAGCAATTGATTATTTTCTTTAAATTAGAAAAAGTAAGCCTCAGACTCGAAAAACTCTTCTTCTATTTTTTTTTTTTTTTTTGTTTTAAATAAATATATTAGAACCACTGAAGATGCAGTTTTATTATTAACCGATCAGTAAAATAAAAATTTTTTATCGGGTTCTAACCTGATAATATTAACAAAAATATATTTCAACCTACAAAATCTACACCACTTCGACGTATCGAGTGATTGCAACATATTGTCATCGTCTACTAAAGGTTCTAAATATATAAAATAATTGTTTTGTAATCAAACAGTGTGAAAAATTTTGAATTTTTTTGTTCGCACATGTCCAAATGCGCTACCATTGGGGAAATCGTATGCAACCGAAATTTTAAATTTGATAATGTTTGTATATAATTTTGAATGTATTTAAAATAAAATATTGAATTCTATTATAGACACCGGAAGGGCTCTTAACTGGGGGTGGCAGTACAGCTGGGGGGGGGGAGGCTTTATTTTCTTTTTCACAAATATTTTGCACAATAAAAAAATTTGCTTATATTAAAATATACTTATATAAGTATTGTAATTTTTTTTATTGGTTTATATATGAGAAAGCTATAAAGTTTTGGAATTATTTTTCGCGGCCAAAATGGGGTCAATTTTAAGAAAAAGTCCGATTGTCTTAATAGGCTATCATTGGAGAGTTATTTTGTCTATTTTAAGAGAAAAATATAAAACATTTGGAAAAATTGCAGTATGATGACCAATTCCTTATTTCAAAGTTTAATACCATGTCAGCCACAGACGCTATAACTTTTTTCATTTCGTCATTTCGCTACAAAATATCTAATGCGCTTGATGTGCACTCTTTGAAAACTATAAAATAATGAAGTCCATCCGACATGTAGTATCGTTTGGGGTGGCCTAAAAGGGGATTTCAAATAATACTACATGTCTATCCGACATGTAGTTCGGCAAAATAATGGCATTTTTTCATTGATCTTTCAGACATACTACATGTTGGATTGACATCATTATGTTATAGCTCACAAAAAGAATACATCTTAACAATGGCAAAGCAATTTATTACTGCTCTCATAAAAAACTCTTATAAATTTCAATAAATTCCTTCTAAAATTAATTATGTAAAACGCTTATAATTTTCTTTTATCCTTTAGCTTTCACACATCGTACATGTCATCGGACACGCAATGTCCATCGGACATGTAGTATTGTCTGGAACCCATTAAAGACTGTGGTGTTTTTGGTTTCCTACGTACGCAACCCAGTAGATATTTTATATTTTGGTAAATGTTTTGATCAAAGATACATTATATATTGGTACATGCACCAAAATATTATATATGAATGCGTGTTATATAAATTTTAAAACTACCCACCCAGTACAAATATGAGGGGATAAAACGAAAAATATATCCAAGAAAATTGGAAAAGGTATGAGAATCTTCTCATCGATTGCACTGAATAACGAACTCAAATTTATTCACAATAGCATAAACAATTCGTGTTGGCAGTTCTCTTTAATTGAGGGATTTATTGCAGGGTTGCAGAAGCGAAAAATAAGGAAGCTCTTTCAAAATTAGTGTGATCTACAGACTTGCTCGTACCGGCAAGTTTTCTTTTGTGCTGTTCTTTCTTTGCTGTTTCGTTTTATTCTGATTCGTCAAGTTAAGATAGCTAAGCATTAGTGGACAAAGTATGATTGTAAATTATTGTTGTAATATTTCCATGATATGAACATTGAATAAAACTGTGAATGCATAAAAATTTAATATTAACTACTAAAACTACCTCAAACTTTATTAATTTTTTATTAAAAAGTTATTGCGCTTTCTTCAAAGTAAAATCAGAATTGCTCAAGAAATTGCTTAGAATTGCTGTGTGGAAACGCAATTGGCAAGTTCAAAAGGGAATTGAGAACTTGCTGGCAAGAAAAATTGCAATGTGGAAAAGGGGACTTAGCCCCAACAAATTCATAGCATGTTCTCACGGCAGTTTGAATTAAGTAATTCGGCCTATGAATTAGGAATGTGAATTACCCTGTTCTCACGAAGCATTCGTAATTCGGTTTGACATCTGTTCTTTGGGTATTTTATTTTAATTTTATTTGATTTGTTGTGGAGAATGACAATGGGGAAAAAATGTGCAAAATATATATATGTTTAGTATATTATTTATTTTTTTTAAGCAATGATACTCTTTTTGTCTGCAGACTTTGATAATTTGACTATTTGTTTTGTCTTGTTTTTATTTCTTCTTGTGTTTTGCTTGTGGTTTTTGATTAATTTTTGATAAAAATAAAAGACGAAACCGATTTCTACTTAACGCCTTCAAATGAGGTATTCGCTTGTCAAATTTTGTATGGCGAGTTAATTAATTCGGAACATAAATTAGCCTCGAATTACGAATGAGAGCTGAATTACGTTGTTCAGGGTGCCGTGAGAACATGCTATTATATGGACCTTTTCCTCCCACATTACACTTTTATACTTCATGCCCAAAAAAGAAAAAGTTACATAATACTAAAGTACGTTGCGTGCAACTATGATGCTTTACATTTGCGGTATTTTTATTCGTTGCTTTTATTGTATATATTATAGAAAATTTTGCTCTATTCCATAATTTCAACGCGTCCGCGTTAAATAATATTTTCGAAAAAATTTGCAAATAAGTTGCAATTTGTATACAAGTGGAAATATAATAATTAAACACATAAAACATGGTGAGGAAGTTATTTGTAAAATATATCGAATAAATTGTTTAACATTATGACGGAAACTTCTCGAGCAAGTGGCGCTGAAATGTCGCAAATCATAGAAACAGTGTAACTTAAAAGTAAAGAAAACCACAGCAACCAAACTAATTCTGTTGCTAGGCAAATATTGTTTTTTTTAATAAATGGAGTTTATATGAAACAAAATTTTCTTCAAAAACGATTATATATCGATATAACACGGTGTCGAAAGCGGTTAAAATAATTTCGACGCAATCTTATAACCTCACTTTCTAAGATTTCAGTGAAATGCTAGCAATAATTGTGCAATTAAAGTTTAAAACAACTTGATTGTCATTAAATAATAAAATTTTCAAATGCATTTGCAGAGTCCAAGATCCCGCAGTCGCAGCGTTAGCCCCAGACGCAGCTACTCAAAGTCACCCGGTGGACGGCGCAACGGACGCAGGTAATGTTTGTGTATATATATTGAGCAGGTTAGTTCTGCAGATTAATTATATTATAATTAATAGAAAATCTCGTAGTCGTCATTCAAAGGATCATGCATACGGCTCACGCAGTCGCTCTTTATCTCGTCATCCACCGTCGCCGCCACCGCTACCACCCGGCAGAAACGGACGCTATTCCGGTGTCAGCAAAAGTTCATCCAGGTGAGCGGTTCTGTTGCTATGACAACAGGAAAGCAATTCACTAGGGCAGTGAAGTTTGCTTTTACTTAAATGTAAATGTTTTGCTTTATTTTCTGTTGGAATAACTAATACTTTATAAAAAGGCCGCTCAGCACAAGAAGCTGGTGTGGTTAAATAATTACTTTTAAGCAATTTTTAACCGAAAGATTTTGTTATGAGCTCTAATGACCAGTTTTTTTAGTAGAGCTAACAAATAGTAATTTTTTAATGTGGCAGTTTTTATATTAAGTACACAAAATTTATTTTCTTTAATTCATGGTTTTGAGTTAATTTTTTTTTTAATTTAAAAGTTTGATTAATTTTGTACCCTTATCTAGAGAACAGCAACAAAATGATGTGTTTGTGTTTTACTTAAATTTTGTTGATAGTTTTTAATGTTCTAACATCATGGTTGTTATTTCTAATTTCAGCAGAATATTATAGAAAAAACAAACAAAATGAAAATTCAAAATGCCAAAAATGAATGCATGAACTTTAGCAAATTAAATAAAAAAAAATAAAAACTAGCTTCCAAACTCAAACCGATTGCAAAACATAAGAAATGCAGAAAATTCAATTTGCAAGTTTCAATTCAGATACAAAATCAAAAACAAATCAATCAAGATAATGCAAATTTTTCATGGCCAAAACTCAAAATAACGAAATTGTTAGTCCCTTCCCTACTAAACAGCAACAAGAACAACAACAAATACACAAAAGTTTAATAAACGATTTTTCAATTCTATCTAAATATGTTTTCCCTCCTCTCCTTCCCTTCCTTTGCCAAAGGTCAATATCACCACATCGACATCGCCGTCGTGTTTCACGTACACGTTCCCGCAGTCCCTACGATAAAAGACGTGGTACTAGGGTAAGTTTTGTATTCTGCTACCTCTTGCGTTTTAATCAAATTGCTCATTGTCAAACTAAAATTGAAAATATTTTTATCCATAGGAGAAACCCTTGCAGACCCGTTGTATTGGTGTCTTTGGATTAAGCGTTTATACTACTCAACAGAAAATACGTGAAATCTTTTCCAAATTTGGCCCCATCGATAGAATACAGGTCGTTATTGATGCACAGGTAAGTCCCAAAAGTTTTAAACTTAATTTAGTATCAATGAATAAGAAATTGTATCCAAATCAGTTTGATAACGCTATTTTTATATAAAATGTTCCCTAAAAGTTCTTAACAGTTATTATAAGTATTTATCTAAATCTTGATTGTTTTCTATCACATTTTAATGAGCCTAAAGTCATCTTTATTTACAAGTGAAATAAATCATCGAACTGAAATTCTTGTATCAACCCATTAGTTTATTAGCGACGAAACGGCAAAGCCTGTTGACGCCGACGAACAAGCCGGTGGCAATCGTTGCAAGGAATTCTGACCGGCTTGTTCGCTTTGTTGACAGAAAGTTAGCTGCAAAAAATGGGTTCCTAAAAATTAATTAAACTTGACGCGAAAATGATGCAATATATGGCATGAGTCACAGAAATTACATCAACACAGTTCTAAAATATCAATTGCGGAATTAATTTATGTAGGTATAATAATATACCAGGTGCATGCATAAGCTCTTTCCGTACTATGAGAAGGCGCCAGCGAAAAGTATGCAGCGTGTTAATTTGACACATACGTAATTTTGTTCGTCTGACATTTAACTAAAAAAACACACAAATTGAGTCCGCCAAAAACTATCGTCTTCGTTTTATCGTTGAGTTATCATGTCGAGTGAAAAACTGCCATGAAAAGCTTCTTGAGAACATAAGCCGTCCGGAGTCGACTTAAACCATGTAAGTCCAGTTCTCGATCATTTGTGTTCAAACATTTCATAACACAATTGATCATAAGAAGCTCGGTCAAAGTCCTTTCAAGGGCTGAAATGGCAATTTCGTTTTTTTTTTTCGATAATGTCGATTTTTGTGCCTGAAAAAGGAGATTTGCGGCACGCATTTCTTTTCGTATTTAATCGAAAGAAAAGGGTTGTTCAAAGTTATCGTTTGCAGGTAGAAACATGGTGAACACGCTCCTTCAATTAGAATATGTGGGACATGGTTTCGATAATTTGAAAGTGGTGATTTCAATGTGAAAGACAGTGAGCGCTCTGGTAGACCACAAAACTGTGAAGACGAGCAATTGCAGGAGTTATTGGATGATGACCCAACTCAACGGCAATTGGCAGAAGCATTACATGTGTCACAAGAAACTAATGGAGAAAATTAATAAACTCGGTAAATGGTTACCACACGACTTGAATGAACGTCAAATGGAAAATCGCAGACACTTGTGAAATGCTGCTTCGACGCCACGAAAGGAATCGCACTTCAGCGATTTCGAGGAAATTGGCTCGACGAATGGTTTGCCGCAAAATACAAGCAGTTTTTCTGGCCTGGTATTCATAAATTGTACACTTGGTTGAAGACTACAAACCATTTTCGCCAATAAATGGTGATAGTTTCAAAAAAATGTTTCAAACCTTTATATACCTTGATGCAAATACAAATAATAGGAGCAAAAAATATAGTGAAAATATTGAAATAAATGGGGTTGGGTACGATATCCCCAATCATAAAATCCCCAAATCAAAATCCGCAATCACAAAAGCCCCAATCAAAAAATCTCCAAAAACAAATTCCCCAAATATAGAATCCCCAAAAACAAAATCTCAAGATAAAATTGAGATCCTCAATATCCTTAAATAATTTAAAACATGTATGGTTTTTGTTTTTTTTTAAGTATTTGTTTCAGTCTTAAGAATAATTTTACTTTAGGGCCCACGCTCCTTTTTTTTTGTTTTTTTTTTTTTTTAATTTAACGCTGCAAAAAAAAGATCGGTCTCAAATGGTTAAGAAGATAAAATTCGTAAGTTTGAAAAATTTTTCTTTTTTCATATACGACTCATCCCTGTTTTGTACTGAAAAGTAGTTCTAAGAATTGTATGTGTATACCCATTAAAAGGTTAAAGTATGATCGTTTATATGCAATAGCCTTCACTTAAAAAAATTTGAAGGATTGACATTGGATTAGTGAAAAATTCCAATGATCATACACTAGTCTTCTCAAATAAATACTGTTTGATAAGAATTGATGTCAATGAAAGAGTTTTATTTGTTTCTTTAATAAAATAAATGTGTTTTGTGCAGGCGACAAATTATTTTTAAATGCATAAGAAATGAGCGAAAAATTTGTATTAAAAATCGCGACGATTTTGAATTTTTGTCATAGAAACAATGTGCGCGTTTTATAATGAAAATTTTTTCATTAATTATTTATTTCGTAGAGAATAATTCCGCTCTTACAAATGCAAAAAATTTTTCATAATTCAACTTCAACAGAGTTACACAAATTAAAATCTGTTAGATTTCTGAGTTTATCAAAACTCAATTTGAGAAATGCCTAAAAGTATGCTAATTTTCTGAAAAAAAAGCTACGTTCAGATGAAAATTTGTAGATTTGTAGAGATAATTTGTACAGTACATTCAGAGTATTGAACGATTTTTTCTGCGAAATATCAAACTCAACTAAACTCAATTCTGTTGACAAAACCATTCAATGGCGAACTTGGCAAATGGACGAAGACAACTTTCCTATTAGGGTAATAAAGAAAAGAATAAATGATAAAGCTAGGGTCTAACCAGGATGACTGTGTAATTTTCGCCTTTGGCGGAGACTACGAAAAAATAACTAAATCCCTATTATGAATGAGTAAAAATGAAATATGCATTCTTGTGGAGGCACTCACGGGACAAGGTGCTATCAGCAAAATGGCCCCGAGGCTAAGGATTCCTTATCCAGACTTCTGCAGAAGCTATGGAGATTTCGAAGAGGTAGAATCCATCAAACATCTATGACGTGAATGCCCTTATCTCCAAGAACATCGACTTCGCTATACGGGAAGTAGACTTTACAGAGAACTGCAGAATCTCGTGGATGTTCCATTGATAGAGTTATTAAAATTTATACGGAGCAGCGGCTGGGTTAACCAATACTGCTCCACCTGATCTAGGCACATTTTTTTTCGTTTTTTGTTGCACAAACGGATTTATATATGCCCACAAACACAGGGAACCAACATTTTTTTATTTTTCAAAATAATTTCGTTCTCAAAATAAGGTATTTTGAACTTTTTTGATATATATTTTTTAAGATATTTTAGTATTATTATTGATATTAGAATTATTGAATAAAAAATATTAATGCCATTAATGAAACGGAATTTGCAAAAAGTTTTTCTCAAATTTTTTTAATAATGGCTAGAAAATGTTCTCTCATGACGCTAGATATATAGAGTGTTCCACTAGAGTTTCTATGTGGCTATACCAAAGGCTTTCTTGTACATGCACAAACACTTTCAGATAAAATTTTTTTTCAAATTTAAATGGCTTCATTAAAAAAAGTTTTTTATTTATTGTATTTTTACATATTAGACTGGACGTTCGCGCGGTTTCTGCTTTATCTACTATGAAGAACTGGCTGATGCAAAGGCTGCTAAAGATGCCTGTTCCGGTATGGAAGTTGATGAGCGACGCATACGTGTTGATTACTCCCTAACACAACGTCCACGCACACCAACACCCGGTGTTTATATGGGTAGACCAACAAGGTGAGTTTTTTGAGTAATGATTTATTATTCATTGTATTTGATCGATTTTTTTTTATCTATTAAACTTAGATCTTATCGTGAGCGTGAATATCACGATCGTTATCGTGAAGAACATCGGCCTCGTCGTCGTTCACCTTCACCTTATAGTCGAGGCGGTAGTTTTCGTACAGATCGTCGTCGTCGTTACGTGGAACGAAGTAGAAGTCGTTCGTATTCGCCGCGTAAGTAAAAAAATATTCATTAATTTACATATACAGTAGTGAGTTCAAGAAGTGAACTAAGTGAAGAAAATTGAAATTTTACATCAATGTGCAATAATGAAGAATCTTTAGTTTCACTTTTCAGTACTAAACTAATGAGTGTAAGTGATTGCTGCTATTATGATTAAAATTGTATTCCTTGGTTCACTTCAGTTCTGATTACCATATATTTATGTTATATGGTTATATCAGTTATAATATATATAATTTTTCTCTTACAGGACGCTCACGTTATTAAAAAGCTGCAATCAATAAAAAAACAAAGAAATCCTGAAATTAAAAGATTAATTTAACTTCAAACAAGAATACAAGTTTTTCAGAATTAAAATTATATTATAAATATTTCACAATTTTTTTTTCTTACATCAAAGGACAAATAATGAGTACTCTTTTTTGAAAAAAAGTATTTATTGTATAAATATGTTTTATATATACCCACAGAATTCACAGAAACGGTGTGTTTATTAAGCAACCTACCCAGAATGTTAACTTCTCTGTCAAACACATATTTAATTTTATGTCTATCTCACATAATTTCATTCACTATTAAGATTCTATTCTTTTTTTTTTCCTTTCATTAACATTTTAATCTCATTAATGCTTTTAATCTTTTTTATAATTCTTATTTATACATCACCTGATTTAATCATAAAAACTAATGAATTCATAATAAACATTTGTATTCGTTCCGCTGAAGACTAATTTAATTTTATTTTATTTTACTGCTGATAACATTTAAAAATATTTTCTTTAAAAACCGAAGTGGTGCAGTTAATTGTAGACAAAATATTCAAAAAAAAACTTTTCTATAGATAAAAACTCAATGCAATATTGTAAAAACTTATCGCATTTGTATTTTTATATATAGTATATAAATAAATTTCAAATACATTTTCTAATGTATCTAGTTTATAGACATTCTTCGACTTGATATTTAAACTTTGTTTTGTGTTTATGTAATTAAATAATTAATAAAAGAAATACCAATGAATTAAAAACAAAAAAAAATAACTTTAGAAACAATACTTAAAAAGTGCTCATAGAAAATATATCGAAAATATAATTTTCTGAAGGAGATTTTTGAAAACCTTGAAAAAGGTTTGCTAGAAGACGAAAATCGGAAAGTAAGCCTAGGTATATAGTTACACTAGTGCCCGTATTGTTAACCTCTGAATTTCTTTAACCAGTGGATATTTTCTGGTTTGCTAGTATCTGAAACTATTAAAAATCTAGTACTTTAAACGCTGTTTAAAGATATCCAGATGTGAACTATACGGCCCTAGGCTAGGCTAAAATTAACTGTGCCGTAAAGGAAAGGAGTTCCAGCTAGTTTCAAGCACAGCTGATTGCCTATCAAACGTAAACAGCGCCAATTTTAACATGTTACAAACGCAAACGGAGCCAATTTTAACATGATATTTAACAATTTGTAAATTTTTTTTTTTATCGCACAACATAAGCAAACAAACGACAAATTGACATTTGCTTTTTCTTGATGCAATCGAGATCGGAAACAGACCTATAATGTGGCCAACGACGAACAAACAGTTGCGAAGACAAATTTGAAATGCACTTGGAATAAGATATTGTCAATGTATTTCTTCGTATTCAGTCCTCTAACTAAAATTACATTTAAAAATGTTTTTCATCGTTAAATATTGGTTCTCCTTTTGAAATAAAAACCTCCTTTTTAACAAAATTGAGATGGGATGATTAGGCATCCCCCTAACAAGAGTTTTTATAATAGAAGTGTCAATATGAAGTATCGATTTTTTCCTTAAAAAACTCATTTATTATCATCTACTGGGCTATGCCCTTACAGATTACCATAATTAAACAATACTTAAATAACTAATATAACAAATTTTTAATTCAAGTTAAAGAAGTTCATTACATCATGTTTGAATTAGTTTCTATTATCTGCAAAATCATAATGATTTGCAAGTAAACTGCAAATGCATCTCGATATCGGTTCATTGTCACCGTAATTTGTTCTATGCCAACTCGTATAAAACAAATCCCTTTCTCTAAGAGTTCTTATCGGAGTATAAAACGAGGTTAAACCAAGTAGCTCCGCGGAATCTATGTTACCATCAGTCAAGTCTTTAACAAATAAAACACACTGGGCTTTCCGCCTGCTCTCAAGATTATTCAAATATAAGAATTCACAACGAAAATTGTAGGTAGGCATATTTTCAAATGAATACATGCGACGCAAGGTAAATCTTGAAATCTCCTTTCGAATCGAATAATGTCATTAACATATATCGGATTCCAAACAACACAAGCATATTCCAAAACAGATCTTACCAATGTTTCAAATAGTGTTTTTATAGTAAAAGCATCCAAGAATTCTTTACAATTTCTCTTCAAAAATCCTAATTTGGAGTTAGCTTTAGCTAAAATATATTCCTTATGGGAATCAAAAGAAAGTTTCGAATCGCATTTCGAATAAGCACTTAAAGCACATAATGGAATAATTCAAAAAGCAAAATATTGAGCTATAACTTTTCCATCTTTCTTGCAATTTATAGATTCCGCACCAATACCACTGCTCGACTTTTAAGGCCAGCCATTCATCAAGCCAATTTTTTTTTAATTCGTAAGAATAAGTGCTGTTCCGAAACTCTGTGCTGCATCGATCGAAACAAGTAGTAGGCGGGTGGGACAGAACATCCCAATTAATAGTTTTGTACCTGGCTTGCAACATATGCAACAAAATTTAATTTTTTTTTTATTTAATAAAATAAAAATATGGACGAGCATTTCCATGATGGAAAATTACGTCCTTAGGACGTATTCTGGTCGTTTTTGCTTCTATGCTCGAGTCAATTTTATCAGTTAAGGGGCCATACTCTGTATTGCGATGCGACAATCAATGCGATGCGAAAATGAAATGCGATGCGTACGCAAATCAATTTTGCGAATTTTTTTTTTGTCGTATCGCAATAGAGAGTAAGGCCTAGATAAGTTCGAAAATACCAGTTTGACTATTCAAAAACTATGTCTGTTCCTGTACTTTTTAGACTAAAAATGGTAAAACTCAAAAGTGTTTTAGTAGGAAAATATCTCTAATAGGAAAAGATCACAACAAAACTATAGGAACGCTTTTCGAACAAAAAAATTAAGAAAAATTGATACGTTCATTACATTGAATTTATTTTTATAAAAAAAAATAGGATGGATCGATTTAATCTTCAACCGCGGACTAAAACCTACAAAACTGGTGAAATGAACTAAAACTTTAGAGTACCGGAACAGACCTGCTATTTAGTCACAACTAGGGACACGATATCGAAAGAAAAATATATCTATACCTACTTTTTTGGTATCGAAAGAAAATAATCGATACCCAAAAAGTATTGAAAGAAAAGTATCGATACCGTGAATATCGATATGATATTCGTGTCTTTTTTCAGAAGCACAATTGTCGAAAGCAGCTATTGCAAAATAATGTAATGGATAATTGGATTGTTTTTATGTAATGTGTAAGAAAAAAGTTAATTATTTAGTCAATTTAATTAAATTTAAGCGCGTTTTATGAGTAGTTTTTAGTTTTGCTAAAGAATACAAAACAATTAAATTCGAATTTTAAGGTAGGCATGAAGGTTCAAACAAATTTGTTTTCTATATAATATGCTTTAAGCGCACATAATATAAAAAATAAAAAAACTTAAACACATTTTCTCGAAACTAATTTTTTCAAACTGGGTGACAAATTTTCTCACTCATAGAATAGGAAACTCAAATTTTCGACTCATTTTTGAGTAGTCATCTTGCGAGCGCTATAAAAAGGGGTGGGAAATGAAGAGGAAAACAAGTTCGGAAAAATGTGAAGAATTACGTCTACTTATACATAAAAAATATAAATTGATAATTTGAAAAATGTTGAATTGAGAGCAGTTTTAAAAATCGCCTTTTTTGTGTTCAAACCTTCATGCCTTCCTGAATATTCCTGCAAAACTGTAAAACAATTATAGATGTAATAATAACATATTTCTTTATTTAAATAAAAACTTCATTAATATAAAAATAAATAAAATTAAAAATATACTTCTTTTTGAGATCATAAAGCATAAAAACATAAAAAAGTTTTGGGACTTTTTCAGATTCTTTCAATGGTTCACTATTAAAGGGAGACACACTACCAGACAAGTACATGGATATCTCGCTTATATCGGAAACTGGTCTTATCGCTGCTGATCTCTGTGCCAGTACCTTCTATCTGGCCCAAAAATCATATTTAGTGTTTTCTTCTTCCACTGTATTAACGGATTCAGCTACGTCAATAGTTGCTCACGTCAAGACGGGAAACAGCTCTTGAGCACGCAATTGGGTCTTGAAATGGCACTTTTTTGAACCTTGGGTCAAGTACACATGATATTGCAATAATTACATTATTTTCAATGTGTTTGAACCTACGATCAACTTCTTGACATAGATTAGCTTTTACTAGTATTGTTATTTCATGTTGTTCTTTAGTAAACTGACTCAATTCTGCTCGAAAATTTATTATAATTGGAATTATTTTTCTTACAGTGATATATTTTTCACCAGATATTTCATTGGTTACAAATTCCATTGGTTTGAGCACATTCACAATTCCACAGTTTCAAGCTGAAGTGCTTGTACAATTATTTGATATACAACAGGCGCCAACTTTACAAAACGCTCCAACATAAAGAAAACAAAGTTCCATAGTGTTTTGAATTCAACTTTTCCGTCTGCTTAAAAAATTTCCACACATTAGATCTCCTAGGCGCCATTCTATTTTCTTTGTTTCGATACTAGGTAAAAAGTATCGATACTGTCAAATATGGGACTGATCCAAAGTATCGAAAAAGTACTCGTATGATACGAAAAAGTATCGATACTCTGAAATATCGATACGATATTCGTGTCCCTAGTCACAACTTGGCTTGTAAATTTAAAAGCTCTTATCTAACAAGTTAATAATTGCGAGTTGGTTTTTTTTAACACAATTTAAAGACATGTGTTTTTCTTCTATCAGGTTGTTTATATACCGGCATTTAGCTGGTTGAAATAAAACTGGGTTTAAATTAAAAAAATACTTGTTTTAGAACTAAATAACAAAGAAAGTAGCTGCATGCATAGTGGAGCTCAAATTCTAGAACCAGTTTAATGTGTCCATACTAACGTCCTAATGTATACCCTTGTATATCTTTAACCTGTGGATATTTACTTGTAACTGAAACTACTAAAAATCTAGTACTTTATCTGCTGGTTAAAGATATTCAGAAGTGAACAATTTGACCCTAAACTTGTGTAATATATTTAATTTTATTTACTTAAGGGCAGAATTAATCACCCTTGGATATCTTTATCAAGTGTATCGGTGAGTTCCTAAATGCATTTATGCAAAGCATCATTAACTGTTTCTTTGAATTGGTGTTAAGTTGATTCACCAAAACTGCGCAACTAGACTACTAAGCACCACTTCAAAGAAAAAGCCTGATGCTTAGAATAAATGCATTTAAAAACTCAGCCATTTTCTCCCGGTAGTTGAAAATACCGGGTTGAGCAGATGAAAAAATTGCATTAAAAATTTCCAAAAAGTTTTTGAACTTTATCTTAAAATGGAAAACTCCCTTTTACAACCCCCGGGAGAAAAATCTTCAAGATTATAATTTACAAATATAAAAAAATGTACTAAAAAGTTATCTTTAAGAAACGTTACTCAATATAATAGAATTAATTTATTCCGAATTATTAGAAGACTGATGACAGGATATAATTGCCTACAGTCAGCAGGGCGAAAGTAAATAGCACAAAATTTGGAGAATTGTCTTACGAATTTTTATTTTGAGCGCTAGTGGCTGGTAATGTTTCTGTTCTATTTTTAAGCTGTCTTGAAGTTTTGTAGGCAATCTCGAGTGTTCCCTGTATAACTTGCATGTCAGATTCAATGCTGCGCGCCCAGTTTTTAACGTCACCAAGTTCCTAAAAGCAAAGAAGTAAATGCATGTACGCCCAAAAATTTAAATATTTCACAATGATATTGACCCTAATGAATAAAAATTAAGCAATTGCTTTTCCTTAAGATCCCTAAGGAATTGCTTAAATGTGTTCATGTGTGTGTGTATATATTTCTTGAAGGACAAGCAGTTGCTGCGTTTTTATTCATAGACATTTCAAGATAAAGCAATGGCCTACTTTTTATTCATCTGGCTTATTTTATCATTGCTTGTTCTCTGAACTAATAGTCCAAAATATGCTACGTATAGCTTCTGTTTCAAAGTAGGAAACCTTTTTGCACTTGTTATTAGCCTTTAAATGTTAAGTAGCAATGAAGTGCTTACCTTAAGTGCACTGCTAAAGTTATCGATTAATTGCAACCAGTGTGTCGTTTGTTTGGCAAAATTTGTGGCACCTATATGTAGTTGTTTGGCCTCCGCATCTAAGCGCTTCTGATTTAAATAAGCTTGAGCCACGCTGCAAGGAATAAGGAAGATGTATAATGAATTTTAATTGCTGCTATATTTATTCTTAACTTACCCAACATTCAGATGGTCTACCAGTGCCTGTGTCAGCTCGTTGGAGGATTCAATAGCTTCCTTGCGCCGAACTTCTGTAAAACAAATGTTAGCTAGTTGTTTGAATCATTTCATACACCTTTCGCTTACCCTGCTCCTGTTTGCGCTTTGCTTGCTTGGCTTGGTGCTCCTTGACCATTGAACTCAACATTTTTCCTAAAAAATGAAATAATTTCGCTTTAATAGAAAATTTTCCTATCTACATAAACAATTATCAGCTGGTTTTACGTTTATAAAGCGCAGCTACTTGAGAAGAGAGGGCGCGAACAATAGTGAGTTGCCACATAAATATACCACGCTTCCATGCGAGCTAACGTGGCGATACCCCAGAATTTTTGTTAACTTTGTGTTAAACCAGAGTAAGCTCTCACAGCCTTACCAAAAAAATAATTAAGTACTGGCTCTAATTAGTACCAGCTCTAAAAAGATTTTTAGCATAAGCTTAGCAGAGGCTACAGCTGCTACCAAATTAAAAAGGTGACGCTAAAGCTTAATATAAGTTTTTTTAGTAAGGCTGTTAGGCTATTTAATCATAGTTTAAACGTATATTTATTATTTTTTAAATTGTGAGCACCTCAGTATGTTTTTGTCGTATTCAATGATTTTGCAACGTTGTTATGTATGCTGTAGATAGGGCATAAAAATACGAGACACAAAAAACACGTCCAAGAGCTTCTTTTATTTACGCGTGTTTGCGTATATGCGTTTGCATGTAAGACAACAACAAGAAAAAACCCTTACGTAAGTTGGTGTAAAAATAACAAATCGTTAATTCAACAGGCCTATCTGTGCGGTAGCGAGAATTGAGTTGAATTTTGTTAAACCAATGACATGATATAACAGTCTATAGGTAGGAGTGACAGTTCTTTTGCCGACCATCATTTGTCAAAAACCCAACGAAAAGAGAAATTAAGTAGTAGAAACAGATGACAAGTTTAACTTTGTATTGATTTGACAATTGATGGTCGGCGCTCTGAGAAAACACCCTGTTGTCAAGGCTACCTGTCTAAATATATTATGACCAATGATATCATACAATAACCAGGTACCTTAAACGACAGTTCAGCTCTTGCGATCTATAGTATCTGGAAATTGGGCACTTCCTGGGCACCGCGATTTGAGGGGTTCTTTTATTCAAACCAGCAAAAAATAGGTTTAGTCGAATGAAATATCGATACCTCAAGTAGTTATCGATTTTTAAAAAATTTTTCCTTGCTACAAGATATGTTCAAAAAACATTTATATCTTCGCCAATATCCAATGTATCTTAAATATTGATGCATTATTTAAAAGATAATTAAATTATCTGTCGGAAAAAATACAATATATTTCTTAAATATATTGAATTTTATAAGCGATTTCCTATAATATTTACTGCTGATAAAAACGTTATTTTCGCAAAAATTTGCAGAATTAAGGTACTTAAAATCTATTTTATTTTTAAAGGCTGAAGCCTTACCTTTCATTTGATATACAAAAACTTACCCTTTTTTAAAATCAGCACTATATTCGATATATTTGTTATATATACCTAATATATACAAAACTATTGGCATCATTGAAGATGAATGGAAACTCAAATATTAATTTTTTTTTTTTGGTGTACTATATCAAGGCCTACTGAGACCGGAAAAATTCCAGGCCTGTCTCAAGGCGTTTAGAAGTTATAGGGTCCAAAGTTCCAAAAATTGATCTCAAAAACTTGTGATTTGTTTTTTAAATTTCCCACAAAACTAAGCATTATGGGTATGAAAATAAAAGTTATGCTGTTACCTATTCAACGAGCTGTTAACCATAAAAATCTTTGAATTACTTTCGAAGAGAAACCAACTTACTTGTACACTTGACGGTTCACCCTTTAACAAAATAACCAAAGCATGAAACATTTTTTTAAAAAACTGCGCTGTTTTTATTTTACGTATTATGCATTTTAAATATAATGTACACTTGATGGTTCACCCTTTTACTAAATAACTAAAACATGAAAAATGTTTATAAAAAATTTGCGCGTTGTGAGTACAAAAACAATTATGTTTTTGTAATAGGTAATAGCATATTCTTTCTTTTGATATCAATAATGCTTATTTATGTAGGGAAACTAAAAAAAAAAAAAAAAAAAATCACAAGTTTTTAGGCCCATTTTCCTAACTTTTGACGTCTATAACTTCTATACTACTTGAGTCGATTGTAATTATTATTTTGTTGAAAACAAACTAAGGAATAAATTGATAACAAATTCATTTTAGTTTACTAATTTTTCCTTCTTATTTTTCGAACTTTAAAAAAAAAATGAAATCCCGAATATTACACGATGCCCGGTTGCTCGGCGAGCAATGAACTCTCTTTACTCTTTTTTAACCATTTCGATCGTTGGAAGATTAAGGCGAACTTACACGATTCACTAGTATTGTTCACTTTGGATAAATCATCCGATTTGAAAAGTGTAAATTGAGTTTCATCTGTAAATTGAAAATGATTGTCATCCACATTGAACAGTGAAAGAAGTAGAAGTATTTCCTTTTTTTGATGAAAGTGAAAGCAAATCGTACTTATGCATTATCCGTAGTGAAACACAACAATCCTAGAGCTATTATTTTTATTCCGGTTTTTATTATTTATGTCAGCATTGCTATTATTTTCTTAAACGTCAATGAAATAAATTTTGACATTCAACATCGAATCATCCATACAATTTTAAATTTACACTTTGAATAATGTAAGCTAGAAACTTATTCATTAGGGCATCCCAAACGATACTACATGTGCGATGACATGACAGGTCGGATGGACATGTAGTATCGTTTGTGTCCAAAAAATCAAGTTGGATGGACATGTCCGATGTAAGACAAAAAGTTTTGACTTTTCTGTCGGTCCATCCGACATGCTGTATCGTTCGTGTGCGTGTCCATTCAACTTGGCGCATTTTCTCATTCGATTAAAAATTTTGAGCGAGGCACATCTCGCTCAAGAAATGACTTACATGAGAAATGTTGGAAAGAATTAAGAAAATTAAAGTAATTAAGAAGAAGAGGCATAGAAAATAAATAGTAAAGAGAACAAAAATAATTGCTAAAATCAATGCATTCGTCATTTTTACGCAACAAAATGTCTAATGCGCTCGATGTGCACTCTTCGAAAACTATAATATAATAAAGTCCATCCGACATGTGCGACCATTTGGGTTCAACGAAAAAAGCTCCGTTATTTTGCCGAACTACATGTCGGATGGACATGTAGTATCGTTTGGGGTGCTCTATTGTCATCATTCAACGTTCACTGTTATAGCTTGAACACATTGACTGCGGCTGCAACGTCAAGCTGTCAAATTAGGAATGATTCTATATCGACGACAATGACGACCAGCTGCTTCAGTTTAGGTCAGCTAGGTCAGTTTCTTTCTATAATTAATGCATGTAAAACATTTTGGCAGATGCTGCACGGCTGCAGCCGTCGTCAATGTGCTCAGGCTATCATCATCTTGAGTGAAATGTGCAAATTCGCCTTTGCACGACAACGATGTGACCGCCGCCGAGCAATTTTTGACATTTTCATATGCTTTGGTGCATGCTCCACTATCGCACGCTGACAAAATTTGTTGTTGTTTTCGCGGGTAAAAGAATAAACTGAAATTGGAGAGAGAGCTTCTCTTTCATCCAAAAATTCTAAGCAACCGACAAATCATGTTCATGGTCCTAAGCTGAAAACAATTTGACAACTGGCAGAAAATAGGTTTTGAACAGAAAATTTAACACATAATGTTGCATTCAGCCTTGTCAAATAGAAAATTATGTGTAGCATACCGAAGGTAAATCACTGAGCGAGAGAAAAAAATATGACGAATCTTCCAAAATTTCACGGACAGGTATCCTAAGTGAGACACGCGGCTTTCTACAAAACGACATTATTTTGATCGGTGATACTTTTGATCGGTACTGTACTTTAAACTTAGCTTCCACTATTCATTTATGCAAATTTTATATAATGAATGGTGCAGTGTTAAAACCAATCGAATTGAAAAGTTTTTATCGATACCGATGCTAATCTCCAGTTTCGCGCATTGCGGATTCTTCAATTTCAATAGACGTTATTAGTAATGATAATTTTAGACTAAAACAGATGATTAAACGAATTGTCAATATCGCTAATTAATCAGGTCAGATGCTACAAATAACTCAAATCAATTTTAAAATTTATAACTTGCTAATTGTCAACATGAACTGAATTTTAAAAAAGTTTTCTATTTTGAATAAACTGAACTTTGGCTTATCATTGACAGGCTCTAGGAACCATGGACAAAATTCCAGTATAGTCTTCATCTTGCATTTTAAAGCTTGTTTACTTGAAATAGATCTTATTGAAATAATAAACAAGAACTTAAAAGCTTCATTAATAAATAAAACATTACATAGATTTTGTTCGTTTTTTTATTTTTATTGATTATTGTACTCAAAGTAATGTTCGAGTATAATTTTTATACACTGAATATAATAAAAAAATAACATACAATATAAGTTATACCAAGTAGTATTATTGTTTCTAGATTTTTACAATCTATGAATTTTATTACGCTATCAACTATTCAAATAAATATTAATTGTTATATTATTATTAATAATTATATTTAAATAATGCGAGCATTCAATCCAGGCTGATAATGTGTTTATATGATTAGGCATAGACACGCTTGATCTTTTTAAGATCAAGTTCGTATTTTCCAATATACTTGTAGTATGTCATCTATTGAATACTCTTGATTTTTGCAGTTTCATATTCCCAATGTTAATATAATGAAAAACTTTAAATTATTCATTACACAACTATCACAATAAAAAAAAAATTAATTTACGATATATATATAAATTTTATTTATAATATGAAAACAATTAAGGATACTGTAATTTTGCTATAGAAGTAGGGTTATACAAAATTATTTTTTAAATATTAAAATTGAATTTAGTATGGAAAACATTGGTAGTTAGGTATTTATCTATACTAAGTTGTTAAGGTTAATTTAAATATATTGAAAGTTTATCTTTTTTAATAAACCATGTATAATTTGATTATAACAAGTCTAAACATTTTGATGAAAAGTTTCTTTTATGTATTTATTTTTGAATTTTTGTATTGTTAGTCCCAATATACAAACGCCGAGATTGCGTCGATTTTTTCTACAGATTTTTTCGCATTTTCTTTTAATGCTTTTTTCCATCGCTGTAAACATTTACAAGCAGCAATTTTAACAAAGCGATTTGCATTTTTTCTGTTGTTTTTTTTTTGTCATTTGCATTAACGACAACAGAAGATTAGACAACCATTTTCGGTTTATTTGAATTTTAATTTTATTTCAACTTGAACAAATCTTCTTTGTTTTGCTGCAAAGAATAAGAAGCAAATCGGAGAACTGTAAAAAAATCAATTGCGGATATTTCGTTTTCGTTTCTCCTTCCAAAAAAAAAAAAACGGTCAGAAAAATCAACGGAATCTCGAACTTTGTTAACTAGAACTTATATTCAAACATATTTAAAAAAAAAAATTAATTTTAAATAAATGTAGGACTGGGTTAATTTTGTTGTTTTCTAAATACTTTCCTCTTTTACTATATATTCAGACAAAACAATGGAGAATTGGTGTCTTCTTCAAAAGCCACCAGTTTATTCAAAGATGGGTTAAATGTTATACATCCTTTACACTTACTCATTTTACATAATAGCTCAAAGAAAATATATTTAATTTATAAACGTCACATTACAACATAAATAGGTCTGTTTCTATACCAACTTCAAGTCAAGTTAAAGCTGTGAGAGTAATTTAATTGTCTGTCAAAATAAAAGAATTTATCAAAAGTTCGGAAACGACTTCAAACAAGTTTTAAACAAAACAGCTGTTCACACAATTTTGTAATAGAAAAAAAATTGTTAATTTACTTGACATTAATGATTTTTTTCTAATAAAAAACACCATGCATCATATTTAAGAAAGTCATCATGTTAAGGCTAGCACTTTTGTTTGAGGACATTTTAATTTATTTTCACGAATCAATAGAAAATTTGTATCTGCCAATTTCACGATCAACTGTTCGAAGCTATTCGATACGTACTCGAAGAAATTTTTTAGGAGAGTTAAATGTGTTAAGAAACGCTTTCAAGCAACTTGAAGTTGCTTACAAGCTGCTAGTTACTCAAGTTGCGTACGGAAACATACCTAAAGGGCTGACTATAATAGATAAAGCAGAACGTTGAGAAATGTCACTTTGTGATCAATTACATGAATGCCTTATATCGAAGTTGAAATCTACATATGTTTAATTTTTCCGCTATGTTCCGTTTATTGACAGTTGCTGTAATTTTATTTATTCAGCATTTGTTTTGTTTACTGGATTTTTGATTAAAATTTGATAGAATTGCTGCTTATAAATAATAAATTAGAACATTTAATGTAATTAGATGTGAAATACGAAATTTTTGCAAAAAAATAAATTCTTCTGCCGTTGCTTTTATAATCGTTACATCGTTTGTAAGCGTTTCGTCATGCTACGATGACATTAGACTCCGTTCCGATCCGTCTATTATAATCAGGGCTTATATTCGTCAACATATGACAGATTTTTGAGGATAACAGTGATGCCTACCAAAAAAAACCACTTTTTTTTTAATAACTTAATATTATAAGTGCAAGTAAGTTTAAAGAATATATTTAATTTCAAAACAACAAAATTTATAAAATTGTTATTTTATCTTGGTCGTACAAAGATATGGATCCGAACAATATCTAAAGTCAACACGCAAGGCTTTGAACGCACCGCTTGAGTAAATATCTCCAAAAGTCAATAAAATAAGAACGTTAGAAAATGTATTTAATATTTATTAAAATGTACTTCTACATGAATGATATAAAATCTAGTGGTAGTTGTTGCCTTTAAAAACTCTCACAAGATTAAGCTCACGTGGTAAGAGCTATCATAGAAACACGTGTTCGGGTTTCGGCCGTCGTGGTAAGAGCTAAATTTAATAATTAATATCGTATATATATTGAAGCGTAAAACTAAAACTTTACGCAACGCGTTTCCACGAACCCACCCTGAATAAATATCAATTAAACTGTGTAATTGTATAGAAAAAAAAGTTGCCATCCCAAAATTTTTTTCAAACCATTACTGAGTTTCCATAGCGAGCTTACTCGGGTTAACTCGCTTTAGAAACGTGAGTTGAGTTGAGTTTCGTTAAATCCACATAAACTCCACGAAACTTGTAAGATTTAACTGGGTTCTAACTGTCAAAGTGAATTCCATTCATTTATAATAAGAAAAAAAGGCGAGTGGAAAACACAAATGTCAAAAAGAATTTGGCCGCATTCAGCGAAGTCAACAATGGATCAGGTAGCGGACGCCATTGAATCGAGCAAAAAGATTCTATCATACATGAACACAATTATTGAGTACTTTAACCCTTAACTGATACACCTCAAAAAATGTAGTTACAAGTTTGTTTTTTTTTCAAAGAACGCCTTAAATAACAACACTCAATGCGAAAGCATGCGCACACCTGAAGGGTTGAAATGTACGGGGCGTTAAAGAATGAATGGTGACATAATGAGAGAAATATATTATTTTTTTTTTAGCATGGCCTAACACAGCCTAAGTGTACTAGTTAAGGGTTAAACTGTGACTCTAAACTTTGATAACTTTTCTGACGCTTAGAGTAACAACACATTCAGAGGAAAACATCGCTCACGATGGTATCGCTATTATAATAGTTCAAAACAGTTGACTCCACTCAATGCGGCCATTGACGAGTTCAACTCGACTCGATGTTGTAATGGAAACGCTATCGATGCCGACTAAAAGTGTTGTTGGAAGTACCAGAAAAGTTGATTATGCAACCCTGTGATTGATTGATGCAGGTCTTGAGCTCCATGAAAATTTTGATTGATGCGATGAAGTGTTGAAAGTTCATTTCCGCTCTCGCAGAAAGTTCATCTTTTTTTTCGCTGGGAAAACAACAACAAACTTTTGATTGATCCTTCAATTTGAATGACGTGTTAACAGTGAGCATCCACTTGTAGAGACGAAAATGGAGATCTGAATACAGATACGCAGTGTGTGCTGAGATTGTGGAGACGGCACTTCTCCAATTTACTTACTGGCGACGATTCCACCAATGCCGCCCATGGAGAGCGCAGTTCAGAGCCACCAATCAACGATGACGGAGTGGAAGTACCACCACCTAGCCATGAAGAGGTTCGAGTTGCTATCCAACGACTCAAAAACAATAAAGCAGCGGGTGCTGACGGCCTGTCAGCTGAATTGTTTAAAACCGGCGGCGATGAATTGATAAGGCGCATGCATCAGCTCATCAGCAAAATATGGCTAGAAGAAAGCCCGACGATTGGAACCTCAGCGTACTGTGCCCTATACTTAAGAAAGGAGACCCAACAATCTGCGCAAGTTATAGAGGTATCAGTCTTATTTCCATCGCATATAAGGTTCTCTCAAGCGTACTGTGTGAAAGATTAAAGCCGATTACAAAAACACTGATTGAACCTTATCAGTGTGGCTTTCGACCTGGTAAGTCCACCATAGACCAGATTTTCACGCTACGACAAATCCTGGAGAAAACCCACGAAAATCAAATTGACACACACCATCTCTTTGTCGATTTTAAAGCTGCGTTCGATAGCCCGAGAAGGGATTGCCTATACGCAACAATGTCTGAGTTCGGTATACCTGCAAAGTTGATTAGACTTTGCAGAATGACGTTGAGCAACACACGCAGCTCCGCCAAGGTAGGAAATGACCTCTCCGAAACCTTCAATACCGAAAGAGGTTTCAGGCAAGGCGATCCACTGTCTTGCGATCTCTTTAACATCATCATGGAGGGGATCGTACGAAAGGCCGGTGTGCATCGTATTGGCACCATTTTCTACAAAGGCGTCCAGCTCCTTGCGTACGCTGATGATATTGATATTGTCGGCAGAACCAAGAGAGATGTTACCGCTGCTTTCGCCGCTATCGAAAAGGAATCAGCCAAATTGGGTTTGACGATAAATGAGAGCAAAACAAAGTATATGCTGTTTACAAACAAGGGAGCGCGGCGTTTAGACTCCCACGTTTCATCCGGCAGCTATAACTTTGAAGTAGTCAAGGAGTTCGTTTACCTTGGCACCGCCATTAATACCAAAAACGAAATCAGCCTGGAGATAAAGCGAAGAACAATAATTGCTAATAAGTTCCAGAGTTTCTAAGCAATTAAATTCCAGAGCCCTCTCTCGATCGACAAAACTAACACTCTACAAGACGCTCGTTCTACCTGTGCTGCTTTATGGCGCTGAGTCATGGGTAGTTTCGCAAACTGACGCAGCCGCTCTGGGGGTGTTCGAGAGAAAAGTTCTTCGCAAAATCTTCGGTCCTGTTCGAGTCGGCGATGACTATCGCATCCGAATGAACCACGAGCTGTATGAGCTCTACGATGACATTGACGTAGTTCGGCGTATAACTGTGCAGCGACAACGCTGGCTGGGTCATGTCCATCGTATGGACGACGAAGCTCCAGCGAAAAAGGTGCTCGAGGCGAAGGTCGCTGGTCAACGACGACGAGGGAGACCATGCCTCCGATGGATGGACCAGGCTGAGGAAGCCCTAACCGCACTTGGTGTATCCGATTGGAGGGGGCGCGCGCAAAGCAGAGGCGCCTGGCGAGAGCTGATGAGGTCAGCTGAAACCCGGACACGGGTTGTTACGACCATCTAAGTAAGTAAGTAAGTTAACAGTGCCTATGGAAACGCAGTAAATATTAATATTTTAGACATATGGCTATAGTTTACCAATTTTTAGATTCTTTTCGCTAGCACCGTTACTTAAAATAATAATCACATAAGCCCACAGTTTCTTCACATAACACCACGATTTTGTGCGGTAAGCTGAGTATATTTACTCACGTACAATTTGTGTTGCAAAATACGCTTCAGTAAACTTATCGCACATACGATGTTTACATCACCAATACGGCGTTTATTGAATACCACTTATATTTTTTATGATACTCGGGGCGGTACGTGTTATCTTGGTTTAGTCGAAAAAAAATTTTGTATATCATTGTTGCTGGTGCAAAAAAACAAAAAATGGCGGAGGTCCCTGCTTTTATATTTGAAACTTTAAAAATAATTTGCACCCTGTCACATGTTGAAGTGAACATTTATAAGGAATTGGATAAAATTTGTAATATTTTGTAGCCAGTTTTAGAGTTGTGCTTTCGAATTTAGGAACTTTTTATATTTTACATTTGCGTAAAAACGTTAAATTTCAGTACTTTAAAGGATTTCTAGAAATTTTTCATTTCTCATTTTATCTTATACAATAAAATTATATAATTATGCGTAATTATATGTATTAGCCTTAAATACACAAGACATCCACGCAGGGTGTAAATTAAATTAAATAAATTGTTTTCTTATAATCATTTAATAAATAATGCAAATTTGTGAATGCTTTTCTATGAGCTTAAGATATTTTTGGATTATTTGTTTTTAATAAATTGCGTGTATTTACATAATTTGCTATATATATTTTTTGTTAAGTTTCAATTATTTTTAAATGTTGTGAATGCTGTATTTTTTATAATTTTTTTTTTGTGGTGATTTTCTGCTATTTGTGCAATTTGCTAGAATTATTTTTGTGCTGGTCACTGTGTTTTGTGCTGTTGTTTAAATGCCTGAATATAGTATTTTATTTATTTGAATTTTTATTTAATATTAAGTTCATTTAACTTTCATTGCAGAGGTCGAGCGTTTTACATTCAGTTTGGCTATGGTCCGATGTTTACATTTTTTTTAGTTTTTTATTTGTTCCAAATTAACTTTACTTACGGGGAAAATTAAAAAGAAATGTTGTTTCTGGTTAAACAAAAGCTTATGGAAAATTTTTGATTTAATCTGATTCATATTGAGCTAATAATAAATATAAGGTAAACGTTTTCCATCTGAAATAGAAACTTTTTTCAAAAGAAATTAATTTTTTGCATCGGCTGTCAACTCTCTGTAGACAATGGAGGTGTTCATACGTCAGTCAAATGATTGAATCAATCAAAATTTGTCGTTGCTTTCCTCTGTAAAAAAAAATTAACTTTATCTCAGAGCGAAAATGAACTCCAAAATCATCTCTCGTCAGTCAAAATTTTGATTGAGCTCCAGACCTGCATCAATCAGTCAAAGGGTTGCATTATTTTACTTGTCTGCTTTTTAGTAGGCAATTATATCAAGAAAAGTAGTTAACTGAAAACAAAGGTAGTTTTTTGAAGTGAAAAATAGGTGTAGTTTCTTTAGTTCCTGCCATAATTTCATTAATTCTTTTGTTTTTTAATGATATGTATGCGATGGTCATTCAAATAGGTATAATTTCCGGCATATTGATTTCCTAATGTGATCAGTTTTAATCCTAAAAGATCAACTATATTTCCGCTATTGTTTTCCATTTTGTAAAATTATTATGCACACAAAACAACTAAATAAAAGAAACACCCAAATAAAGTAATGCACACAGCACGATATGAATTCACAAAATAGTAGGTAGCAGAAAAGTAATAAATGCCTGCGTCGGAGCTTCAATCAAAAAATCGTGTGTGAGCAAGCAAGAGAGAGTTAAAGAGAGTAAAAAATTGCGATATTCTTCAATCATTTGACTGATGTATGAACACCTACAATGGCAAATCTCAGAGAGTAAAAAAAGCTATGAAATGCGAACCTTACGGTCAATAATTTGACATCAGTCAATTATGTGTTAGTGAATATTTGTTTGTATGCGTCATTGCATTGCTTGCAAAGATGGTAGAATACAAAAAGGTAGATGCATTTCCGACTGCGCTCTCTTTCTCCTAGCCAGAATTGTCAAAATCAATACAAATGACTTTTTTGTTTACATTTTTCCAATTGAAGCTTTCTCATCCTTTTTAGATTTCCTATGAGACAGTTACGGCAGTATGCTTCTACAAAATGCATCTACCTTCTCTTATTCTACCATGCTTGCAAATACCACAGCAAATGCACGACTTTTGATTTTTGTGTTTACGTCTACGATGGTAGAGTTTTTAACGTCAATCAAAATGTTAACATTTTTAAAAAATCTGCGCCAATTATATTGTGCGCAGTATCAGCTGTGATGAAGTGCCACTCAAAAGGGCGTCCAAGACCAAGATCGAGAGTTAGCCTGGCTTGGCCATCAAAAAAAGTTTTGATGGCCGTTTTTTCCGGCATATAGAATATAGTTTTTATGCGGACGATAGAAACATCGGCGCCAGTTTCCATTAAAAATTTAAGTTTGGATCTTCGGGCCACTATAAAAAAACAGTAAAATGGATCACGAAAAATCTTTGTTTTGTGATCCATTAACGTTGAAGTGGGTAGCTGATGATGTTGAGGACGGTGGATTGACTACTTTGTGTGTTGATCGGTCGACGACATTTTATGGCAATGCCGTCGACGAGCTTAGTTGTTTTGTTTTGAAAAATCGCAAGGCATGTTGCACCTCTGAGTCTGGTCACCGTAGAGGTTATGGTACCAACAAAAGTCGCCATTGTTTGGAGAAGATTGGTTATGATGTGGTTAGCTCATGTGAGAGAGATCAATGACTGCGAGTTTTTCCAAGCTTGGACACGATGCAAGTAGGCGTTCACTCAACCTGAGCCAGCCGAGTCTCAAGATGAAATGCTCCCGTACGAGCTACAGCGACTGCAGACATTTGTGGAGGTGCCAGTTAGGATACCCTTGGCTACGCTTGATTGGCTACGTGCCTTGGCTACCCGATGACGGTACGAGCAGCCACAGGTAGATGTTGAGTCCAGAAGTTTTTATTAGCTGTTGATCGCGCGTTACGTCCGTGTGCTGCAACTGTGTCAGCATATGGCTTGGTTTGTTATCGCCCAACTAAATACCACAAATGGGCTGTCCCAGCCTTGCCAGCGAAGATGCAGAAAATCTACTAATGATACTTCGTCGCAGTGTGTCGTACCACACGATGCAAGTAGGCGTTCAGTCAACCTGAGCCAGCGGAGTCTCAAGATGAAATGATCCCGTACGAGCTACAGCGTCTGCGGACATTTGTGGAGGTACCAGTTGGGCTACCCTTGGCCACAGGTAGACGTTGAATCCAGAAGTTTTTATTAGCTGTTGATCGCGCGTTACGTCCGTGCGCTCCAACTGTGTCAGCATATGGCTTGGTTTGTTATCGCCCAACTGGATACCACAAGTGGGCTGCCCCAGCCTTGCCAGCGAAGATGCAGAAAATCTACTAATGATACTTCGTCGCTGTGTGTCGTACCTGTCTTTGTTCGGAAGATTTTTAACAAGTTCGAATGCTTGTTTATGGAGACGTTCATCCACGTACATCATGGCAATATTGAACTTTGCCTGTTCTCTTTGATTTTGGTTCATTTTCTCAAATCCATTTATTCTGAAAAATGCTTCTAAGTGGTTAACTAAGATTTGATGTTCTGAATGTTCACAATTTGGTTTACTGTATTAAACTAAATTATAACCTAGAAATTAAATTAAATATTTCGAAGTGAGAAAATAAGCAACAACAAATTTAAGCAATATTAGAAATGTAAACAAAATAATTACTTAATGTGAAAAAGACTATTGAGATAAAAGCTATTGATAAAATATGTATTATGTGATAAGTTTAACATATCAAAATTAAGCAGTACAGAAGAAAGGATAGGAGGATATAGTAAGTAAGAAGATAGATTAAAATTATGAGAAGTCTTAAAAAATTAAACGCTTAAAGGCTCTGGGGTTGGAAACAACTTTAATGTTGTTCGGTAAAGAGTTCCACAGTCTAATTGCAACGACGAAAAAAAGTCTTCTAGAGTTTTTGTAATAATGACTTGGTATCAAGAGGTTTGTACTACGAGTTGACCTACAGAACTAAAGTTTTTCAAAAAGGTAATTTGGGGAGCTCGAGTAAATAATTTTATGCAGGAATATGCAATTTTTCACTTCCAGATAGCAAAATAAGCAACAGCCAAGTAGTTTTGTGCGGAAAAGTGAGACATGGTCAAACTTCTTCAGTCCATAAATAACTAGAAGTCCAGCTTGAAGAACAACTTCTAAATAAATGACTACAGGCATCTGCAGCTGCAAAAATAGTTTTCGTCTCGTTTCAACGGGAACAAATGCTGCAATCATTCTCAGGTTTCTTAGTATGAAATAGACCTTACTTACGCAAGAATTGACGTGATCTACACAAGATAGAGAAGTATTTATTTGGAAGCCGAGATTTTTAACCTTACTTACAACTTTTAATTCAACCTTTGATAAGGTTGTTTTAGGGATTGGTGAGACGTAAGATTTTAGTGGATTCAGTTTAAGTTGGTTTGCATTAGCCCATTCTCTTACAGTAAATAAGTCTTTATTCATTCTGACACAAAGATCTTCGATTAACCCGACAGGTCTGGACAAATACAGCTGAAGGTCAGCTGAACTTGTTGAATATGTCATTGATGAACATAGAGAATAGAAGTGGGCCAAGAACCGAGCCTTGAGGAACTCCATTATAAGTATGTCTATATGATGAAAAAATTGGTGCCCACTTTCACTCTCTGTGTTCTACCGCATAAATAACTATTCAAAAGTCGAACTAAATTGTCAGAAAATCCAAAGTTATACTTAAGTTTCTTACATAGTATGTTGTGGTGTCGAAATCTTTGGAAAAGTCTAGTATTCAGAGCAGAGTCACATGCCCCTTATCGAATGGTATTCTAACATCATCTATTATTTTAACCATAGCAGTAGAACAGCTATGGCCAGGACGAAAACCAGACTAGGCTTGTGCTTAACAGTTCCGGAGACGGAACGGACATGGAACGTTTCCTTTTAGAGCGGAACTAGTTCATTTTAAACATGTCCGCGGAACTATCTAGTTCCTTTGTTTATTTGATTTGCTTGAGCTGCTTGTTTGTTGAACTAGGCTTGTGCTTAACAGCTCCGGAGACGGAACGGACATGGAACGTTTCCTTTAGAGAGCGGAACTAGTTCATTTAAACATGTCCGCGGAACTATCTAGTTCCTTTGTTTATTTGATCTGCTTGAGCTGCTTGTTTTTGAACGTCTCTTTTTTAGAGCGGAACTAATTAATGGAAACATGTCCGCAAAACTATCTAGTTCCTCTATTTATTCTTTATTTATCTGTTTGAGCTGGTTGTTTGCTGAACTGTAGAGGAAATTTGTAATATTCCAAGTATAATTTTAACACAACGCTCTGACTAGTCTTAAACCAAATTGAACACAATTTTTTGGTTTTTTTTTTCAAAATTTTAAAATAAAGGAAAATATTCATAAATTATTTAAAAAAGAAACTTGAAAAATTTGCTAAAAAAAATTATATAGTTCAAAATTAATTAACAAGATTGTAGCATAAGAAAATATATAAAAATTATCTAATAGTTCCGCGGACATGCTTATTATGTTATAAAATAAAACAGTTCCGCGGACATGCTTATTTTATAACATAATAAACATGTCCGCGGAACTATCAGTTCCGACAGTTTTCTGTATTAGAGTAAAAGTAAGAAAGGCATTTTAAATATTATTTCATGATTGTTCTCTTTCTTATGTTACAAGCTAAAATAAACAGAATAATGCACACAACAAAAATAACGATATATCATATCGTCTATTATTTCATTCATTCTCTCTCACAAACATAATAGTTTTACTTGTCGTCGCTCAACCAATTCGTCTAAGCAGTAAAGTGGGTGCGGTAAGTGCGAAAGAGATGTCCGCTTTTGTTTCTCATAAGAAAAAAAATTTAATTCCAGTCGGAACTGTTTGGACATGCTCAAATCGTTCAGAAGGATCGATTGGAACTATGTCCGGGAGTGAACATAGTTCCATGAACTATGCATGTCCGGAACGACCCAACTCTAAACCAGACTGATGATCTGAGACCAAAAGTGCATATGTGGTTGGAAATCTGCTCCGCCCTTATAGACTCACAAGCCTTAGCTATTGATAACAACAAACTAATGGGTCTTAAGTCAGCAGGCTCCAAGCATTGGGTTTTTTAGCAATTGGAATAATAGTTGCTACCTTCCAGATCGCAGAGTATCACGAGGTTGTGAGGCTGTGGTTGATTATGTGCACAATAGGGCTGAGTACATAAGGTACTATGAGTTTGAGAAACTTAATTGAGATCTCATCTTCACCGGAACATTTGATTTGACTTTAGCTATAGCGCGCGCGACATCTAGTTCACTAACCGCGATAAAATTGAAATGTGACGGAAAGTCTAAAGCAGATCTGCTGAAATTGGCTGAGTTCAAAGTTTCATCAGACTTTGAGCTTGAAACAAAGAAATCGTTCAGAATATTGGGATCAATTTTAGTAGATTCAATCTCTTTATTGGAAATACCGATACTTTTTAAATTATTCCTTAGCTGTTTCGAAGAGAGTGAGGGACTAAATTTGAACAGATAAAATGTTTTTTTTTGACAACCTAACGGCTGCGATATCTTAATTTCTAGCTATCTTATGTGCCTTCCAGTTCAATGGATTACACTTCCACCAGCAGTAAGAACTATGACGCTTATTTAGAGCCATTTTCACAGAGGCGGAGAGCCAGGGGCAAGATGTGTTTGTGACTCGGAGGGTGCAAAGGGGAACATGGCTATTAAAAAGATCAACTATTTTGTTTGTCGAGAAACCAACAATCATTCCAATTGATAAGAGACAAAACATTATAGAGCGATCCATAGTCAATAGACTTTAAGTTTTGATAAGAAAAAGTGGTAACAACCGCCGCTACTGAGAGATTAATGTCTAAAGTGCAAAAAATAAGATCATGGTCTGACACACAGGATAATGGATAGAATAGCAATACTAATGATATGTCTGATACAACAAAAATATCCAATAAGCTTGGACAGACATTGTTGGCAAACCTCGTGGGTGTAGTATTGTTTACAACATTAAGGCACACTTGAGTCAAATTATCTAAGATATTTATGCAGAGGTTGTCATTTACAAGTATGTTCATGTTTAAATCACCAAATAAAATGAAATGCTGAAAATCTATGACGCGAGTAGAGACATCGGTAAGAAGCGGTTCTAAGCTGCAGTTTCGGCTAGGGTTGTAGACGCACGAGAGAAAAACTTTAGTATTCTTATTAAAAATTTCAACATTCAAAATTTCTACATCAGAACCACTTGACTTACCAATCACTTTTACATTAAGATGTTTTTTGCAATATATTGCAACACCACCGCCTCTTTTATTGATGCTGCCATGTCAAAGAAGATTAAAATTTTGAATATTAAAAAGATAATCACTAATATCTTTGTGAAACCAGGTTTCTGACACGCAGATTATGTCGACGTTTAGTTTTCGAATACAAATTTAGCACAATCCATCTGAAAATCATTAAGGCTTCTTGCGTTAAAGTGTACGATCTTTAGGCCAGAGCGTTGATTGCAGAAAACCTCAAGCATAGCTTTGTGATTTTCCTCAGCGCTAAAAACAGTGTTATTTAATACAGAAATAAATAACTAAACAATTTTGAGCGCTACAAGCATTTAAATTAGAAGAAGAGAAGTAAGATAAAAAAGAGAATAGAAAAGAAATATGTTTTATGAACTGAATATTGAGGCGAAAAATAGAGGGCATCCTAAAGATAATACTTCGCCACCGTCGACTTCACTTGCGTTGCTGTGCAGTTCATCGATTGTATTAATTTTGATTTTATCGCCATCCTCCTGCAGTCTGATGTACACTGAGCCACGATAAGAGAAAGCGTTGTAGATAGTTTTGGCCCGTTTGCAGGCGATCGCAGCTTGGAGAATTTTACGTGTCTCAGCAGGAAGGCTTTCGTGAATGAAAACATTACAGTCCGATTCCATTCCAGCATTTCGAAGATTTACCTCTTTTTTTTGAACGCCTGTGATAATCCCCAAAAAGCCTTCAGAGTGCGGTTACGATCGTAGGTGGTATAGAACTTTACTATTACCAGTGGGTTCGAAATGTTTGCCTTCACCTTTAAGGTTGCTGCCCACTTACGGCGCGTAACGAAACGAAACGCACGCTGATATACAAAAAGTAAAATGAAGTAATCTGAGAAAATAGTGAAAACAACAATCCATCCAGACATCCAGACCGTCAACTTTTTCTCCCCTTCGTCGCTTCCGATTTCCGGCGAATTGCCTACAAACTCTGAAAATTGAATTCAATTCTTGACCAATGTGAACGGGGTCCATGGAACAGCAGATAAGATTGAAGCTGCTCTTTAGATTTTCTCCTTGCAAGAACGGCAACCCAAACAAAACAGCGTCTGAGCTGTAGCCAATAGCGCTGTTGGTTGTGTTGTTGTTGTTGTGGATGTTGCTGTTGTTAATTAATTTGCGTAAGAGATCCGAGAGCTCACTGCAGCCATGATACAATCATAAGGTAGGGCGGCTTCGCTGAGTGCCCTCAAGCGTCAACGAAGAGTAATTGAAAATAAATGAAAAGGTTCGTTAGATGTTAAAACGACGAAGTACGTAGAACCGTCAAATGAAATAAAATATTATTTTTACAAATCGTAAACAGTGCAGACACGTGTTTAATTTGTGTTAATTGTGCAAGTAAAGCGAGAAGAAAACCTTGCATACCAAAACCAAGGAGCGATAGGTTACCTTGCAGGCATCAGCATTGCCCTCTTGTACCTTTGCCAGCTGCATGGTGGCCAGCAGCAGTTCATGGCTTGGCCATGCGATGTAGCACCAACTTAATTTGATCCCATAAAGTTGCAAACAGTGCGGTCGCGTGTGTTAAATTTGTGATAATTTGAGTGAAAATGTTATTACAGTGTAATAAAAACTGTAACAAAATCTAACCTAAAAACAACTGCGAAACGTGACCATAAAGAAATTCGCGATGAACAGCTGATTTTGACATCTATCTCCCTTTATTCTGCTTTCTACTCCATTCCTCTCCGAGTCGGCCCTACCTTACAATTCTGCCATGATCGCAGCGAGTGGTAAGAGCACTCAGCTCGTTTTCAAGCGCTATTATTTTTTTGTCGCTCTCAATGAATTTAGCGTTGGTGGCCGCAACTTCTCTCCCTAAGCAACTGATCTTGTGGGTGAAGCCTGTCGAGAGTGTGTTAAAGAGTTTGTCTGAGTGCTGCCATAGCCGTTCTTTGGAGAGCCTCAGTTCCGATCTAGTGTTTGCCTTCAAACGTTCCTCCAATGCACCGAGTTGCGCGCCAAGCAGGTCAGCGCTGCAGATACCAGATTTCGGTGTTCCTTCCGAGGAATAGGCCCAAGTGAGAAAATCTTTCTTTGGATTTTTTTGGATTCTTGTTGAAGAGCCAAAGTAACTGGTGATAAAAATACTTTATGTTGTGAAAAGAAAAAGGTACAAATCTATCAACTGCAGACTTAAAATTTTGCTCCCCATTTCGCAAAATTAAAACTTGCTCACAGTCCCCATTCATTAAGTTATGAGCACGAGGCAAAACTAATCCATTAAGTTTTCGCAGAATGAAAGAGTTTATATTATTTGGATTTGCCTAATTGAACAATTTCAGTTTAATAGAAGAAATATTGTTGGCTGGAGCTTCCAGAGGAGTCCCACATTTTATTGCAAAATGGTCAGAAAAAGAAGGATTTGAATAACAAATCCAGATGGAAAAAGATTTGAATTTGAAATGAATTTATCAATAAAAGAACCGAAAACAGATTTAAGACAGGTAGGTGAATTTGAATTAAAGATTTTAAGATTTGAAGTATTTGCTAACTCATTTAGAAAATTTGCATAAACGTTATTTGAAATATTATCGAAAGACACATGTTTAGAATTAAAATCGCCTCCAAAAAAAGTGTTGGAAGAATAAATGAACAAATTCTTAACAATAATAAAATTTAACTTGCCGTGAGGAAAATAAACAGAAGACGATACCAAACATTTGAAACTTTACATTCTATAGAAGCAGAATGTAAAGCATCTCTAGTAACTTTTAAATTTCTGACTGGAATATTATTTGCAACCAGGATCGCTGTATCACCCCCACCCAGGCTTTACATCTCCCCTAAAAATGTTGTATCCAGGTACCTTAATTTAGGTTAAAGAATCTGTTTGGGTTTCCTGTAGCATAAAAATATTAGCACCGTTCTGTTTAACAAATTGAAGCAATAAAGACAATCTATTTGAGTGTGCTATGGTACATAAATTTAAGGAAATAATTCCAATATCAATATCCATTTAAAGCAATTCTTCAATGATACCACATAATTGCTCAAAAACTTTGCGCAATTTAATTTTGTTATTAATATCAATGCCTGAATCAGAAGGATTGCCATTCGACTTACCAACATTTCTCTGTAACTTATTTGAAGATTTAACATTTTTTGTTTGACATATTAGGATTGTTTGCCGGAGTGTGAATGTCCTCCAATTTGCTATGCTTGTTGAGACCAGAACTAAAAGACGGATGATTTGGAGTGCACCAGAGTGCTATGCTTGTTGAGACCAGAAGTAAAAGACGGATGATTTGGATTTACAGCTGTTGAAGCAGGTACAGAATTTTGTTGTTTAAAGTTTAAATTTGGTGAAGAACCAGCGCCAACAAAAGCAACTCCACGTCTATTTCTGATTGAATTGAAATACTTGCAATGCAAAAAATCATTTGCAGTATGATCATTTGGATTATAATCAGCAGCTTTACAGTTAAGGCAGCCAATAGGAATTTTTTTATTTGTTGATCTGGGGCAGCATCCAGGACCATGATCGCCTAGGCGTTGCACGCAACGAAATTTGAATGCACAAGATGATGCAGTGTGCGAAAAACGCTGACATCGACGACATTGAACCACCTTAGAGTTTATCATGCTTTCAAACTTTACACGAAAACCGGCAATGTTTTTTATTTGAACAAGACGAGAAGCATAACATTGCTGTCAAGCACCACTTGATATAAAGGAGTTGCATTTTGGTTGCGCTTTCCACCCCTGCAATGTGATACTCAGCAAGTGCATTTGCTATGCGATCTTTGTTGTCATCAATATTTCCATGGATTAGCCCACGGAAATAAAAGCCTTTCGCTTGCTGCCCTTTTCAGTAAAGGTGTTGTATTCAAAACCTTCTTTATTTAGAAATTCCATGATGTTGTTATTGACTTGAAGATTTTGGCATAAGATCTGCGGTGGAACGCTTTTACGTAACTGTACCCACTCATAGTCTGCCATACCAAACTTCGTTCTCAAATTGTTGTAGTCGCCATTTTTATTTAAACCAAGTTGAAATGGCGTTGTCTTGTTACTATGCTGAATATTGCTATTTTTTGCAGCAATTTCAGCCCACGTGTTAGATGTTTGCGGATTGTTTGATTTAAGTTTTGGTTGCGAAATCAAATTAGCAGCATTGGCGTTGGCTTTATGGTTTTCAGAAATGTTTTCACTGTCAGGAAAAGTGTCTGAGACATCAGCAATATTAGTCTCCAGCGCAGAAGCATTAATAGCATTTGAAACATTCCTCTTTTTATGTTCAATACCAACACAGTAGTCGCTTGAATAGAGTCACTTTCCAAAGATACAGCTAGCAGTTTGATTGTCTACAGACTTAGCGAGCGCGGCCAAATTATTATTTAATTGCACAACATTGTAATTCAAACTTTCAATCTGCGCTGATTGAAGCATTATTTGATTTTTGAGATCCATAATCAGCATATATTTTTCAGATAACTTCTGTAATAGTTTTTCTTTTTCATTTCCTTCCATTTTAGAAAAAACGCGCACTGAAAAAATATAGCACGCTCATAACCAAAAACACTACAACGACAGCAGCGACGTCAGCAGTGCTTAGCGGAGTCGTAAATTTTTCTTTTTACACACAAATAGTTTAGCGTTTTTATTTTCTTTTATTTATGGAAATATATAAATTCAATGCACTTCACTGAAGTAGCAACTGAAAATTTTATTAATATAATACTTTTTTTATATATTTTATGTCTTCAAACAGAGAATTTACTTAAGTCAAGTTCGCACGACTTCTAGATCTGTAGTGATGACAGTCCAACCTAAATCAGCGCGGAAGCGTTTTTTATTTGTCAAAAATTTCTCATGCCCATACGATTTATACGTAGCAAGCCATAACGCGGCGGTAACGCTGAGCGGTTGGAAAATCAAATTTTGACAGAGCGTTAGAAATTAAAGTTGGTTACAGAAGACAAAAAATTTTGATGTGACAATTCTTAAAATTATTATTTTTAGCACGCTCTTGAATTTAAACATGGAGGTAAGAATTTTGTTGATATTATAGTTTAAGAATAGTTTTAGCTGCGGTGTTCACTTGAAATTAGATTTAAAAATAAAATATGCTGTAGTACATCTAATTCGTTCATGTTTTATTTTTGACATTTGCTTGCCGCTAACTACTTTCATTTATAAATGGTGCTTCGGACTTAAAGCTCAGCGTAAAAATGCTACGCTCAATACGCGCTGATTTAAGTTTGACTGTGAGTTTATCAAAACTCAATTTGAGAAATGACTTAAAGTATGCTTATGTTCAGATGAAAAGATACGTTCGGATGCAACTTTTTAGATGACAAAGTACGTTCAGAGTATTGAACGATTTTGTGCTGAAAAATGCCAAAAATCAGCTGTTTCTAAAATTGTGCAATTACCTATTTGCAAAAAATTAACACAAATGCGAAGAAAAGAACTTGGGCAAGTGTAGAAGATGAGGTCTTCATATTAGTATGGGTCGATAAAAGCTTCGATTTGAGCAGCGCAAGAAAATGCATTCCCTTTTTTGCATGTGCATTCCCTTGTCCTCAAGGTGATTTATGTCACGACGGTGGAGGTAATATAATCGGAATAAAATAATAACACATAAGTAAACATAGAAAGGGCACACTATACTCAATTCTGCCTACGCATTTCTGTGTGAACAGCTTCGGTTGAACTAAACTCTCTGTGTGGACATAGCAGGAGATAGTTCCACACATAGTAGAATAATCTAGGTAGGAGAAATAAGGAGAGTCGCTGACAGCAAATGCCAAATTAAACGTCAGTACATGGTTCACAAAAACGATAAACACACAAACTTTATATGTTTGCTTTGGACTTAGACAATTTTGGTCACAGCAAATAGAGCACTGTCAAAATTGCTCCTACCTAGATTATTCTACCATGGCTCCCCAACTTAAACCACTTTTTAATGTATTTACAATAAAAGAGCGCATATCAATCATATTCAATTAGATTATATTGTCGCGTCTTAAACAATTTGAGTTTGTTTTAAAATATTAAAACAATACACATGCAAATTTTTTCTTGCGCTGCTCAAATCGAAACTTTTATATTATTATTAGCGAATATTTTGTTATTAAAATACGTGATATAATATGTGTAAGTAATATGTTAATAAAATATTGATACCGTGCTTCAAAGTTTTGTACCAACATATATTTGTCAGACTCTATATAAACACTTATGAAAAATTGAACCAATACCTCATTATTGGTTCACTTAAAGTGGAATTTCTTCAGTCGAAGAGTGGACGTTGCATATTTTGCTTCAAAACGCTTGAAAAATAGTATGGAGGACAAAAAAAAGTTGTTCGAAAAAAAACCAATGAGAGCAATACTGAAAGAAAGTTTCCTCAAATAAATATAAAAAAAAAACAAGAAATGTCCTCTTCAATCATTGAAAGGACTTTGATCTAGCTTCTTATGATCAATTGTGTTGTGCGCGTTGTGAATTGTTTCAACCGAAAGGATCGAGAACTAGACCTACAAGCTTTATGCCGACTCCGAATGGCTTATGTTCTCAAAAAGCTTTTCATGGTTTTTACTCTCTGAAGTTTGCCATTGTCTATATAGAGGTGACGGCCGAACAGAAAAATTAGTTCAATAGGAAAAACTTTCTGTGTCAGATGGGATTCGAACCTGGGCTCTTTCGCATATAAGCGACGCATCTCAACCAGAATGCCACGGCCGTAATAAATATAAGAACCGGCAAAATGGTTTCCTTTTGTTGAAAAATTCCCTTAAAATAATAGTACAAGATCCCACCACAGGAAGACCTACACCCAAAACAGATGGGTGTAGGTCATCCTATGGTGGGATCATAGACTATAATAAGGCATATTTTGATGGAATAATTCAAAGCTATCGACAATTTCTCAGAAATTTTAAGCCCTACAAACTTATTACATTTTATTAATTGCCGAAAATTCGAATATGTTGCTAGAAAATTTAGTATTTGCATAGCAACCACATTTTTGAATTCAATAAAAGTTCCATTTGTTTAAATTTTCAAAAAAGATTCTAAAAATCTTTAAATTATAGAAAATTATTAAAATATTGACACAAATTACAATTCTCTTTTTATAATTGAGAATATTATGTATGTGTATTACATATATTTTTTACTAATTTTGTCATTTAATAATTTGGTTTAACTTCATTTCAATTGCTTTTTCAATAATTTTGATTAAAACAATACAATTTGAACTACCTTAACAACATTGATAATATTATAATATTTTTAATTAATTTGTTTATTTTAAGACATTTATATGGATGTATATATAATTTAATTTAATTGCTTTTTTTAATTTAATATTAAGATTTTATTTTAATAAAAATTCACAATCATGAAAGATTTGTTAATGTTTGTTGCTGTGTTTTTGTCAATAATGAGAAGGCAATTATGTGGAGAAAAAGTCTTTCCTTTGATTACTTATACAATGATGGAAATTACACAATATAACATACATAAAACTATATGTTTTTATGCATATCACACAACTACAGAGTAATATATATATTAATAGTATCTAAATTCATGTAAATATAAACGCACATAAAAACACTTAATATATACAATAAACAGGACAAAAAAAAAAAATGAAAAATTTACTATAACGACGCTGCTTTACAAGGCCAATCGACCCATAAGTGTTACATTTATTTATTTTTTTTTTCATTTTCGCTTGTAAAAACCAAAATCTTTGCTGCATGATTTCACTGTTATATGGGTCGTGTAATCGTTATACATACAAGGCCGATTGACACATTTAGGATAGATTTCTTAATTCTGTAAATGTTGCCTACTAATAAATAGATGATGAATTTCTTGTTGCTACATCTGTGGTTGTTGTTGTTGATTTTGCTGCTGCCGTAATTTGTCCGCCGTATAAAAAACTAGATTGCCTTATCACAGATACTGTTGCAGCTGCCACGCCTGCCTGTGGAGGCGGTGCTGGTGCACGTTGCTTTTTCAGCGGTTGATAGGCAGGTTGTAGTGGTTTTGGAGCAAATGTTGTTGTTGTGGCAACATTATTGTTATCAAGAATTGTTGGTGTCGGTGCTAAAATTTAAACGCGAGTACACATACAGACACATATACACAAATACGGTTGCGGGTGAAGTGAAAAAGAAGGAAAGCAGTGGATTTTTCTTTATTTTTTGTTAATTTTTTCAAAAACAAAAAATTTGGAAATTTATCAAAATTTTTAATAAATAAAGATATTTTTAAAAAACGAATATATGATCAATTTTGTGCCTTAAATTTATATGAGTGCTCGCAGATGTTTCATGTGTTTGTGAACAATAAAATAAAGACTTTTAATTTCACTATACTATTTTAAAAGAAGAACATAAAAACACAACGTTTGAAAAACGTCTCAAAGTATGCAACATGAATTGGAGATATATACTTTTTGAATTCCAAGCTTTTTTGAATGCAATAATATCATGAGAAAAAAAAATTCTTGACATATTAAAACCCATATGTAAAAATTCCACTTTTAATAAAAAGAAAATAGTTCAAACTTCAAAGTAAATTATATTCAAATGCATTAAAGAAATAATATATACAACTGCGTTCAAAATAAAAGCAGTACGTAGTAACACTATTTTATAACAATGTAAATTAAACAAATAAACAATAAATTATTTTTCTCTTTGCTGCCAAATCCCGTTAGTCGAAAAATGCTCAAAATAATTGAGTCAAAATGAAATTTAAAATTAGTTATTTCGTTGTTCTGTTCAGCAACCTCTAAATTCAGGCAGTCAGAATAATAATAGTAGCCTTTGGTACATTATGTAGTAAAATGTAAATCCGACTTCAGTGATTTCCAAATGTTGCTGTGCAACAATCGCCTAATCTAAACAACCATTGCTATCGATTAATTATTTTATTGTATTGTACATAACTAATAAAAATACATTTGGGGGTTCAGACGATAGCATATGTTGGCGCCCATGGTAGGACAAACCAGGTATTTGACCGTTCGAACGCTCGAAACAGCAGACTGACAGAATGTTGGATTGAAATCAAAAAGTTAGATTTCAAGGTTTGATTAGCAGTCAACACTCGTGTGAACACGTGTTGGACGAACACGTCGAACTTTGCCATATTAAAAAAATTACAAAAGGGAGAACACGTCGTGTTATGTAAAAATTTTTAATTAATAATTCAAATTAATGCAGTTTTACATTAAGGTTTTTGGCTAGAGTGGCTTTTACTTACTTACTTAGGTGGCCACCCGAGTCCGGGTTTCGGCCGACCTCATCAGCTCCCGCCAGGCGCCTCTGCTTTGCGCATGCCTTCTCCAATCGGATACACCAAGTGTGGTTAGGGCTTCCTCAGCCTGGTCCATCCATCGGAGGCATGGTCTCCCTCGTCGTCGTTGACCAGCGACCCTCGCCTCGAGCACCTTTTTCGCTGGAGCTTCGTCGTCCATACGATGGACATGCCCCAGCCAGCGTAGTCGCTGCACAGTTATACGCCGAACTACGTCAATGTCTTCGAACAGGGCCAAAGATTTTGCGAAGAACTTTTCTCTCGAACACCCCAAGAGCGGCTGCGTCAGTTTGCAAAACTACCCATGCCTCAGCGCCATAAAGCAGCACAGGTCTTGTAGAGTGTTAGTTTTGTCGATCGAGAAAGGGCTCTGGAACTTAGATGCTTACTGAGCCCGTAGTAGCACCTATTGGCAATTATTGTTCTTCGCTTTATCTCCAGGCTGACTTGGTTGTTGGTATTAATGGCGGTGCCAAGGTATACGAACTTCTTGACTACTTCAAAATTATAGCTGCCGGATGAAACGTGGGAGTCTAAGCACCGAGCTCCCTTGTTTGAAGACAGTATATACTTTGTTTTACCCTTATTTATCGTCAAACCCACTTTGGCTTATTCCTTTTCGATAGCGGCAAAAGCAGCGGTAACATCTCTCTTGGTTCTGCCGACAATATCAATATCATCAGCGTACGCAAGGAGCTGGACACCTTTATAGAAAATGGTGCCATTACGATGCACACCGGCCTATCGTACGATCCCCTCCATGATGATGTTGAAGAGATCGCAAGACAGTGGATCGCATTGACTGAAACCTCTTTCGGTATTGAAGGTTTCGGAGAGGTAATTTCCTACCTTGACGGAGCTGCGTGTGTTGCAATCCCTTCTCGGGCTATCGAACACAGCTTTAAAATCGACAAATAGTGTGTCAATTTGATTTTCGTGGGTTTTCTCCAGGATTCGTCGTAGCATGAAAATCTGGTCTATAATAAGGTCCAATCAGTGTTTTTGTAATCGGCTTTAATCGTTCACACAGTACGCTTGAGAGAACCTTATATGCGATGGAAATAAGACTGATACCTCTATAGCTGGCGCAGATTGTAGGGTCTCCTTTCTTAAGTATAGGGCACAGTGCGCTGAGGTTCCAATCGTCGGGCATGCTTTCTGCTAGCCATATTTTGCTGATTAGCTGATGCATGCGCCTTATCAATTCATCGCCGCCGGTTTTAAACAATTCAGCTCACAGGCCGTCAGCACCCGCTGCTTTATTGTTTTTGAGTCGTTGGATAGTAACTCGAACCTCTTCATGGCTAGGTGGTAGTACTTCCACTCCCTCATCGTTGATTGGTGGCACTGAACTGCGCTCTCCATGGGCGGCATTGGTGGAATCGTCGGCAGTAAGTAAATTGGAGAAGTGCCGTCTCCACAATCTTAGCACACACTGTGTTTCCGTATTCAGATCTCCATTTTCGTCTCTACAAGTGGATGCTCCGGGCTTGAAACCGTGGGTTAGACGCTTAACCTGTTGATAGAATTTTCGTGCATCCTTTTTATATATACCTTATGTATGTATACCTCTAGGTCCTCACGCTCACGCTTTTCCTACTCTCTTTTCTTGCGTTTGAAAAGGCGCCTCTCTTCCTTCCTCTTTTCGCGGTAGTTTTCTCGCACGGCTCGCGTTGCAGCTGACTGCAGCGTTTTTCTGTATGCGGCGTTTTTTACTGCTGTCGCGATGCGACACTCCTGATCGTACCATTGGTTCCGAGGTTGCGGGCGCCGGAAACCAATGACTTCTTCAGCGGCAGCGCGCATTGAGTGGGATATATGCGCCCAAAGTCCGCCGGCGTCGTCGGGTCCAGAGGTTGGTTGGTTGAGCTTAACCGAGAGTTGAGCGGAGTAGGCTTCGGCAGTCCGTTGTAATTGCAGCTTAGCGATATCTAGCTTTCGTTGCATTCCTGTGCGTATGTTCTTCGCATTGCATAATCGCATGCGGATCTTGGCTGCAACAAGATAATGGTCGGAGTCAATGTTGACCCCCCAAAATGTACGCACATCTAGAACACTAAAGGCATGCCTTCCGTCGATTACAACATGATCAATTTGGTTTCGCGTTTTTTGATCCGGGGACAGCCAGGTGGCCTTGTGGATGTCGAGGTGCTTAAATCTGGTGCTACTAACTACCATTTTTCGCGCCGCGGCGAAGTCGATCAGTCTTAGACCGTTGTTCGTGGAGGTCTCATGAAGACTGAACTGACCGACAGTGGGGCCAAAGATGCCTTCCCTTCCGACTTTCGCATTAAAATCGCCGAGGACTATTTTCACGTCATGGACCGGAAGGTGGTCGTATACGTCCTCAAAACAAGCGTAGAAAGCGTCCTTGACGGCTTCGTCCTTTTCATCCGTCGGGGCGTGCGCGCAAATAAGGCTGATGAAAAAAATTTTGCCTTGATGCGGATCGTGGCCAATCTTTCGTTTACAGGTGTGAACCGGGAAAGGTGGCGTAGTTTCCGGCTAACGACGAATCCACATCCGAATTCACGCTTCTCCGCATGGCAGCTGTAGTAGATATCGCAGTGTGCTTGTTTAGAGCAGCCTTGCCCTTTCCATCACATTTCCTGGATGGCAGTGATGTCAGATTTTATTGTTTTGAGGGCTTCCGCCAGTTGGATAATGGCACCTTCCCTATAAAGGGTCCGGACATTCTAGATGCATATCCGTAAATCATTGTCCGTTTTTCGTTTGCGGTGGTCGTCAAAGTAATTGGGGTTCTTATCCGAGGCTGGTTTAGTTTTCATTGGGCAGTAGTAATGTAGCGGGACCCAAACCCTGCGCACATTCCATGTTTAAGGTCTATGAAGCGACCCGCCGCTCAAATAATAAAACTGACGGATGCCAGTTTGCCGTTGCCTAGGGAACACCACGTGGAGGTTTGAGACGACTTGAGACGATTTCGACATGGATAATGCTGGCCTCGCCAGGTTGAGGCGGTCAGACACGTTGCCATGTGAAGGTTCGCCCCTCTGTTCCCCAGAGTGACTTTTAGCAAAAATTAAAAGCAACAATTTTTTTCACAATATTATCTGCTTACATAGGCTAAATGAACGAAACTCGCAGCTTGAAAATTTGTTGCTAAATGATGTTTGACAACATGGTTTGGCCGCAATGCTAAATTTACAGTTATGCCAGCCATCACACCTGGCTTGACATGTGCTATCATCTGAACCCCCCTTTTGGCTGCATTCAGCGGAAAATTTACTACGTAGCTGTTTTACAACTTTCGGGCTGAATGGTATGTAGCATAAAGTGGGAACCAGAATGGTGTAGCTTGTAGTACAGGGTTGCCCATATTCGAAGCGCCCATTTTATTTTTAAATAAATCAAAGAAACCACAATTTTTTGTCTGTTCGTCATGAATATCATTTAATTGGGTTCAAGTAGATTTGCTTACATCATTTCTTGAATATGATATCTCGTAAATGGTTGCCATTGGCCTCTACGACATATTGTGCCCGTTTTGCAGCATTTTCCATGGTTTTCTTCAACATTTCGATGGGAATGGCGGTTATTTCTTGACGGATGTTGGTTTTCAGCTCTTCTAGGGTCTTTGGCTTGTTGACGTAAACCTTTGATTTCCAATAACCCCACAAAAAGAAGTCTGGAGGAGTTAAATCTGGTGATCTTGGCGGCCAATCGAAATCACCATTTTTTGACATCAAACGGCCAGGGAACAATTGCTTCAAAAAATCGATTGTAGTGCGGCCAAACATTTGCTTGGAATGACGCTTCAAACGCGGTATGTCATTAGTCGATTTGGCATCACTGCGGAAAGTTAGTGTTGCCAGATGGGCGCTTCGAATAAGGGCTACCCTGTACGTAGTATGACCTATCAAAAGTTAAAATATGCTAAATGCACGGAATCGCACAGAATGCGTAGTACGTCTCATGGTATAATGATTTACAATGTAGGAGTGACAGTTCTTTTGGCGATTTGGAGTCGTCAAAAACAAGCTAAACTTTGTATTGATTTGACAACTCCCGATCGTCGCTCGTGAGAAAAAAGGTAGTTGTCAAGGCTACATTGTAAATAATTGTATCATGGTACGTCTGTGGCTCGTAGCTGTTGTTGTAGCGCAAGTTAATAGAATGTTCTCACGGCAGTCTGAATTAAGTAATTCGGCCTATGAATTACGAATGTGAATTATCCTGTTCTCACAAAGCAATCGTAATTCGGGTTGACAGCTTTTTTTTGTGTAATTTATTTTAATTTTATTTGATTTCTTTTATTTGTTATTTGTATTTATTTGTTTTTTTTGACAACGAAAATGGAGGAAAAATGTACAAAATAAATATTTCTTTATTATATTATTTATTTTTTAAGTAATGATACTCATTTTGCCCGGTGGTTTTGAGAATTTGACTATTTGTTTTGTCTTGTTTTCATTTCATCTTATGTTTTGCTTGTGCTTTTCGATTAATTTTCGATAAAAATTAGAGATGAAACCGATTTTTACGTAATTCGGATGTTAATTCAAACAGGTAATTCGCTTGTCAAATTTTGTATGGCGGATTACTTAATTCGGGACATAATTCAGCCTCGAATTACGAATGATAGCATGTTCTCACGGCACCTTGAACCGTGAAAACGCCACGTTTTTGGCGTTTTCGATATGCTGTTACTTTGGTGCCTTTCGCCAGCAAATTATTTCCTTTCAAAAATGAAGCCATTAGTTCTGATTTTTTTCTGAGTCAAACACAAATTTGCAACAATTCCATCCAATTCGTTTTGTGTGACTAGGATTGGATCCTTTGATGTTTCATAGGATGTACCTTCACCAGGGTCGTATTCTGTGAAGAAATCCATGTATGTAGCAGCGGCGGTTGCAGTAATGATATCTGTATGAAGATCAATACTTCGTTATGTTGGTACTGGAACGAATTCTGAGTGCGGTAATGGTAATTTGGCACTGCTACATAAGTTTTATTCTTTGCTTTCCTTCTATTCAAAGTTTTATGGTAGTTGATACATCCATAGAAATTTTCTTCTTGATGCGGGCTGTTGTCTAACCACATCATTGGTATACCAAAAGGCATAGCCTTCTTCTTTTCACTTTTCCATTGCATAAGAGTTGAATAGCAATTAAAGCAAACTTTTTAGGGGCAAAGTTAACGTCAGTGATAAACTCTTGCGAGAAATATTGTTTATAGTTCGCTTGTACGAAATAAAAAAAAAATCGCTACCTGTGCGGTGGTTGAAAACAAAAAAAGTTGTTTTACTAATTCCTAATTCTTGGAACTTCCCTTTTTAATTACTTCTACCTAAATCGCTATTTATTTAATGGTTTTGGGATTTTTAACGCAAATTATCCACTAAGACTATTATATACTGAGAAGCATATTATAGATCAAACAGAAAGCAAAAAAGACTTAGTTTTGTGGAAAATATTTTCAAAAAGCATGAAAAAAAATAATTTTTCCAACATTTTGCTTCATAAGCACCACAAAAACTTTCTAAATCAAATTTTTAAAAAATTTTAATTGTTGCACAGGTCTCTAGCAATAATTTGGCTTTTACAGATTGAAAAAATATCAATTAGTCGACGAGTTATAGCCAAAAAACCATATAAAGAATATGCTGAAAATCGGCATTTGACTGCAAAGTTCGAAGGTCGATTAAAAAAAGAATTCGAGCTAATATAAACAAACGCCGCGATACGGGTCTTCTAATTCAGCCTCTATTTTCACCCCTCACTCTCAGAATCGACCTAACTTTTGCTAACCTGAATTTGTTCCACAGTGTAATGCTAGTTATTATTTTTAACACATTTGTATATCACAGTTTGAATTACGACACCTGAAAGTATGCTGGATGTAAGCTCTCTTATGGGTGCTTAAGTTTGTCTTATAAGTTTATTCTCCGCGAAATACCTCGTTTTAAAGTAGCTTTTAAATATTAAAAATTCTATGATAAAAAAAAGGTTTCTATATAAAAATTTATATTGTCTGAATAAAGGTAGTTGTTATAAGCCACCTGGAAACATTTTAGATAAAGTTAAGAGCCAAATCAAAAATAACTGTAATTATTTAAAAATTGCCGTTTTTGCCGAAGAGCATTTTCAGAAGCTAGTGACTTTTTGAAGACCCCTTTTTATAACTAGTCCTCTTTTAGATCGATACATTTAGCCAAGCATTCTTCCAAGTTTTTTATTCATTCCAAGCATTAGGTTTTATCAAGGTCCTCAAAATTGGCGTTTGTTCCAGTAATGAACTCTTCATTCGACCCAAATTTCTTACCACTAAGCCATTTTTTCAGGTTTGAAAATAGGGGTTAAATATGGAGATAATGGTGGATGAGATAGCAGTTCGTAGCCAGTTTGACGGCTAATTTGAGCGGCGGGTTACCTAGCCTTAAATAGGTTCTGCGTTGTGTTTGAAGCCAATCACTGAAAAAATTAATATCAATGAAACATACAAGAAGAATGATAAAAACGATTCCCAAATCTGATGACGACTACCGAAAACGAAAAATGATGAGTTACGAATATGCACCTGGAATGCCCGAACTCTTAATTGGGAAGGTGCCTCTATCGAAATGATTGATATCTTGGAAGGATACAAAGTTGATATCACTGTAATCGAAGATATGCGATGGAAGGGATAGGGTTGCTCTCGGCAAGCATCCTGTCATATCTACTACAGCGGCCATGCGGAAAAGCACGAGTTTGGGTGCGGATTTGTAGTTGGCAAGAGATTACGGCATCATGTCCTTCAAATCACACTTGTGAAAGAACGACTTGACATAATACGCATCAAGGCTAAATTCTTTCATATAAGTTTAATATGTACGCATGCTCCGACAAGGACGGTGAGATCAGAAACTTTCTACGAGCGACGTCAAGACATAAAAATTATGCTTTGTGATTTCAACGCTAAGGTGGGCAAAGAAAACATTTTTGGTCCAACAGTAGGAAAGTTCAGACAACATATGCGATAACGGAATGGGGTTGATTGACTTCACCGCAACACGAAACATGGTCGTAAGTAGCACTAGATTAAAACATCTCAATATCCATAAGGACACCTGGCTGCCCCCTGACCAAAAAACTCAAAAACAAATTGATCACAGAAGGTTTTGATTCACAGAAGGCACTCTTCCAGTACATTAGATGTACGCACGATCCGTGCTGCAAACATCGCCGTGGTGCTAAGATCTTGGCGCTGCTAAGACCTATATACGTCTGTGCGCAGCAAAGATTTCGCGCAACCCTGCACAGAGAAACCTAGCCGTCGACAAGCTGCAATTAAAACGGACAGCAGAAGCCTGCGCCACTCGACTCTAAATCCTGTTTCAAGAAAGCACTCCTCCCATCGACGATATATGAGCGCAGAGGGCACACTTCTCCCACTCTATGCGTGCAGCTGCTGAAGAGGTTATTGGATACCAGCGCCCTCGCCGAAACCAGCTGCTCGATCAAGTGTCGCGACGCCACTGCAGAGAAAGACGCCGTCTACAAAGCCACCCTGCAGTCGGATGTAACGCGAGCTACTAAGGAGCGATACAGAGAGAAGAGGAGGAACAAGAGACGTCTTTTTATGCGGAAAAAAGAGGCAGAAAAGCGCGAGTGCGAGAAGATTAAGATGTATGGCTACATAAATAAGGCCCGTAAAGATAAGACGCCTAGTCGATGGTTTTAGAACCGGGACCTCTTCCTGCAATGATGAAAACGGGAACCTAGTGACAGATATCCATAGTACACTGACGTTATGGAGGAAACACTTCTCTAGTCTTATAAATGGCGATGATGACAACAATCCCGCCAATAAAGATGATACCTCGGAAATTATGGATGACAGCGTTTAAGTTCCACTGCCCGACTATAATGAAGTCTTGACAGCCATAACACGCCTTAAGAACAACAAAGCCACTGGAGCTGATGGTTTACCCGCTGAGCTGTTTAAGAACGGAGACTCTATTTAAATGCATTCACGAGCTTCTATGCAGAATATGGTCCGAAGAATGCATTCCAAACGATTGGAACCTCAGTGTACTTTGCCCAATCCACAAGAAAATCGATCCCACTATTTGTGCCAACTACCATGGGATAAGCCTCCTAAATATCGCATACAAGGTCCTGTCGAGCGTATTATGTGAAAGACTGAAGCCCATCGTAAACCAACTGATTGGGCCTTATCAGTGTGGCTTTAGACCTGAAAAATCAACTATCGACCAGATATTCACGTACGACAAATTTTGGAAAATACCCTAGAGAAACAAATCCACACCCACCATCTTTTTGTCGACTACAAAACTGCCTTCGACAGTCCAATAAGGAATCACCTATACTTCACCATGTCTGAATTTGGTATACCTGCAATCCTTCTATGCAGGATGACACTGAGCAACACGAGTAGCGCAGTTAAAATCGGGAAGGACCTCTCCCCACCATTTGTTACCAAACTAGGTTTCAGACAAAATGATTCTTTATCGTGCGAATTTTTTAATCTAGTTATGGAGATCTAGTTAATCTAGTTTAATCACGTGGCGGCCGTGGCGTAGTTGGGTAGAGTGTGTGACTCTTACGCCAGAGAACCCAGGATCGAATCCTCCATCCGACACAGAAAGTTTTTTCAATTGAATTAATTTTTCTGTTCGGCCGTCACCTCTCTGCAGACAATGGCAAACCTCAGAGAGTAAAAACTGCCATGAAAAGCTTCTTGAGAACATAAGCCGTTCGGAGTCGGCGTAAAACATGTAGGTCCAGTTCTCGATCATTTGTGTGCAAACATTTCACATCACACACAACACAATTGATCATAAGAAGCTCGTCAAAGCCATTTCGTTTTTTTTCTTTTTTTAGTTATGGAGAAGATAATTCGAGCTGCTGATCCTAGACAAAGCGGCACCATATTCTACAATTCGGTGTTATGCTGCTAGCGTATGTTGATATTGATATCATCGCCCATTACACACGCGAAGTCAGTGCAGCATTCTTCAAATTTGAAAAAGGGTCGAGTCGCATGGGTCTTGCAGCGAACACAGATAAGACAAAACAACAAGTGCCAACAAACAAAGCGTCTTGGCACCCATGTCACTGATGACAACACCTTTGAGGATGTGAAAAATTTCGTTTACCTGGGATCCAGCATAAACTCCACCAACGATATCATTATTGAGATAAAACGAAGGATAACTCTTGCCAACAGGTGTTACTTTGGGCTCAGTAGGCAATTGAGAAGCAGAGACCTCTCTCGACGAATAAAAATCACACTCTATAAGCCACTTATCATGCCCGTCCTGTTATATGCAGCACAAACTTAGACGCTGAGCAGCTCTAATGAAAATACTTTGGGAGCCTTCGAGAGAAAAATCCTTCGCAAGATCTACGAACCGATCTGCGTCAATGGCGAGTACCGAATACGATGGAATATATGGAACGATGTGCTGTATTGGCTATATGCAGATATCGACATGGTCCAGCGCATTAAAATCGAGCGGCTTCGCTGGCTAGGTCATGTTGAGCTGATGGCAAACGATGCTCCAACGAAACAAACACAGCGGTCAACGCAGAAGAGGATGACCGCATCTCCGTTGGAAGGACCAAGTTGTTGTTAGCACCACCAAAGTAAGTAAGTAAGCAATCGCAGCGCCCATCGCGCAGATAGCTTTTTCATGTCCAAGTATTCATGTAAAATATGATGTGCCCGCTCAGTTGAGATGCCTACAGCCTTAGCACTTTATTCGCCGATCATCCAATATCATTATATCGACGATTTTTAGTCACGGCTCTTTACGACGACCTGTACGTTCGGCGTCTTTTCTGTTGGTACGATCACAACGGAATTCAGCAAACTACTCATTAACCGTTGAAGTTAATGGTCCCCATAATATTTATGGGGATTATGGGGATATATATTTATGGATTATGGCCTTTCGATATGGTTTTTTTTTACGCAAAAATAATGCTTTTCATTTTCGTCGAAATTTACGAGATTGTCTGCTTTCAATGGCTGTCAAACACAAACTAACTAACAGATGTTAATTGACAGAACCAGTGTTGCATTTAAAGTTACTAAGCGAGAAATTCAAAAAGTAAACTGAATTCTCAAATTGCCTACATATCTACCTACGCTTATGCCGTGGTTATGCTAGCCAAACATGATTGCCGAACATTTTTTGTTTGTTATTGTTTCAGGTGTAAGGTGAGAAATTAACTTTTTCTCAAATTCATTCTCTCGCTCTCGAACCGAGCATTTGTGATTGCTGATTGAAACAGCAAACATGCAGAACTTTCCGGTGTTGCCTTATTTTCCATAATAGCATCAAAAAAGTAGCAAAAAGTACTAACAATTTAAATAAATTGTGTGCTCAAGCAACCCAAAACCGCAGATATTAAGAAAAAATCAAACAACATGTGTTAAGCATAAATTTACACGTTTACTATAAAAAAAATAGGTTTGAATCAAATTGCAGAGTAATTATTATCAGTTCGTATTGTTGTGTTGTAATTAATTTAATATATTTTATGTAGGAATGGCATTTCCTTGGAGTCGCAGTTTGTTCGAAGTGTAAAAAAAGTGTAAATATGAAAATCAGGGTTGTTTAATTTGTGTTTTGGCATATTATTACATAAATGCAACTGTGCAGCAAACAGAAGCATAACCACCAAACAAACATTTGAGTGAAGAGAATAAATGAACGAAAATTAATACCAAATGTTCGGCAATCATGTTTGGCTAGCATTACCACGGCATTAGCTACCAAGTTTTCAGTAACTAGAATTTATGGCAAATGATGAGAAAAAACCTTTAGGTAACACGAACATCAATCAATCAGCTTGTCAAAAAATTATGGCAAAACAAAAAAATTAAAAATAAATGAAATGAATAAGAATAAAAAGATAAAGTTAATTTATATTTCAATTTAATATTTTTTATTAATAAACTTTAGTTTTTTTTATGATAAAATAACTGTATGAATATAAAGCATGCAACAGAGTTTTTTTAATATAAAATATTAAATATGAACAAAAGTTTCAATGTTGAAATGATGAAATGATAATTCAAATAATAAAATACATAATAAACGTTAATAAAATAAACTTAAAATTAGTTAGTTGCGAATTATAACATACAAAATAAAATAAAGATAATAGAAGAAAATTAACAAAGAAATGTGAAGTTTTCACAAGATATTTTCTCTCAAAAATTTTATAGTTTAACTAAAGTTTTCTGTTAGAGCTTCTTAGTTTGAATTAAGAAATTACTATATTAATTTTATAAAATACTAAACATTTGATGCAGAATAAAATTATTCTTGTTCTTATTCTGCTGGCGGTAATTCAATAAGATTTATTAAAAAATTTGCTAACTTATTTAAAAACAAGAAAATATTAAGTTTTTTTTTTTACATAAACCTTTTATTAAATAAAAGAAGTTGAATGAAAATAAAAATATTTGAAATAATTAATTTAATAAAAAAAAAACAATATTAAGGCAAATTTAAAATTGCATTCAAGACATAAATACTTCAAGTGTTCGTGCAGAATTCAATACTTTGAATATATAAAAAAAATTATGTATTTATAAAATATTTATTCACATATTAACAGCATAACATTTTATCTAAACTAAAATTATGAACTAAGTTTAAAATTACAAATGAAAGTTTTTGTAATAAGAGCAAATAAAATTCTTAAAAAGCACTCAAAGAAATTTTTTGCTAGTAAATGTTTCTTTTTTTTTGTTTTTTTAATATTCAAGTTAAAATAACAAAGTTTTGAATAATATATTGATATTTAGTTATTTTTTAAATTGAATATTTTAAAAGCGTATCTTTTTTGTTGTTGAAATCAAGCGAAATTTATTTCTTTAAAACTCATTGGTTTTACTGAAACCTTTACTTTTGCTATATAAAGCTTAATCGAAATGCTTGTTAACAGCCGCTGTATTAATTTTAACAGAACATGTTAAGCTTTTATTTTATGCTTGCACTTAACTTTATTGCAATGCACAACTCTTCATTATCGACAAAAATTTTTATAATAAAAAAATTAGTTTAAATTACCAAAAATCGTTTTAAAATTGGAAAATATAAGCTTTAATGTTGAATGCTTACGAAAAATGTACTGTACCGGGTCTGTTAAGCAGAAAAAGATTAATGTTTGCATTAATACTTAATAAACGTGATGTTAACAATTTCTTTTTTACTATTGACAATTTTTTAAATGTGATTTATAAAATAAATCCGTTAACTTAATTTTGTTAAAAATTTCTATGAGTGTATCCTGCCCGTATATAAAAAATAGTTGTTCTCCTTTAATAACTCTTGTTTCTACTAACTTTCCATCTACATTTACATACCATTTGTTGCTTTAACAGTTCGACTAGGATAAATTTTTTGGATATTCAAAAATGGTGGCGGTTTAGGAAATTCGGTAACATTATGGAAACGCTTGCCGAATTTCGTTTCCAGATCAATGACCAAACGACTGACTGAACTAGAGTTGGTGAACGCTGCTCCAGTGCTGAATGGAGTTGTAGCGATAGCTGCAGGTGGCGTTGGTGGTGCATTGGCGCGAATCGATGAGTGGCGCTGTGGTGGCACTGGAGGTGCTCCACCAGCGGTTACGGACTGAAGTGAAAAGAAAGAATTAAACATGTTTTAGTTTCAAATTTAAAAAATATTATATTTGATTTAATGGCATAAACACATTCACACAAACACAGTATTGAACACATAATTCAGAGCATGAAACATAGTTTAGAGTATGGAACATTGTTTTTGTTTTATGAAATTATAAAGTAGTATGTATATTGGTAGGAAGCTGCATCATAATTATTTAATTTCCAGACAAACTCAAGTTTCAACTTTAAGAGTGAATAACTCTGGATAAATAGCGAATTCAAAAAATTGCAGTAAGCCATTTTGTTACTCTAATATCGAGTTACGAAATACCATATCATATTTGTCCCATTTTTTGAATCCAAACCATAAATAAAAGAAATAATATTATAAAACACTTAATTTAATTTCAGGACAAATTTAAAATAACATGAGAATTTTTTAAACTGTCACCGATTCTTAGTTTAAGTTATAATAATTACAATAAATAACAAAAAAACAATTTTGCTTTAGGGTACACAGCTTAAACCATCGCTGATAAATGCAAGCTGTCTGTAGTGCATCAAAAAAGTGAAAAAATGTACCGTAAAATCGCAAAATGCTTAAATGCGAAAAGTGCGAATGAAAGAACAGCTTCCATAAAGCTAATGATTTTTTTTAAGGGTGGTAACACTGCTATAGATTTGCGCGTTAAGCGGGGTAAACATTAATAATCATGAATCACACTCAAAAATTCAACAAATATGGCCGCTGTCTGTCACTCAACAACAAATAACTTTGTGTTTGACTGACGAAAAAGGGTGACCACACACGTGAACCTGCGTAAAAAGAGAGAATTTGAGCATGAGTGTCAACAGCAATCAACGATGACGGAGTGGAAGTACTACCATCTAGCCATGAAGTGGTTCGAGTTGCCATCCAACGACTCAAAACCAGTCAAACCAGCGGGTGCTGACGGCCTGTGAGCTGAATTGTTTAAAACCGGCGGCGATGAATTGATAAGGCGCATGCATCAGCTCATCAGCAAAATATGGCTAGCGGAAAGCATGCCCGATGATTGGAATCTCAGCGTACCTTGCCCTATACATAAGAAAGGAGACCCAACAATCTGAGCCAACTATCGAGGCATCAGTCTTATTTCCATCGCATATAAGGTTCTCTCAAGCGTACTGTGTGAAAGATTAAAGCCGATTACAAAAACACTGATTGGACCTTATCAGTGTGGCTTTTGACCTGGAAAATCCACCATAGACCAGATTTTACACTACGACAGATCCTGGAAAAACCCATGAAAACCAAATTAACACACATCATCTCTTTGTCGATTATAAAGTTGCGTTCGATGGCCCGAGAAGGGATTGCCTATAAGCAACAATGTCTGAGTTCGGTATACCTGCAAAGTTGGTAAGACTTTGCAGGATGACGTTGAGCAACACATGCAGCTCCGTTAAGATAGGAAATGACCTCTCCGAAACCTTCAATACCGAAAAACGTTTCAGACAAAGCGATCCACTGTCTTGCGATCTCTTCAACATCATCGTGGAGGGGATCGATTGAAAGGCCGGTGTGCATCGTAATGGCAACATTTTCTACAAAGGTGTCCCTTGCGTATGCTGATGATATTGATATTGTCGGCAGAACCAAGAGAGATGTTACCGCTGCTTTCACCGCTATCGAAAAGGAATCAGTTGATTTGACGATAAATGAGTGTAAAACAAAGTATATGCTGTCTACAAACAAAGGAGCGCGGTGTGTAGACACCCACGTTTCATGCGGCAGCTATGACTTTGAAATAGTCAAGGAGTTTGTATACCTTGGCACCGCCATTAATAACAACAACGAAGTCAGCCTGGAGATAAAGCGAAAAACAATAATTGCTAATAGGTGCTACTACGGGCTCAGTAAGCAACTAAGTTCCAGAGCCTTCTCACGATCGACAAAACTAACATTTTTCAAGACAAGCGTCTTGAATCTACCGTGCTCTTTATGGCGCTGAGGCAAGGGTAGTTTCGCAAACTGACGCAGCTGCTCTGGGGGTGTTCGAGAGAAAATTTATTCGCAAAATCTTCGGTTCCGTTCGAATCGGCGATGATTATCGCATCCGAATGAACCATGTGCTGTATGAGCTCTACGAGGACATTGACGTAGTTCGGCGTATAACTGTGCAGCGACTATGGACGACGAAGCTCCAGCAAAAAAGGTGCTCGAGGGTCGTTGGCCAACGACGACGAGGGATACCATGTCTCCGATGGATGGACCAGGCCGAGGAAGCCCTAACCGCACTTGGTGTATCCGATTGGAAAAGACGCGCGCAAAGCAAAAGCGCCTGGCGAGAGGATGAGGTCGGCCGAAACCCGAACACGGGTTGTTATAGCCACCTAAGTAAGTTTTATGAAAGTAATAATACAAGATAAATTAGTGAAATTTAATTCACTGAATGATCTATTTCGGTATGTATGATAAATGTAAAGGCTGAAATATGTTCATAACAATTCAAATTCAACTCGAGAAAATATCACCTGAATGAAGAGAAAATAATTGAATTTCTTAGGGCAGATAATAGCGAAGACGAAGGTGGTTTACAGCTAGATTAAAAAGACCAAATTTTTCTTGAAGAAGATTTAAATACAGGTGCAACATACTGTGAAATCTATAATAACGCTGTAGAACAAGCAGACCATGCGCTTCCTAGAATATCGATCGGTGAACGTTCAGCAGAGTTCAAATGGATAAAGTCATACGTTCCAAACATGTTTACTGATAATGATTATCATTTGGAAAAGTGCAAATTTGCTGCAAATTTGTTGATGATCTCAATACTAAACTGTCGCAATTTTAAATCTTTAAATTGAAAATTAACTTTGATGCTTTTCTTAATTTAATAGTTCGAGAATCACGAAGATATGCTGAGCAAAATGGAAAGGTTTTGATATTACTACTGACGATTTACAGGCATTTCTTGCCATAAATCTGGTAATGGCATATCATGTTTTACCGTCAATTCGTTATTACTGGTCAGAAGATCCTGATATGGGTGTACCGTTTGTAAAAAATGTCATGACCAGAAAAAGATTTGAAGAAATACGCCGCAATTTGCACTTCAAGCAATAATGAGGATAATATGGTTATATTTAAAGGGTCATAATGCTATGAAACAGTACATCAAAAATAAACCAATAAAATGAGGATTTAAGATGTGGTGAAGATGTGACTCAGCTACTGGTTATTTATTTGAATTTTATCTGTATATTGGTAATTAAGAGTGTGGAACTCAATATGGTCTAGGAGAATCAATTGTGCTTCAGTTGACCGAAAAGATCAAAGGCTTGGGCTCCGAAATATATATTAGCAACTTTTTCAACTCACCGCTCAAAAACGACAAATTAAGTGTTGCGGGACAGTTCGAAGCAACCGAAAACAAATTTCAAAATATGTGCCAGCCGATAAGAATAACATATGAAGAAAGGTGATATTTATACACACAGTTTTCGAGGCATATCTTTCATATAGTGGACGACAAACAGAGGAGTAACTCTCCTTACAAATTTTCTTTCGCCTTCGGAGACAGATATTGTAAAACGTCACATAGCCGGTAGTGCTGAGAAAATAATGGCAGTATTTTGTAAAACGAAGGCGATGACGTCACTTGGGGTTTTTGGTTTTTTGTCTAGCAATTCCGTTTTAATATGAAGTAGAACAAACTCTCTTCATCTCAAATTTTGTACTTAAATTTATTGCCAGACAAAAAGACCCCAACTGACGTGATCGCTTGCGTTTATGAAAATACGGCCATAAGCGTAACATACCCGAAAGCCATTACTCACTACAAAAAAAATATGGGAGGGGTAGATTTAATGGATCAACGAAAGACTTTCTATGAACTAGTCCTAAGCTTCTATGAACTTCAATGAACTTCGATATAAGCGTGAACAATGCCTTTTTAATTTATACCGAATGTATAGCAAAAAATCTTATTGAAGAGTCGCAGCTAAGCTCTCTTGACTACAGACGATTGGTTGCAAAAAATATGATCGGTGACTATTCTATGCGAACGAGAGGAAATCGAATATTAAGAAATCAAAAATTGCTGCAGCTCAAAGGAGACATAAAAATGAGATGTGTCCATTGCTCTAAAAAAAAGTTTGAAAATCGCACTAACAACTATTGCAATGAATGCAAAGTGCATCTTTGTTGCAAAAATTATCGTAATTGTTTTGCAGACTGCCATAATCAGACATAATTAATTATTAAAAGTATAATTTTACAAGAAAAATGCAAATATCTTTAAAAAAAAACAAACACTAACAACCAATGTAAAATAAAAACAAGATTTTTTGGCTCGCATAAGGACCATAGTGACATAAAAAACTACATAACGGAAAATACTTTTTTAATTTTTTTTTTAGTTGGAACTCAGTTAGCTTTGTTAACGCCAAGATTTCAAAACAAAATTTCCGAAAAGCTTATGGTCCTCAAAAGGTTAAGCAATTTTACCCACTGAACCACAAGCGAAGGTTTTGCGAGAAGTGAAAATTTTGTGAATTTTTTCGGGTAGTTGAACTTCAACTTAGTTTCGCAAAAAGTAAAAATTCATGAAATTTTTTGTAAAATTAATTTTCAAAACGAAGTGAAAGTTTTTGTTGTCATGTTACCCTCTAATGAAAGTAATCATCAATTAAATATATTATAAAAAAAATATTTTTATAAAAAGAACTAGTTAGAACACCGCCCTTAAAAGAAATTTGACCCATCTTCATATGATCCAGCGAATTTACCTACAAGTTTAAGCCGACTTCGAACGGCTCATGTTATCAAGAAGCTTTATGACATTTTTAATTCCCTGAGGTTTGTCATTGTCCGCAGGGAGTTGACGTTTGAACCCGGGTCTACCGCGGTTCTTTGTCATAGGGGTTACGCACTTAACCATTCGGTCACGGCTGCTACGATGATCTACTAATATAAACAAAAGATTTGTCACCCATTTGCTAACTAGTTTTCCAAAGAACAAGTTAGTTTTTCAAAAATATTTTAGTTCGACAAATTATTTGCAATTAACAAATTCACAGATTCACTTGCAAAGGTCGTAAAGGAATGGTTTTGGTCGAAAAGATTCCTAAATGATTTCGAAAAAATACTCTCTGTACGAATGGACCTACCAGTTTAAGCCGACTCCGAACAGCTCATGTTATCAAGAAGCTTTATAAAAGTAAAAACCGAAATGGCCATTTCAGCCCTTGAAGGAAACTTTGACCGAACTTCATATGATCAAATGTGTTGTGAAATGTTTGAAAACAAATGATCGAGAACTGGACCTACATGTTTTTTCCGACTCCGAATGGCTTATGTTCTCAAGAAGCTTTTCATGGCAGTTTTTTACTATCTGAGGTTTGCCATTGTCTGCAGAGAGGTGACGGCCGAACACAAAAATTAATTCAATTGAAAAAACTTTCTGTGTCAGATGGGAGATTCGAACCTGGGTTCTCTGGCGTATGAGCCATACACTCTACCCACTACGCCACGGCCACCATAAGAAGCTTTATGACATTTTTAATTCTCTGAGGTTTGTCATAGTCCGCGGGGAGGTGACGTCCAATCACAAAAATAGTTTCCTTTGAAAAAATTTCTGTGTCAGGGGTCACGCACTAAGCCATTCGGTCACGGCTGCTACGATGGTCTACTAATATAAACAAAAGATTTGTCATCAATGATTCTTTTGCCAACTAGTTTTCTAAAGAACAAGTTTGTTTTTGAAAAGCATTTAAGTTCGACAATTCACAATTCACGATTGTATTTTGTAATTTGCAATTCACAAATTCGCAGATTCACTAGCAAAGGTTGTACAGGAATGATTTTGGTCGAAAAGATTTCTCAATGATTTCGAAAAAATACTCAAAGATATTTTTATATTCTAGTTAGTATATCAGATCTTAAATCAATTTCAAAAGACTTTTAACATATTTGAAATATAATTTTATTATAATTTGGAAATAACGTTTTTTTTATAATACGTGCGAATGAATAAAAGAAAAATTAATTTTATAGCATGAAATTCTTTAACACACTTGCACATTTGTCTATAAATAAAAGCCTATAAATATGCACCAAAAATTAATATTTGTTTGTACAAAGAAGCGTGTTGGATTATTATTGATATTTCTCGTAATGTATCAATTATTTCAAGAACATGCAGTAGTTTCACAATAGCATTTGCATATGTAATAAAAGTTTCACAATTAACACACACATTACGTAAATGCCAATAATTACGGTTCTTTTGTGATGCAGCATTTCCTCAGCATATAATTATTAAAATATAATTGCAGCAATATATAGAAATTTAATAATTGTTGCAAATAAAATTTCGTCTTATTTTGATCAATATTCTTTATTATTTGTTTGTATATTTTCCCTGCGACACAATTGCTTTTTCTCCTGCAGTAGAATTGCACTTTAAGTACTTATATTCTCGTCCTTAAGTTATTTTTGTCTGCCAATTTGTATAAAAAAATAAAATGTAAAAGCTGCCAAAAAGTATGCTTCATATTTTTGCACCTCACTTTGTTGGCTACTTTTCTACTATTCACAAATGTTTTTCTCTCTGTTTTCGAAGCAATAATCTATACGAATATGTTGATGACAGCGACGAAAGACGTACGACGTACATAGTAAATGTTTACGAAAATGTGCTGACAGTTCAGAATAAAAGAGAAAGCGAGGTAATGTGTATGTAAAAAAAAGAAAAAATCAATAAAGCTAACTTTGATAACAAAAGAGAGCGTGAAAATAAACGACTGATTCGAGCCAAGGAAAATTATTTTAAATAGTTTAAAAAACAAATAAATCAAATTAAATATAAAGAAAAAATGGAAACATAAATATTACATAAAAAAAATAGAATAAAATAAAAAGAACTAATCTCAAGTGGCTGAATTACACAGCAGCATAGCATAACATAAATAATAAACAAAATATTTAGGTCACATAAAGGACGATTCATTACGAACAACCACTTCAGTTACCAAACCCTAAACATTCAACAGGAACGACCTCCTGTTGATATGCTTGCCAGTGTACAAATTTAACTGCGGCGCACACTGAACGTTTTTGACCAGATATGTGGTCAAAATATTTTTTTTAATATTTTTTTTAATTTTAATTTTTTTTTTAATTTTTTTTAATTTTATTTATAATTATTCGCACTTTTTAACTCTGTATTTTTTTTTAATCCACTTTTTTATTTCAAAAGATATATGGTTCGAAATTTGTAACTTTTTAACATTTTTAAGAAGTGAAAAATTAATTTTATTTTTCAACTAGTTTGTGAACAAACTATTAAAAGTTTTTAATTTTGTTTTTTTATTTAAATTATGTGTTTAATATCCGTGGTTTTAATTTCAATATAATTTCTTTGTAAATGGTTTCAATAAATAAAAACATAAATAATCCTTTTTTTCTAGCTAGTTTTCAAATTTCAGTATGCTTTAAAAATTTGGAATCCAAAAAAATCCAGAATGACATAAGTTAGAATATGCTCTGTTGTTTCCTATTTTACAAGCAATATGAAAAATATTTTGTATTTTGTCATAATACTTGTGTATTTCAATATTTTTTCAGTATATATTTCAATAGATTTCTAGTTTATGTAAATCTAAATTTATGTAAGCCAAATTTGATACGTATATTACTTGCACTCAACATAAGGTTGGCTGAGTTCCTAAACGTATTTTTACAAAAATTTCAATGGAAAAAAGTAGACACATTTGCATTAATTGTAAAGGGGCGTGATCAAAACTAAGTAACATATGCAATAACGGCTGAGTTCCTAAACGTTTTACAAAGCATCGGCGTGCTTTTTCTTTGAATTGGTGCTTAGTAGATTAACCAAAACTGCGCAATGCTTAAAAATAACAATCCAGTTGCGCAGTTTTGGTGTATCTACTAAGCAACAATTCAAATAAAAAGCACGCTGATGCTTTGTAAGACGTTTAGGAACTCATTTGCATTTATATATTAACGAAAGTTTTCTTATTTTGATGACGTCACTTTGTATGGGAGGTAGGCGTGGTTTTTATCCGATTTTGCCATATATCATAGGAATGATTCATATTATATATCAAAGCTAATGTGCAAAATTTCAAGACATTTCATTAATTTTTGTGGATTTTTAAGAGATTTTACGTTTAAAATAAAGCCACTTTGTATGGGAAGTGGGCGTGGTTTTCATCCGATTTTTCCATATATCATACAGATGGCTTATATTAAATATCAAAGCATATGTGAAAAATTTTAAAACATTTCTTTAATTTTTGCAGATTTTGAAAAAATTTTACGTTTAAAATAAAGCCAATTTGTATGGGAGGTAGGCGTGGTTTTCATTCGACTTTGCCAAATATCATAGTGATGGTCTATATTATGCATCAAAGCCTATATGCAAAATTTCAAGACATTTCTTTTATTTGAGCAGATTTTGAAGAGATTTTACTTTTAGAATAAAGCCACTTTGTATGGGAGGTAGGCGTGGTTTCCATCCGATTTTTCCAAATTTTATAGCCAGGATTAAGACTGAAGAGCAAAGCTTACATGCCAAATTTTTGTGGATTTTAAAGACATTTTACGGTTAATAAAAATAAAGTCACTTTGTATGGGAGGTAGGCGTGGTTTTCATGTGGCCCATTCTCGAACTTGATCTTCCTTTTTTAAAAATAAACTTATATTTTGAATTTCAGCGCGATAGCTTTAATATTGCGGCTGTAATCGTGTCGACAGACGGACACACGGAAATCGACTCAGGAGATGATGCTGATCAAAAATATATATATTGTCCTATACCTGCCACGCCTCCTTCTTGGCGTTACAAACGGAATGACAAAGTTAATATACCCCTTACGCAGTACGCGTTGGGGTATAAAAATCTTAAGCAATTCGAAAGTTATAGATTTTAAAACAAAAAAGTGCACTGTGCGGCGTTTACTTTTAGTTTATACACAACTTTTCAGCTATTTATGCATATACATATATATTGACTAAATTGGTTTCAATTTAAAACAAATGAAGTTCATGAAGCTAAAAACTTTTCATTTTAACTTAACTGCAGTGTCTGCTCCCAACTTCTCAGCAATTTATGCATTGAGTGATTAAATTGATTTCAATTTAAAATAAATAAATAAGGTTCATTCAGCTAACAAGTTTCATTATTTTTATACGATATAAAATTTATAATTGTAAATATTACTACAATCATAATGAAAAAAGTGCTATCATTTATTAAAAACTAGAGTATTACGCATTCAGGAAACGCTGCAATGCAATAATCTGTGTTCCACTTTCACACATTTCATGGAACAAAACAACAAAAACAACCCTTGTGGTGAACATTACAAAAGCAAGTTATGAAGGGAAAACAATTTAACAAGCGTTAAATAGCATCAAGGAACTGTAGCACTATGGCGCTATGCTGTCTGTTCCAACTGTCTGTGCTGTTGCTGTTTTGTTGTTGTTCTGTATACTGTTACAGAACACAATAATGTGTACTTTTCCAATTACATTTTTCCTTTTTGAGCGCTTCAATGTAGGCGAGCATGGATGGCATTTATGGCTGAATGTTTGTATGTGGGAATGGGTAACAAGGAATTCTGTGTATTGTAACAAAAAGTAGGTCAATCTTTGAATTTTCCTGCTTTTAATGCATCAGCTGTTTGGCAATACAAACATTGTTTCATTCATCGCAATACTCATAAAATATTGTTTTTAAACTAATTTTATTAAATTTATGTTTAAATTAACTCCTTACTTTTGGTAGTCTTAAATATTCTGTATTTTTTAACATGATTTGGAAAGTTCAAAAAAATTCCATATGATTTCTTGCGTTGAAAGTTTTGTTAAGTAATGAGCTTGCGATATCATTTTAGAAAGAAACATTTTTATAAATGTATATAAATTTAAAATTGCCAATAATTGAATCCAGAAATATTTTTAACACTAATTTGATATGCATTCTTAGGGACACTGATTCTAGAAGACATTTCATCATAGATCCAACTGTGATTCATCTTAGCCTTCTTGAGAAGAGCATTTTGAAAGCATTCTGACGATCTATTGTTGGAAAGCATTTTAAATGTCACTTAATTCAATTAAGATCAAATTAACTCCACAAAAGGCTTCTTCCATCCTTTTATTGAATGTCACAAATAAATCTTTATTTAAATAAATTCTGGAAGCACTTATGGAGAAGGCTAAAGAAAACATTCCTCCTAATGACATGCATATGATAAAAGAATGCCTTCTGGGTATGAAAGTGGAATAGGTGCAATTCAAGAATTTTCCTTGGAAGTACTTTTTTTTCCTGGGAATAAGTTTATAAATTCTTTAATTAGGTAAGGGACCTAATTAAAGAAATGCATTAAAATTTATTAATTTTGAAGAAATCTGCGCACACAATTCTGCCTAAAAGTTCTGCCAAAGAAAAAAATTAAATGCTACTTACATTGCTTGTCTGCCTTAGTGGTGGCGGCGGCGCTGGACATGTTCGATGCGGTGGCAATGGTGGTGCATTAATTGGTCCACCATTTAGTATAATTGGCGCTGGTGCCTTTTCACGATTATTTATCGAAAATTTCTTGCTATTCACGGGGCTAGCAACAGACGCCGTAGTTGCTGCAGGTGGTGGCGGTGGAGGCGGTGTTCCAACTGCTAAAATTGAATTTGATTTAAATTGATCACGTAGTGTCGAAACACTACTCGTTGACGACGGTGTTGATGGTGACTGTACATGAGATGGCGGTGGCGTTGATACAGTACTCGCTGCGGATGAGATTAATGCTGTGTTAACAGCGCTACATAGCGTCGCAGTAGATGCCGTATTTTGTGCTAAATTATGCAAATTTGAATTGGATATACTCCTTGCTGGTGTAGGTGGTGGTGGCGGTTTGACTGTTGGTGGTTTTGGTGGTGCAACTGTTGGACGTCCTAAATAAAATTTGTTTAATTATAGTTTGACAGAGCAGAGTTATACGCATGACAACTTACCAATTGGTGGACATGGCGCTGTACGTAAGCTAATTGTCTCCTGCGATTGACACAGTTGCAATGGAGTGCGCATTGTACCGAACGTTTGTGTTGTTGGAAATACTGGTCCACCTGGTGGTGCAATCGGCGGTGATCTAATATAGAATAAAAAGCAGGAAAAAGTAAATTGATTAAGTTTTTTTATTTTTTAAAAAATACAAACCTACCAAATAAATAATATCATGATAAATTTAAGAATTTTAATTATTTCAATATTCTATGCCAAACGATTTATTTGAATATTCGATCGTGACAGTGAATATTTCGTGCATACGTGATACGATAAGAAAACAATTTTACATTAAGGGGCTGTCAATAGCAGTGACACTTTTTAAAATAGCGCATCGTCGATTCTTTATATTTTTTCTATTAATTCTAGGTTTTAAAATTTTCAGTTTAGTTTGTAGTTTTATTATTATTGCATTTTAACACTTCCCGAAAATTTAAAAATTATTAAAGAGTACAACCACTTACAGGTTTTAAGTGTTAAATGTTTCATCGCCAGAAAATTGGGCCACATTGCCGTTTCTCTACACCCAATGCTGCAAAGTGGAATAGTGAGCGTCGCACACATTTAAAGTGAAAAAAATGCCGACATTTTTTCCATTATGATCCAATTGAGTAATGATTTGTATATTGTATGAGTCCTAAGCTAACCTAACAAATTTTGAGCAAAATGGGAATGATTAAATCATTTATTAGCAGTTAAGGAACCTTATCATGTTAACGACTTATTTTTACTTTTTGATAGACCCGATCCAGCAAACCCCTTGCAATTTGTCTCAACAAATTATTGAATAGACAGGTTTTTAGAAAAATAACTTACTATCTTGTGAAGACAATAAACTAGTTTTGGCTTATGCTCTCAAATACGCATAATGGCCAAGCTATCGGCTTTAATCCGTATTAAGAGTTTGGCAACATAGGTTCTTAAACGTTATTTAGTTGCTAAAACGGAACTATAAGGGTTAACCTCAGCAAATAGGCACCTTTCTTTGGTTTTTAAGAGCCCCTTAACTTCAACGGGTCCTCCTTCAAATCTTCCCTACATCGTTTGCAGCTTTCTTTATTTCTTACAGCGTAGCTTTTGCTCATGGCAATCTCGAACGTGACCAACTTTGAATAGCTACAAAAATTAAAATTTTTTTTCTGGCAATAGATTTTTGTTTTTTTTTTATTTTAATTGTGTGTACTAAACCAATTTTGTACTAAATTTAACGCACTTGCTGCTTGATTTGTGAAACAATGATGACAAATTATCTTTTTCAATGTCGAACGGGACAGAAGAAATTGGACGAAAGCACATTAAAAATTTAGTTAATCGGGATTGCATTATTCTCTTTGCATTTTTTTATTATTATTAATGTTATAAAGGAGACATTGTGGAACAACCGTTATCATGTATTATGTCTCTTAATGAAGAGTATAGCAAAGAACACATAAATACAATTCAAAATTAGGCTGAAGTGGGATGATGTGTAACACGTTTTTATTTGCTCCAATAAAAGTGTTAAGAAGTTTAATTTTTTATTGGTTTTAAGGTCTATCCCTTGCAGAAGAACCTTCAAATTGTGGTGGAGTGTTTTCATGGCTTTTGAATATTTTGAGAAATTGATGAAGTAAAACAAAAACTTCAAATGTTTTTTTTTGCCTTTTTCAAACCGATGGGGTGATGTGTAACACCAACAAAATGCTGTTTTATAGACCAGGAACTTTAATTTTTTATGTTTATGCTGACTTTTTATGTTTAGTAAAAGTATTATGATACGAACTTAATGAAATAATAGCAATATCTGGTAAATCTATCTGATTCTCAATGCACACACGCACACACATATACTTTGAAACTAAAAAACTGGTCGGCAACTTCAATAGAATATATGAATGGCTTTATTAATTGGCAAAAAAAAAATACATTTCAAATGCAAAATATTTATTCGTTGGAAATATCCATATCGGAGTGACAATTCTTACAAATAAAATGGCTCACAAAAAATACCGCTTGGATTTGTTGCATTCAAATGAATTTTTGTAATTTAAATGTTTTCGCAAAAAAATCGCAACCAATCATGCAAAAATCTCGATCTTCTTCGGAGAGCGCCGGTTTTGCAACCGAGCACCTGCAGCTTCTTTGCAGTTGGTTTTCTTTTCTTTTTGATATTTTTTTTTGCCACCTTCTGCAACCGTAAACGTTTCTGTGGCCTTGTTAAAACACAGCTTTTCATTGAGTTCCCACCACGATTGGATTTTGGTCTGGGCTGAATAGTATGAACTGGGCTGATCTCTTTTAATACCGGTGATGTGATTGCATTTCAGAGTTTGACGTTGTTGCTTTTTTAATGGCAATTATGTGTAAGATGTGTTACACATCACTCCACCGTGAGTGTTTCACATCACCCCAACGTAAGTCACTCCTTTCTCATTGATGGACTTTTACCACAACGTGAAAAAAATGTTAAATCTTTTGTTATATCTAAAGATATTTAATAATACCACATTTTACATCTACTCACTTTAAAAATTTGAAGAAAGTTTAATCCGAAACGCTATTTTTTGTAAATCAAAAAAACTTTTTAACAACAATTTTTCACGCTTTTTAAGAACTCTAATGAAATTTTTGGGACCACCCTTACCTAGGGAGCTTTGGTGCTACGTACTTTTAAAAGTTTAATTTTTCAGTTTTATCATAGAACTCATATGCATAAGTTCTTTCCGGTTTAACCTAAGAGATGCGCCAGGGAAAAGTACGCAGCGAAATGAATTTGACACATACGGTCAGGTCATTTTGTTCGCCTAACATTTAACTGCAAACATACACAAGTTGAGTCTACATACCAAAAATTAACGTCTTGGTTTTATCGTTCAGTGATCATGTCGAGTTTTGTGCATGAAAAAGAAAAAACATTTACGGCACGCATTGCTATCCTTATTTAATCAAAAGAATGACTGTTGAAAGCGATCGTTTGCTGGTAGAAACACGCTTCATTAATTTGAACATATGAGACATGGTTTCGACAATTTAAAAGTGATGCTTTGTATGTGAAAGACCAGAGTGAGCGCTCTGGTAGATCACAGAAAATGTGAAGGCGAGCAATTGCAGGAGCTATGGATGATGACCCAACTCAAACTCAACGGCAGTGGGCAGAAGCATTACATGTGTCACAAGAAACAATCAGCAGACGTTTACAAGCAATGGGGAAGATTAATAAATTCGGTAAATGGGTCCCACACGATTTGAATGAACGTCAAATGGAAAGTCACTTGTGAAATGCTGCTTCAACGCCACGAAAGGAATCCATTTTTGCATTGAATTGTGACGAGTGACGAAAAATGGATTTATTTTGAAACCACGAAGCGCTTTTCGAGGCGTTCACCTGATGAAGCCGGTCCTTCAACACCAAGGCCAAATCGCTTTGGCAAGAAGACCATGCTCTGTGTCTGGTGGGACCAGGGAGATATTGTGCATTATTAACTTGTGTATTAGCCAACAACTGATTACTTTTAACCACGCATTAATTGAAAGAAGACCGGAATGGGCCAGAAGACTGCTGTCTCACCCAGCAAAACTAGTGAAAAACACCTTGAAATCGCTTTGATGGGACATCCTTTTGCACCCGCCGTACTCCCCAGACTTTGCGCCACCTGACTATCCATATCAATGGGACACGCGATTCAGCGATATCGAGAAAGTTGGAAAATGGCTCGACGAATGGTTTGGCACAAAAAACCATCAGTTTTTCTGGCATGCTCTGCACAAATTACCTGAAAGATGGGTGAACTGTGAAGAGACCGATGGCCAATATTTTCAATAAAAAAATTAATTTCCCAAGAAAATTACGTCTTTTTTTTTACCAAAAACGGAAAAAACTTATACAATAACACCTGGTAAAGTGTTACGTTCGAATAGAGGCTACTTTCCAGATGATCAAATTTATACTGAGCCCAATGTGGTAGTAGTGATCGATTAAAAGCGAATAAATAAAATACTGTGATAAAAAAACAAAGTTAATTGCGATACAAAAACTTACTCGACGACTTTGCTATGATGATGATTTCGTTATTTCCTGCCATTAAATGTGAACAATGCTTTTGCAACATATACTATCCTGAAAAATGTTCAGTCTGAAAGTATGCACAGAAAGTTAATTTGATACTTATCAGTGACATGCTTGCCTTTTATGTATTTGCATACTTTCAGGCTGAACATTTTTCGGGACAGTCTATGTTGTAAAAGCACTGTAATAATGGCAATAATATATATTTTACAGTTGGAGCGTTAATGCTTCCAATACGTCGTAGGACGGGCTTTTATACTAGTTAATAATATAAAATCAAGAGTGTTCAAAAAATAATTTGCTTTGAAGGCACAAATAAAGTTAGTTTTAGTGCTCAAATATTTTAACAAAATGTCGACATAAACATATTTTCAACTCTTTTCTTAATTACGTCATGATATCGTAAGCTTTGTCTTAAGCATAAGCTTAGCTTCAAAATTAAAAACAAAAAATGGGCAATTAAAAGTAACAAAAGAAATAGAAAAAAAATCTATCTACGTAAACCAACTTTAATGAAGCCTATACATTATCTACTTTATAATGCATATACTATTATTATTTTCCAATCTTTTCCAAATAATAAATAAACAAAGATTTTTAATAGCAATCGTGTTACTGTGCACTTCAAAATAGGTGCTAACTGTTAAGCATACATAGAATTATAAGATAAAATGGCAATTCTTTAAAAAAAGCTTATTTTAATATATATTAGGTTTGCTTATTTTTCAAGTTGTCAAACAAAGCTTTAGACATATTTTAATATGCAATTCGGAGTTGAAATTTAAGAGTTATTTTAATTACACTTCCCCTCATTACGGTGCATTAGCATTATAAACAAAGCTGGCAAATATTTAGCAACTCTGGCGAGCTTTTACTTTTAAAAATTATGATATATTTAATTTTTTCCTTTAAGTGTGCAATATAATGCACAAAAATTATTTTTCTCTCAAAATAGCTACCTTGGCGACTTCATGCTATGATGTCTAGCCACTGCTGGACGCTGTCCATTTGCTATCAACTGCTGCAGTCCTGGAGGTTTTGGTGCAAAATTCGGTTTGCCATGGTTAAGCACTGGCTTAAGACCAGGCGTTGGCGATTTGTTGCCAACAAGTATAATTGGCGTGGTTGTTGCGTTGTTGCTGCTGCTGTTGCTGCTATTGGTAATGTTGTTGTTCATAGTGACATTGTTGCCACCGCCGAAAAGCGACGATTTATTTGGCGCCAAAGAACGCGGTGAAGATGATGATGTTGTTGTTAAAGTTGTCGCACTTGCAGATTTGCAAGAAGTATTCCTGAGGCTACCGCTGTTGTTGTAATAGTTGTTGGTTATAGAGGATTTTGTTGTTATAAAAGAGGATGTATTGTTGGAAGACGCATTTAATTGACTATTCATACTTTGGACAAAACCTGAACTATTTCCTAACGATAAACTGTTGAAAAGAAAAACAAAATAGAAATAAAAAAGAACAAAAAAGAAAACACAAAAATTTTAAGAAATTAAATTAATAATTCGAATTTGAAATAAGAAAACATTTTGTTAATAAAAATAGTTTGAAGTTTTAAGGTCATGTTCAAGGTTCTGTTATAAATTCTTATTCTACGCCTCCGTTTTACATCGGTTTTACATTAAGCGTTGATCACACTTTAATTTGACTCACTTTAAATTTGCTGTTTTGCTCTTGATGCTGCTTACACCATTGTTGTTGCTGCCTTTTTTATTTTTGCTGCTGCCACCACTTGCAGTACTGCTCTCGGATAGCGTGGGTGATGATGCTTTGGCATTGTTGTTGTTAATCGGCGGGCTCTTTTCCAAACCTGAGTCAATTACACTCTACAAAAAAAAAAAAATAGTTAAATTTCAGAGCTGAACAAAATTAATTGAGGTAATTATTTTTTTTATAAACAGAAAAAAATCTATTAGTAACGGCTGGTGAACTATCACAACCTTAACGATGACAAGTTCAAACTAACAATTTTACCAAATCAAATTTGAAACAAATTTTTAGATTCTAATTAATCGCTGTCAAATACGCCTTCGATTAAAAATTATTTAAAAAAAATCTATTTAATTTTAACATTTTCACTAGGCCTGTGCGAGTTACTTCGAGTTCGAGTCGTCGAGTAGTGCAACTCGACTCGATTTTCAGTTCGAGTAATTCGGTTTTTCGAGTAACTCGAAATGTTCACTCTCAATAATACATAGCCAGTAGAAATAATTGCTTCATAAAACTAATTAAACATGGAAGACATTGACAATCTACAATATATGCATAAAAAAAACATAAATAAATACTAATAGTTTTTTTATTGATTTTTAGTTTTTTGCGATCTCATTTTCTAGATAGTCATACTTATCGATTTAATCCTCAAAGAAATGCAATTTTTATGCAATTTAATGCAAATTACGAGTACACTTCAAGCTGTTTACCACTAGCGACAAAGCATTAACAAAATATCAGGTTCCATATATCGAAGGCAAAACGTTGACACTTGAAAGTTCACAAATTTTACAGAAGAAACAAAAATCTTTATTACCCATAATTTTTATTTTAAAATTAAATAAATGTACATTTTGCTAAAACTACATTCAGGTTATGTTAGTTCGAAACAAAGCGTTATTTTTTTTTAAATAATTTATAATTGATAAAATATAAATTATATTATTTTATATTATAAGAATTAAGGTTTGACCAAAGTACAACTTAAGTATGGATTATGAAAGTTAGAAAACTATATTTTTTTATAAATTTTACAAGCTTTCAGAACACAGTCACAGTAAATTATTTCATTTGTTCGGACGTTTCGTGTCAGACGTTTCAGATTTTCCCATTTGGATATATTGGGTAATTAAGTAACTATGTAATTAAGAAACAAATTTATTATGTTGTTCCTTTCCTTGCCTCAATCATTTCATTATTATCTTTAGCCAATACCTTCTATTTTTAATAAAACAAAAACATTTCCGAAACACTTACTAAAAACATTTACTAAAAAGAAAAACTACATTTGTGAAACACTGCGGGGGATTTCATCACTATAGTGAATTAATGTATAAATTGCTTAAATAAATAAAATTTAAATGTTTCTCCAAGATAATATCCTAAAAAACTATAAGTTTTTAATAGCTTTTTATTTTTCGCCTGTGATTGACCAATTTTCGGATTTGCCCATACGTGGATTGCACGTTGTAATCGAAAATAAAGGTTTTAAGACGTAATATTAACGTTTCTTTCATATTTAATTAAAAAATAAACTGAAGAAATTTAAATAAGTTGATTTAAAACAAGTTTCATTATTTTTGGTTGAGAATTTTTTAGGGAGTTGCCATGCAATGTTTTATAAAAAAAAAACTAGGATAACGATTATGCAGTAAGTTGTTTATAATCAAAGGAAAAAAAAACGAAATGGCCATTTCAGCCCTTGAAAGGACTTTGAACGAACTTCTTATGATCAATTGTGGTGTGCGTGTTTTGCAATGCTTGAACACAAATGATCGAGAACTGGACCTACAAGTTTTATGCCGACTCCGAACGGCTTATGTTCTCAAGAAGCTTTTCATGTCAGTTTTTACTCTCTGAGGTTTGCCATTGTCTGCAGAGAGGTGACGGCCGAACAGAAAAATTAATTCAATTGAAAAAACTTTCTGTCAGGCGGGAATCGAACCAGGGTTCTCTGACGTATGGGCCACACACTCTACCCACGGCCGCAACTGTATATCGGTGATTTCATGTCAAATCGGACGTTTTCGAAAGTCACATATTTGTAAAAATTTGGTACTTTGAATGTCAATAGTACAAAAAACTAGAAATATTTGCATATTTTTTTTTGCATTGTGAACAAAATAGAACCGCGCTCTAGATCAACGACCACGGGAATGCAGCTAAGAATAGCAACCAAGATGAATTTAGAATTTGAATTCATCTTGATGGCAACAACGTCATAGATTTGTTTCTTTCTTTCTCACTTGATTTCTGTCCTGTCACTACTTTTGGTAGTAAAAAAATCAAAAATTAAATTTCGGGAAAAGTATCCATGTCTAGAAATTACAAAAAGTCAAAAGGATGTTTTGTATAGAAAGTTATAGGATATTGCCCATCATATCAAAATAAAAAACATCAATTTGCTTAAAGTGGCGCTTCTACCAGCTTATTTTTAGCAGCATATTTTGAATTGGATTTGAATATTCATTTAGGGGCAATAGAAGAAGTGGCGGCCGTGGCGTAGTGGGTAGGGTGTGTGACTTTTACGCCAGAGAAACCAGGTTCGAATCCTCCATCCGACACAGAAAGTTTTTTCAATTGAATTAATTTTTCTGTTCGGCCGACACCTCTCTGCAGACAATGGCAAGCCTCAGAGAGTAAAAAAACTGCCATGAAAAGCTTCTTGAGAACAAAAGCCGTTCGGAGTCGACGTAAAACATGTAGGTCCATTTCTCGACCACTTGTGTGCAAATATTTCACATCACACACAACACAATTGATCATAAGAAGCTCGGCCAAAGTCCTTTTAAGGGCTGAAATGACCATTTTCGTGGTTCGTTAGAAGAAGTGTCGGTTAAATTAAATATTATAAATTCAGATATGATTTAAAAGATTTGCGGGTAGAAGCGCCACTTTCAGCAATTTGATGTTTTTTATTTTGATATGACGAGCAATATCCGCGTTACCACCAGACGCAATGGCAAAAGTTTCATCCCTCTAAGAAAAATAAACGTAACGCATTTTGCGAAACGAAACCGTACCGTAAACGAACCGCCATCTCACTAACACTTGCATAATTTTTCATATAAAAATAAAACGAAATTATTTCAAAGTAAAACTATTCGTAAACGTAACGCTTTTGCAACGCCTTGGCTGGTACTGTTTTTTTTTTAATTGATGTACTGTTTTTTAAAAAGTTTTGGAAGAAATGTAATGTTTTTGGTAGAAAAACATACACGAGCGTGTAACATGTTGTATAGAAAAAAACATTTTCTAAAATACAAACGATAATTCGAATCGATATAAAACCGATTTTTTCGAGTTCCTAGATTCCAAATTAGCCTAAAATTAATCACTTACAATCACTAAAAAAATTTTGCACGCGAAAGGGTTAATGAAAAATTTTAATTTTTTGGCCAATACAAAATGTATTCACATTTTTCAAGGTCAGCACCACTACACCGTTACTTTTTTGGCGTTTTGAAAACATTGTCGTATTGAGGTTGGAGAATTAATGCTTACTATGTTAAGCGAAATTTAAAAAAACTGCCAACACAATTTTTGCATACAAAAAAAAACTCATTTTTAAATAAAACTGGGATTTAAGTATTTTTTGTACTTCTTACGGTATTTTATAATTTTGAAGCTAGTAATCTTTTAGTTTAAAATTTATATTTTTTTTTTATTTTTTTTTCCTTTATAAAGGAAAAGCAGTCGGAGATATATTACTAGCTGAAACATTATAAAATACCGTAAGATGTACAAAAAATACTAAAAATCCCAATTTATCCAATTTTTTTTTACAAAGTATTTTGTATGTAAAAATTGCTCGGACAGTTTTTGAAAAATTCATTTAAAATAGTCAGCATTCTTAATAAATAATAAAAAGGAACGAAGGGCATTAATATATAATGAGGTAGTTCACTTTTTTTACTATCACTGTTTTTCTTGAAAGCACTTCACGTTTATCCAGTACTTCAGCGCTTTTTCTTTGTTTCGGTTTGGATAATATTTAGTCAAGAACCGCTTAATTAATTATCCGCAGTTTAAACCTAAGTAAATGGATTTAATGAATAAATCTTTACTAACGTTTTGTCAAAAATAAACGCTGACAATGTCGATCGCATAAAGATAAACAGAATGAAAAAATTTATTAGATGCGCTCCTTAAAAAAAGGCTCCCACTAAGCACTAGTCTATCGTTAAGATATGATAAGCTAAAACGTTGTGGGAGCAGCAACCGCAGCGCAAAAATAAACAAAAATAAATTTTAAGTAGTGAGTGCTAAATATAGATGACATCAAAAGGAAGCCAACAAATAAACCAAAGCGGACAACAAAGACGAAAAATGTATCTACCAATTGGGAATGTTTTTTCCTTGTAGTTAAAAAAAAAAATCACACAAAACAGGACAGTTCAAAAACAAATTGATAATTAGTTGTTATCAAAACCTAATTAAATTAAACTGTAACCTCACCGTTGCTGTTGCCAGAATTTTAGGTGGCGCCGCTGGTGGTTGCGGTGGTGGTCCACGATTTGTGCGCAGATTAGCTTCGGTTGCGTTAATTTGTTGTTTTTGCCGTTTTAGCGTTAAATGCTTGTTGAGTTCGGTACTAAAGTCTAATACACCGTTCGATGATGATGACGTCGAAGTGGCAGCCTGTGGGGGACTACCGCTGCGTGTGTTGCTCGTTGCTGTTGTTGTTGCTGTTGTAGCATTTGTGATGTTGGTAGTGTTGGCGGTGGTGGTACGCAGTGAAGTAGATGATGTCGTTGTTGCTGTGGGCGCTAAAAGGTAATAAAAAAAATACATTAATTGGTCAAGAATAGGAACAATTAATTAAACAAAATTTTCGGAAATTAGATTAATTTTAATGTGCATGAAAATACTCCATCTTTTTTTTTTCGAACTAAAAAGATAGATATGCTGCAATGTGCTGTCATATCAAGGGTATGATTTTTATAAGGTGGAGCGTCTTTGAAGTTGAAGTAAGCCCCGCGTTATGTTTTTTTGGGAATTCAGGAATTCACAAATAATTGCGTGATTTGTTCTAGTAATGCTGCAAACATATTTGTGAATTTTAAAATCGTATATGAATTTTTTGATGACGACAATCTAGCATATTTGCAGCTCAAAAACGTGAACAAACTTAGAGTAACCGGCTAACTTTTAAGCCATAATATGCTCCGGATCTGCCATTAGAAGGTAGTATTGTATTTTCGCATTTGAACATATATTTAAGAACAGTATGAATTTATTTAGGAATTATATATGTTATCTTTTTCGTTTCTCTATAGCACAATGCAGCATAACTCGAGTACATTACATCACAGTTTTCTAATTTCTAAAATTTTGAAGCATTATTTTTTTAAGTAATAAGTACCTAGAAATAAGCAAAAAAAATCTCGATGGCACATTACAGCACAATTTCCACTTTACTAAAAAATAAGTCAATTAACAACTTCAATATATGTAAATCAAACACAACATCATAAAAATCATAATCTAAGGATCCAAAGGTTTTTTCACTAATGAACATGATAGCACACATCGAGCACATTCGTACAGAACTAACTTCGTTAATCTCAACACTGTTTATAAAAATAAATTCTTTTATGCTTTTTTTCGAATATTACTTACCTCGACTACCGTTAACAGGTTTTAATTTCGGCATCGATGTCAAGCCTTCGAAGAGTCCGCTTAATTTAGGGCCTCCATTACCAATATTGTTGTTGATATTGCTGCGCTTTGGTGACGCAGTTGAGGCAGACGTCGGCGACGAGTTATTTGAACCATCACATATCTAAAGTTTTTAAGTATGCAGGAAATTTTTTTATAAAATTTTTAAGCAAATAAAATATGACGGTTTACCTTGCCCGCCAAAGCGGGTCCACTTTTATCCACGGTATTAGTTTTTTTCAATTTTGTACCCTTCTGTATGGAAGAGAGAAGAGCTGAGCGCATATCACCACCTGTTGCACCGCCACCACCTAATTTTAGGCCACCCATGGCAGGAGGTGGTGGTGGTCCAGGCGGTGGTGGTGGTCCTGGAGGTGGTGGAATAGCCATCTGCAAAGAAAAAAAAACTATTTGTTAAAAACCACAAAAGCAATTTTAAATTGCTAAAAATATCAAAATTAGCAAAGGCTGACTTTTTTGCTACTTTCTCTGCGCTTCAAACGCATCTCAGTAATTAAAAAAGTTAATTAAAATAGTAAATAAGCAAAAGAGCTTCCAAAGGTTTCAGTCAAGTGTTGCCCTTTTTTGCGTTTTACAAGTGCGTGTGTGTCAACAGTTATTTTGACACTGAAAGTTGTTTAAAACTGAATTTATTTATTCTTGAATTTAAAATTTATAAATTTTTACGAATTTGTGAAATGAGCAACGTTTTATGACATGGTTGCCAGCCCACATGGTTGCTCGCAAAATAAAGTGTATATGTAACTTATTATCTTTGAGTTACTTTGCCATCCACAAGATATTGAGTATCAACCTACGACTATACAGGCGAAGAATTAATAAAATTTCAATAGCTTTAATTTTGTATATTTTTTTTTTTTTTTTTGTTTTTGCGGCTTCATATTTTGAAGTGACTGCAAAAAACTTAACAAAGAAATAATAAAATTAAACCTACACATTTTTAAATTGTTCGATAGATCAATAAAATTTCTAGGCACTTTTTTCTTCTACTGAATAAATAACTTTGAAGTTACTTTTGCACTAGTTGTTCTATAATAGGTAAATTTCTGGACTTTTTTGGTTTTGTTTGCTATTTCGACTTTGTAAAGGTGTCAAAGTCAACTTAACTTAATGTTTAAACTCTACACTTAAAACAATATTAAATAATAACAGAGTTTTATTTTACAAAAGTTTGACTAAGTAAGATTTTGAGGTTGAGTAAAGTCTGGTCAAAGCTTGAGGAAAGTTTAATTAAAGTTCGAGTAAAGTTGTAGTAAGTTTGAGCAGAATTTGAATCAAGTTTGAGTAGAAATAGAATACAATTCGATAAGCTAGAGTAAAGTTTGAGTGAAGTTTGAGAATATTATGGGTAAAGTTGAAGTACATTTTGAGTAAAGTGAAACTGAGCTTGAGGTAAGTTTATGTAATGTTTAAGTAAAGTTTGAGGAAAGCTTGAAATATGGTTTGAGTGTAGTTTGAGATAAATTTGTGTAATGTCCCGGTTTACAATCGTCAAGAACTGACGATCAAGTTTTGTGTTCAGTGGCTAGCGGATCGTAACTGAGGGGAAAGAAATTGACTCTACGTTCAATTCGCTTTTGTTCTTTCGTTGTCCCGTTATTTTTTCATGCAAAGCCTGGCAAGAATTGATCGTCAATAAAGTTTTAGTACATTTTGATTAAAGCTTGAGCACAGTTTGAGTACAGTCTGAGTAAAGTTTAAGTATAGTTTCATTAAAGTTTGAGTTTGAAACTAGTAACTGAGTAAAATTTGATTTAAGCTTGAGTAAATAATATTAAGAAAATTTTTAGTAATGTTTGAATTAAGATTGTGTAAGATTTTGAGGACACCTGAGTAATGTTTGAGTACATTTTAAGTAAAATCTCCCCCCGCTAAATATAAAATGGTTGTGAAAAAAAAAAAATAGATTCTACAATAACAAAATAAAATTTTTCCACATTTCAATTATTTTATTAAATTCCTCGAAAATTTATTCCAAAATGATTCACTTACGATTACAAGCTATAACATATAAAGGATTAAAAATAGACGCTGCAATTCGCATTACTAAATATGGACTCCAGGCGTTAACTATTGATTTGCGGTTTCCATAGCATGTGAGAAAATACATAGCTTTTATTTTGTTTCTGTGATTGTAGTGTATAACCGAAGATTAGTTTAGTTAGTTTAGTTTATTGAGTCTATGGATGTGAAAAATCCTTACAGACTAGAAAAATTATACATTTCATGTAGAAGATATTAAAATAATATAACAAATAAGCTATAAAGTTGATTAAATAAACTAGAAACAAAGTTTTTAAAAGATGATTTAGGCATTGAGAAATCAAAATCATATTTTAAAGACAAACCATTATATAAACACAAAGATCTGGTGATAGGTTCATTTAGGGCGTAATTCGTTCTGTGATATTTAATATAAAAGAGTTTAAAACAGCTCAACTGCCTTGAACGAATATTGAAATTAATTAAATTTAGTAGTGAGGAGTCATCAATATTACCCAAGATGATATCATATACAAAAATTAATAAACTTATTTTTCTTCTAATTTCAAGTGTCTTTAAACCCAATAACAAACAACGAACATTATACAAGGGTAAATTTGAATTAAATCTAGTACAACGAAGCATATACTTAGAAGCAGTTTTTGGAACTTTTTCTAGGCTTCTGAAGGATTCCAAATAACAGAAGCATACTCTAGTCTTGACCTTATAAGAGAACTATAAAGTGCTTTTATTGTATAAGGATCCTTAAACTCTTGACTGTTTCTGCGAATGAAGGCAAGGAGGGAATAGACTTTGGGAAGTAAAAAGTTTAAGTGATCTAAGTTTCGAACTGTCTCCAACTGTATTAAGTCTATGCAATGTGATATCTGCCATTGTATGGGATGTTTTTATTATATTCTTTGATTTATTAAAAGATACCTGAGAACACTTTCCAATGTTAAGCGGTAATCCATTACGGAGACTCAATTTGCAATAATGCAGAATCATCCAAATTTTTTAACTTGCCAACAATCTTTAAGTCGTCAGCATAAAGAAAAGAAATTTAAAGTAATGAAAACATTTGCATATATCATTTTTATACAAAACAAACAGCAAGGGGCCCAATATACTAACCTAAGGAACGCCAGAAGATGCTTTAAAGCAATATGATTGAGAATTATTAATAGAAACATAGCAGCTTCTACCACTTAGATAAGACTTAATCCATTCCAAGAAAGCGGAGTGGCACCCCATTGTAGCAAGTTTAGCAACTAACACCTTATGGGAAACTTTATCGAAGGCCTTAGAAAAATCTGTATATAGGACATCAATCTGAATACCCAATTCTAAAGAAGATATACAGTAATTTGAAAAATGTGAAAGGTTAGTTACTGTAGACTTCCCAGCTACAAACCCATGCTGTCCAAGACAAATGTGTCGCTTGACAACAGATTAACACAGTCTATTATACCCGCAAATTCAAAAAAAAATGTTTGGTTCCCCAGTTGAGATGAGTTTCCGGCGCCTATGGTAAAAATTGAGTTGACTCTAAGAAAAGTTTGAGTAAAATATGAGTTAAGATTGAGTTTGAATTAAGTATGAGAAAAGTTTAAGTACAGCTGAGAAAAGTATGAGTAAAGTTTGAGTAAGGTTTGGGGAAGGTTTGAGTAATGTTCGAATAAAGATTGTGAAAAGTTTGTAAAGTAAATACATGTAAAGTAAAGTAAAGTAAATAAAATAAAAGAAAAGAAAAGAAAAATAAAGTAAAGTAAAGTAAAGTAAAGTAAAGTAAAGTAAAGTAAAGCAAAGTAAAGTAAAGTAAAGTAAAGTAAAGTAAAGTAAAGTAAAGTAAAGTAAAGTAAAGTAAAGTAAAGTAAAGTAAAGTAAAGTAAAGTAAAGTAAAGTAAAGTAAAGTAAAGTAAAGTAAAGTAAAGTAAAGTAAAGTAAAGTAAAGTAAAGTAAAGTAAAGTAAAGTAAAGTAAAGTAAAGTAAAGTAAAGTAAAGTAAAGTAAAGTAAAGTAAAGTAAAGTAAAGTAAAGTAAAGTAAAGTAAAGTAAAGTAAAGTAAAATAAAGTAAAGTAAAGTAAAGTAAAGTAAAGTAAAGTAAAGTAAAGTAAAGTAAAGTAAAGTAAAGTAAAGTAAAGTAAAGTAAAGTAAAGTAAAGTAAAGTAAAGTAAAGTAAAGTAAAGTAAAGTAAAGTAAAGTAAAGTAAAGTAGAGTAAACTAAATAAATTCACTACAGTTTTAAATAAGTATGAACTTTATAAACTGAACAATTGCAAATAAGAAAAAAAGCATCCAAAACTCGCTTTATCGTTGTTATTTCAAACTAAAATTCAGTTATTTTTTTATGTTACCATTTATTTTCAAAATTTTGTTATAAGTAGACAAATTTAATGTATATTAGATAATTTTTACACTAATACCTCTTAGTTTATAAACTCACAAATGCAATATACGTTTGTTTACAAATATTTAGATATTTAAAATTTTTGCTTGTTCAAAATTTCATCGCAAATATTAGTTAGGCGTTTAGTTATTTTTTTATATATTTTTTATTCTTTGCTGTTGTTATTTTAATCTGAGTTCAGTCGCGGATCTACATACGGGCTGAAAGGGCTTTAGGCCCCTCCCCTTTGGAGAATTTTTTGTATGGGAAAATAATGAAAATAAACCTTAAAAGCCGTGCCATCCCCTCCCTGGGCTACAAAACTGATAAATTCAGTCGCAGCTAAAATAGTACGAAAAACACGTAAAGCTTTCACCTTTTAAGCCCAACACACAGAAAGCATGCATGCATTAAAGCATCTGACGCTTCTGTTAAACCCACGTAAGCTTATGGGAGCATGCTTAATTCGTGCATGATTCACACTTTTATGTATGTGAGTTATCCCATAAGCTAACGTGTGTTTGTGACTTGAACAAACTAGCAAGAAACTTCGTTTCAAACTACAAAGTTAACTTAACTTAACAAAGGAACGCAGCTTGTGACATCCAAAGTTTTTAAAAAAATCTTAAAATCTAATGGAAATAAAAAACCTTCAGACGAAAGTATAATTTTACTTATAACTTTACTTTTATTTATTTGTATTTAAAAACCTACTGGTGCAATAACATTTTGTTGGTCTCGAATGGTTTAGGAGAAAAAAATCGTGAAAGTTTGCAAATTCATGCAAATTTGTAAGTACGTGAAAGCTAATTTCACAAAATTTCGCCATGATCAAATTTACAAGGAAAAATAGTTTAAAATTATCGTTAAAAATACATCAGCTTAAACTCCCATAGGTTTTACCCAGCAGAAAACTCGCTCAGGCCTCTAATAGTCAGACAGGAATTCTTACCTGATCAGGCATGACATTTTCTGCTGGGAAGTTAAATTATGACAAAATCGCTATGATTTTTAGTAAAAATTTTTCACCTGCGGCGCTCATTTCTTATGATATCAACAATTCATTAAAAATTTTATTAATTTTCGATACAATACAAATTTTTCGCCTGCGGCACTCATTCTTTTCAAAAATTTACATATTTATCTAAAACGATTTATAAATATTTCTAATCATAAAAATAAATGTGTTTAGCAAATCTGTATATATTTACTTTTTTTAAATCACAAACACTTGAATTTTAAAAATTTTTGCTCTTGGTGCATTTCATTTTATTAAAGAATCAAAGTAAAATCGCACCAATTTTAATCAAACAGTACTAATTTAAGAACACTTGTATGATCATTAGAATCATTCACCGATCCAATTTCAATACTTCGAAATTTTTAAAGGATGCGATGGAATTTTGCAGTTAATATTGAATTTAATCGAGCATAGTTCACCCATTTAGTTAGTATATACTATTCTAGTAGAGTAGTTCTAACTCTTCTGTATAAAAAATATGGATATTTCGTATACGAAAAAATAGAACTTTTCCAAACTTTCAGAATTTATATCTCCTAAGCCATATGAGACCGGCCTTTTTTATGCAGCATTAGATTTAGGGGCTCCAAATACACATTAAGACAAAAAAAAAAAAAAAAATGAAAATGGCGAGGGCCCTAAAATAAAACTATTTCCAATCCCCATTTCGTTACATATCTCCAGCTAAAGAACACAACAGTATTTGTTTAATGGTTCCGCTTGGGTCTGGAACTCATTGACTTACATGTTGGCCTTTGAGCCTTGTAGTCATACACATTCTCTTAGTAGTTTGATTCTAAACAACTTTGTTTTTATATTTCTGGGTATATTACTAGCTGATAAATAATAAAATATCGTAAGAAGTACAAATAATACTAAAAACCATAAATTATACCATATTTTACATAAATTTAAAAAAAAAAATCAAAGTATTTTGTATGTAAAAATTGTGTTGGCAGTTTTTAAAAAATTGTAAAAAAAATGAAACAAAATATATGCAAATTTTTTAAAGTACGCAAAGTACCAAATTTTTGCAAATATGTATGTGAAAAACGTTCGATTTGACAAGGAATCACCGATATATGTAATTTTTTTCATGTTGGTGTTTCTTTTTTGCTATCTTAGCCCTCTCCCCTCTCCCTCTGGCGAAACCTAGATCCGCCACCGTCTGAGTTTATTTATTTATTTAATTAAAAAAGTGTCATTTTCTGACGTAGGAATTATAAAATCAGATTAAGTTGATATCAAAATGTATCGAGATAGTTAATCATGCTTAACTTGAAAATAACAAGTTGTTTTGACCATTTCATATAGCATTGATGGAAAAAAGAAGTTGAAGAATAAGCAGATAATATATCAGACGATATTAGAGTTTAGTATTAAAACACTTTCTTTAATAGATTTTTTTCGCTGATATTATCTTGATCGTGAAGGTTAAGGACTGAAGGACAAAAAATGCCGGATCGAAATGGTGATAAAACAATATTTATTTAACCGACCCAAACAAGAATTGGCAATTTTTTTTATGGTCATTAAAGAATTCAGTCACGTTGTTGTTCAAAAATCGCAGCAAACCTGTTCAATGTTTTTAATTATAATTAATTATAAATGCAAATCGTGTGTGAATGAGTCAGATTATGATGAAAAAAAATCAATATAATCGAATACAACAACAAATCAACACATGCCATATAAGTAGCAAAGTAATGGCTCGCTCGATACGATGTACGAATGAGTTGTTTTGAAGACAATATTTAAAATTACCTTGCAGCAGTCTTGTGTAGATAATTAAGTTTATTTAATTAATGATCATAAAAACAGGAATTCTGCAAAAAGTATGCGCTGTTCACCACTTAACATCCATTGATTTTGATGCACTTGACTTTTTTTTTTAATCTTTTTTCTTCAACGTTATAACTTGCACTAATAATTCGCCGAGATAATATTTATATTTATATTGCAATTATAACAATTCCTCAATTAACACAATAAAAATTTAGTTCAGAGATAAACGCACGCATGCACAATAATTGCGCCCGTTATAACTAACGTTAAAACTGAGATTCCGTATTCCAAAGCAATAGTAAGTAAAAAGAAGATCAAGCGCGGCAGCAAAAAGAAAAAAATTAGAAACAAATAAATCAATTAAAGTTGTGTTGATAAAACCGAGTTGAAATGAAAATGGAAAACACGAGACGTTGTTGCGCATGCGCAGCTGTAAAACTAATATATATCTGAACGATTGCATTGGACCAGGAAGCGGCATGATGTCTGAACGCAAAGAACAGCCAGCGAAAAACACAAGGTGAGTGAGTGTTCACACTGGGAGAGCAAAAGTTGGCAGAAAAAAAACTATGTGAGAGAGCGAGCGTGTTAGTCACAGTAAATAAACAAAAAACCATAAATAATTTTTCAAGTTGTTCGTCGTCATATTTTTCTGCTGGCTACTGCATCAGGCTACAGCAGTTGAATAGTGTAACGCCCTGTTTTGGCTGGAATTTATTGTATTGACTGATCGTTGGGTGGATCGCTTGTGTGAGATTAAATGTTAAACATCAGTTGCTTAAATGACGTCAGCGTAACTATGAGGAATAAGATTCGATTTAAGTTGTCGACGACTTTAATAACAAAAAACAGAAAAATAAGACAAAATTATTTGAATTGAATTGAATTTGAACGTGTCCAGAAGGTTTTGTTTATAAAAAATTATGCATGTTGGCAACTACTTTATTATTATATATTCAAAACAATAACCTATCAGAGCAACGATTTGGGGACTGTTGGGAGTATTTTTGGACATCATGGATCAAATCAAAGGCGAGCTGTAGCAATAATTCCATAAAAATTAACAGCATGCTATGATGTTTATATAGTATCATTAAACTATTTTTGTGAATTCATATTAAAAATTCACAAAACTCTACAGTTTTGTATACGTGTTTCATTTTCTTTCCTACTTCTTTGTCATACAACTTTGGAAAGAAGGTAGACTTGACTTGAATAGACGAAATACCTAAATTTAATTTTTTATCCAGATGAACCAAGAAATGGTTTATCTAAATTGAAGAAATATGATGCTTTGAGAATTTAACGAGCGCCTCTCGTTATAAAAGTCGATATATAAAAGATTTAGTCCTTGAAAAAAAAAAAGTTTGAAAATAATCCAAACCGAATGTTAATCACGACCAAAAATATCAATCCAAATATCACCAATATTAATAGAATACTCCAATTCCTCAAATACACAAATATATTTATAATTATGTAATATATAACAGGTGATTCAATAAGTCCGTAGGATAAGTAAGAAAAAAACAAAATTTTGATAAAACTCGATTATATTATTCAACATAGTTGCCTTCGAGAACGATACAACGAGTATATGAATTTCTTTCCAACAAGCATTCTCTTGAGATCTGAAAACAAGAAAAAGTCGCTGGGGGCTAAATCTGGAGAATACGGTGAGTGGGTAAGCAATTCGAAGCCCAATTCACTCAATTTTGCCATCGCTTTCATCGATTTGTGACACGGTGCATTGTCTTGGTGAAACGACACTTTTTTTTTCTTTTGCAAATGTGGCTGTTTCTTGACGATTTCAGCCTTCAATCGATCCAAAAGTGCACAGAAATAGTCGCTGTTGATGGTGGTTCCTTTTTGGAGATAGTCGATGAATATTATTCCTTTCGCATCCCAAAATACAGACGCCACACCTTGCAAGCCGAATGTTGGGTCTTTGCTCGCTTTGGATTCGGTTTGTCGACTGCTGTCCACTCAGCTGACTGTCTTTTGAATTCTGGTGTGTAATAGTGAAGCCATGTTCCATCCATTGTCACATATCGACGATAGAATTCAAGAATTCAATTTGATTGCGGTTTAACAGCGCCAAACACTCCTCTGAAGCATCAATTCGTTGTTTTTGGTCGACTGTGAGCTCACGCGGCACCCACTTTGCATAGAGCTCTCGCATACCCAAATGTTCGTGTAAAATGGTAAAACACTACCATCTGATATCTTTACAATGTCAGCTAGCTCGTGAACCTTCAATTTGCGATCTTTCATAACAATTTGTGAATTTTTTTGATGTTTTTTGGAATAACAGTCTGATTTGGGCGTCCACTGCGCTCTGCATCATTTGTGCTGGTACGACCACGTTTAAATTCAGCAATTCACATTTCTAACATTTGTCTCGATGGAGCAGAGTCCGGATAATGTTTATCAAGCCATTGTTTGGTTTCCACCGTATTTTTTTTTTCATCAAAATGTTTTCCCTGGATGGGCCAATTTTTCGTATACCAGGAATATTGGACAAAAAAATGTATTTAAATATTCTTAATAACCAGATGGAACCATTTGCATTTGAGAACATGCCTATTAGGTGGACTTTTATGCACGATAATGATCCAAAACACATAACAAAGGTTGTGATTGATTGGCTATAAATATTTTGAATTGGCCGGTGGCTCAAAGCCCAGACCTCAATCCCATAGAAAATTTATGGAATGATATGAAGGTCAGCATAAGCAACGAAAATTTTCGAAATTAAGATGAGTTATGGAGTGGAATTGAGAAGGCTTGGTACTCTATTCCGAAGGATAGAGTCAAGAAGCTTGTGGAGAATATGGGACGAAGATGTCGGGCTGTTTTGGACAATTCGGGATACACTACCAAGTACTTGTAAGCATATTCGTAAGCTCATTGAAAAATAAAAATAAATCAGTCTTTTTTTTCTGAAACCAAATTGTGCTATTTATACGTCCACTACAGCTAAGGAGCAATTTCAGATTTTTCATTCATTTTCAGATTTTTCATTCATTTTCTAATTTTTAATTCGCAATTACAAAGTTACTACTGATTTTAAGTTTTTAATGTTTAAACTCAAATACCATTTTTGTTTTCCTCTATGTATTTTATTTAGATTTATGTGAAACACTCTCCATGTATTTTTGTGCTATTTATGTGTCCACGGCTGTGCATATATAAATAAATTATCAAATTTGAGCAAGAAATTAATAGGAAAAGTAATTTAAAATTATTTTTTACTTTGAAGAGATTTTAGGGTTTCTTTTTTTTTTTTTTTTTGAAAGGTTTGCTGAAAAAATTTTGGATGATTTTATGTTTTTTTTTTTTTGGGATTTATCTTAGGGCGATATTTTCTACCGCCTTGGATCGCATTTCGAATAATTTCACTTCTGCTACCCAAAGTGCCGTCTAATCAGCCTGAGATTTATTTTTCGTTTTATAAAGAGTTTGGTTTTAATTTTCTAAATAATTAATTTTGAATGCTTACGCATGAACTTGTGGTTTATATGTACATCGAGGGCAAGCAAGTAATTAGTCATTCATGATGTCTCATACCTAAACACAAGTAAGATCAGTTTCTTCAACACAACATCTTATGAGTCATCATTACGGGTAGGCAATTAAATTGATTAAACTCAAATTCGACTTAAAATTTCTTGAATAATTTGTGTTTTAAGTTTTCAAAATAAGTAAATAGTATTTATGGCTCTCTTAAATTCTGTAGTAGTGGGGGAAAAAACCAATTCTTGGTGATATATATGATTAAAACTGCTAAATGTAGTGTGCTATATTAAATTGTTTTGATAAAATTGATAAAAATGCTCTATATTGCTGTATGTGCGTGCAATATTGATAGCTTATTTAAAAAAATGAACTCAATAAAGCAAAGATTCATGATCATTAATGCTGAACGTAACGTATAATATTGATAGCTTATTAAAAAATTAACTCATCTCAATAAAGTCAAATCACTATCCTCTTAAACGATTAATATTTATTTTTTAAATGTTTGAATAGTTGTTGACATCTATTGAAATTGCACGCAATGATTCATTGCTAAATTATGTACTTTAAAGTCTTGTGCCTACCCCTCCTCCTTTTCTGACTTTTGTTTCCTCACCTTAACTCTTGCTATCGCTTAAAACAGATTTAAGTTTATACATCAAAAATAATAGTTTAATTGCATTGACGCAGGCTAGCTACTGCCGCAACAATCTCATTAATGTTTCAAAATCCAAGTTTAATCGATCGATTAGTCATTTCACGCCAACCGCAACCTCAATCAGGCCACACCACCAATGATTTCAGGAGATTCCAGTTTGTCGCTTAAGTCTTTTGTTTTTCCGAGAGCTTTTATTTCAATTTGTCCGTTTATCGACGAGTTCGTTTCATTTTAAACGTTATAACGACAAAAACAGGCACACAAAATGTTTTGTAACGCGTCGTTTTGTGTTTACTAACACTTCATAAACGTTGTCGTTTTTTCGCGGAATTTGTAATGACCAAGCTCTTCAAGAGTCCAGACATGGCTGGTTAGTTCATCAAGTCGCGGCTTATCAACTAAATCTCGCATATGTTTGTTTTTTTTATAAGATTTTGTATTTTGTAAAGTTTTGTTGCTACTGATGTTTTACTTTAAGTAATTATTTAGCCTCTCTCCCCCTTCTTTTTATGCATTCAAAGCTTGAATGTTTGTGTATTGTTGCATTTGTGTGCATCTGTAAAGCAACTTCAGACAATTTGAAATGCAATTGTTGCTTTTATTGTAATATGATTTGTTGCTCGACAACTTGGCGCAATATTATGCTGCCAGTATGAAAAAAAACATACTGAAAATTTTTAAAGCAGTTTTTCTCTACTAAGATTGATGTACTTTTAAGTTGATTGATTTGTTATTAATGCGCATTCGTACCATTCAACTATTTGGCATGATAGGGATGATACACGTATGATAAATACTTTTGGCATCACAATATTTGTGTGTACTATTTTTATTTGTATTTTAAATTTATAAATTTGCACTAACATTTAAAAATATTTATTAATTTTATTTGATTGACATCGGCTTAAGTCAAGGCAAGTATCGCCGCATGCTAGTCAAACGCATTTCCACAAAGCCATTACTCACGTTAAAAAATTGGCAGCAAAACATGTTTATGAATTGCTGCCAGTTCACTGTAGACATGAGTAACTCAGCGCTGCATTGAGTTATTGAGTTGAAGCAATTGCGCTGATACACTTGTTTTATCAAGAGAAACACACTAGCGCAGTAATACAAAAAGTTTCTTGATCGTTCTTATTTTTTTGTTTATTCGAACGTGTTCGATTTGAAAAGTGCAAGCAAAATTAAATTCAATTTTAAAGTTCCAACTTGTATTGCTGTATCAACCTCAAACGAAGTAAAGTTTGATTACATGCTTGAAATTTAGGTTTATTAATTATTGGTGCATGCTGAGCTTTGCGCTTGATTCAGACATGCTTCGTATTGATTCTTATTGATTAAGCTTTTTTTAATGAATTTATGACTTTATTATAATCTGGTTATCTGCTTTAAATGAAAAATATTGTGACAGAACTTTGATTTGATTTGTTGTATTTATTTCAGGTGAGGCTTAACTAAGCTGACTTTACCAAATAATTTAATGCGCTACCCAACAGCGCTAAATAAAGTTCTGTTGCTACAGTAAGCATAGCGCTTCAAACTATCTCATGACGCAATTGCATTAACACACTACACTAATATAGTAAGCTGCGCTAGAGTTGGTGCATCAGCGCAAAATTTTTTGTTGTTTACCCATGTCTAGTTTACTGAAGCTAAAAGAGACTTGTTCATACGAAACTACTATCGTACCCAGAATATGGCAATAAATGGTAAAGATCAAAGGAAGTAATTTTCTCAAGCAGCCAAAATTTCTATATGGCCAAAAAACCTACTAAGCGTGAATACTTGTGTGCATCATCTGGTATTCCCTTGTCTTCGAAATCTACACTGGAAAGGTTGAAAATAAAATGGAGACTGATTTCGGGGTTAAAGTTGTTAGAACGTTTTTCCAAGAACTTGAAGGTTGTGCTTGAATTAATTTCGACGAATTTTCGACGAAATTGGGCTTTGTCACGACTTATTTTTAAAAGGTGAGAACTATTCAGTGAAGAAAGTTTTAAAACGTCTGCAAACACAACAAAAAATCAACAACGCTGGAAGAGCTTTCGTCTGTTCACAATTCATAATTTTGAAGTTGTTGTAAATATTTCTTGCATTTAAGGCGAGGTTCTAGTAGAAATCGACTTTTGTAATATTTTTTTGCTTTATTTTCATCCATAAGGTCTTGAAAATATGTAGTCAAAATGATATTTCAATATCTAATTTATTTTAGGAGTCATAGCGTATTAGTGAAGAGAGTGCGTCGGCCAAAAAAACAGGTATAAATGCGCGCTCGGAGCGCCTTCGAGGGACGGGCATTTTTGACTACCTAAGCGGTGCATCTAGTACAGGTAGTAAGTTTGTTTCTTAACGAATTTCTGTACATTCCTCTCTATTGTGTGCTCGCATACCTGCTCGTATACCTGGTCGGATTAGCGTTGTATACACTTCTATTTGCCGTATCGTATTTAAGTTGTGTTTCGAACGTGTGGCAAGTAAGAAGTGTTTCAAAAATGCCAAACACGCGAAAATCAGTGGGGAATTATCTGCCAGCTCGGCCCCGAAAGAATAAATTCCCCGATTATGATCCCTATAAAATAGAAAAAAAATTAAAGACACGAATTACGACGACGTCGAAATTGATTATAAATTTTCTGACTGTTTTCCAATTTTTATCTCAATGTTTAAAATGTAAAAACTGTAACAGTGATGTAACGTTTTCTCGTTCGAGTATCCGTAGACTTGGTTTTTATTTAGTTATCAAGTGTGAGTGAAAAAAACAACAACAACAAAAGAGTACATTCGAAGTTATACAACGTAAAGTAATTGCTGATAAAACACAGAAGAACGTGGAGGCGGGAAATGAAGAAACACATTTGAGCGTGTCGGGCGACGGTTCGTGGAAAAAACGTGGCTTTTCGTCGTAATTTGGAATTGCAACGCTGGTCAAAAAATATACGCACACGGTATTGGATTTTGTTGTAAAGTCGTCATTCTGCCAAAGCTGTAACAACTGGGCCAGCAAAAAAAAGAACTAATGAGTACAATATTTCATATATATGGTATGAAACTCATGAAGAGCATTGCAGCATAAATCACACTGGAAGTGCTGGTAAGTTAGAGGTAGATTATATGAAAGAAATATTTTATCGATCTGAATCGCACGGCGTGAAATATGCTACATATATCGGCGATGGTAGACACAAAAACTTTCCAAGCTCTCCTGAACTGTAACCCTTACAACGACCTTATTGTTCAGAAGAAGGAATGTATAGCTCACGTCCAAAACCGAATGGGCACAAGATTGCGAGCAATCGAGAAACAATATAAAAGAACTGGAGGTAAAGGCGCAGGAAAATTGACAGACAAATTAATAATAGATTTGACTTTGTACTATGGACTTGCCATTAGACGACACCCTGATTCGGCCGAAAAGATGAAAAAATCTTTGTGGGCAACGTTCGATTACAAATTTTCCACGGATGAGGAGCGGAAACATGAAAACTGCTCTGCAGAAGCCAGAAATGAACTCGCCGACTTCCACCATGAACCTGCCCTTCAAAAATCGGTTCAAGAAGCAATTCGACCCGTATATGAAGCTCTTTCAAGTGATAATTTACAAGAAACTTTTTTTAACTCTTGCCTGTGGAAACTGGTCCCCAAACACCTTCATTGTGGCAAACAAACTATCAGAATAGCAGCATATATATCTTAAGGCATCTTTAATGAAGGCTATTCATCCATATTAAAAACTATGCAGACATTAGGAATCGTCATCGGAACAAGCTGCATAAACTTCAGCGTATAAAGCATAAAGTCAGCGGAGGAGAAACTCTCGGAGTTTGCAAAAGAGCCAAAATTGAAAAACTTGGCGCCCTGGTGCAGCAAAACATGCTCTTTGAGGACGAGGAAGGGACCTTGTATGGTGCTGGAATATCTGATTACATGTTAGTGTCTAAAAACAAACATTATTTACGATTTTGCGTGTATTGCGTAAGGGGTATATTAACTTTATCATTCCGTTCTTAACGCCAAGAAGGAGGCGTGGCAGGTATACAACAATACATATATTTTTGATCAGCATCATCTCCTGAGTCAATTTCCGTGTGTCCGTCTGTCTGTCCGTCTGTCGACACGATTACAGACATAATTTTAAAGCTATCGCGCGGAAATTCAAAATATAAGTTTATCAAAATATAGTTTATTATTTATAAATCGGATGAAAACCACGCCTACCTCCCATACAAAGTGAATTTATTTTTATTAACCGTAAAATGTCTTAAAATCCACAAAAATTAAAGAAATGCATGTAAACTTTGCTCTTCAGTCTTAATCCTGGCTAAAAAAATCGGATGGAAACCACGCCTACCTCCCATACAAAGTGGCTTTATTTTAAAAGTAACATCTCTTAAAAATCTGCTCAAATTAAAGAAATGTCTTGAAATTTTGCATATAGGCTTTGATGTATAATATTGACCATCACTATGATATTTGGCAAAGTCGAATGAAAACCACGCTTACCTCCCATACCAATTGGCTTTATTTTAAACGTAAAATCTTTTCAAAATCTGCAAAAATTAATGAAATCTTTTAAAATTTTGCACATAAGCTTTGATATTAAATATAAGCCATCTGTATGATATATGGCAAAATCGGATGAAAACCACGCCCACTTCCTATACAAAGTGACTTTATTTTAAACGTAATATCTCTTAAAAATCCACAAAAATTAATGAAATGTCTTGAAATTTTGCACATTAGCTTTGATATACGAGTATAATATGAATCATCCCTATGATATATGGCAAAATCGGATCAAAACCACGCCTACCTCCCATCAAAGTGACGTCACCAAAATAGGAAAACTTTCGTTAATATATAAAACTGAATATCATCGTGTAAGTCGTGGCTAAAGACTTCGAATATACTTCAATATGGCCGCGGGGGGGTATTTTAGCTTCGGTACCCTGCCGAAGCTCCATCCTTACTAGTTTCTTTGTAAAGTTTGACAACAGTTTCGTTTTTCTCGAAACATCTTTTTTCTCCACAAATATAAGTTTCTTTAAATACTAAAAGAAATGTTTTTTGTTGTATTTATGTCCACTTTTTATAATGCGAAACGATTCCCAAGCGAATTCTTCGTTTGTATCAGATATCTAATAAAATTTACTTTCTGTTAATCACTCGAACATGTTCGTATATTCATCGAAAAAGCAAAGTGTTATACGAACGGGTTGTCAATATTTATTACATTCCTATTTTTCTTTTTTTTTATATTTTATTCATATGCATTTTCGAATCAATAAATTTTATATGACTAAATAGCTCATAGGCAACGCTTTCGGTCCTTTCAACTAAAGGTGTGTGGATCAAATCCTACTCAGAATTTTTTTTTTTTGTTAATAAAATTATTTTAAAACTATCTATTGCAGGAATATCTTTTATAAATGATTCATCCAGTTGCAAGCACTGCCTTGTTAAAAAATGTTATTTTCTTGAGGTTTTGGTACCTATACCCCTTTTTTACTCAAATCCTGATATTAGAATATTTATAAATTGGAAGGCAGAACTCTTCTGAAAGCTATTAAAATTAGATTTGAAATAAAATCGGTTGCAAAAGCTGACAAATTTCAAATCCACAACACGAGTTCATATGCAGTTCCTTCGATTTCACTTGTTTCTTTGGTGTTAACAGTTTATTTCAATTTTGTTTTTCTGCTTGATGACTTAGGTAGCCATAACAAAATATTTTAAATTTTCCAAGGTTTCTCTCATGGCCCACAGAATATCTTTAAGACATTTTCTTACAGTTGGACTGAAAATTAATTCATGAAAGTATGTTATTCAATGAGATAGCGGCAGCTCCTTACCACAGAAATCACAAATCGGTCCAGTAAAAAGGTAGATTGATCTGGGATGGGTGTGGAGGTAAAAAATAAATATAAGACAGTAATAATTATGCTCTGCCACTGGTTTTTTGCAAGAATGTTCTGCAAACGTTGACCAAATCGAGGTATGATTTCCCTATAGTTGGTCACACTTTTATACCACCCTATTGCGTGTTCGGGGATTGGATAGACGTTCAATAAGAAAAGTGTCGTTGAAAACCCTGATATATAACATAATAATATGTGAATGTTATGAAGAATATTTTTTCTTATTTTTTACTTGAAGGTGTATGCAGAATAAATGATACAACAACCTTGGACAGCGAAACTTCTTATTTCAAAAAAAGAAAAACGATTATTCAACATTATTAAAAACAAACCCTCACTTCTAGTAAGAAACGCTCATACAAATTGGTAACTATATTTTAAAGATATGTTTGGAAGGTCAATCACTATAAGAAACATTTAAAAGATTTGTTCTTCAAAAAATTTAAAATTTTTACCACCCTTTTATTGTTTTTATTTCCAGGCTAGCAATCTCGTCTATTAAACGATGAACAATTTTTATTCGATTCGTTTTTAAGTTTCAAAACATACGTTCGCATAACAGAAAGCATAATTTTTATGTCGGTCTAACTGTTATATTCCCATTTTCTGTCAAATTCGTATGAAAACTTTTTTGATTGTTTTATAAAAGCAAAAACTAGTTTCTTTCGTGTGTTTGACAAAAAGTTTGTTCAACTATTGGGGGTTGGAATTAGTTTTAAAGGTTTTCTAAGAGATGGCGTAACTATCAATAGATCGCATCGGGCACACCTGTGACTATATTCATTTCAAAGCACATTGTCTAAGCTTCATTTTTCAGTATGTGTCATTCCACTGAAGTGTAAACAACATATATTTTTTTTCTCTGTGAACATGTCGACTTTCGTTCCAACAAAACGCAATTTGCGGGAAGGTTTACTTTTGTGCTTCCATTTGAAGAAAAAAGCGGTTGAAGCACAACGCACGCTTACTGAGGCTTACGGGGACTATGCTCCATCGATTTCTACTTGTGAGTACTGGTTCCGTCGGTTTAAAAGTCGTGATTTTGATACGGAAGACAAAGAGCGTCCGGGCCAGCCGAAAAAGTTTGAAGATGAGGAATTGGAGGCTTTGCTCGATGAAGACCCGTGTCAAACCCTTCAAGAATTGTCAGAATCATTGGGAGTCGACTTATCAACGGTCGGCAAACGCCTGAAGGCCATGGGAATGATTCAAAAGCAAGGAAATTGGGTGCCGTACGAGTTGAAGCCGAGAGACGTTGAACGGCGATTTTGCATGTGCGAACAACTGCTTCAACGGCATAAAAGGAAGAGTTTTTTGCATCGTATTGTCACTGGCGATGAAAAGTGGATCCATTATGATAATCCTAAGTGAAAAAAATCGTGGGGACCACCCGGCCATGCATCAACATCGACGGCCAAGCCGAATATTCATGGCGCCAAGCTTATGCTGTGTATTTGGTGGGATCAGAAGGGTGTCGTGTACTATGAGCTGCTAAAACCTAACGAAACCATCACTGGGGAACGCTACCAATAACAATTGATGCAATTGAGTCGAGCATTAAAGGTTAAACGGCCGGAATATGGCAAAAGACACGACAAAGTGGTTTTTCAACATGACAACGCACGGCCACATGTTGCAAGAACCGTCAAGGAAACGTTAGAGGCGCTGAATTGGGATGTGCTAACCCACCCGCCTTATAGCCCAGACATAGCCCCTTCCGACTACCACCTATTCAGATCGATGACGCATGGCTTGGCTGAGCAGCGCTTCACTTCTTACGAGGATACCAAAAAATGGGTCGATTCGTGGATTGCCTCAAAAGACGAGTCGTTCTTCCGGCGCGGAATCCATATGCTTCCAGAAAGATGGGAAAATGTTGTAGCTAACGATGGACAATACTTTGAATAATATACATTGTACCGTTGTTTCTAAATAAATGCTCAAAAACCGAAAAAAAACCTTTAAAATTAATTCCAACCCCCAATATAAAACAGGTGGGAAGTGTACAACGAATAATGTCTCGGAACTATCAGGACATGGCTTCTTCTAGACACATGCTGAACCGGAGTTTGTCAAACAGATAACCAGGTGTTTTTGGAAAGACGATCGTTTTTTTGAAGACCATAAACATACCGCATGGCATAGTTGAAAGCAATTTGCAATTTTAATTGGGACGAAGAATCAAGTTTACTAGACTATTTCAGGAAAAGTTATGATCGATAAGATGAGTAGAATTACCAATTTACGCCTAATATTCACTGGTGATCCGCTGGCAGACAATCTTAGGTTACGTAAGACATGATACACTCTTTTTACACTATTGACATGATCAGCACATGACAGAGAGGAATTTATATGGAAGCCAAGATTCACAATATTCGACACAACATCAAGCTTATTCGATCCAATAAACAAATCGGGAACATCAATTAAGCAAGACTTAACTTTACAAACAGGAAAAACATATGATTTCGAAGAATCAAGTTGAAGATCACTCTTACAAGCATATATATACAATTCATATACATTACAGAGGTCTTCATTCAGTCTACAACCAAGGTCCTCTATGAGGCCAGTTTTGCGAGAAATATACAACTGGACATCATCAGCGTAAGTATGAACAGAATCATGACTACAAACAGAAAAGATATGCGTTAGAAACATAGAGAACAGAAGGGGGCCAAGAATAGAACCTTGAGAAACACCACTCAAGACCGGTTTGTACCCTGACGACAATTGACCAATTTTAACTTTTTAATACCAACGGCACAAGTAGCTAGACATTAAGTTAACGGCATTATCACAGAAACCAAACAACGACTTATATAATAAATTGAGTTTTGGCCGAAGCGGACCACAGTGGGTCCCTTTTCGTCCCCATTTGACAAAGGATGCAACCGCTCGGAGTCCTTATACGTGAGCATGCTCCTTATATAAGCATCCCTTGTCACCCCAAGCATATCTTTGTAGGTCAGCTGACCAATCTCGGCTTCGCCAATAAATGGACGTCCCAGAATGGTCAATCTTATGCTTGCCAACGCCGGACACTGGCACAGAACGTCTAGGCATAACCTACACTCATCGTCCTCGGTGTCCTGTGACTAGTGCAGTAAGCCAGCTTAAAGTCTTTCGATTGTAACGAATAACTTTTGCTGTCTCACTACGAGACCACTTCACGGCCGCCTCCGATTGCCTGCAATTAACAGCTTCTTCCCACCTTGTACAGTGTTCCGAGTCCGTCCATTGCTTAATAAGGCATGCTACCATGTTGTCGCCTATGGCGATACGTGGCTCTGGTCTGCAGAACTTTTCTGTTGATCCTTCTCTCGCTAAAGAATCAGCAGTTTCATTCTGTTCTATGCCTGAATGTCCTCTCACCCACATAAGTGTGAGCTCATTTGTCGGAGCGCACCTATTGAGTTTGGTAAGACACTCTATGTCCAACCTGGAAGTGACGCCTGTACGCTGCATGCTTCTAATCACCGACTGATTATCAAGAGCAATGACAATTTTCTTGCCATTGAGCCGGTCATCTATCAGGTGGTCCAGTGCATGCACCACACCAAGCATTTCCGCCTGGTACACGGACTCTAACCTCCCTAACCTCAGTACACTGGATAGGCTCAACTCTTCTGAGTAAACGCCTGCCACGACTCTGTCATTCATCGGAGAGCCGTTTGTGAATATACTGATATCGTTGCCAACGATTTCTTCACAGACGACTCCACCTTCCATCCATAGGCATACCCGTTTCCCTGACATCTCTATGTACAATATCAAGGATGTGCATATGACCATGTAGGTCCGTTGATCCATGCCACGTAGCATTTTGCAACATCCTGAGGGCTGTTAGCGCCGCCGTTTTCTTTATTTCTAAATCCAAAGGCAGCATACCTAACAGAACCTCCATTGCACTTGTTGGAGTGGTGCGTATTGCACCTGTTATTCCAATACATGCCAGCCGTTGAACTCTGTCCAGTATCTTCTTATTGGTTTTCTGGCTGACTTTTGTCCACCGAATTACCGAAGCATGCGTGATGACAGGTCTAACCATCATAGTGTAGACCCATTTCATAAACTCTGGGTTTAACCCCCATTTGAGACCACAAACGCGTCTACATTGAAACAGAACCCTCTTGGCTCTTTGAATCGTATCTTCTACATGCTAGTTCCAGTTCAGTTTGCTATCAAGTGTTACCCCTAAATATTTAACTTCCGTGGACATGTTGATTTCAACTCAAAAAAGTCTCTGGTTCTCTCCTAACAATGACTTAAGCTTACGACACTAGATGTCATGATTTACTTTGTCAAACGCCTTCGAAAAGTCTAACAAGCATAAGAGCGTCAAAGACCAAGCATCATATTGTGGTCGTATATCATCAATTATCTTAGCAACTGCAGACAAACAACTATGTCCTGCACGAAAACCAGACTGAAAAGGAGATAGTAGGTTATTATTAACTAAATGGTGAGCGACACTGTGCGCTCTCATCAGTTCACAAGTGTACATTTTTGAGGAAACTAAATTCGGCGAATTACAATACACATAAAATTTTTAAAGTCGTTGAAAATAGTATTTACGTTTAAGCCTATGAATTTGATTTTAGTAAAATTTTTTGAATTAATAAAAGTTGGGCTTCGTCACGACCTTATTTTAGAAGCGAAAAACTGCTCAGTGAAAGAAATTTTAAAATCGGTTAACCCATTGCTGAGATCTGATCGCAATAACACTCTTCGAACAAGCTGCGCCATGACATGGCGGTTACATAAATTTTATGAAGTTTTTTTGGTGTGAAGAGCAAATTGTTGACGTAGACAAATTTATATAAATATAATATAACCTGACAATATAAAAAAATGCCCCTATCCCCATAGCTGATATCCTGACTACGCCCATGATCGCAAGCAAGAGAAAATAAAACTATAAAAGTTTGTTTAAACTAAAAGTTTATATTAAAAAAAAAAAAAATATTAGTCACGTTCAAGTCACGTGACACGAAAAAAAAAATGTGCCAACATAAAGATATCAATAATATAACGCAGCGCCAACCTTTCAAATAGGCAAATGACGCTTATTTCCGCAAAAAATATGCCCCTGGGTGTGTTCTCTAATGGCACACAAAAGAAATAAACAATCAACATATAAAGGGAAAATTAATTGTTTCAAATTTCAGCAAAATTGTTTTTTGTTCAAACATTATTGTGCATTTTCTTGCTGTAAATACAATGAATGGAGAAATTAAGTAATGCTCGTCAACAAAGGTGTAACGCGGTAAGATTTAAATGGTATTAATTAGAGGAAGCGTGTGTCTGATAAGCATGGCATATCTTGACTTTGCGCAACAGCACTAATGCCCTCTTCTCACCACCACCTCTACACCATCACACCAATAAAGATTACAAATGGAAACAAAAAGCTTTAATTAAGTGATTAATTAAATTTAAACAGCCAACTAGCACCAGTTGTTAAAGCATTAAAATGAGGCTCTTCCCTTAAAAAACACCTCTTATTATTCTGTATGTGTGTGTGTGTAGGTGGGAAGCGCCTTTAACATTGGTCTTGCATAATATTGACTAACTGGTAAGTTAAAGAGTAAGAGTAGAAAAAAAAATACAACACATAAAACATTATCAGATGTTACGAGTTTTATGCAAACGCAAAAGTAGAGATTTTTCCAACCGTATTTTTGTGTTGAGTGTATACCTAAGATACATATTTGAAAAAAAAAAATCACAACAATAACAATAGCTACTAGATACACAAGAGATTGATGGATGGCGTTTGAAGCGCAAACATTTCAAAATGTCTTGCCATATTTAAAATTCACACAGCAAAAGAGTTTTTCTTTTATTTGTTACTTGGTAATATTTATAAATACGATTGTAACAACAATGTACAACTATGCAACTGCATGTAATGAAAAATATCGTGACAAAAGCATGAACAATTTATGCGACGGGTAACATATATTTTTTGTTTTTATTTTAAATTTTATCACCTTATTGAAGGTAACAAATAATTATTTATACACGGCTTTAATGGAAACGAAGGTAACAAAAAAAAAAAAAAAAAATTAAAACTCAATACACAATATGGCATGTATGCAATGATGAGTTTTTGGGTTTCAGATTTATTTGTTATTTATTAGCTGAAAAATACTATAAATTTAGCTTTTGTAAGTGGAAAGTTTTTTAAAATCTTGAGATTTATTATATATATCTAATATTGCATTTTTATTGAAAGGTGCCCACCACCTCTTTGTTCAGTCTCGCTCATATTTTTTGCTTCCATACTTGCCGAACCATTGCATTTTAAAATTCATAGTTGTATGGCAGGTGCCACGCCCCGTTATCCAATCTCAATATTGCTTGAGATGATTATATCTGGTAGTAAATCATATACTTTCAATTCTAATTTTAAAACTATATAATCCATATGTAGTAATTTATTGTATTTAAGTTTCTTCAACCATGGGCTTCATGCATAAAAATGTGATAGTTCTCGGGGGTTCTATCTGGCGAGATCAAGCTCAAGCAGTGAGTCAAAAAATTTCTCAGTCTCAGACTCAGAATTGTATGCATAAAAATTAGATCAGGCTCATGACAAATTACTCAAGATAAGTGAGATCGATCTCAAAGCTCCCCTTGAATTTGTAATGTAATTTGCAAGAGTTAGAGCTGATCTCGTTTTTTTCCTATAAATAGAAAAATGTGTCAAAACTTCTATTACAACACGTATCTATGATATAATGTGCTTCTGCTGAAAATTTGAAGAAGTTAAGATTATTACGAGTGCCGTTTGATAATTCAGTGAAAAATGAAACAGGGAATGATTTTAACGGCAAAAAAATGTTATTTCTCAATATATAGTTTCCTTTTAGCTCATTCGAAAAATACGTTTAAGGAAGGTCTTCAAAATAGGTCTCTGTTTCGGTGATGAGCTCCTCTTTGGTGGTTAATATCTTTCCACCGAGCCATTTCTTCAGGTTTGGAAATAGAAAATAGTCGCTGAGGGCCAAATCTGGAGAATATGCTGAATGAGGAAGCAATTCGTACTTCAATTCATGGAATTTTGTACATGCGCATTGTCTTGATGGAGAAGCAGTTCTTTCCTCGCCAAATTTGGACGTTTCTCTTTCAAAGCGTCGTTTCAATTCGGCTGCATAGTATTCATCAACAATCATACTGCTATTGATTGTTCTTTTCGGTGGATGGTAATCGATGTAGATTATACCGCGCTCATTCCAAAATACTGTTGCCATAACCTTTCCGGCCTATAGCACCGTCTTCACCTTCTTCGGAGTAAGATTATCCCATCTTGCGGATAATTTTTTCATATCCAAATCTCAACAATCTCGCGCACTTTAACTCTGCGATCGGCCAACACGATATCGTGAATTTTAGTGACCATTTCTGGTGTGGTGACCTCATTTGGGAGTCCAGAACGTTTGGCGTCTTTTGTGCTTGTACGACAACGTCGGAATTCAGTGAACCACTTATGATTCATTCCAATGGATGGCGCAGAGTCCCCATAGTATTTATCAAGCCTTTCCCTTTCCTTTTTCACGAATGGAAATGAATGAAAACGACCGAATGAAAATGCTTTTAAACAAATTCTGTTTATTTTCTTGTAAAGATTTGGCAAAAAAGTTCCTTTGTTTTCTTCTTATAACAGATATAACGAAAGCAATAATAATAGCTAAATTTGTAAAATTTTTTCACGTTATCTCGAAATTTTGAATACGGACATATACGTTACATATCTCATATTTAAGTTATCACAAACAATTAATAGATATTAGTATTGCCTGGGATCCAGCATTAATTCCACAAACGATATCAGTCTTGAGATAAAGCGAAGGATAACTCTTGCCAACAGGTGTTACTTTGGGCTCAGTAGGCAATTGAGAAGCAGAGTCCTCTCTCGACGAACAAAAATCGCACTCTATAAGTCATTAATCATGCCCGTCCTGTTATATGCAGCACAAACCTGGACGTTGAGCAGCTCTGATGAAAAGAATTTGGGAGCTTTCGAGAGAAAGATCCTTCGGACCAATTTGCAACAATGGCGTCGACATAGTAAAATGCATAAAAATCGAGCGGCTTCGGTGGCTAGGTTATGTTTAGCGGATGGAAGACGACGCTCCACCGAAGAAAATATTCGATTCGGTACCCAGCAGCGGTCAACGCAGAAGAGGACGACCGCATCTCCGTTGGAAAGACCAAGTAGAGGACAACCTGACGAAACTTGGAGTTTCCAACTGACACCAGCAAGCGCAAAATAGAAATGGCTGGCGGGAATTCTAACAAAAGGCCAAAACGGTTGTAAGCGCCACATAAGTAAGTAAGTAAGTATTACCAATTGAAGCACAAATCAATTATAGTGTAAAATTTAATATTTTTTATGGGATTATGTATTGTATTTATTTTGTGTCTGACAATACTGTTTACCTAAGTCGTCTATTTTATTCGTGCTCTTAAAATAAATTTAAAATTGTTATTTTCCGCAAAATTATTAAGCTAAGGATTGATCGAGTCGGTTTGCTAAGCTTTGCTGGGGATCTTCATCTGGATTGTTCCTGTTTTTCATCTTTCAAATCATTTATAAATCCTTTTCAAAATAGTTGCTTGCATACTATATACATATATATATATATTTTTTTTATTTACATCAGTTGTTTCTTATTTAGCAACAACAATTTTATGTTTAGCTTGTTGAAGCGAGATCGAAACTTGGTTTTTATTTTCAGTTGCATTTTGACGCTAGTTCACTAGTTTGCCGCTGCTGCTTATCAAACTCTTTGACAAATTATTTGTTTGATTCTCAAACTGCCACCGAAATAGAGTTGCCATAGTACTTTTATTGTACTTTTTATTTCACTTTTGTAAATTTTACTACTTTAATTAAAAGTGTTCTGCAATTTTCGCAACTGCACTGTAAAAGGTGAATCAGACCAGCTGGTTAATTGCTGGTTGTGTGATGCTTTTTTCACGTAAAGTGTGCAGCATTGAATGCGAGAATTTTTGATGCACTCAATGAAAGTAAATGACTTCGTTGGTCTTGTATAGACCGCAATCTACTGATGAAGATATTTTAAAGCTTATAAGACAATTTTGAAGAGGCTTTTTAGAGGTGTCTAAGGACTTGGTGGCGGCTCAAGATAGATTGGCTGATTTTGAAGCTACTGTTTCCCAGAAACCAAAACGACCACCCATGAATCTTCGAAGTTCTGCTAAATCTACTAAGCCTGCTGCTATATCCGTACCTCCGTCTGTTAACAATAATAATAATAATACTTTAATTTCTCTTTGGGCAGTCCTGAACTCACCTTCCGAAGCGCAATCAACTGAGTCTGTGAATAAGTGATGATTCTCCGGGTAATTCTTGTAAGAAAAAAACTTAGGCCGAAGCCTGTGCTGCTACTAATACCATTCCTATTCCACAACGTGTTCTTTTTAAACTTGTGAAATCACATGAGTTTTCTGTCACTTTTGTTGTACCTCAAGGAAGCCCCCTCGGGCCTCTTCTCTTTTTACTGTTTATAAATGATTTGCCATCTGTCATAAAGCATTCGAGTATTTAAATGTACGCAGACGACGTGAAACTATTTCTTCCTTTAAAAAATGTGGGTGGGTGTATTAAACGATGGGTAAAAGAGTTTAATGATCTTTATATAACAAAAACATTATTTACCTCTCTAGTGCGACCTATTTTAGAATATACTTCAATTGTTTGGTGCCCTCGATATAGCTGACATTGAATCAGTTCAGAAACTTTGAACCTTTTGTTCTGCTTAAGCCATCTTTACTTCAATTTTGATTATCACTTACCACCTTATGAATATCAGCTGCAACTTTTAAATCTTCCTACTTTAAATAATCAAAGAATTATACAAAATGCTACTTGGATTTTTAAACTTTTACATGTAGACAGTCAATATATGTAGACAGTCAATATCTACTCAACAAAATTTATTTTAATATTCCTCTCCGACCTAGAAGATCTTTTGAGTTACTTACATGAACTTTTGTAGAACTAATTACTTGCAAAACGAACCACTCACAAGCGCTTGTGGGGACTTTAATTTTATTTCAGTTGCAATTTCTTTAAATGAATCCGTTAACTCAATTAAATATAATATTTTAGATTATTTACAGTACCGCCACTAATCTGGAGCATGCTTTCCAAGGATACTTCATATTTTATTGTGATGTTTGGCAACACCTTATACAATCAAGCTGTGTAGTTTAATATGATTATCCAGAGCGAACTTACGTCCGTCTCGCCTGTCATATGCTTATTTGACGCCATACGACTAGCTTTGCATGTGTAAGCTGTGCTCTAATCCATATTTATATAGATATACACGCTATAGATATATTTTGATTATCCAGAGCAAGACCCCGTCTGTCTTGCCTAGCACATGTATGAGCTCGACCTCGTCCGTCTAGCCTGGCATATGTGAGCACCGCTCTAATCAATCATTCAATTTACTACTAAGAAACTAACCCGATTACAACTGTATATACCTGAAAGCCTGACAATTTTACATTTTTATAAAAATTTAATTGTACATACATAAATTGTATTAGTTTTGTCTAATATTAATCGCTATAAAGCCATAAGTGCTTAGCATTCAAATATTTCAATTTTCTTTCTGTCTCTCTATCTCTTGTTCTTTGTCTCTTATATTAAAATCTTTCTTATTCTAGAATAGAAATAATATATACAGGGAAGAAGTTTAACTTCTTTACTGTTTACACGCTATACTGTTTTTTTTTTTCATGGAAAATAACAATTTTGGTTCTTCTCTATTACGCATTGTTTTGTACTTTTTGGACCCTATGGAGAGTTTGAACCTTTTGTTTTTCTCTTACAAACGCAGAGTGGAAATATTTTAGGTTTCTTATTTTTCCACTGAAGTCTGACAAACTCTTTCACATTTCATACAATGTATTTTTAAAATTAATACTACATAATTTTAGATTTTAAGATTCACTAAAAACCAAGCATATTAAGTTTAAATTCAAAACTTATTCAAATATATTACGAAATGACCGATTATATTTTTTTTTATTTCAAAAACAGTTTTTTCCAAACATGTTAACATGAAATGTTTATTATCGACGAGTAAATAAATAAATAACTAAATCTTAATATGAAAATATAATTGGAATTTATTGAATACACAAGTAGTCATGACCTATAGAGAGAATTCGAACTAGTGACCCATTAAGATGAATATCGAATTTGTTAAAATTTTATCTATTATTAACTTTATAGTTTGGTCTTTTTTTCAATGTGGCTATTATGCAGACGGTTATTGTTTCTCTTTCTCTTTTCATACTTTCAACGTGGTTACTTCATTTTTAATTTTTTTTCTTTTAACACAACTGTTTATGTTAAATAAGGAAGCTCATTAACAGTAGATTAACATATATTTTACTTTAAGTATTTAAATTTATTGTTTTTGCTTAGTGATGTTTGCGTTTCAAATGCGATTATTATGGGTTGGACGGGTATGAAAGGAAATGATTTTGCATGCAAACATTTTGGAATTTATTATATACATTTTTTTTTTCATTGCCATATTGTGAGTTATTGTCACTTAAAAGTGATAGAAATTAAGAGCATTTAAAAATGTGAGCAAGAAGATTTTTAGTTTTTCTCTGAACTCTTCTTTAGTTATGTTCTCTGACTTTCAAAGCAGTCTAAAAAATAAGAGTTACGAAAACTTGAGATGCTTAAAATGTGATTCATTCTCATTTATTTATTATTCTTGGTTGAATATTTTTTTTTTTTTAATTATTGAGTTATATCCATCCATACCATAAATACTAGTCAACAATTGCAAACATCTTTTATTTTATTTACTTATCTTGTCAACGAAGTAAAACGTCAAAAAGTAATTTTTTAAAAAGTACAAATCAAAAAGTAACCCATTTATTTTGTTTATTTTATGTTTAATCAAATTTTTGTAATCTTATCAGTGCATGAATAATGAAATTTTTCCTTTTACTTTTCAACAATTACTTTTAATTTTTTCTTTTTAATACAATCTTATTTAATACTGAACAATTAATAAATAATTCGATTGCAGAATCAGTTCGTCCAATTTATGTTCATATCATTTTATTTTGATAGCAAAATTGATTACTAAAGAAAAATAAAAAATTCATCATTTAATAGAATTTAATGACGACAACCATAATGTTGGCAGCCTGAGAATTACTACATTTTTCTTTACTCAGCTGGGCGTGTTGGCGTTTTTATAGTTTACGATTTTTCTTCTCACATTTAAATTTATGAGTTTAACTTAATGATTCATGCTCACTATGTTTACGATCATCAGCTGACGCATGTTTAGATTGCGCGATGTTATTGCTGGCATTTGCTAAAGATTTAGGTACATTTTTCACCATGAGTTACTTTTAAAATGTCAAAATTTAGTCAATGGAATATGATTTTAAGCAAAAATTAAATATAAAGGGTTGCGCCTATAAGTGCGCAAAAATTAAATTAACTGCGCATTATGTCACGTGCACTTGCAAAGTCCATGTTTTTGTTTTTGCGCAACTCATTGTTTGCGGCCTTGATGGCGGCCGTGGTATACTGGTTGAGGTGCGTGGCTTGTATGCTATAGAACCCAGGTTCAAATCCCATCTGGCACAACATTTTTTTTCAATTGAATTAATTTTTCTGTTCGGCCGTCACTCCCCTACAGAGAATGGCAAGCCTCAGAGAGTAAAAACTGTTCGGAGTCGGCATAAAGCTTGTAGGTCCAGTAGCAGGATTCCCAAACATAGTTGTCGTTATCGGTCATTATGCATGCACAGTTTCATAGTAAATGACAGTTTTCGCTAGTTAACTACAGCTACAATCGTCGTTAAGGCGTTTGGGAATCCCGCAATAGGTATCGATAACTTGTGTTTAAACATTTGACAACACGCACAACATAATTGTTCATAAAAGCTCGGTCAAAGTCCCTTCAAGGGCTGAAATTCGTTTTTTTTTGTTTTGTTTCATTGTTTGTGTTCTCTTTAAGTTTGACTATCACAGCTAACGTGACAATAATGGCTGACATACGCAATGCGTAATCTGTATATACACCCAGAAAAAAAGCAATAGTTAAATCACCTAAGTCGGCTTGGCTAAAGAGAATTGTATGGGAATTATAAACTTATGCTAATTCACCTAAGCAATTTATTGTTTAATACATTGCTTTGAAAGCACATACATCGATACCCTGCCAAAAAAAAAAAAATATTTCTGTTTCACCTAAGCTCAAAATCTAAAAATACAAATTAAAAAAAAAAAAAAATAGGATAGATGGCTTACGTATAGTTTTGAGCTATTTTCTGCAAAAAAAAGGACAGACGCATCGTTAGACACTTGAAATGAACTTGAAATTTTTGGTGCCAGTCAATCGCTATGGATACTGCTACTATGTTAACAGATGCTGTGGTAACAGAAGCAGTATGTCACAGTATTATGTTATTGAGTATTATATATATGATTATTGTGTTATGCTGCAACATAGCTTTAGTTGTAATTAATATTGAATCAATCATTCTGCGTAACGAAAGAGTTTGGCTTGATGCGTAGTGTAGTGACTTCTTTATCGGTGGTATCGGTGGGTGTGGGTTCAAATCTCCACGGCAGGCGAAGGTAAAATTTTTATATTTGATATTTAATTTAATTTAATGGTATTGTTATAATAAACGCAAGCAGCGAAGAAAAGCCGAGAAGCCATGAATTTCTCAGAAAAACGGTGTTGATAAAAGAAAAATTTGCGTAGTTGCCGATTTCAGTCAAGCAAATCACAGAACGAGAGGCGGCTTTAAAAAAAGGGAAAAGAAAAAAAACCAAAACCCGGAAAAAAGTTATATTTTTGAAATTCAATTTTTTTTTAAAATAATGTATAAATTACCAAATACTTGGTTAATTTATCACCCAAATAAAAATTGGCAAGTTAACATGTAAAACTTAGGCGTTTTGATGAAGTATTTGGGAGGCTGAAAACTGCTAAAGCCATCTTATACTAGGTTTTTTTTTCAATTTACTATAAGCATTTTTCTCGGTGTACTACTCCCGCAGAATAAAATCAAAAATTCTGGAGTCTACTCTGGACAGCTACAGAAATTGAGTGATGCCATTCAACAGAAACGTCCTGAACTGGTCAATCGGAAGGGGGTGATATTTCAACATGATAATGACAGGCCTCCTCATACAAGTTTGGAGAAGACTCGCCAAAAATGGCTTGAGTTCGGATGGGATGTTTTGCCCTATCCACCTTATAATCCAGAGCTGGCGTCCACGGAATAACATATGTTTCGCTTATCAAAGAGCACCTTAAAATATTCTTTGCAGAGAAAAGTGGAGACTTCTACCTGCGCGGAATATTGAAGCTACCGCAAAGATGGGAGAAAGTGATCAAACAAGATCGGAATTATATAATTTGTTAGTTTTGATTTTATTTATAAAATAATTGTGATTAAACTGTAAATAAAAACCTTATTAACTTTTTGAACAAACCAATAATATAAAAAAATTATTTTTTTCCAAATAACTTATAAATTTACTTATAAATTCATTAAACGAAAATATTAACTATATAATTTTCAAGTCAGACATTGTTTTAAAATGTGTAACGTTCACAACACTGAAATAACTTTCGCTTTTTTATTACTCAATTGTCCAAAAAACAAAGTGTGTTCGTTCAATTTTAAGTAAAGATTTTACTAAATGAGAAATTAGCATAAAAGCAGACGTTGTTCACATCATACAAATTAGCACTGACAACAACAGCAGCAGCAGCAGCTTACAACAACGCCAACAAACAAAACAAATATTATACAATTAATTGTAATTCCAAAAACATATGTTTCAACTCAGCTCCAAGGCAGCAAAGTCTATGACAGCGACAACGACAACAACAACAAAAAATAATAGCAAAAATAAATTTTTGCTAATGTCAGTTTAAGCAGTCGATCGCGTAAAACGATTTAAGTCATGCATTTTTGCAGTTATTATTGTTGTTGTTGTTATTATTATTTGAATGTTTCATTTATTGGCGTAAATGTATTTGTATCTGCGTATCTGTTTAATTAAATAAATCGGTAAATTTTTTGGCACATGATCAACACTTGCGTTTTCAGTATTCGCACAATTACTAAAATGAAATTGAATAAACATTTTTATAAACAGGCAGCTAGTTTTTTTTCCAGCAGTGTTTACAAAGAATTCTTCTACTTCCGTTGGGATGTGGGAGTGGGGTGTTAAATAAACACGTGTGGTGAATAACGAAATAAAGTGGGGGCAGCAATTTATAAAATTTTCAATGGAAGATTTGTGAAAAAAGTGCAATAACAAATAATGATTCATATAGAAGTTTATTTAAGGTCAAATAGTTATTTAAAGAAACCGAAACAATACTCAGTGAACTTAGTGTTTATTTATATGTTATATACTTAACTATTTTTATTCCTTTTTTGTTAAAATTTTGTCAGTAGCTGTCCGGCTTGAACTTTATAATTTTATCTGGTGACCTTTGCAAAAAGACATTCCGCCGTTATTCGTCATGATAAGGTTTTAACATTAATTCGTTTCGTTTTATTTATTTTTACACTAAGAATTTTTTTTTTAAATTTTTTTGTTGATATAAAAGGGCTTGCCTTTATTTTTTTTTATGTGTGCGAAATGTTTGCGCCCATATATCTAGCTTAATTTACTTTGTTCAATTAACTTTATTATCATTGTTTTATTTATATCTTTTATTTGCTCTACATCGGCGCAAAATTCAATTTACTCCATTCTCTTTTCAATTTATTTTTACCACAGTGTATTTATACCAAATATTATCTAATGCCGCACGCACACATCGATACCATTGTTATTTGTATTTACACGCATACACTTTATTCTCAAGTCTCCATTTTTTAAGCCTTTGTGATTATTTTAGTTGAAATACATATTTTAACATCTGATTAAATTTTAATAGTTTAATGTAGAAAAATAAAATTTAGTTCAAAGTTTTTTAATAAATTAATTAGAGTAAAGTTTGCAAAAGAAGCGCAAAAGTAGGTTGATGCTGATGAGATATAACTAGTGTAGATCCATACAACAAGAAATTTAAACCACTAATATGATGAAACCGAAACGAGTTGATTAAAAAACAACAAATAAACAAATTTGTGGCTCAATTGTGGCAAATGAGCATTCCTCTCAATAATAATTTTGAAAAAAATAATACTCAGCCGAATATTTAACCAAACACTTACAGTAGCAACATCCCAGTAAACATTTTGTAGTTTGCTATAGACATGAAGCTGCTTGGTGAAATTTGAGTCATTTAATAAATTGTTTTAAAACGTGGCCGCCGTATACTGGTTAAGGTGCGTAGCTTATATGTGATAGAAACTAGGTTCGAATCCCATCTGACACAGAACGTTTTTTCAATTGAATTAATTTTTCTGTTCGGCCGTCGCCTCTCTGCAGACAATGGCAAGCCACAGAGAGTAAAAAAGCTTCTTGAGAATATAAGCCGCTCGGAATACTTTGTATGTCCAGTTCTCGACCATTTGTGTTCAAACATTTCACAACACGCACAACACAATTGATCGTTAGAAGCTCAGTCAAAGTCCTTTCAAGGGCTGAAATGAAATGGCCATTTCTTTTCTTTTTGAAGTGAAACTTTTATAGCCGCGTATACAACACTACGGCGAACTAGATGGAGGGTAAAACCAATGTAACGAAATGGTTCTTATGAAAACAACACAGCAATTCGCCACACTAGTTGTATAAAAACGAAAAAATTACTACAGGGTTGTCAATATTCGAAGCGTCCATCTGGCAGGCAACACTGTAACTTTCCGCAGTAATGCCAAATCGACTAATGACATACCGCGTTTGAAGCATCATTCCAAGCAAATGTTTACAATGGAACAGTACACGCCACGCGAACGCTCTAAAATTGTTGAAATTTACATTCAACAAAACAAGTCAATAGTGAAAACTCAACGTGCTTTCAAAAAAATAAATAAAGTGAAAAGTGCGCCTTCCAAGAAAACAATTTATCGTTTGTATGAAACTGAAAATCCACAAGAAATTCAAGAGGTACCTCTTCACGATGCAAAAGTCACTGTTTGGTGCGGCGTTTGTGCTAAAATGCTCATTGGGCCGTTCTTTTTCGAAGATGATAATGGCCACAGAGTAACTGTCCTCTTCACGATGCAAAAGTCACTGTTTGGTGCGGCGTTTGTGCTAAAATGCTCATTGGGCCGTTCTTTTTCGAAGATGATAATGGCCACAGAGTAACTGTCAATCAGGAGCGTTATCGCGATATGATAAACAAGTTTTTCATGCCAATCGTTCGTCAAAAGCGTATCAGGCACTACTGGTTTCAACAAGACGGCGCACCATCACACACAAGCCGCACTACAATCGATTTTTGCCAGATGGGCGCTTCGAATGTGGACAACCCTGTATTTAAATTTAATTTTTTTCATATTTTGCTTCCACTGAGGATTGAACACAGTACGATGTGATCCTTAGTCGGCTGTTCTAACCACTCGGCCACGTAGACATATTTAGTTGAGTAGCTTATACTTATGTTAAATCAACAATCAGTGCTTCTTTCTTTCTTTTATGATTGAATTGAGTCTTTCGTTCAATACTCTGAAAGTAAAGTACGGTCAAAAAATTTGAATCTGAACGTAGTTTTTTTTTCAGAACATTAGCATACGTTTAGGCATTTCTCAAATTGAGTTTTGATAAGTTTAGATTAATTGCATTGATTAATTTGGAAACGGCATATGCTGCAATACTAACGAATGCAACTTTGAATCAAAAATTTGTTTTATTCTTAGATCTGTATATATCATCATATAAATATCGTATCTTTCATACAATTCACATGTAGTTTTTAACTCACATTTATATCGAAATAAAAATATATTCGCATGCTGCGGTATTTTAACACACAAAATGCTGATTACAAGTTCTTCCATTACCAACTGAGCTGTCAGATTACCTACGATATGTTGGTCGAAACTAAAACATAGAAGGATATGTTACTAAAATATTGTGCGAAAAATTAACACTTGTCAATGGATATATAACCCACCCGGCGAAAGTTCGTTTGCAATGAACTTTCATCGAAGAAAAATTTCTTATTTTTCCCTAATTAACGATCAAAAATCGAAATTTATATCAAACCAGTGTTATCGCGTCAGTAATAATAAATGTAATTCTGAAAGTGTCAAAAAAGTTATCCGAAAGTATCCACGTACATACAGTAAAAAAGTGTTGAAGAATTAATCGCTTTGGAATTGTAAACGAATAATTTTTCGAAATATAAGCGAATCTTCGTTTACAAAGTAACCGTTACATCCGCCAAACGTATCTATTTCGAATCGTAATCAATATCGAATTCGATTGTTATCATCGAATTCGATTGTTATATATTCGTAAATTTTTAAATTTTCGATATCGAAGTCGGATTTTGTGCCGTGTGGGAAAAGCACAATTTTTGAGATAATGTTGGAGTTTCTTCTATATATATACATGTCTGCATTATTTAGCATTAAATATCGTTGCAAATGCAACATAAAATACGATGCAAGTCGTATAACGAAAAAGGTACCAATATTTGTAACTGTGTAGGCACGGTAAAATAAACCCAAACAAGTATGCGCGGTAGAATAAGGTCATATCTTTTGACCACGAAGCGAAGGTTCCGTAGTCCTAACTTCGGTTGAAATTTTGTGCTTTTTTTAAATTGAAAATATTTACGATCATACGAAAATATTTACGATTTTTTTAAGAAAAATTGAAAATACATTATATAAATAAAGCCCAAATTATATAATCGCTTGATGATTATTTTGGATAAACAATTAATTCTTTTTTGCATCAATCCCATGGAATAAATTGGAAGATTGCTTTCAAGTTTGTTGGTATTTTGTTCGCTTTGATGTAAGGGAGACAATGGTGCGATGGTAGCACGTTCAACTTGAAGTCGAATTGTACGCGGTTCGATGCGAGTACGGCAAGGGAAAAGTGCATTATTCCTGACACAGGTTTTTCGACAAATTTTCTCTTTCTAATGTCTATAAATAAAAATAAAATTCAAACAGCAAGATTTGTCGTCTGCGCTATGAGGATCGAGCCTGGGATGACTTAAGTCATCAAATTAAAATAAAAAAATCCTCTTGATGGACAACTGTGTCTTTTTCAGTAACTGTCCATAAACAAAAGGGACAATTGATATTTTCCATATCGCCATGTTGAAAATACTAGTTGGCTTTATGAAAAAAGACAGTTCTTTAACTACTACTGGTATGAAGGTAGACTGCTTTTTAACCATTTGATTGCACTGAAGGAGGGAATGTTAATAAAATAAATTGACAATCTTCCCAGAAATTCGATTTTTGGGCAAAAGTTTCCCTTCTACCTTGCGTGGCGGCCACACACATATTTTTTTTAATCAATGGTGTTTACCTAATTAAGGAAAGATTCTCATCTAGAAGTCGAAGAACCCGGTGATGTATTGATTTCTTTCTTTTTCATTAGTCTTAAAGTATAGGAAAATATTTGTTTTCGTGAATAAAAGCGTAATGTGAAGTGTCAATACCCCGTCAAGCATAACGTTGAAAAAAAAGTACCCAAACGGCGGTCTCCATCATACAGCACGTTCACGTCATCAGAAAAAAACAAAAAAGTTTATAAATTATATTAAATTATATTAGCTTATACCTATAATACGAGTATCAAGAAATAGTTGAAAATTACAAAAATGGCGGACATGTGAACTTTTAGTACCTTTTTTCACATTTTTCGCTCTTTAAAGTACTCAAAAAATAAAGAAAAACGGCCAATATTATCTGAATTTAGGTATAGGATCCAATACATTTTATCAACTTTAAAGTAAAAAAAAAACTAAGTCAATCCATAAAGTAGTCTTGAGATATCGTGGAAACCAATTAAGAAAACATGATTTTTCAGAAAACGCATTTTAAGATTTGGTTTACGATTTTTTCGAGTTATTACCTTTTCGTAATTTCAACGCCACAGCGCATCTAGTGGCATCTGTTGGTGCTTGAGCTAACTTTTCTTACCACAGTATGGTAAGTAATACAGGCGTGCATTTCAAAAAGATTGATGTGAGATTTATTACCGCGCATACTCATTTTTCTTAGTTTTCGTGAAAAAGATGGGTTCCTTTCTTATGCGATAACTTTTTTATGCACAATCGTTTGGCAACATATGCTACACATCACAAGCTATGTGAAGAATATAAGAAGAATGGAAAAACAAAAATATTGAATTTTTTGGTCGAGCTTCATGAGAACCTCCCCTTAAATTTTTTATCGTGACGTCACTAATTTATTTATTTATTTATTTAAATACATTGTACAATACATTGTACAAATAAGATTTCAAATTAATGATAGCAATAAAAGCAAAAATTATTAAAAATTAATTTAAAATTTAACATATGGTATAAATAAAAACTACCCGGATTTTTTGAGAACAAATTAAAATTAGGAAATAAAAAGAATTTTTCAAAAAGGGAGAAGTAGAATTTATTGAGATAGACTAAAATGCTGAGAGTTTTTGTTTGAAAGTGTTTGCATTACCTGATCATTTTACAAAAGTGGGAAGCGCATTCCACAGATTTATCGCGTGAACGGAGAAATGTCTGGAAGTTGATAAATATTTATGCGCTGGTAATATAAGTTGCGCAGTTCTCTGTGTCCTGGAAAATTTATTACTATTTCAAAAAGATAGCCGTGCTCCTTACTTTTAATTATATTAAAGAGCAACAACAAGGTGCGGTAATTTAAAAAACTGTTTAACGGGCAACCAATAATTTGATTGGAGAAGGCCGAAATATGAATTTGTCTATTGATGTTGAAAATAAATCTGGTGCAACTTTTATAGGCAACAGTTAGCTTCCGGTCCATGTTCGAAAAGAGTTCACAACTATACATGATTATGGGTAGAATAAAAGATTTTACAACCCTACGCTTCACATCAGGAGACAAATATTTAGAGGTCGGTCTTAGACCACGCAAGGCATCATAAATTTTTGCGACTCCTCGGTTTATGTGGGTGTTCCATGTAAAATTATTATTGAGTTATACTCCAAGATTTTTAAAAGATTCAACATACTCGATTGGGCAATTATTAAGAAAGAGAACTGGGCATGCTTCATGTACTTTACTCCTATCTATAAGCATCGCTTTGGTTTTAGTTGGATTGAGACGCAGTCCATTTTTTATTGACCACTGGAAAACTCTGTTCAACACTGAATTAGCTTCGCTTGCAGCGTTGTTTTTAGATGACTTGGGGAATAGCTTATACAGTTGAATGTAATCGGCATAAATATGATGGACGCATGTAGAGAAACAATCAACGATGTCATTAATAAAAGCCGAGAACAGCAAAGGTCCTAAGACCGAACCCTGAGGCACACTAGATAATAACTTCAGCTCTGACGAGCATTTATTATTTAGGTACACGTATTGTGTACGATTAATGAGATATGAATTCATTAGATTACACAGGGAGCCCTGAAAGAAGAACTGAGTACCAAGTTTATGGACGAGAAGCTTATGGTCAATACAGTCGAAGGCTTTCGAAAAATCAAAAAATACTATCAAACACAATATATCCTTATTTAAACCAGAAGAAGCGCTGTGGTACAAGTATGTTTCGCACGAACTCCAGATTGATGTTTTGTGATAAGCCTTTGATGATAAAAATAGGTTTTTAACTGGTTGCTTACAATAATTTCAAAGGCTTTACTTAGGAATGGAAAAATGGCTATTGGACGATAATCTGTATTTTTAGAAGATGTTGATTTTGGCAATGGAAGGATTTTTGATGTTGTTATTATTGTATTAAATATAAACGCAATATGACCAAGAATTGCTGGGAGGATAATTTTAATAAATTCAGGATGAATTCCATCTGAGCCTATGGCTTTAGATTTAATTTTGAGAATAACTTCATCAACACTTATTGCGTCAACACACGACACTGCAAAACCACTATCACCAGAGCTTCTGGGGCCAGAGAAACGAAAACTGCTGGTTGCACTAACTGGCTGAATAAATTTCTTATTAAGATCATCGGCGGCATTAATGCTATTTGGGATGTTTTGCGAGTCCTTAGACAGCCCAGCTTGGCGGATGTTTTTCCAAAATGAAGAGCTCGAGCGACTTCTAGAAAATCTACTTTCATAAAAACATTTTTTAGTCTTGATTTAAACGTTATAGAAAATTTCTGGGTCTATATTAAATGAAAGCGAAGTGTTTGCTTGACTCGGACTAGGATTGAGACTTTTTCTGAAAATTCTTTGGGAGCAAATTTTGGCAGATATTTTGAAAAATCTTGTGGAATCGGTACCTAAACGTCTTCAAAAAGTAACAGAAGCTAATGGCGGATATATTTTTTATTAAATTGTTAAGTTTTTGTATTAATTTTTCTAATCTTTAAGTTTAGTTTTGCATAAAATTGAACTGTCAAAATAATTATGCCTTCTTTGAAATTAAGTTTTTTTTTATATGTTATCCTTATAAGTTATTTTTAAGAAAATTTACATATTTTTGGTAACATTTTAAGCAAATAAAAATATATTAATTCGGGTTTTATCAAACTATTTAAAAAAATCAAAATATTTTCATTTTCTGTTCGTCAAAATAATTATGCCGACCACTGTATATTTATGTGCAAAAGTGAATAAAAAATTCGGTCACGCCCACTTCCCACATATTTTCTTTCTTTTTTATTTTGTAGGGGGGCGGATTTTTAAAAATCTGAAAAAATACACTGTAGTTTTTTTTTACATTTGGAGCAGATCAATAACCATCCATTATTGAAATTCGAAAAAGCCATTTAACGACCACCCTAATGTATGCACTATAGATACAATGAATAAAATAGTATAAAAAAGTTGGATTAACAAAAAAGCCGAACTACTTCATGTGGCAGCTAAGGGCTAAATTAAGAGTATGACACAAATATTTTTGCAGACTTTACATAAATATTTTATAGACGGTTAAAGGCTTCGAATATACTTCAATACGGCCGCGGAGGGATATTTTAGATTCGACCCTGTCAGAGATTCATTCCTTACTACTTCGACCCTGCCAAAGATAAGGGATGATTTTTATAGTGGAAAAAGGGACTTTTTTACATCCTTTCGATTTGAAAAAGTCCCCAACTTCTTTCAGCAAAAAAAGTACTTTCAGATATAATTCACCACCAAAAAAAAGTAGGGTAAGTTAACCGGTTGTGGGCATTATCCGGTTGTGGGCACCCCTGTATAACTTTTGACAGTGAGAAGATGCAGCTGATCTGATAATTGTCGTTTGTGCGTAATGTCAGCTTGATGTTTTAATGCTGGCACTAAAGCGAACAGATGCATATGCGTAATAGCTGTAGTCGATAATATATTTTCATGTGTGATTATCGACGGTGATCTAATTGTTTATTGTGTTCAAAGTGCGATAAATTGAAGTGAATTATTGCAAAAAGGTTAGTATAATGTATATTTCTGAAGGAAATTCAATAAATTTTGGGATTTTATATCGTTTCGATCAAAATGTTCGTACCGAAAAATTTACTGGTCATCTTTTGACAGCTTTGAATTTAGTGGCGCAGTGGGTAGAGTGTGTGGCAAATACGCCAGAGAACCCTGGTTCGAATCCAACCTGACACAGAAAGTTTTTTCAATTGAATTCATTTTCTGTTCGGCGGTCACCTCTCTGCAGACAATAGAAACCCTGAGAGAGTAAAAACTGCCATTAAAAGCTTCTTGAGCACATAAGAGTCGTTATAAAACTTGTAGGTCCAGTTCTCGATCATTTGCGTTCAAACATTTCACAACACACACAAGACCATTGATTATAAGAAGCTCGGTCAAAGTCCTTTCAAGGGCTGAAATGGCCATTTCGTATTTTTTTTTTTTTTTGAATTGCCGCTCCTTGAACGTACAACTTGTCACGAAATCGTTTCCAACTCGTCTTTGAATTGCATTCAATTAACACGTGACGAGTTCTACGTTCTCGGAAGCGGCGATTCGGGCCCTGGTCAAAGTTTAGTGTATTTGCCAGAGCTTTATAGCAATGAATTAATTTTGATTTTATTTGCAAAAATTTGAATCAGTGAATAACGAAATAAGAATTCATTCAATGCATGCAAATTTGAATCGAATTGATTCATAAATAAAATTTTTAGTTCGCATTCAATTTTCAAGAGTTGATTAATTATTTATTTCAATTATTCAGTTTCGTTATTCAGAATAATAAATCAATTTTTTTTATTCATATGAACGCTGTTCACAACGAATTTCAGAATTTTCAGTTATTCTTTTTATATTCATTATTCAATTTTTATTCATTATTCCTTTGTTATTCATTATTAATTTTTTATTCATTTTTCATTATTTGTTATTCATCATTCAGTTTTTATTCATTTTCTATTTATTATTCATTTGTTATTCATTATTCATTTTTTGTTCATTTATACCGAAGCCATGAATAAAAAATTAATAATGAATAACAAATGAATAAAGAATTAATAATTGATTGTAAAAAAACGATTTAGTCGAATTTATTAGCAGAGTCGGAATTTGGTACGTTTACGTTAACTAGTATAGAAATTAAAAACTTTTTGACCACATAAAAACGAGTGTGATAAAAAACATTTGAAGACTAGATTGGCTGGATTTATCATAAAATAAGAAGATTATTCAAAGTTTTCTTAGGTTTTGCACAACTGAGGGTATTTTTTGATTTTTAATAAATTGTTACCGAAGTATGGAAAAAGTTTTGGTTTTTTAATAAATGTTATAATTACTATATAAGGCTATATATGCCAATACTGTATATTTTTTTTACAAAAACAAAGATTTTTATTTATTGTCTATTTATATAAGTACTAGCAGGCCACAGTTGTCATTTTTTTTTTTTTTTTTGTATCAATATAGAGCGTTAACACGATTTTTGTTCCTCTAACAAAAACTTTTAAACGCCATTCAAACGATCACCGTGTAACATCAGCCTTTAAGACAATGCATGTCAAACGAAATAAAAAAACATTTTTTGATTTTTTTTTTTTTGCAGCTCAGCACTGCACTTACATGGATCTCTCTTTTTGCCTTGCGCGTGGCTCATCTGTTTATTATGTTGTGCTGAGCGGAAAAAGAGAAGAGTAGAGAACAACATGGAGTTTATTGAAATTCCAAATTTTTTTGATTTTTATTGATTTTCCAAATTTCGAAATAAAAGTACCCCTATGCTGTGCTGTAGCATAAATATGACATTTTAAAACTTATTTCATAAAAATTGACCCAGTACTTTTGGAGTTCATCTGGAAACAAAAATGTCCACTTCAATTTTATATAAAAGTAGTATAGATGTATTACAAAAATAAACTTACAACGATCGTAAAACTATTTGTATGCTTGCTGGGTTCATATGACTAGATTGACACACAAGTTGTGATATCAGCCGTCAGCACCAGACCAGCAAAGAAAGATATTAACATAAATTCAAATGATTGCCTTGTTTGTCAGAGTAAAGTGCGGGGGTGAACAGGAAAACATTGTAAAATCACAATACAGACATCATCATCATCATCCTCTTCCTCTGACTCTTTTTACACCAAACGCCAACCGTCAAACGATATTAAGACCTTGAGAGCACTTGTTGTAGTTGTTATAGTATTGTATGATGTATATGTAGGTACATCATAAATATTATTATAATTGTTGTTGCTGTTGTTGTTGTTATTGTGATTGCGGTTGTGGTATCGGTTGATAAATGAACCTAGCATATGCAGAATGCACAATGATGACAACAAAAACAACAAATAAGCTACTGATGCACTCTCATGCATCAACGTAAGATGAATGTTTGTAGTAACAGTAACAATAAAACATTAACCAATATGAAGGTGGTAGTTGTTATAGTATTGTATGATGTATATGTAGGTACATCATAAATATTATTATAATTGTTGTTGCTGTTGTTGTTGTTATTGTGATTGCGGTTGTGGTATCGGTTGATAAATGAACCTAGCATATGCAGAATGCACAATGATGACAACAAAAACAACAAATAAGCTACTGATGCACTCTCATGCATCAACGTAAGATGAATGTTTGTAGTAACAGTAACAATAAAACATTAACCAATATGAAGGTGGTATTAGTCATGGGGACGACTGATATGACTGGAGTTTTTTAAGCGGGAAGAGTAACGGATGAGGACTGACGGTGTTTCAATGTGGGTGCGACTACAGTTGGAATGAATGAGCTCGTTCACATACTCGAGCTGATATAAAAACACAAGGAAATAAATATAGCTATAAAATATATACTACAAAAAAAGTGTTAATGTCATACGCATGTTAATGTGCAAGATAGCGGAAGTTTTGTGCAAAGTTCAATGAAGCTTAAAAAATAAAAATGCAGACAAGTGATTGACTAGCAGTACGACTGGGAAGGTTAATCTACATAATGATTAACAAATTTTTTAATGCATGCAGTTTTAATACTACGTAATATGTTAAGCAATTAAAATCATGTATTTTTTATCTTATTTATGTTGGTATGACATATAAAAGTTTGTTTGAAAGAATTTTATAATAGTAAAACCTTACTTTATGTCTAAAATAGAAAAGTTCTCTGCATATTTTTTTTTTTTTTTCTCCAAAACTCATATTATTTTCTGGGACATCCAAATTAAGTTCAGTGTTAAACTAACTTTTTTAAGCTTATATTCAATAAAGAATATTATAATAAAAGTTGTAGTGTACATGTTTAGCCAGTTATAGTTACACTTAACACTGGGCACGTATTAATTAATGTGCTCATTGTTTTTGAGGCCAGTTTTAATTTCATTCCTTAAACTGATGGCTGATTGTTTGTGTTCGTTAAAGCTGAAAGCAAGTGGCAGATATATAAAACTTAAATGGTTTTATTACAAAAAAAAAAATTTTTTTAGTAACTAGTGTCAATTACACTGCAGTCGTCTATGCTAGTATTTTTCATAAGAGTAACAAAAATTGTGTTCACAGTATGACATCATCGAAATTAGAAACCCGTTTTTAAAATAGTCACCAATTCTTTTCTAGACTTTTTTCCGAGCAAAAGTTAGATTTTTTTTTAGTTTTTTCCTTGAAACTTTTTGTTAAAATATTTTTCTATGCGTAGATCTCAAAATTTACATATTTACAAATTGACATATTTCCATTACTTATTTACTTATTTAACAAATTTTTCAATATTCCATCTTAAACTTTCAAGAACATCATCACTTCAAAAACCTAATAAAACCTAAGTCCATTGGTAAATGGACACATAACGTAACAGACGATTTCTTAAGGGGTTAGGCCACTCTAGACGCCGGAAAAGTATGATTTCTATGGATTTTTTTTTCAGAAATACTACACAATAGATCGAGATTCCAAAAAGGGGTATATATACACTATACAGTGACTGCATACAATAATTTTTTGAGGCGATTAACTTATACACTTATAAAAAGTCAATGAATTTTTTCAATTATATAAAATCCCTGTTATAGAAGTACGTAGTACCGTGGCTCAAGAATTCAATCCTTTAGCCAAAATACCCGTTTTTTGTGGTAACCGATTTAAAAAATTTTTGTGCCATTTTGTAGTAAATATATTCAAAGTTAGGTAGCCAAAAATGTAGGTCAAAACATCTAAAATTGTGGGCGTGGCATGCGGTTAAACGCAACTGTTTTTGCTAATTTCAGAAAAAGGTGAGTGTTTTTTATTTTTTCATCGAAAAGGAATGGCCATTGCTCTCGCAAACTATAATCAATAAAAACTTGAATTTTTTTTTTGTTAGGTTGGTTGGACTATTATCGTTAAATTATTGTATAAGGTTGTAGCTGTACTATTTATATTTTGGGTATTACGAAATGTTTTCAATATGAGTGTTTTTTGTACAAATTTTAATTTTAGTGGAATAGAACTTCTAAGGATCAAAACGGATCAAAAAAATTAAAGCATACAGTTAAAGATGAAAGTCTCCTCTTTCACCCTATATGCACTTTTATACCCCCCACGATCCCCTCGTAGGAGCTTTTTTCGTTTTACTGAAACTACTCACACACATATTTGAATGATGCTAATTTTAAAGTGTACTATTTAAACTTTAGGTATTTTATTGCATGCAATTTAAAGGATTTTTTAGTTTAATTACTCTTTATATTCCAACTCTATAAGACAGGTGCATATACAAAATATATATACAGGTTCTGGAAATTAAAATAGTGCCTAGAAGTTTTTTTAATTAATCCATTTCATTCGACCTGTATGAAACATGTGGAGTTTTGGAGTTTTAAATTTTTAGAACTGGTGCATTTTATAGAACTGGTGCAGGTAATAAGTAAATAGATACTCGTACTGATAATTGATATAGGGCTTAGGAAAGCACTACGGTATGGAAAGGCTTATAAGGAAGTGATATTCGGATACAAACTCAGGTACTACAGTATAATATCTCAGGCATTGCAATTGGAAATAAATAAATTGATTCAAAAATCATGGAGAGATTCAGCTATAAAGAATTGACTGAGGAGTATTTAAGAAACAAAAAACAGGAAGATGTTCTAAGCTACGTTCAAAGAAAAATAAACTTCAAAATACCATTGGACTTAGAAGAGAAATTATCTGTTTTCGTCAAAAATTTAAAAAAATTTTCAGTATAACTACACGAAAGAAATATTTTATAAACATAACGAAAAATGCCTGGAATGCGAGATTACTGTGCAGAGGCTTCGAAAACTACCGTCAAAATCAGCGCAGGAAGACCGAAAAAAGAACTTGACAACTGCAGCGATAGATTTCAGAGGCGGAAACTAAAGGATATCACTGATGAAATCGGAAGTGAAATTGTTCAAGAAACTTTCCTTTATCAATTGCGAGCAGATAAAAAATATTCAAAACTGGAAATCATTGCAAAAGTTATTGACGCTAGTCCAGTGAGAACAAAACGGATTCTTAAAAGTGTATCAACACCGAGCGAGAAAAAACAGTACACAAATGAGAAGGCATTAGCATTATTTTTGAGTTTGAAATTAACAAAGCAATATGAATGAATTCGGAATATGAATTCGGATTATCACCACTACATGCCAGAACACAATTTATGGACACATACTGAAAATTAGTTACGATTTGGAATTCGGACCTGCAGGATTAGTAGGAAACAACGACACCAACAAGCAGTTACGAAGTTTAAAAAAGAAACATGTCCAAGATGAATATCGAATATGGATTAGTTATAGATCAGCCAAAACAAGGTTCAGGCAATACAAATGATGGAAACAGTAAGAAGATTCTTCCGGAAAGAGCATCTGAAATAACAGCAGTTGATTTAAACCTTATATCCAGGTTTAAAATAATCATCGAAGTACTTGCATGCAATGAACAAATTGACGCCAAAAAATTTGGAGGAAACAATCGGTTCAAAAGTTATAGAATTTTGGCCAATGAAAACCTATTCTGAGCCACTGTGCATAGGATATTTTCGATATATTGATTTTTGGCCAAATGGTGCACTTCTAAAGTGGAAAGTGAAAAGTTTGCCTAAAAAATCATAAGATTTTGTTAATATAATATAAAAAAAATCAATATAAAATATAAAAAAAATCCTACATTCTTCCATACATAATATATTTTACGAGAGTGTTCAAAGTTTCAAGTGAATCGGTTAAAAATTGTCTGAGTTATGTTTCCGGGAAATTAAAAAAATTTATATCTTATGAATGGTAAATACCTTTAATCTTCAAAAACCAAGTACTTAGAAATTTTTCCCGGCCATAATCTTTTGAGACATCATTTTTGAGGTCATAAGGAACCATTAAAAAAATATATAGATTTTAACCCCTTAAATACAATGTAAGTGTCAGAACATGAATATGAAAACACTTAGAACATGTACCTTACATAGTAATCCAGCATCAGAGTGGGTTGAGTGCAAAGGAAATAGTGATCAAAAGCAAGTCTAAACAGCACTGCTGGTATACATTCTTTGGACTAAGTAGCCCTGCTTTGCTGGATTACTTTCTATATTCTATTTTGTATGAAATTTTCTTAAAAAAGTACGCCTTCTTAAAAAATGGTATAGAAAGTTTATTTTAATGCCTTGGCAACCTGAATATTTACCTATTTATATAAAAATATTACCCATGCTGTCTGCATGCTGTCTGTTAGATCCAACTTTTGGAAGCAATTTCAAACTTGAATTCACAGCTTAACAAAATTATCAAATTCTCCATTAAAAGTACTGTTTAATTCCTTTTATAAAAATTTATTCAGCTGGGAAATCGTTTTCAAAAAAGTTAAATTTTGATTTTAGATAATTTTACCTCTACTATCATAGTATACTAGTATCGCCTCTGGTCGAAATTCTACCATATAAAAATCGATTATTGTTTTGTTTTTTTTTTTTATCGAAAAACGTTTGGCAAAGTTAAAAAAACATTGAATTGAGAAATACTTTTGGTCAATAAAATTAAAATTTATTGTTATTAAAGTGAATCTAGGATTAGTTTGATTTATTACGTAAAGATTATATTATATACATGGTGAGATGTCGTTTCATAGTCCTCAGAATTGGTAACAATACATTTTCCAGAAGAGCTCGACTTCACAACGCATTTAATTCATATCAAATTTTATTTGAAATTTTTATTGCATTGAAATAAAATTCTAACAAAATAAATATCAAAAACATATGTTTTCCATAAAAATTTGGTATCATTTTAACTTTCTTAATTAATTCGCCACGATTTCTCTAACTCAGAAGAAAACACAATGTGAGCTGCAAATTAAAAATAGAGAAATGACGTCTCTTTTGGCGTCAAGTGGTGAGATTTCTCTCTTCACTTTGTGCGCATCTTCAACATATATATGAAACTTTTTTGTGTGTACGTTTGGCCGACAAATATACTCTGAAAATCATTCGTCTTCGAACTCGTAACCGTAAACGTAACCGAATTCATACCGCAGTGTAAAGAAAAAAAAATCTAACAAAACAATGCCGAAAGTTTTTTCCTTTCCTTCTTTTTTTGCGCATCTTATACATGCATATGAACCCAAAATTGTTGAAATAAATCATACATAATTTTACCTGTTGAAAGCACGTATATTTCTATAAAACATATTTAGTGCAATATTTTTCCCTAATGTTATTTATAAAAAAAAATATATCAAAATCGGTTGAGAAACACGGGAGAAAATGGTTCCTATTTATATATAGACTAGCAGGCCACAGTGGTCCGCGGCTTCGTCACGGACGTTTTTTTTTGTTTTAACGCACGGACGTTAAGAGCGTTAACACGTTTTTGTTACTCTTTGAATGAGTGTTGAGTTGAAATTTCATAAAAAAAAAAAATCCTAAACACGCTAAAGGTGTTCAGTCAATCGCCTTGCGTTCAGAAATTAACAAATATTGATCGTTCTACAATGTGTTTATCCGCTCTCACTCTCGCTGTTTTTTGACAGTTTCTATTGAAAGCAACAACAAAAACTTTTAAACGCCGTTCAAACGATCACAGTGTGACATCAGCCCTTAAGACAATGCATGTCAAATGAATTAAAAAATATTTTTTCCAAACCACTTTTTCTAAAAATCACTACAGAAATTGAGCGATGCCATTCAATATTAACGTCCTGAGGTGGTCAATCGGAGGGGCAAGTAGTTTTCCACCACGATAACGCCCGGCCTCATATGAGTTTGGTAACTCGCCAAGTTCGGATGGGATGTTTTTCCCCATACACCTAATATTCCAGACTCCCATCCAGACTCCCAATAGTCCCTGCAAAACTTGTGAGATATAATTGATAAATATTGATTAGATTCATAAAAGAAATGAGCGTTACAATTGGATCATTGTCAATTTAACACCAGCGGGAGGTAGTGTAATTATAAAATAATGTAAAACACCATTATTAAAATATTTTTTTAATAGAAATCATTTCTAAAATATATACTTTTTCAGAGAATTTTAAAATAAAACACATACTTATATAAAAAAAAAAGATTAAAGGTGTATACTTCGAAAGCTTTGATAATGTTTTTTATTGCTTAGTGTACATTTTTTTGGGTCATAATGATTTGCATAATTCTGCAGATAAGATAATGAAAAATTTGTTTGTTAAATTATGGAACTAATATCACGTTCCTAAGTTATATATATATATATTTATACTGCGAGGGGTTTTTACTACCTAGGATATTTTTTGTTTTCTTTAGGAGTTGTTCATTTTTTTTGGGATTTATTTTATTGCAAATAATATTTCATCATTGGAAGTTATTTCATTTCGCCTTTGGATCTGATAAGATTGTCAAGCTAATTAAGAAAAACTTGGGAATGTTTTACAACAACAATAAAAAATATTTTGATCAATGGCACATTTTCAATAGTATAAATTGGATGCTGTTTGAGGGGGCTTTTGAGAGGGAGAAGGGGGTTGGACGTGCATTAATTAAGGATTTATTTAGTTTTGCTTTTTAGTAGTTACTAGTAATTCCGTTTGGCGTTAAAACGCCAAAATATAAAATATCTAGTGATATGTAATTTTGTTTTTATATTAAGGACTATTTTCTCGTTTGAACCAAGGATTTCATAGAAACTTTCTATGTTTCTGTTGAATTGTTAAGTAGCCCAGTTATTACTTATCATACTTCATCAGTCATACTTATCATATAATGAAAATCTATCACATACTTTTAGGCATCTTAAAAAAATTTGGTTTCTTTCATAGAAAATTGTTTCAGCTTTTTTTGAAAAATACCAATATTTAAGAAAAAATACGGCCTTATTGCACATCTACAGAGCAAGACTTTCAATTGCTAACATATTTATGAAAATCGTCTACAGTATAGATTTGATAGTATAGATTTTTATATTTTTACGAACAAAATATTTATTTTGTTTCCTACAAAAGAGATAGCGGACAAACATTCTGACTTAATGCACAAATTACCCTGCAAACATTTTTAAGAATATTGGAAGAAAAGTGGTTTTTGCAATGCTCTTGCGATTCGCCCAAGGGTTCTTTAGAAGATGGATCGCTTTTCGATCGTCCGAGCGATGAATGCGCAATTCTAGAAAAATTTGGAAAATCTTATTTCGCTCACTCCGGCGATCGTTGGAAGATATATCACTTTTTGATTATCCAAGCGATGAATGCGCGATTCAAGAAAAATTTCAGGAAGATGGATTGCTTTTCGATCGTCCAAGCGATGAGTACGTGATTCGAGAAAAATTTTCAAAGTCTTCCTTCGCTCATTCCGGCGATCGTTGGATGATGGATCGCTTTTCGATCGTCCAAGCGATGAGTGCGCGATTCAAAAAAAATTTCAAAATATTCCTTCGCTCATTCCGGAGATCGCTGGAAGATGGATCGCTTTTAAATCGCAATAGTGATGAATGCGCGATTCTTGAAAAATTTGGAAAATCTTCTTTCGCTTATTCCGACGATCGTTGGAAGATTGCATATGGTTGGAATATGAGGCAGGTTTTGAAAAACCATTTAAAGTAAAGCAAAACTTTTGAAGCTTGTGAAAAAAATGTCAAATGTTTTCTTATCGTTCAGAAGCAACGACGCGTTTTAATTGTTTAATTTTTGTATATAGAACAATTTTTTACGATCAAGAACGATGCTTCGCAACATATCGCTGAGGACCCGTTTTGCCGAATCGTTCGACCCTTTTTAGGACTTCTCTTGGTGATTCGTTTGCGACTCTTCCCAGCGAATCGCCTAAGATCTCTTTTGGCGATTCGTTTGCGACTCTTCTATTTGCAAATCGCTAAGAACCCTTCTTTGCGATTCATTTGCGACTCTTCCCAGCGAATCGCTTAAGGCCCCTCTAGGCGATTCGTTCGCAGATCTTCCCAGCGAATTGCTTAAAGTCACCCTCGGCGATTCGTTCGCGAATCTTCCCAGCGAATCGCTTACGTACCCTTCAGGCGATTCGTTTACGAATCTTCCAGGCGAATCGCTTTTATGGCCTCAGCTGCTTGCATTTGGCGATACCCGGATGACTTTCAAATGAGCTCGCCGGTGATTGTCTCATCTATCATACCAAGCGATTCTCTGGCGATTCTGAGACGATAGAAAACGTTTGCAGGGTAACGGATCGCACGGATTTGGAAGTTATTTGTGATTCTACTTCTGGAACTTTTTTTTTCTAAGAACGAATGAACGAACATGTATTTTCTACGAACAAATGAACGAACATCTATTTTCTATGAACAAACGAACGAACAAAATATTAATTTTGTTTCTCTACGAACGAACGAACAAAATACTTTAATTTTTTATACGAACAAGCGTTCGTGCAAGGCTCTGACGCTGACTTCCGAGAAAAAGTTTCTAGCAGAAAATAAAAGTGGATTCACAATCGCGTATATGGCACTCATTTCCTATTCCAAAATGTAAAAATAAATAAATGTAACGTTTTGAGTTACAGAGAACAAATTAAAAGACGGAATGAAGAGATGGAAGTGTAAAAAATAAATAGCTGACACACGTTTTTAAAATACATAGCTGTTACAGCTAACACGAGACTGTAAACACAACTACAGCTTATTAGGATCACTAGGATCACAAGCTTCCGACTTGCAACGATTTACGTCAAAAAATATTCGTAAGGAAGGATATTGAATAAAACTACCTAGCAGAAAACGTTCACAGGCCTCTAATAGTCAGACTGGAATTCAGGACTAAATTTCTAAGCATAATCATGCCGCCATTATTCATTTCCGATTTCGATGCTGAAATTTAAAAATAAATTCAGGCTTGGCTTTCTTTTAAGAGACTTTCATTCTAACCTGAAATTAATCAAAAAATTAGTTCAAATTTCATATCCGAATTTAAAATAAAATTGATATGGGCATTTCCGTATGTCGAACGTGACCGTCGCACACATTTTAAGTGAAAAAGAGGCAAAGTAAAACATATTTATATTTCCTTATTAGTTTAAATTAAAGCTCTTAGGTATCACTTTAATTAGTGCCAAAGTTTAAAGAAGGCATAATCCTGGTTTAAAAAAAAAATTAAAAAAAAGAAGCCATTCGAACGTGACAAAAATGGAAGAAGTTTTCGTGTTCATATATAGAAAGTCACAAGAAATCTGTCACAATTTTTTAGTGCAACTTACTTTAGAATGTTATGAAATAATTTTACTTTATAATATATTTTGTTTGCTTAAATATCTTATGTACTTTTGTTTAAAAAATCATAATCTGAGTCGATACGTGGCATTTTGAACGTGACATTTTTTTCATTATGATTCAAGTGAGTAATTAGGTAATTAAGTAATTAAAAAACGAATTAAATATATTGTTGCCTTCTTGATCCAATCATTTCATTATTATTTTGACTAAAACAAAAACGTTTACGAAAGATTTACTAAACATTTACTTAAATAAAGACTACATTTGTTAAACAATACAGACGATTTGATCATCATGGTAGATGAATTTATGAATAAATTGCTTTAATTAATAAAATTTAAATATTTTTCCAAGATAATAACATAAAATAATAACTTTTTAATAACCTTCAATTTTTTGTTAGAGGTGGAGTTTCCGGGGGAAATGCCCATATTCAGACCAGAAATCATAGATGATCATTTAAAAAAAGTGATACCAAATGTCAAGTCTGAAGAGGCGGACACTTGTATGAAAAAATCAAAGAAAGTTGAGGCGTCGGTCATGCCTATCAGACCCGAATTCCAGCTTCATCAGGCAGTACAATTTCTGTCCGGAAACTATATAACACCCAAATTTAAAAAGTTCCTTAAAACAATAATATGGTTATTTTACAAACATATAAAATTTAGATAACAAAGTGATTAAGAGCATTCGTCATACAAATCGCAATGACATTCAAAATGAACTCCCGCTGTTGCACTACATAGAATAACATATTGAAATGTATAACATCGGATGACCTCCTACCTAGAGTTGTCGTATTTATACAGTTGTTTTCCTTGCATGTGATGCGTCAATGTTTGTTTTATTTATCAGAATTACACATAAATATGCATATAAATAGATATAAACCAATCTGTTCAAACTGTGTACCAAGAAGAATAAGAATAAGAATACCAAGAAACAGGAGACGTCAATGGCTAAGGCAAGTTTTGAAATTAAACAAAATTTCGTCGTCTTATAACAAATTAATTTATATGTGATACTTTTTTTGTCTAATGGTTGAGCTTTAGCACGGTTTTTTCGAAACGATCTTTATAAATGTGGTTATTTTGAGTTTCTTTTTCTATAGCACAAAAGTGAAATTGGAGTCTAGCAAAAGAAATCAGTTAGTATTTGATGATACGTTGCAATATATTGCAGCTATTTGCATTCTTAGTAATTTCTTAAATTTCAATTGAACATTTTTTCCATTCCACACCATTTAAATTCATTCCATTTCACACTGATATTTGATACCACTAGTTTAACATTGTTTGATGGTTAAGCAGTATTTAAGTTAACTTAACGTATCTTATCCATTGCATGAAGTAACTATCTAATTCATTTTTTTTTTTGTTATTGTTGATAAGATAAGATAAGATAAGATAAGATATGAAAGTAGATTGCCAACACAAAGAGCTGGTCACGATGCGAGTAACATTTTGTAGTTACTTGATTTCCGTTGCACAAAAGTCGTTTTGCTTTATTTTTACTGCAATAAAAATGATGATCACAAAAAGCGACTGCTAATCGTTAAACGCAGACAGACACTTCAGATGTCAAAAAGCTACAAGTCGCTGATTTAAGAGATTTTTATTCTTTAGTAGAGCTAGATTGATTTATGTACTTTATTGTGTGTTTATTTACGTATGAGTCATTACCCAGTAGTTATTTTGGAGTCAATTGGAAAAAAACAAGTAGTTGAGTTTTAGTGAAATTAGAGCTAGTATTGAGCTAGTATGCAAAACAGTTTGAATTTGTTTTTCTTTTATTTATGGGTACATAGGTGGTAGGTGGGTACGGAAAAGGTTTAACAACACCTACAATGGAGGATATGATAGAATTAGAAGGAAGTCTCGGTATGAAAGCTTAAAAGAGCCTTTCATTTGATTGTATCATACATTCCATACTAGGTATTTTATTTTATCAGAGCTGAAAAAAAGTTAGAAGGATAAAAGGGAATGAAAAGATAGGAGAGCAACCCAGATTGTGTCGAAATTATAGCATTTATAAAAATGTTCTTTCGAATTATTAGTTTAGAATTATTTACAGGCGAACTAGCTCAGATATAGTGGATATTGTGGCTGCCGTGGTGTAGTCGAATCCCCCCTCTGACACAGAAAGTGTTTTCAATTGAATTAATTTTTCTGTTCGGCCGTCACCTCTCTGCAGACACTGGCAAATCTCAGAGTAAAAAACTGAAAAGCTTCTTGAGAACATAAGCCGTTCGGAGTCGGCATAAAGTTGTTCAAGTATTTCACAACACACACATCATTGATCATAAGAAGCTCGGTCAAAGTCCTTTCAAGGGCTGAAATGGGCATTTCGTTTTTATTTTTTTTGAGATATAGACGAAAAAGAATGCTTAGGGGGACAATTATCTTTTCGTATGACATCAACACGCATTAAGCTTTATTTCAATCAATGTAAAAGGTAATTGTAGTGGGACCAGTAATGTCCTTAATTGGAACTAGTTCAGAGCTATTTCAAATTTGGTTAATTTTGGTTCTGCAAGGAATTAAAAAATTCTTGAAGATTAATATCAACTAGAGCCCTGCATGAGTATGCTTTTTCGCCTCCCTGAATATATTCTCTTGCTATAGAATAAAAAGTTTCCTCTATACCTTTTCTGCTTTGCTCATATCTGATCTTACACTCTCTTTGTTTTAATCAGGTATAAGAAACAAAGAGAATAAGAGCACGATGCTTTACTAACAACATCAGGTACCAAAAAAAGCAATAAAAAATAACAAAAATATCAGTGCTCATACCCTGAATATTTAGCGAATATTTTTTTATTCGTTCGTTGGTAGAACGAAAAGTATGTTTTTTGTATAGGTACCCAAAAAAGGGTGGTAGATAGGGGGTAGGTGTGTTCGGGAGAAATGTAGAGGAACAAAAAATAATAGGACCAGCTCATATATTTGACCCCTCTAGGAGTTCAGCTACTGCCGATATAAACTATTTTCGACAGATTTTGTGTTTTTTGTATCGAAGGTAGCAAATAAGCAACATAAAATAACACAAATATGCATTAAGAATAACATAAAGCTTATTGCGGGTAAAAACCAACATACCTGAATCTTATTCAGGTCACTGCAGCAGATTCCTGAGTATTCATATAGTTTATTAAGTACTCAGAGAAATAACTGAAGCAACGCGTAGATCGCAAGCTCACCTCAGTGCAAAAGTGTATGAAAAGAGAACAGAGAACAAATAAAAAGTTATTCTCTTGCGCTACACGACCTGTTGTTTACATTTATTCGCTTGCAGCCTTGCTTGCCGTGACTGCTACAGCAGAGAATCAGGGTATATTCAGTTGATGAATATAATCATGCAGGGCTCTAATATCAACAACGAGTTGACAGTATTTGAAAGTCAAAATGAATTTATTTAGTATTTATTATTTCATCAAACAGAGCTATATACTCTTACAGACTACTTAGGCATATATTACAATTTATTATTATATTAATAGACAGATACATTTGTTGGACACAGACACATAAAACAAAGTGTTAAATAAAATGATACAACAATAATTTATAATGTATATAACAAAAATGTTTGTGAATGTACAGAAAGATGGCTAACTAGACATCAAAGCTTTTCAGAAGAATATAAAGTTTATTTTTAAAATTCTCGCGAGAAGATTGCATAAATATATCAATATAGGAGAGGACTTTGTTCACTTCACTTTAACATCGTGATAAGGTTTCATTGCATCCATAAGCTGTTCTATGGTACGGTTCGTGGAAACGGAACTGACTACGAAGGTATGTATAACTGACCCCATACCATCTGGCAGGTACGTGGAAACTAAGCATTTCTAAAAGTTCTGGACAATTTATATTATTGTGGACAAGATCCCTGGAGAATATGATAGAAGAACCAGTTCTTCTGCATTGCAGTGTACTCAAGTCAATCAAGGCACATCTAAACTTATAGGGGGTTCTGGGGGATGTTCCAGTTCAGTTGATATAGCATGTGCCTAGTAAATTTTGCTTTGAACTCTTTTAATTCTTTTCGATTGTAAGAGTGGATATGGGTTCCATATAATAACGGCAGTATTCAATGTAAGGCCTGGCAAGCGAAATAGAAAGCGATTTTAGTGTGTCAATTTTCAAATGGAGTCAATTTTGTACTTTCCCACTATTGTAGTCGTAGATCTTGTGAAAGTAAGGTATTCGCATTTAGAGATATTAAGTGGCAAGTGATTATCTTTACACCAAGTAGATATTAAATTAAGATCATCTTGAAGAAGTTTTCCAATCCAAAAGCGATTTAATTGGACGAAACTGTTTCAGGTCATCCGCAAAAAGAAGACATTTAGAGTGCTTCACTACGCTGGGGAGATCGTTTATAAATAACAAAAACAGCAACGGACCAAGATGGCTTGCCTGTGGGACGCCCGAGGTGACTTTGATGGGCTTGATGTAGTGTCATTGATTCTCACGAGTTGAAGTCTATTTTGTAAATAAGATTTAAACCAATTTAGCAGGTTAGAATGGAAACCAATTAAGAAAAGTTTTGACGTTAGAGTTTTTGACAAACATTACAGTAGTTTTTCGTTGATGATTTTCTCAAAAAGTTTAGGTATAGTAGCCAGCAAAAGGTGCTTTAATTTTTTTTTCCTTTTTTATTTTTTTTACGTTCCCTTACCTTTCCAACGATGTAAAAGGAAGGGTTCCGAAGTTATAGTTATATATATCGACTCCTTTTTATTTTTGTGAATAATATAAAAACAAAACAAAAATAAAAAAAAGTCGATGCTAGTTGAATTTGTATTGAAAATTCTTTACTATTACACGTTTAACGCTATAACTTCTGAAACCTTATATCATATGAATGAATGTGGACGTGGTTATAATCATTTTTACCGATGTTACAAATTAAATACATTTACTGTCCTTTTATGGATATAATAAATAATAATAATATATAAATGGCCATTTCAGCCCTTGAAAGCACTTTGACCGAGCTTCTTATGATCAATTGTGTTGTGTGTTGTGAAATGTTTGAACATAAATGATCGAGAACTAGCTCTACCAGCTTTATGCCGACTTCCTAACGGCTTATGTTCTCAAAAAGCTTTCATGGAAAGCTTTTTTACTCTCTGAGGTTTGCCATTGTCTGCAGAGAGGTGACGACCGAACAGAAAAATTAATTCAATTGAAAAAAATGTCTCTGTTACATGGGGGATTCGAACCTGGGTTCTCTGACGGTATGAGTCACACACTCTACCCACTACACCACGGCCGACTTTTACGGACAGGTATTGCTTAATAATCGAGTGATGATGTTGGTCAGGAATATTCACCATATTCTATTAAGGCCCCCCTATAAGAACGTTAAATATCCAGATATTGCTGTCACCCATTGATAATCACCCATCGAGTAATCTGACCTAATCCTCTCAGCTTTCATATCACCATCAATACGATGAAGTGGACCTACGTCATAGTATAAGAAGCACCCCCATACTCTAATACCACTCCGCGGTTTTACAATTTTAATTGTGTACTTTACTTGGTAAGCTGCATTCGGAGTTATGTGTACTTGTTGATTAATATGATCAGAGTTGATAATGTTCATTGTCGTCTCATCTAACCAGAGTATACTGCGCCATTTAGTTTCTGGTCAATTTCTATATTCTTTGGGAAAGTTCAATCGGTTTGCCACATTCTTTAAGATAAGATTAGATAAGGTTCTTAGGTTCTCATGAACTAGCTTCAGAGAGACTAGACGAAATTCAAGTGGGCAAAAATTTTTTCGCGGATGACTGTAATCAATCTCTTTTTAGATCCCATTCCTTAAGGGAGCATTTGTTTTGACTTAATATTGAGAATTTTTTCATTTATAGGTAGGTGTTCCTATCTTAATGCACATAACTGTATATAAAAACCTACCATAAATTCCTAAGAGGTTAAAACAATATGCTCAAAAATAAAATTCGTCATTGAAAAATGTATGATTCATTTGTGGCTCGTTTACGAATAAAAAAAAGTGTTTTACAATATTTTTCATTTACAAAAATTAAATAAAATTAATAAAAAAAAAATTAATTTATGATTGCCTCTGGTTCAGTAGGTTCAGTAGGTATACAGGTGCACTTGAGCTTAACAATCTTTATTTAAAATTATAAACAAGTAAGCAGTTTATTTCTGTGATATAATTGATCACTCGATGGGCAAAACTACTATTATAGACTTTGTATTTTAATAAAAAGCAAACCTCAAGAGAGCATTTAACCCGAAACATACAAAAAAAAACGATAATTTCTTATCGAATATCGTATAATATCGATTGCTTACAAATTCACAAGACAGTTCAGGAAATACATGGATAGATAACATTTTTTAATTTCCGAGATTAGATCTATGGACTAGTAACTGTCATTTTCATTTTCTTATTTATTGTAAATTTGTTTAGTAGGAAAATTAGTAGAAAAATAACAAAATATGCAGCGATTACTACTATTTCTATAACGTCATTTTGACCTATAAAAAGTCTATTGTACTCTTGAGCTAAAGGGCTGGAAAAACTGTTTACACACAACAAAAACACATACGTTTACACAAACATATTATAAACAAATCGTACATTTAACTTTCTGTCGCTTGTTTTCTATCTTTATACTTCACATGTCTGGGTAGAATTTTCATTGCTTGTATTTTTTTTTACTCACACTAAGCATGTACTTAAAAAAAACAAACAGTTAAATACAAATATAGCCCATAACCAAAGTGTGTTGAAATGCTTGCCATTCTTAAAAAAAGCAGTTCTAACAAAAGTAGGTGGGCAGTGTGTGTCGTAACTAGTACCGGATAATTTAAACCTTCTCTTCTTCACTTTTTCTTTCTTGTTTAATTCTTATTTATGTGCTCAGCGCTGAGGTTTTTTACTTTCTGTCAAAATAAATTCATGGTTAAAAATCACTCTGGACCCTTTTTTCTTTTGATGTTATGACGACAACAGCTTTCTATTGTTGAGTTAACCCTCGTGTGTTGACCACTTTAATTGTCACATTAAGATCTATCTTTTTTATAGCAATGTGATTATTTTTTCCCAACTCATAAACACATGAGCTGAAGTTCAATGTCAGTTTCTCAATATTTGCACAGCGGTTACAGTTCGAACAGATTGTTTTGTTTTCTAAAAAATATTTTATATGCAACAATGAAGTTAAAAGGTTTCGCAAGTAACTGAAAGTTACTTTTTTTTTAATTTTCATGAACTCATTTTTCATAAAAATTTATTCAATAAATAATTATACAATTAATTGACTTAATCGACAAACAAGTTCTTGGTATACAGGTATTAAATAATTTTTTATATTAAGACATTTTAGCAATTTATTGGCAAAGTTCAAATAAAAACAAAAAAAAAAATTTCACAAATAACAACAAACAAAATTTATAAGCTTAAATCAAGTCGAAGATACAGGTTAAGAAACAAATTTTAAAATAATTTTCGGTGAATTTTAGGTTAAGTGTTTAACATATTTACCTTTTAGATAAAGGAATACTAAAAAGTTTAATTTTCGTTCAGAGTCAAGATTCTACAATTGTTTAACTAGGAATTGTTTGACAAAAGGTTCGAACGGTTGACGTTTACAAACCTAAATTTAAGATGTCAAGAAGCTGGGTGGACAGAATTTCTTGAAAACCCTGTTTTTTTTTAGCATTCAATTTTCTTACAAGACTTTTCACTTTTTACCACATGTTCACTTCACGCCTTTATTTTTTTTTTAATTTTTTGATGGATCCTTTAACTTTATAAAAACAAATAAATGAAACGGTGAAAAGTGGGTAAACATTTAGTTTAATATAAAAAAAAAAAAAAAACCAAATGGCCATTTCAGCCCTTGCTTTATATTTATAAAGAAATTAATATATTTATGATAATAAAATAAATTAGAAAAAAATTTAAATAAGATTTCCAATGTAATAACATGTTTAAATAAATTATCAAATATGACCAAGAAATTAAAAGAAAAAGTTATTTTAAAATTATTTTTTACTTTGTAGTGATTTTGTAGTCGGTTTATTTTTTTTTTTAAGTTTTTTAAATATTAATCAATTATTAAAACTAATTTAGCTTGTAACAAGTTAAAATTATCATTGTTAGCGTTTGTAACAAGTTAAAATTGCCGCTGTTTACGTTTGATAGGCAATCAGCCGTTTTGTACTTGAAACTTTGCTTATCCATTTGAAATCTCTCGAAAATAGAAGAAGGATTGCATCTCTCTTATTAATTTTTGATCTTGTTGCAGGTACTATTGATTGTCCATCATTATTAGAATCGATAAATTTCAATGTCCCTTCTAGAATGTTAAGGTCGGATATTTTCTATTTGGAAACATGTAGAACAAATTATGCCATTGATTCTCCAATATATAGAGCTTTATCTAATTTCAATTCAATAGCATCTAAATATAATGTTAATTTTTCTGTACCCAAATTAGCTATGCAGCATTTATTAAATAGTAATTTTTAAAGTATTACTTTTTTTATTTAAATAATTTTTGTTTCAAAATTCGTTATTAAATAGAATTTATTAAATAGTCATGTTTAAAGCATTACTTTATTTATTTAAATAATTTTAGTTTTATAAATCTGTATAGTCTGTAAGACATTTGTTCGTTGACTGAAATAAATAAATAAATAAATAAATAAATAAATAGATAAATAAATAAATAAATAAATAAATAAATAAATAAATAAATAAATAAATAAATAAATAAATAAATAAATAAATAAATAAATAAATAAATAAATAAATAAATAAAAATAAATAGAAACTAGCTATAAGTCGTTTCCGTATTTTTGACACTGTTCTCTCATTTAATTTTTCTACCTCAGATTGAACCTTACTTTTACTCGACAATGTGTATGAAAACACACCAAATATATGCGCCCTGTGGGTACACATTTCCAACTCCACTTTAACCGACTCTACCACTACCCTCGCGGAAACCAGTAGTACGACCAGGAGTGTCAAGACGCTAGACGCGCATAATAAGGCGCCGCCTACAAAGCCACCCTGCAGTCGATAGTAACGTGTGCTGTTTAGGAGCGATACAGAGAGAAGAAGAGGGATGAGAGACGTCTTTTCAGGCTGAAAAAAAGACGTAGAAAAGCGGCAGTGCGAGAAGAATGAGATATGGTACATTTACGCCGAAAAGTCCACCGTGACACGAAAATTAAAAGTAATTAAAAACTTATTATTTAATGATATTATCTTAGAGAAACATTTTTATTTTATTGATTTAAGCAATTTAAATATAAATCCTTTTACCATGATGATCAAATCGTCTGCACTGTTTCACAAATGTAATTTTTCTTTTTAGTTAATGTTTTGTTAATGTTTCGTAAACGTTTTTGTTTTAGTAAAAATGGAAGACATTGACTAAAAATAATGAAAAATGGTTGAGGCAAGGAGAGGCGGAATATATTAAATTTGTTTTTTAATAACTAAATCACATAATTACTAAATTACCTAATTAGTTAATTACCCAAAGTCACGTAACGTTTCATACTAAGCCCAATAAACAAAAAACGAGAAAAGGTTTTTGAATTTGATTACTTTGAAAATAAACTTATACTATTTCAAATCCTTCTAAAAAAAGTTTTATACAAAAACTCTTGCCAATTTACAAAATTTTACTAACTTTGTGATCCAAGTCAAAAACCACTTCTATTTTTTGTCACGTAACGTATAATTTTTGGTGGCTTCTATCTAAGAGCCGATCTTTTGACAACTCTTAGGATTTTCACCTTGTATAGTGTGCTTAGTAAGCTATTGGAAAATCAAAATAAGCAACTTGTAAGTTAAATTTTTTATCCTTTTTTCACTCATTAAAGTCGTACGATTGTCACGTGCGCCTCCACGGAAATGCCCATATATGGCGACAGGAATGAGGCCCGAAAATTTTTCGAAAAGGTAAGACGCCTGGCCGATGGTTTTAGTAGCATGACCTCTTCCTACAACGATGAAAAACACTCGGAAACATAGTTACGAATGACAATGTTGAAGTTCCGCTGCACGACTATAATGAGGTATAGCTCGACTTAAAAACAAGAAATCCGCGGAAGCTGATGGTCTACCCGCTGAGCAGTTCAAGAACAGAGGTGAAGCTCTATTTGATTGAAACCTTAGTGTACTCTGCCCAATCTACAAGACCATTCCACCATTTGAGCCAACTAGCGTGGGTTAGGAATTCTTAATATTGTATACAGGGCTTTGTCGGGAGAATTATGTGGAAGACTGAAGCCCATTATAAACCAACTGATTGGAACTTATCTGTGTGGCTTCAGACTTTGAAAATCTACCATCGATCAGATATTTACGCTGCGACAAATCTTGGAAAAGACTCTAAGAAAACAAATTGACACACACTATCTTTTTGTCGAATCACCTACACCATGTTTGAATTTGCTATACTTGAGCAACACCAGCAGCACATTTAAAATTGGGAAAGACCTCTCCCTCCCATTAGTTACCAATCGATGTTTTGTACAAGGTGATACCTTATCGTGCGATTTTTTCAATATAATAATGGAGAAGATTATCCGAGCTGCTAATATGAAGCATATTGGCACTATATTATATAAGAGCGTTATGTTGCTAGCATATGCTGATCAATTGTCAACAAGTCATGCTCTATAATCATGCCCGTCCTGTTATATGCAGCACTAGCCTGGACGCTGAGCGGTTCTAATGAAAGGACTTTGAGAGTATGATTGAAAGATCATTCGAGAGAAAGATCCTTCACAAGATGTACGCACCGATCTGCGTCAATGGCGAGTACCGAATACGATGGAACGATGAACTATATGAGCTCTACGCTGACATCGGCACACTTAAACGCTTAAAAATCTGGCGGATTCGCTGGCTAGATCATATTGAGCGGATGGATTCGGTACCCAGCGGCGGTCTACGCCGAAAGTGCAGTTCAATTCACAGATTTAGCCAGAAGCTTATCTAAGATCTAACAACTGTGCATCTTATGGAGCGACGTTAACTTCGAGCGATTTATTATGTACAGTGAATAAAATTCTTGCATTCTCTATTTTAGTTGCATAAGCGAAGTGAGTGGAAAGAAACTATTCATGGAAATGGACCATAAGTTAGGTTATATTAGGCTGCTTAAGAGTAATAAGCAAGCCAGGCTAGGAGCATTCAAACCATGATCTTAAATATATTAAAGAAACTAGCAAAGCATTTCAGGTAGTTTTATTTCTATAGGTTAAATTTTTTAAAACAAATTGTCGCTATCTTTTATCGACCAAAACAACATCTAAGGCCCATTAAATATACAAGTTCTACTACCGTTTCGGTTGCACGCTTTGGCTATTAAGTTTACTTATATCTCTAATATAAACAGTTAATACATTCTTCTTCAACTAAACTAATAAGTATGTATGAATATTTGAAATCAGTTAACAAAAAACAAAAATATTATATGCAAAATCTGTTTTGGTAACCGCAACGAATCGATACAAGCAAATATAAAAAATTTGTCCATATTCAGTTACACAAAGTTACAACTTGAAAAAATTCGAAACTTGAAACATTTTTAAACTTTTTTATTTTAATTTAATCTTACTAAAAGCTTACCGGCTTGGTTGCAAAACATTTTCGTTATTGAAATAAAATTTAAAAACAAACATCACATCGGACTACATTTAAACAAGTTGCTTAATATAGTCGATTTTATTTATTTTTTAAGCTTATTCTTTTATTTAAACAAAATGATGGCAGAATAAGTTGAAGCAAACGCGACATGAAACTCACCTTGAAAGCGAATGCGTTGATGTTGACGATCACAACGACGACGATGAAGCTATGCGAGTATTAAGCGATTCTATCTTCAAGACTCAGCGCGCTAGTGTCCACAAATTGAAGCTTCCAGAAAATATAAACGACCAATGTCAAACGGCAGAATTGGGCAGCACAATTTACACTCAACGATATTTTGGATGAACTCAGTGGCGAGCGAATATGAAGCACTGAACGGAGGAATTATTAATTAATGCAAAATAACTGTTTCGCAGTCAGCTGCTCTGTTGGCAAACTGTTTGGTTGTGGATTGAACCGTTGCGTCTAAAGATCCAGCCTTTGATGTTATAAGATTAAAGCAACGTTTCGGAGCAAAGATTAGTTGATGTGCGTGAATAATTTAAACTTTAATCATTAATATTGCAGGCAGGCATAAATTTATAACTTGTTCCAAATTATTTCTTAACATTTTCCTACGCACACATACACTCCCACACGCTGTACTCTAGCAATCCTTTTGACTTATTTAATTTTTTTGCACATTTCTTAAAAAATTTATTGCTGATTGTGCTGAACTTCAACACAATTTTCACAGCTATTTCTATATTTTTTTTTATAAAATAATATTACTGCCGAGTTCGTTTGCTTCGCAACTGGTCAAATTCTTTTCTTCTGATTGCTAGTTTTTGCTTTTTCTCTACTTCTTTGTTTCTTACTTACAATATGACATATATTATGAATATAATTTTCACTTCACTAGTTCGCTCTTGATTTAAGCGTTTTTTTTTCAATATTCGTATTGCATTTGGTTTGATAAACTTTATATTATGCTAATAAATAATTTAATTTTTAGTTTTATTTCGATTAAATTTGCGCACCTCTACATTCAACGCACAACAACACAAAAGTGGTGAAAATTTGCGATCAGAAATTCGTTGATTTTTGACAACTCACAAAATTTGACGAAGAAGAGGGAGGAAGACATTAAATAACTCTGTTTGAATTTACATGTTATTATTGTTTGATGCGTTCGAACTTTATAGTAAAAAATGTACTCAATCTATTACTTAAATGGCGATAGAGAAATGCTTCGTTCCATGATAAAATGATTTCGAGGTAGCCTTGACAGCTACCTGTTTTCTCACGAGCAGCGATAGGGAGTTGTTTAAATTGTCATTAGTTTTGCTACCTTTTCGTTTTCTTTTTCAATGCATTTTTGAACACTTCAGATCGCCAGCAGTCACAACTGTCACTACTCCCTTTTAAGTCAATGCTTCATTCTACGTTAACATTGCAACTTAACTTCGAGATTTGATTGAAAAAGTTTTCATAATCTCTAATACTATGTTTGCATTGCTGTTTAGTGTTGAGATTTTGAAAAAAGTTCCGTAACCTCTAAACTATTAATACTAATTTACATTGCAGCCAAATCTGGGGGTGAAGTCCAAAAAGTACTGAAACCGCTTAATAACTTGTAGAATTCCGCGCATATAAATTCAAACCTTGTAAACTTAGAGGTTTCATCGAAATCTTCAAAATTTGTAATGCAACACTGTTTTTATGTTTTTTTTTTCGTAAACACCAAAAGGGACGGTCCGATTAAAAAATTTCGAAATCAGAAAATGTCGCAAGTATGGTATAATGAGACAAGGTAGTGTTAGTAGTTAAAATTCTCTCATGTGGTGGATACCGCACCTGTCAAAACCAGGTTTTTACCATGGCAGAATTATAAGGTAAGGTCATCACGGAGAGGAATGGAGTAGAAAGCAGAATAAAGCTACATTGATGTCAAAATCAGCTGTTCATCGCGAATTTCTTTATGCTCACTTTTCGCAGTTGTTTGTAGGTTAAAACTGTTACAGGTTTTTTTTGCAATTTTAAGACTTCTTTCACATTTTATAGTTTTTATTACAATTTTTATATAATATTTTCACTCAAATTAGCACAAATTTAATACCCGCGACCGCACTGTTTGCAACTTGGAAACATAAAATATTTTCTTCATTTGGAATTTCTACGAAATTCGTCGTTTTGACATTAATGTAGCTTCTCATTATCCACTCTTCGTTGACGCGTGAGAGCACTTAGTATAATGGGCCTACCTTATCATTGTATCATGGTTTTTACGAATAAACGCAAAACAAGTAACAAAATTTTGCAAATTATAATATTGTATGTGTTTGACAGCTGCGGTACCCGCCGCTCCGAAACGACACTACCTTGTTAATTGTTTTGTGCGTGTTGTGAAATGTTTGAACACAAATGATCGAGAACTGGACCTACAAGTTTTATGCTGACTCCGAACGGCTTATGTTCTCAAGAAGCATTTCATGGCAGTTTTTGCTCTCAGAGGCTTGCCATTGTCTGCAGAGAGGTGACGGCCGAACAGAAAGATTAATTCAATTGAAAAAATTTCTGTTTGTTTTTTGTACTATTGTTCGACAAAGCCGCTGTGGCGAGGCGGCATTACACCAGTTTCTCTCCATAATAGCCTAAACACATTGACTGCGGCTGCAGTCGTGCAGCATCTGTCAAAAGTTTTTCCATGTATTTCTTATGGAGAGAAACTGGTCTAATGCCGCAGCGTTTTGTCGTCGATATAGAATCATTTGTAATTTGATAGCTTGCTGTTGCAGCCCCAGTTAATGTGTTCAAGCTATTACTCGCTACGGAGCGACTCGTCTATTTTGGTTGGGTCTTAAGCCTTGGCCCGACAATTATTGTTATTACACTTATTTTAAATTTGGTAAGTTTGCTGGTCTTCTGATAAAAATCTATTGATTTCTTGTTATAAAGTTCTGAAATAAGAACACTCTTTTGGTTTTATTTTTTGGTAATAAGGTATTTTTTTAAAAAAAAAATTAATTTTGCTTTCAGTTGCTTTTATCACTTCTCCGTAAGCGTTTCGTCACGCTAAGATGACATTTAACTTTGTCGCGCTTACAAGATAGTAACATTCATGGTGTAAGAAAACCAGGTGGAAGCGAATTTTTCACCACATTTTAAATTGCCCCTGGTCTGTCAAAAAATTCTGACAGGGAGAGAGCAACTGCTGATTAGTGCCAAATTTTATTGGCTGCGTTCAGCAGGTACAACTTTTGTGCAATCGGTTAGTGTGTGTCTGCTGAACGAAAAAATATCAGTGTCTAATCACAACATGTAAAAATGTCTGTCTTTCGCCGCACTTTATATTTTTGATACATTTGCTCAACGTATTGAGTATTTTCAGTTAAAAATTTGGCTTTTTTAGAATAAGTGTGCTTTTATAACATATGAAATAAATAACGCAAAATATAACGAGAAAACACAATTCTTCCCCTATTTGATCACTTTTAAAACAATTGTGTTCACAGAAATAAAAAAGGAACGTAAACTGATGCCTGATCAAAGACACAATATGTTGTACACATTATTCAATTATTATTAGGTTGTTCAGATATTTGACGTCAACTTACAAGAATAATAGCTTAAACACATTAACGACGACAACAACATTTCCGCATGATTCAATTATTATAAGGTTGTCCAGATATTTGACGTCTACTCACAAGAATGTATACTCTTATTTGAAGAGGAGAGCAAAAGAGCCATTTTGTAAGGAAATAAAAATCACGCAGTTGCCGGAATATCATACTTTTTCATAGTACAAACCAATAAAGATACATTTGACTACTACTTTTTGAAATACTTGCTTGTGTTGAACCAAAATATTATGAGCTTTAAAAATGTTATGGTCACATTTTAGACGTAAAATAATATTGGAAAAATAAAACTTCTGAATGTTGTACGCATTTCATACAGAGTTTGCATGAATATTTTTATTACATATATGTTTTTTTTTTATATTTGAGTAAAAATAAGTAAAAAGTATAGTCAGTTTATATGTAAAATTTATTGGAATATTGTTTTCAAAATGGTTTAAAATAGTTTCTTTAACCAAAAGTATAAAAATAGTGTTTTTTAGAACTTTTTTTATATTATATATAAAACTATATTTTATAGTTAATGGTTGTGTTTATATGTCTTCTAAGTGTTTCGTGATATAACCATTGTCATTTTTTCAAGAACGAAAAATATTTTTGACGTAGAATTACGTCATACAGCACGTTTGTCATTTTTGGGGGTCTTTTCCAAAAATTTTTTCAAGCACATCCTAACGTTTTTAGAGGACACTTTGAAATATACTTACCGCCTTTAATATTCATCTTAAAATAATAAAATATATGTCAAAAACCAGTTATATCGTATATCTGTATAATAAGAAAAATCATGCATTGATGCTTCAGTTGCTGCTGAGGTTCTTATGGTTGTTGCTTTTGTTCGTGCCGAAATCACGAACGCAACATCGTGTTGTTTCTTGGCATGCATTGTTTTACGAATATTTCTCAGTAACGGCTTGTATTGTTGTTGTTATTAATACGTATGTAAAATTTAGAATGTACCCTGTAGGAAAATCAACTAATTTAAAAGTAATTGATAAAGTAGTTTTTTGTCAACCACAACTAGTTGAAATTCTGATTTTTTTTCATAGAGTTCGTTCTATGGAACTTATGGAACTTATTTTGTATGGCGATGTCCGCTAAATAAGTCAATTGACTTTCGTCTGCATATATTTTGAACTACTTGTTAAATTAGTTACATTTAAACTATTTTTTTAATTGCTTTAAAATAACCAATTGAAAACTATTACTGATGGCCTAAAGTTAGTATTTGATTAAATAACATATTTAAATATATATAAACTTGTAATCTTATAAAAATTTGCAATTAAAACATGTCAAAATCAGAGTAGTTGCCGCCTTAATATAATTCAAAGTAGTTCAAATACTGGTTTATTTTAAACTAGTTTTTTAATTAGTTGTTTTTAAAAACAAGTTAGTTTGTTCCTATAGGGTAGCTACAAAAATGTGTATTACTACTACGCAGGTTTACATATACAGAGAATGCGCATGGTCATTGTGCTATGAAAGCTCTATTGAATCTTTAAATATCATAGTAAATCGAATTATTGATTGAACTAATTTTAAACTTAACACATTAAAAATATATTTTGTTTGTTAAAATTTTAAATTTTCAAATTAATTTAAGATATATATAAGCTCTTTACTTGGGAAAAATAAAAAATTCATATTTTTTCGAAATATTTATTTCCATTTATTAAACCAAAGATTGAAATAAATTTATCAAAAAATATAGCAAACAAAAAACTCTACGTCTACGATAATATCTGTGTCTTTTGTTTACATAAAATACGGGTATGTCAAATATCTGGATAACCTCATAATGGCTGCATTCTATCCGAAAGAGCGCTCAGGTAGCGAAGTAGCATAAAGTCATGGCAGAATTATAAGGTAGGGCCGACTCGGAGAGGAATGAATTAGAAAGCAGAATAAAGCGGGCTAGATGTCAAAATCAGCTGTTCATCTCACGTTTCTTTATGTTCATGTTTCGCAGTCGATTTTAGGTTAAAATATGTACAGTTTTTTTTTTTGCCAATTTAAGACTTCTTTCACATTTTAAAGTTGTAATTACACTGTTTTAATAAAATTTTCACTCAAACTATCACAAATTTAACACATGCGACCGCACTACTTGCAACTTGGAAACATAAAAAATTTTCTTAATTTGCAATTCCTTGTAAACTCGTCGTTTTGACAACTTACCAACCTTTTCATTATCCACTATTCGTTGACGCGTGAGGACACTGAGCCAACCGGCCCTACCTTATAATTCTGCCATGCATAAAGAGATACTTTCTGCTGAACTATTTTTTTTCGAAGCGGCAAACAGCTGTTCGACAATAAATGCTTTTTGTCTCAAATTTATTTTTTTTATGTTCTGTGTGCACACGTTTCAAACAAATAGTTTTTATTAAAAGCACTACTAAGCAATTTAATAATTTAGTAATTAATAAATTTAATATTTGTTATATTTATCTGTCAAAATAAAGTAAGCGTAAGCCGCTCAACTGAAGTAGCATAAAATATTTTCGCTACCTAAGATGGCGACCGCTCAGGAAACGTGTTGTGCGAGCACTTTATGAAACATACCGTTCAGCCCGAAAGTTGTTCAACAGCTACGTAGCAAATTTTCCGCTGAATGCAGCCAATGATTGAAACATGATTGTACCTGCTGAACGCAGCCATTTACTTCTGCTGTTTTTGACAGATGCGGGTACAATTTTTGTGAGAGAGGTGAAAAAAACGCTTTCACCTGGTTTTCTTACACCATGGTAGCATTCGTTTCAGTACTCGAACACACCAAGAATAAGCAATTAAACAAATTTGGCAGGACTGGAACTTAAATACAAACGTTTTTCGTAGCATTGCAACACTGTACATCGGCTTTAAATATATTGTTTAAATTTGTTTATTTTATTTTTGCAATTTTTAATGATTAAAGATGGATTCGTACAAAGAAATAAATAGAGAATTAATACTTGGTAACCAGGAGCTTAAAATGCAGCAAAGTATTTACCAGGAACAAATAATCATTCTGAGAAAGCAACTGATGGAGGAAGTAGAAAGACGCGTCGTATCTGAAAAAATGATTAAAATAATGCTAATCGATAATTTTAAAAACGCGTTGAAGTTGTTAGATCCAGAAAGTAGTTTATTAGCAGTAATCCAAAATCCTGAAGGCACCAAAGTACAGGAACATCAGGAAAAGCAAAATCCCACAAGAATACTGGAAGAGTTGCGCAGGTCAAATTCTCTGCATCGGCGAAGCTCCATTGTTGTGTCGCCAACTAGACGTTTGACATATCCCACACAAATAGACGGTGAAAATGCATTGCAAGATATGTCATTGGAGGAAGACTTGGGACTGCAGTCTTTCGACAATTTAGCATGTATCGCCGAAGAAATTATTCAGGAGGAAGAAGTAGAGAAATATGATGAAGCAGGCAATGCTAAAAAAACAGAAACAATAGTGCAAGATACGCTGCGATCTCTACAAAATATTACTGTAACCCAAGATATGTCAATATCAGATATAGAAGAAGATAATTCATTAGCTGCTGACACTATATCGCAACATGTTTATGATGAGCATTTTTTAGAAAAATCACCGCCTCCACAAATACTATTAAGAAATAAACAAAGCAATGCATGCTATCTGCGACGCAGCCCAATGCAGGATTTAAGCAATCTTGAAAACGGCGTTGTTGAGGATCAAAATGCTGCAAAACTACAGGAGTATAATCATAATCCTACAAATGTCGTTGTAAGACGTGGCAAACGGAGAAGTCTTTCTAACAACGGAAGCATCGAGTCTGTGCGGCACTCGCAAAGAAAAGGTGGACAAGACGAAACCGAAGGTAAGACATTTGACACTATGCGTGGTTTAAGAAAGAACTTTTTATAAACTACGTAGCTTTATTTTTATTACATAATTTTCATTATGAAAAACATCGCAAGTATATTTCATTCAGTATTCTCCCAGTAGTATTTGTACTTATTTACTTAAGAGTTTGAAGTATAAATTCTTATTGCAGTGCTAACGCTCTCGATTGGTATGAACTCATTTAGGAGAGCTAGCTTGGAAGCATGTGCCACCAGCATGGCGTTAAGTGAAATGACATGTGGCCAATTCGCCAATGCACCCAGTAGCACGCCCAACAGCTCTCAATTTAAAAATAGCAAAAACAGCAGCGAAGTCCTACAGACGACGCAGACACGCGCCAGCCGACGCTGCAAGCCAACATGCTTGGCCGAGCCAAATCTTAATACAAAGATGCGCAATGATGAAACCAAAATACAATCCGCGCGTAAAAATACGAAGAAGAAAAATAAAAAGTAATTTATTTCTGAAATAGTATTCTTACTTACACGTTGATTTTTTAGCTCTTAAACATTGATTTAAATTTTAATATTTTGTGTATTTAAATAATATATGAAATAATATATATAGTGCGATGTTTCTTAAATAAAGGATTAAACAAACATAATTCTTACATATTAATTTGTTTTTTTTTTATTAAATGGAAAATACGGTATATATTAAAAATTGGTCGCTGCAAAAGACATTCATTGGTTAAAAAAAACGATAACAATATTATGCAACTCCCAGCCTTCGAAATAAATTATATAAACAGATATAACAAATATTTACAATAATTAACGCATGCTCAGCAGAAGTTGAGAAAACATTTTTTAGATCGCAAGTTTGTATTTACGATATCAAGCAGCTTGAAGTTTTAATACTTTCCTTTTATATAAGTATCAAACATTCAATTGAAAACCGCGCGATCAATTCTCAATATGCATTACAGTGAGGTTGAAAAACTAGGTACTTTTACAAAAAAGTAAACTGAAAGTGCTCAAAGTTGGTGCTATAATCAATATAAAGTCACGCATTTTCGAACTCTAACATTGTTTAGTTTAAAGCTTCATAGGCTAGACGTTATTTTTAATGTTGATGATTGTGAAATTTAAAAGTTAATAATTTAGATCGGCTCTTTGATTATTTTAAACAGTTTTAAAAATTATCTAAGATTGTTTAAATTCGTTTAGTTAAGTTTTTATTTGCAGAATAGCTCACTCTAAAGCCGATTTTCTAAATATTAAATCAATCTGGGATCAGAATGTCTACTCTCTGCCTGACAGTGACTTCAATATTGAATTTATGTAACAAATATAATTTTTTAAAAATTTGTGTTACACGTTGTCCGACCTGAACAAAAGCACCACTGCTTTCTTTTAAAATAATCAATACTTAGCGTAGTGATTTTGCGAGGGTTTTGCAACTTGGCGCATATAATTTTTATTTCTTATCCACAAATATGTATATACAAAAATTCATCACAAATTAGACAACTTCAAATTTGCCTAGACAACAATTGAAATGGTCTACTGTATGCGTTATAGTAGGTATTTCTTTTGTATTCTCTTTGATTTCGGTTATGATATTTTGAATTTTCGATAAAATTTGTTTAGACTCGGCAGAACTTAATTTCTGATTTATAGCCATTTCGGCCTGATGAGTCTCTTGTTGATGGCCCACAGCTGGGTCGATGCTGTTGTTTGGCGCCTGCTCCGTCAAAGCATTATTTAAGTGTTCAACTATATCTCGATTACTAGGTGGTAGTTCAACTCCTAAGCTGCTTACAAGATTGTTGAGCATAGTTATTTTTTCCTGCATTTGTGCGCGCTCTGCCTGCAACAACTGCATTTGGGCAGCTTTTTCATATTCGCGCTGCTTGAGTATGCGACGTTGTGTCTGATACAGCGCTATATATTCGCCTATAGTTTCAGTTTCACCCTGCAGTTGTAGCACTAAATGTTCGAGGCGCTGTTTCTCGTCTGTCAAATCGGCCACCTGCGCCATGAGCTTTGTGAAACGCTGCTGTAGTTTCTTGATAGCTTGTGCTGATGGTATTATTTGTGGCTGTTGTCGTTGTGTAAAAGTGTATTCGTGTTGATCTTCTCTGGCTTCTTGACAGGATGGTGTCTCGCTGTCGGAATGGGAGTTGTGTGTGGAACAGGAAGAATGATCATGATTGTAGCTGTGTTCATCGCCATGAGCGTGAGCGCTGCAATAAATTTGGTCTTGCTCATGTTGGTGTTTATGCTGTTTGTTATGATCATGCTCGTGATTGTGATCATGTTCATGTGTTCCATCATCTCCATGATCATGCATATGGGATTCATGATCACCATGATCATTATATTCATGTTTTTCTGCCATAATTGGTTTACTTTCGAAGTTATTGTCTATTTCATCATTTTTGTTTTCGTTTGCATATCGTTCGCTGTATTCTTTAACCTTTAAATTAAAAAAAATATTAATTATTATTTGCTATATTTTTATTTTACAAAAATATTAATTTTTTTCGGTCATAAGTTAATCAGTCGTACATTGAAAAATTAAGTTCTACCTTTACTTGCTATAAATCAAACTTATTTAAAAAGGGTTGGTTTTAAAACGGACGAAATAATCATTAGCGAACCGTATCCAAAGATATTGTATGCTACATTTCCGTGTAGCTTCACTTTACTTTACTGGTGTAACTTTAACCAGTGAATATTTTCTGGCTGGCTGGTATCTGAAACTACTGAAAATCTACTACTTTATCCGCTGGTTAAAGATATCCAGAAGTGAACAATACGGCCATTAGTGTCTTTTCACACGAACGCAAATTAAATCGAGTCTAAAACAAACAAGACTAGAGTGTGTGGCAGTATTGTGTCAGAGAACCCTGGTTCGAATCCCACCTGACATCGTAAGTTTTTTTCAATTGAATTAATTTTTACGTTCGGCCGTCACCTCTCGCATACAATGGCAAATCTCAGAGAGTTAAAACTGCCATGAAAAGCTTCTTGAGAACATAAGCCGTTCGGAGTCGGCATAAAACATGTAGGTCCATTTCTTGATCCACGGTAAATTTTGAGAGCAAAGGACAAGCAAATTCTTAGTGCACCTATTAATTAGACAACAAACAATTTTTCTGCATACTTTCATTTTATCGTTACTGAACTTGTACGCTTAAAACGTTGTACGTTTTTGTATCACATATAATTATTTCGCAAACTATAGCAAAAAAATCCATAACGACGAGGTTATTCAACATAATTACACAATTTTTTTACATCTCCATTTGGTATAGTTTAAGATATTTCCACAAGATTTCATTGAAATTCTTTAAAATGTGGATTTTTTATAATACAACAAGAAATAAAAGGGAGTTTTTTTGAAAAGTTAAAAATCACAACTCTGATAGTTTTCGTCCAATTTTCATATTTGATCGATTATTTTAAAGAAAAATTAAATAGAAAACGACCTGCGAACCAGCTTTTTCAAAATTTACACAATTTTATTTATATTTATTTCAACATCATACGAAAAGAGTAAGGGGGTTCCACATAAAAAAACTCAAACTTTTTTTACAATGATATATCCAAGATAACATTTTCACCTAAATATTTGAAGTTATTCCTTCTCAACTTGAAAAGGCCTTGTATAAAAGTAATTATTCATGCTTTTTTTGAAAGAGCGTTGTAAAGTCTTGAAAATTTAATTTTCTTGTAAAATGCTTTATATAAAGCTTTATTCAATGATACATTTTAGGAAGTATTCAAGAAGATTTTTACTCAAGCTTTAATTTTTTTTTAGATAAACAAAGTCTCAGTTTGTGAAAACAATAAGGGTATTCATGCAATCGGAAAAACCGTAAACGCCGAATTTGAACTGTCAAAATTTGTATTGAATCTGACATTCGGCATAGTTTATAGTTTTCCGCACGATTTTGATGCGTAAATAGCGCCGAAAACTTTCGGCAACCAATTGTTGCCACCTTTCAAATATTTTACATATATTTATTACAACTATTAAACAAAAGTTGCAACTTTTTCAATGCAACTTAAAGAACAGCTGATTGATATACGGCATCCGCCAAAAACTACAAAAAGGTACCTCATGCAAAAACAGCAAATTTATTGCGATATACGGCATCAGAAAATATTCGGCATTGCATGCATACCATTAATAATATTACAAATTCCTGATTAAAATAAAAATCATTCATAAAAAAAACTATCATAAACAACTATTTCAATAAAATTTTTTTTTTTTTTGGATCTAGCTGTTGATAAATTGTCTCTTTAAATAGCTGGGCTACCAAGCCAATTTATTGCTTCCATATTAAGTGCATATATGAAATGATTGCAATCGAGACTTTTATAAAATTTTACTTAAGGGAATTCGAAGAAAATAGTACTGAAGTTTCAACGTCGCGCGAGGAAACTCCTGAATAGACGAGTGGATAAAGCGTGCGGCTGTCGATACAATGGATCCGAGTTCAATCCGCACTGGTTGGGCAATGGTAAATATACAAAGATTTTTAAAATGTACAAGTTTTGTGTTCTAGATAAAATGAAATGATGAAGGAGATTACAAAAAACCACTTACACTTTTTTCAGTTTCCAAGTTCCTGAATAATCCTTGAATAAAAACATTATATCCAACTTTATATAAGTTCTTGTATAAAGGAAATAATTGCATTCCGTTTTTTTTATTGCATAGAACTTTTATAAAACTTGTTTGAAGGATTGTTCAAAGAACATGAATTTCTTATACAAAGCTTTAATCAAAGCTTATTTAGGTGAAATTGTTACCTGGGTACTATACTTGACGATCCCACATGAAACGGCCGAGCTTTTGAAAAAAGCGAAAATCTATTTTAACAATAATAACAAAAAAAAAAAAAAAATTAAAAAGGAACATCTATTTTATCGGGAAAAAAAGGAAAACAAATATAAATTGAAAATAAGCTTTCAAACGGGCTGGTGACCGGTGAACATTTTTTATTTGTATGAGAGGTTATACGTCCAACATTACAACTGAAGCACCTGGAGCACTCAGACGACATTAGCTTATTGTCACTCAGAGTAATGGACCTGCACCAAAAAGTCCAAATACAAGCTGTTTATACTTAAGGACTAGGACTTATATCTAACAAGAAAAGTATTTTATTTAATTTTAAGGCAATTGTTAAATACCATAATTTAAGTGGGGAGGTGGAAACTAAAGATGAGTGGGGTTTGAGCTAAGGGCATTTCGAAGATTGGATCTGTTTAGGTAGAAATCAAAATAATTGATCGAATTATTGGTCTGAAGAAGTATTCTCGAAATAGGTTCCCCGCATCCATAGTCGGTGCAATGATTGTTGAGATGGAAGAGAGGCACACACCCAAGGTTGCGTGGGTTGGTATTAAGGGATATCAGCTGGAGCAGTGTGGGGCTGTTGATGGAACCGCTTAGTAGTTGAAGAATTAAGAGAACATTGGCAACTATACTGCATTTTTAAAGAGTTTGCATGTTAACAGACATCGAACAATTAGAATAAGGTGGTAATTAAATGTTATTTACAAATGAGTATGAAGTCTCAGGATATTCATTTTATGAGATTTATTTTATGCAGCCCCTATTCCCTGCACAGATTTGAGTGCATTTGCATCACCGGCAACCCGGTAAAGCTAGGCTGGACAGCATTGTCAATTAAGCGGACGTGCGTATCGAGATGCACTAAAGCCCGTTGACTCGGGATGGTCGAAAACCTGGCCGTCTCTAGCTGACACACGTGTTTGTCCCCCTAGGTCCCTTAATGTGTGAAAACTATTAAACAACAACACAGCTATATTCGGTACAACCACGGTGGTATGAGGGTTGCTATTTATATTTCTAGCCTAATAATAAAAAAAATAATATTTGTGGTTGAAATTTGCTTCAGTTTTTCAAAATGTTTTCTATTAAGATCAATACACTTTTGCAAGCGATTGAATCAATTTTAGAAGCACTTTTTTTTACTACGATTGAGGTAACTCCAAAATGTGTTTTAATTGCAACAACCGCTTCTTCGGGTGTCGAAAATCGTTAAAAACGGTTTTTTTAAATTTCCGGAAATAAAAAGTCATTGGGTACCAACTCAGGACTGTACAGCAGATGACACATCAATCTGATTTTTTGGCTGGTCAAAAAGGTGTTTGTTTAATCAGATGTGCGAGAGCTCGCATTGTCGCTACGAAGCAAACGCCAGCCACGATTGAATTCTATATACTTGGTCTTTTATAGTTATGTAGGATTGTGCTTTATTGCAATATAAAGAATTAAGTCATTAAGTCATCGATGCATTCTTGCCTTGATAAACTACGCCGAAGGTTATGAAAAATAATCGCACTAAAATGTTCACGAGTTCATTTTGTAAATAACTGCAAACAACACAAAATGTCAAAATGTTCTGAAGAAGCGATGTTCAACAATTTCATGTTTCCAATTGAAACGCCAAATGGTAAGTGTTGAAACTTAGGCCCCTTATATGTATAACAACTTCACTAAACTTAGTCAACTGAGTCAACTGACTAGATTGAACTAAATATTTTTCATATAACGTATTACATACATTTCAGTTGAATCATGGAGTTTGAAAATTCTTAAAAGTAAAAACGCAAACTACATGGTTTAACTAAAGTGTATTTAATACATTATACGAAAACAATTTAGTCGAATCTAGTCAACTTAGTTGAGTTGTTATACATAATAAGGGCCTTAATGCTGCCAAGGCCAGAAATATAAATATCAAGCTTAGTATATGGCTGGAATTGAAATAAAATCCTTAATTTATTTATTTATTGCTTGTCAAACAGAGATGATATCTCTTACAGACTATACGAAATATTTGATTAAATAAAAATTACAAATAACTTAAAACATAGTAAAAAATAACATAAATTTAAAAACGTGCGAGTACACCTATTTGGTTAAGGACCAGAAAGAGATTGCTTTTAAAACAATATCTAGAACAATTATTAAATATATCAATATCGGCTAACAATAAATTAGTTGTGCGAAGACAATGAGCCAGTGGTTCTTGCTGAGCAAAGTTGCTTCTCAGTGTATTGCAACGGAAGTGAAAGCATCCTCTTAGGTTTCTAAGAGGTGAATAAAAATTAATCATAGTTAAGATACATGGACATTGTATATTGCAGTGAATGACATCTCTAATAAAAACAACAGAATACATTATGCGAAGACATTCAAGTGAATTCAGACTAAACAAAGCACAACGTGTTTTATAGGAAGGTAAATTGATTTCCCAATTCAACTTTGAGAACAGATATTTAGAAAAAACTTTCTGGACTCTTTCCAGTCTCCGAATATCCGAGGCATATGAGGAATTCCATATGACACAACAGTATTCTAGGTAAGGTCTTACCAGGCTTTCAATAGTACCTTGATTGTAAGAGGATTTCTAAAATCTTTAGAATTCCTCTTTAAAAATCGTAGCATAGAGTAAGCCTTGGGTATGACATAATCAAAATGATCTTTGAAAGTAAGCCGGCAATCAAAAATTACGCTTAAGTCTTTTTTAAGATAGACTCTATCAAGAGTGAGGTAATTATAAAATAAAGCTGAACTGCTTCTATGAAAAGAAAACGATTGACATTTCGAAATATTAAGACAAATATTATTAGAGGTACACCACGAGGCAACTGAGTTTAAATCTGTCTGTAAAAGACTACAATCTTCTACAGACTTTACGGAACGATATAATTTTAAAGCATCTGCAAACAACAGACACTGCGAATATTTAATAACACGGGGAAGATCATTAATAAAAAGTAAGAACAACAACGGACCAAGATGACTTCCTTGAGGGACACCAAATGCCACACTCATATGACACGAAAGATAATCATTTATTTTTACAAGTTGTACACGGTTACATAAATATGAATTCAACCATTTAATAAACTCACCACGGAATACTAGACACTCAAGTTTGAACACTAAAGAGGCATGATGTACCTTGTCAAAAGCTTTAGCAAAGTCAGTAAATATGACATCGGTTTGCAAACGACTAACAAATGAATTAACAATATAATTAGAACACAAAATTAGATTAGTAACAGTTGATCTACCAGCACGGAATCCATGTTGATAATCAGAAAGAGCATTAACAAAACATGGTGAAATTTTTTCACAAACAATTTTTTCAAAAAACATAGGTATTGCACAGATAATAGAAATTGGTCTATAGTTGCAAACGTCTTCCTTCGGACCAGACTTATAGATTGGAACAATATGAGATACTTTCCAAGAATCTAGAAACGCTCCAGTGGCAATTGACTTATTAAAAATTAGGTACAAAGGATAGGCTAATGACTTTGCACAAAGTTTTAACAAAATTGGTGCAATAATCGTTAATGGCTTTAATCGAAATTTTTTTGTATCATTGGAAAACCTCTATTTTCATTTTAAACCCTATTTTAATGCCGTTAATATTGCAAGACTTTCAGATAATTGTTATATGTTGCATTTTAATTTAGTTTTTTACTTTCTTACCTCATAATGCTTCAACTGATCGATTTGTTGTTGTAGTATTAGATTCTTTCGCGTCAACTCCATATTCTCATGCGAAAGTCGTATCATTTCCTCATCTTTGAATTTGAAACGTTCATCAATTGTATGTAGCTTCTCTTCCATTTGTGCATATGTATTACGCATCTCACGATTTGCATATTCTTCAGAATCTAATTTAGTCATAAGATCCGCTTTATCATTAGTCAATTGTACAAAACGTTGCTCTAGCTCGTCCAATTGTTTTTTCATTTCAAAATTTTGTGTGAGTGCACGTGATGCAGCAATCTTGTCGGATTCCATTGTTGCCAGTAGTTTTGTTTTATCTGGCTGCTCATTGCTGATATTTTGCAAATGTTCCTGCATTTGTTCGATAAGAAACTGCTTCTCTTGTAACTCTTTCACGTAGGTTTCAAGGCGATCTTCTTGTGATTTAATTTTCAATTGGAACTCATGTCGCTCAAATTCAAAGTCTGATATTTTTTCTTTAAGATTTGCAATTTCTGCTTCCATTTCGGTATTAGTTGTGGATGAAGTCTGTAATGAGTTGGGAAATATTTTTTAATTAGAAGACAATCACAAATATTGTTATACAGTTGAAGGTTTGAGAAATTAATGGGTATTTTGAAATTTGCTCACTAAGATTTTTCTTAAATTTTAGGTTTGATAGGTTTTGCATATTTTCATCTTTGAATTGGTTTGGCTAAAAAAGGTCTGTAAGTACTAGTAAAAAATAAAAACCGAATTTGCCATTTCAGCCCTTGAAAGGACTTTGACCGAGCTTTTTGTGTTCAATTGTGTTCTGAAATGTTTTATCACAAATGTTCGAGAACTGGACCTACAAGCTTTACGTCAATTCCCCTGTAAGATATGTTAAACAGTTTGAAAAACACTGAGTCAGTTAAAATACAGCAAACAGGTCAAATTTATCAGACGAATCAGCAAAGATTTGGCAACTTTTAAGAGTTTTTAACAAGTAACAAAAAGTTTTCCTTCCTCCCACGATAAGGAAAAATTATCCCTTGGACACGAGTTTCTGGTCTTGCTCGATTATATTGCAATTCATTGATTCTTAGCCTCGAATAAAACCGTTTCTAGCAGCCTTATAAGAAGCAACCTACAAACCCACCCATTCATTGAAAAACTTTTTTATATCATTTATGCCAACCTGTTGTGTTGCATTATTTTCTTTCATTTGATCACGTCGTGCAATATTACGCTGTATTTCTCGTTCCAATTCGCTGATGTGCTGCACCAGCTGCTGCTCATGTTCCTGCAACTTTGCACATTCCTCCGACAGTTCAGAATTTTTCTCATTCAAATTGCTGACTTCAACATTTAAATGCTGTGCATAATTCTGATACTGTAGATTTGCCTGTTCTTTATCCTGTGTTAATTGCTGCACCATAGCCTTAAATAAAAGATAAACAAAGATGTATATGATAAAAATTTTACTATTCTTATCAAAATCAACATTATATTTACCTGTAGGTCGCGTATTTGCTGCTCGTACATGAACTGTGTTTGTGTTAGCGTTTCCACACGCGTATCTTTTGTTATGCACGCCACATCTGACAATTGATTAATGCGTATTTGTGCCAGTTCAAGTTCATTGCATTTGTCCTTGTGCTGCTGCTCTAACTCCTGGCTGCGGGCTTGTACCAAAGTTAGTTGTTGTTGCAGCTCATTTAGGTGTGAGGTTTGATCGATATTTTTTGCTTCGGCTTGATGCAATATCTTCTGCAGCTCTGTGGCAGATGATCTCAAATCATCCGCGGCTTGCTGCTTTTCCAAGTAATGTTGCTGTAAGTCGTCGAGGCGATGTTTTGTTGACATTAATTGAGTGCGAAGTTCTTCATTCTCTAGGTCTTTTTCACGACACGATGTTCTATATTTGCTAAGCTCTGCATTGAGCTGAGCCTTTTCACTAATAAGCAGTTGTATAGCATTATTTTGTTGAACATGTGAGGGTAATGCGGCAATAGCAAAAGATTCGTCGTCTAGGATTTTATTGAAAGTTTCTGCTGCAGCATCCGATGGCACTGCATTGAAGTAAGCAGCAGCTGTGGGGATTGTAGCGTTTAGGGTTTGCGATGTTGTAGGCTTTGTCGCGAATGCATCAAAGATTTCAATTGGAGCGCTAGCTACCATGCTGGTACAATCACTTTGTTGTTCTAATGGTGGTACTTCTAGATCGCTTTCCAGACCTTGCCCATTTAAATTTAGCTCAGAGTTGGACTTTTCCGACAGTGTTGCTGAAGTTGTTCCCGATGGATAGTTGTCCTGTTCTGTTACTTGCCCATTGCCATCCACTCGTTTTTCTTTTGTTTGGTATTCTTTGAGCTAGCATATTACCAAGATTGAATGTAAGTTTGCAAGATTTTATTTAAATCAATAATTTTAATAATCGTGACGTGTCAGTCGTTCATTTCTTGTTTTACCTTTTTTCGCGCTGCTGCCAACTTTTTAGCTTTGCTATCTTTTGAATCGTGAGGCATTTTTTATCCTTTAGAGTTTTTCGCCGTTCTTAATTCAGTTCCAAACTTTATTTTAAATAATTTACAGAAAACTACAAAAACAAGCTGAACTGTGTAATAAAATTAATAAATTTTTGACAACTTGTAAAATAGCGATGTATAAAATTAGAGTACCCGTCGGCGTTTTCAATTGAACTTAAAGAAGCAGAGCTGCCATATTAAGTTTTTCCGACTAAAATACATAAAGCCCTTATGGGAACGTTGCAGCAAAAAAAAAAATTGTTCATTCATTCACACTAATTCATTTTAAATCATTCACACTTTAATTCATTGACACTAATTCCTATTTAATCTATTCACACTAATTTCTTGCTTACGCTGCAGCCACACGTGATAGTACTGGCAGGCCAGCAAAGAATATGTATTTACTTCGAAATAATCAACAAATTACGCTGCGGCCACACATGATAGTAAATGTTCATTTACAAAATGTCGTCAAAGCCAAAGGTTCGACCCATGGTATAATGATTTACAAGGTAGGAGTGACAGTTCTGTTGGCGATTTGGAGTTGCTAAAATCACATTGAAAAAGAGAAAACGAAGTAGCAGCAAAACAGATGAAAAGTTAAACTTTGTATTGATTTGGCAACTCCCGATCGCTGCTCGTGAGAAAAAAGGTAGTTGTCAAGGCTACCTTGTAAATTATTGTATCATGGTTCGACTACTTTATTATTCCGTTTGCTTTTTTTCAGTGATGCTTTATATGCCAACACAGCAATAAACTTAAATAGGATAAAAATGGGGAACTAATTATGTTGTAAAATGTGTTTAATGTGTTTATTCATATGTTATTTTAGGTGTCAAAGTGCAGATTTAAAGTTTGAATGTTTTAGGGAGAAAATACAACACTGTTTTCCTTACTTCGATTTCGCACTGGCTGGTCAAAATTCACTGTCTCAGTAACCCCCTAGCTACACGTTCCAGTTCGAAGACAGTAACAGTTCAAAAAACTCAATACACTCTCACTTTTCACTAACAGGCATGCTACACAGGCTAGTATACTGGCCCTGTAGTTCGAAAAACTCAATACATTCACACTTTTTTACAAATACACTCACACTGGAAACACTTTCACGGCACTTTCATCGCTACTAGCAACGAAATTTCAGAGCCAGAGCACAGCAGCGGCTAGTGCATGTCAAAAGGGGGATATCAGTGTAGTTTTTAATTACTTTTGGTGTATTCATTTCGGGTTTTCCCTCGATTGCGTACTTTATTTCGGGTTTTCCTCGATTTCGTACAGGAAGCAATACTGATAACTTGTTTACATTTACAAAGCAAATGAAACAAATGTGAAAAATTGCAAATAAAAGTGGATAAAAGTGAAAAATACAATAAATATACAAAAAAATATACAATGAAAGAAAATTAACTCAAAAACAAATCATTAAATTAAATTGATTCAATAGCAGCGAGAACCTTCGAATACGATAAAATTTTTTTAATGAACTTTCACTAGCATGTGTAACACCTCTTGCATGAAAGCATGGAAGTTCGAAACTCTTCGATTCATTGGAACAGTACACGTATTCTTTCGCACTTTTACTGTCACTGGCCTGTGTAACCCGCCTGTAATACACTCACACCTTGACATCACTGGCAACAACTTTTACTGAGACAGTGAATTTTGATAACCGCAGCCAGTGCGTAATCGAAGAAAGGAAAACAGTGTTGTATTTTCTCCCTAAAATATTCGATCTTTAAATATGCACTCTTCTTTCCTGTCTTGTAGTGAAATATATGCAATTATTTTACTTTCCCTTATTTGCCACATAAAATATCATATGCATAAGTTTCGCTCGCTTTGAACATCTTCCACAAATCATATGCATTCAAGAAACCTGGCTTTCTGAGGAAATTGTTGATATATATGCGATACCAGGATACCGCAGTGTGCACTGCTGTAGAGGAGAATCATATGGCGTATTATCATTTTTTGTACCTGAGCAATTTTCAATTGACATTGAAGAAGTGTGCAATGAATCATACTGCAATTTTATAAGAATTTCAATGCCTTCAATAAAAATCAATAACAAGCCTCTGTCAATCGTAGGATTTTACCGCTCACCTAGGTGCCCTACAAACATGTTTTTGAACCTACTTGATAACCAACTGCAGCAAAACTCCGCTAACAGCTGAATATCACTCTGGCACAATCCATGTACAAACACTCACTCATTGCGCTATTGAACTTCAATTGTATGCACTCATGCCATGAGCTAATTACAAGACCGGCCTCTAGCTCATCCATAGACAATGCCTTTTCTAATATACACTGCGAACAAATGGTAATCAGCTCAATCGAAAACGCAATGAGTGACCACAACATGGTAAGTTGCATGGTCAAGGTAAAAAATCAAAGCGAAAGATATAAAACATCAGTGAAAACAGTCTACAATTACGATAATATTGAAAGAACTATTGATGCAAGCCTAGATGCAACAACTCTTAATGAAAGCAACAATCCGAATGAAATCTATGATTTTATCGACAATGTCATTAGCACTGCGATTAATGAAAACAAAACGGTGGTGACAACAAAAATTAAGCTTCAGCACCTTGTATCGCCGTGGGTCAATCAAGACTTCATCGACCCTCTAAAAATAAAAAAGTATCTACTAAAAAAAATCAAGCTACAGCAAAACCCTAGTAAATGATATTACTATATCAGCCTTAGCAAAAAAGTAATTTAGTGCTCGCTCTAATTAGTGCTACCAATAAAAAGATTTTTTAGCATAAGCTTAGCAGAGGTTACAGCTGCTACTTAATTTAAAAGCTGATGCTAGAATTTAATATCAGTTTTTTAGTAAGGCTGTATATTGTTAGGGAAACTTGCAAACACACTTTTTATTTCTGTTAAACGATTTAGGTGAGCAAACGACCTGATAATCTTATATAAGTAATCAGTTCCTTGCGGTCCACCAGGCTTATTTGGATACCGCAATTTTGCTTATTCTTATTGATCAAATTTCTATAGAAATTTCAAATAAAATGGATTCGAAATAATAACTTTGGTTGATTCCACAATCCGATTAGTTGCGAATTTGTTGCGATAACACTTGCCTCTGCAGATTCTGTTTATGTCTATAGAATTGAATCCGGATGACAGATGTAACAGCATTTAAAACCTCAATTTGTTCGACATAGTGTAGTCATTTTCGAATTGTTATTTGCAAAAAACCTGGAATGAAAGTGCATATGTAAACCACGCCATTCAAGTCCGTTCAGAAAGTATGTTTCGAAATTTTAAAACTGGAGTTTCTCTCTGATTTAATAACATACATTTTAGGGTAATCTGCCACTGAAATCGTTGTTACCGTAAGACATGACGGGTATGCAAAATATTGTCTCATACCATAGGGAAAACTGGAATACGTTGTATGACAAAACAACTTCTGTTATAGCTGATGATACTGCCCAGTTGGGAAAGAACTCTGCTAGATCCTAAATTAAGCCTAGGAAGAGTTCGGATGTTTCTATTGCTGATGCATTCGTGTCTAGTCCTATCAAGCAAACAAGTTTCTGAACCATCGATAATTCCTGAAACATTAGTGACCAAAAACTCCATTAGGTGTTCAATATAACTTCAGTATTAGCACTTTCTTCTCAAGCAACTGTTTGCCTATCTCTGATCACCTTCGACTGAAAAGTACTGCCAACATGATAGCACCTGAAAGTTCATCATCACTACATCTTAGTCACACTGAATGCTCTGACATCTCTTTTCGACAGGCTGTAAATTTATCGCCATCAGGAACACGGACCAACTTTCAAATTGATTTAAGTTCAACCATGACCTCATTTCATTCGTTATCGTATTTTAGACTTAATTTATATTGAAAAATAATTTGTTGTTAATCATGTGAACGTAATGCTTGAATTTTAGGTCTGTTCCCGTACTTGAAAATTTGTAGGAATTCGTAAGATTTTCTGTCATTTCCCGTTCCTGAACCCAAAAAATTCGCAAAAGAGAGCGAAAATGAGAAATTCAGTCCTTTTCAAATGTTGCTATTTTCCGCTACACAAATTTGGCAAAGCAAAATTAGCAACAATTAGCAAGCTAAAATATTGTGTGAGCCAATGCCAGCTGATGATAAAATTTAATAAAAGAAATAATAAAATGTAAAAAAGTGTTCGCCAGGCACATTTACAGGAATGCAAAGTGGTAAGCAGTGTTTTATAATGAAAATAACTTATTTTCTTTAGCACGTATCAGCTACAGTAGTTGACATTTATTCAAAAATTGCTACTTGTTGCGAAAACATGTTCCCGTACTTTTTGCAATTTTTCACACAATGAGCGCATTTTTAGCTTACTCTCTGCAACTTGTGAATTTCTGCAAAAATGTACGGGAACACACCTTTTATGTTTTTGAATATCAAAAATTATTTGCATCTGAACTATTTTCTTATGTCTATAATCGAGCAGCAGACTTCAATGCAATTAACGCTGGTTTTGAATCATAAGAGGCAGAAAAGCGCGATTGCGAGAAGATTGAGATGTGGCCCGATGAGATTAAAGAAAAGTGTCCCGAAAGATGAGATTTTTCGAGAAGATAAATATAACTAAATATAATGAAGTCTTGAAAGCCAAAGCATGGCTTAAGAACAACATCGATGTGGGAGCCGATGGTATACCCGCTGAGCTGTTCAAGAACGGAGTCGAAGCTCTGTTCAAATGCATTCACTAGCTTCTATGCGCAATATGGTCGGAAGAAAGCATTTAAAACGATTGGAACCTCTGTATACTCTGCCCAATTCCACCATTTGCGCCAACTACCTTGGAATAAGCCTTCTTAATATCGCTTATTAGGTTAAGCGTATTATGTGAAAAACTAGAGCCCATTGTGAATCAACTGATTGGACCTTATCAGTGTTGCTTCAGGCTTGAAAAATCTATCACTGACCGGATATTTACACTACGACAAATCTTGGAAAAAACCGGTGTGTAGTCATCAGGACTGCTGATTTAAGCATTAGATGAAAATTTAATATAATATTAATTGAAAGAATAAACAAGCCCACAAATTTAAGTTTTTAATTTTTTTCTTCAAGTTTATGAATTAAATTGATAGCAAATATCACTTCAGCAGCAACAGGCTGTGTTTGTCTCACATACATACTCACTGATATCAGTTTTGTATACAAAATTCTTTTTGGATCATTTTCTCTCAGTCAAAGTCTATGTCAGCACCTGGTTTGAGAGTTTGCTAAGAAATCTAATCTTACTTACTTACTTAGGTGGTCGTAACAACCCGTGTCAGGGTTTCAGCCGAATTCATCAGCTCTCGCCAGGCGCCTCTGCTTTGCGCGCGCCCTCTCCAATCGGATACACCTAGTGCGGTTAGGGCTTCCTCAGCCTGGTCCATCCATCGGAGGCATGGTCTCCCTCGTCGTCGTTGACCAGCGACCCTCGCCTCGAGCACCTTTTTCGCTGGAGCTTCGTCGTTCATACGATAGACATGACTCAGCCAGCGTAGTCGCTGCACAGTTATACGCCGAACTACGTCAATGTCATCGTAGAGCTCATACAGCTCGTGGTTCATTCGGATGTGATAGTCATCGCCGACTCGAACAGGACCGAAGATTTTGCGAAGAACTTTTCTCTCGAACACCCCCAGAGCGGCTGCGTCAGTTTGCGAAACTACCCATGCCTCAGCGCCATAAAGCAGCACAGCTAGAACGAGCGTCTTGTAGAGTGTTAGTTTTGTCGATCGAGAGAGGGCTCTGGAACTTAGTTGCTTACTGAGCCCGTAGTAGCACCTATTAGCAATTATTGTTCTTCGCTTTATCTCTAGGCTGATTTCGTTTTTGGTATTAATGGCGGTGCCAAGGTAAGCGAACTCCTTGACTACTTCAAAGTTATAGCTGCCGGATGAAACGTGGGAGTCTAAACGCCGAGCTCCCTTGTTTGTAGACAGCATATACTTTGTTTTGCCCTCATTTCTAAAATCTAATCGAAAAAAAATCTAATCGGCATAGTAAATAAAAGTGGATTCTATCTGAAGCTTTGTTACTGACGTTTGTAATCTTTTATTTTACTCCAGTATAATATAAATAACTTCGCCAAAGAAGCTAACGCTTCAAAAAGACGTTAAACAAATAAATCGACACCACCATCTTTTTGTTGATTACAAAGACGCCAAAGACGCGACTTTTTCAATCTAATAATGGCGAAGATCATCCGAATGGCTGATCTTAGGTGCGAAGTCAATGCAGAATGAAGTCAATGCAGAGTCAATGGTGTCAGCAAGCAAAGATTTCCAGAGTCTTGGAAGCAACGTCAATGTTGACAACATCTTCTTCGATGTTGTGAAGGTCTTCGTCTACCTGTGATTCAGCAAAAACTCCACCAACGATATTAGTATTGTCGCAGCACAAATCTAGACGTTGAACAGCTCTGATGAAACGACTTTGGGAGCTTTCGAGTGAAAAATCCATCGTAAGATCTACGGACCAATCTGAATCAATGGCGAGTACCGAATACGATGGAACGACGAGCTGTATAAGCTCCACGCAGACATCGACATAGTAATGTTGAGCGTCATGTTGAGCGGATGCAAGGCGACGCTCCAACGAAGAAAATATTCGATTCGGTGCCTAGCGGCTGTCAATGTAGAAGAGGACGACTACATCTGCGTTCGAAGGACTAAGTGGAGGACAACCTGATGAAACTTGGACCTTCCAACTGACAAAAGCGCAAAATAGAAATGGCTGGCGCAAATTCTTACACCAGGCTCAAAACCGACTTACGGTTGTAAGCGCCACCTAAATAAGTAAGTGTATCTGATTGGGAGTCATAATATTTCATCATCTCTCAACTCTCTTATATAAGTTCGTGTTAAATGGAAATACACGGTATGAAGCTACCAGGTTGAATGTTTTCCAGGTCCACTCGGCCGTGCTACCTACAGTATTGCCTTGGTACTCTCTGGCTTCTTTTCTGACTTAACTTTTCATTGAGGGCATTCCCTGCGTATTGTTCAAAACCTTAGGGTCCAGAAAGTATAAAGAATTAACACAAATGAGGCTATTTAATTTAAAATGTAATATTTTTTAGATACTGTGATAATGAAAACTGTGTGTTTCTGTGTCTTGAAAACTTCACTTAATTATTGAAAAATTGTTTTGGCCAAGTGAAAGATTAATTTTGTTTATAAGAGTCACAATCATTATATTGGAATTCATCTCCAAGTAGTTGGTATATTAAAAATCAGTTTCAATGCTCAAAAAGTCCCTGATATCCAGTAAAATATATATATGAAGTTATACCTAGAACGAATATAATTTTGTAAATTGAAGAAAATTAGCTTGACATTTTTTATGCAATATCTACCCAGCAAACCATAGTTGACGACTATGTCGAAATTCCGACTAATTCGTCACTACTTTGAGCTGCCTCAAAGAAATCATAACAATTTCGTTACGCAAATATCGGAACAGCATCACTTTTTATACGAATTTATATAAAATGTTGTTATGCGACAGCTTGTACGACATATTAAAATGCTAATAGAGTAAAATGTCCTTTCTTTCGAACTGTCTGAACGAAATCGTAACTTTTTCGTAACATTTTCGTTAGGACTCGTTACGAAACCATTACGATACTTCGTTACGAAGTCGTGTCAAACCCTTCATACGATTTTCCTTACGATTTAACAACGAAATCGGATTTCGAAATCGGAAAGATTTCGAAAAATTCTTAACGAAATCGTAACAAACATTTCACAATCTTTCCGATTTCGGAATCCGATTTTGGTATGAAATCCTAAGGAATATCATATGAAGCGGTTGACATGACTTCGTAACGATTTCGTAGTCTTAACGAAAATGTTACGAAAAAGTTACGATTTCGTTCAGCCAGTTCGGAAGAAAGGAAAGTTTACTCTGTTTGCATTTCAATATGTTTTACAAACAGTCACATAACGAAACACTTTATAAATTCGTGTTAAAAGTGAAACTGTTCCGATATTTGCGTAACGAAATTGTAACGATTTCTTTAAGACAGCTCGAAATAGTTATGAATTCGTCGGGATTTCGACAAAGTCGTCAACTATGGTTTGCTGGGTAAGCTTATTAGACCCAAAACTTTTGAAAAAGCATTCATTTGAGTGGGTTTTTTTTTTCATTTTTAAAAGTGTTAAAAAATATATGAACCACGAAATTTAACACATTATGGGGTATTCCACGTAAAGCGAATGACTAAAAATTTTGATATTTAAATTTCCAACTTGGCACAAAAATTTAGCCCTGTGCGATGCCTTTTCCAAATAACAGGTTAAAATCACCTTAAATATAAATATGAAAAATTTTTGTAAAACATTTTATACGGTCCATTTTTATAGTGATTTGATGATTTTTTAATCATGTTACCAAATTTTCATAAAAAAAAATGAACAATTAGTTTTTTAAGCTTCAGCATTTTAAAAATGGTTATTTTTATTATATTAAAAAATTAAAAAACAATTAAGAAGTTCACAAAATTTTGTTTTTAGTGTTTTTAATATGCAAATAATTTAAATATAAATCCACAACCGGTTAAATTCTTAAATATTAAAAAAAAAGTTACTGTTTCTTTTTATAAAAATTTATCTAGCAGAGTAATTATTTTAATATTAACATGAACTTATTTTCCTGTGATATCTTATATAATAAATTGAGTATAAGATACTGGTACTGTGCAAAAACCAGTATTCCAATTACGGTTTTTGAAAAATAGACTGAAATTTAAATGTTACTTTATCGGAGTCGATTCCTCTTATCAAAAAATTTTAATAAAACAAATATGTATAGTAATTGTTATTGGAATTGAATCATGAGAAAATTAAACTGTTAAATTTTTAAAGATCTTCAAATATTTTCTTTTGAATCTATTTAAATTGTCGAAATCGTTTTCGAGAACAGTAATATTTTAGCCCTAACGATAACTCGAACTAGGGTTCACACAGGTTCAAATAGTTGTACACAAGCTGGGGATCAACAAAAGCGTAAGATAGCCAAAAAGAAACCAAATCTAAAGACTAAAATTTTTTTTCTCCCGTTTATATGGAATGTCCATAAATGGTGTGAATACAGCTTCACCAGCAGAACTTATTAAAAAATGTTTGCATTTATCATAGCTGATTTTAATTTTGATTTTAATAAACTGCAGGGAATCAAACCTATTTTTACCGTTCACATTTATATTGTTGAATTAGTAAAATTTTGTCACAGACATTTTTACTGTTTGTGCTAATTTTCGGAATAATACTTTTTAAAAGAAATTTAAATTTCTCAATTTGGATCATTTTTCAATAAACTATAGGCAAAAATCAAAACACTTAGTACTCAAAATTGATTTGTAAAAAAAAATTAAATAAACTCTTCTCATCTATCTTATGGTCATTTAAAAACAGGCATATTCACAAATAGTCTTAACAGAAAACGGATTTGATTAAAAATTTTCGGCCCTACCTTATAATTCTGCCATGATCTAGACCTACATGACATTTTTTTAGTCGCTGAGGATTTGCCGTTGTCTGCGGAGATGTGACGGCCGATCAGAAATATTAATTTCAATTGAAAAAACATTCTATGTCATATGGGATACAATCCCGTGTTCTACGGCGGTTCTTTGGCATATGGTCCGTGCACTTAACCGTTCGGCCAGGCCGCAACAGTTGTCATATAGGAATTATAAATTGAAACTATAAATTATCTTACGACACTAGCTACTATCTATCTTATTAAAAATTGTTAAAGCATCATCACTCTAAGAATAAAAGTAATATGTTCTGGATCATCTTTCCAATCGTCTTTTCCAAAAATTCAAATATTGAGTTGTAACTATATACCACGAAATAAGTGAGTCAGGCTTTAATCTCTCTAGAATGTCAATCAGTTGGATAGAGGCACGATATCAACCAAACAAGAGCTGTAAAATATGGCATAATAACGTTTTTAATGGGATAGTAAGGATTTCAACGTAAAAAAACAGATTTTTTGTGAATTTTTTTTAGAAATATGGATAGAGCAAATTAATTTAAACCTTTTTTGCATTATAAAGTATCAAATTAATAACATTCTGTAATTATTTTTTGAAAAAAATATCGATAAACAAACAAAGCTTTTCCAAGAACGTCTTTGGAAAAAGACGATTTGCGGTGATCATTGTATCTCATTTGGAAGTTATATGAAATCAAAGAACATTAAAACTTTGTCAAAGTATTATCGAATCCTCCCCCCAATGTTCTCTGATTATTATTTCTTTTCATTGCCAAAAACTCCACCTTTTTGGAAGTGGAAAACCCCCTTAATTTGAAAAAATTCTAAATCTTATCATTTGGGGGGGGAGATATTTTATATGTAGAAAGTGTGTATTAAGTTTGAAATGAATATGTAATGTAGTTTTTAAATGGCAGTGAACACAAAAGTGGTTTTGACAAGAGTTTAGTTTGAGTTTCCAGTACAAAGTTGAGTTTTGTCGCTGAACTCAATATAAACTCTAGACTTTCCAGTACAATTTTGCTGGATTGAACTCAACTGAAGTCAGTTTGCTTTCTGAGTTTATCAAAAGTCAATTTGAGAAATGCCTAAAAGTATGCTAATTTTCTGAAAAAAGCTACGTTCAGATGCAAATTTTTATACCGTACAGTACATTTAGAGAATTGAACAATTTTTTTTGCGAAATATCAAACTCAACTAAACTCAATTCTGTTGACACATCTCTGTGTGAACAGCTTAAATTGAACTCAAACCAAACTCTTTGTGTGAACATGCTATTAACTATAATAAAGCTATAAAAACTATAATAAATTGATTTTTCAAAAGTACAAACCCTTACACCCCCCCCTAAAGTATTGTTACTAACTTGTTATTTGTTAATTACATTGTTATTAAAAACTGAATAAAAAGTTAAAACATTTATTTTACAATTAGTATAGTCTTTATTTTTTAAATATTTTGTGACCAAAATATTTCATAATGCGCAAAAATTAAGTGAACAAATTTTGATTGAATTTTAAAATAATAATTAACATAAAACTTAATTATTACATCATATATTATTTCAATTACATATGAATATATTTGATTCGAAACATAATACATTTACAATTAATATATGCGTTGTTTTTTTAGGAAAAGATTTGTGTAATTTACATTGTTGTCATAGATTTAATTCAATTAAAACATATACAAAACAATAAGCTTAAGAGTACTAAAAAACCATTGCTCTCTAAAGCAACTTGGTTCCAATTGGTATACAGTCAGAATTAGTATGAAATAAATAAGTATAACAGAGTTTAAAAATGATAAATTACAATGTATTTTTTTTAAATAATTTATTTAACTATGTTATATATTTATATATTCATAAATAATTGTTAATACAAGTTTCATTAAATATTTATAACTATTTAAGGGTTATACTTAAACTACTTTTTAGTATGGATTTTAATGGTATTTAAATGCTTTTATTTACAACAACTTTGTGATATTTTTGGGATAGATTATGAATTATTTGTACATTATTTTTAAGCTTTTTGCATTTTTGCGTTACAATATAACTAATTTAAGTTTTGAGTATTTGTGATTTATGCAAGTTTATTTTTAAAAGAAACAGACTTTAAAAACAGCTGTTCAAATTTATGTTTCAATCGACGTGAAAATGAATTTATAAATATGTCTACTTAAATGCAGTTAATGGATGATTTAAAATAAATCTTTTATTTTAAAAGATAAAATTTAGTTTTTTATTACTAACAGTTCAATTTGTTGATAACTGTGATTTTTTCTTTAATGTGTTTATATAATCTTGTTGAATTCAGTAGATAAAAAACGCACAGTTGAAACAAATTTTGCAATGTCCTGTTTTTGTTGTTTTGACATATTTTTATATTCTGTCAGGGCATCAAGTTATAAACATTTATGTCAGAACATTTGAAATTTAAAATTAAACATCTCTGCGTAGTGCTACAAACTTTTTTATTTTTAATTTGTTTAATAGGGTGGTTCACACAATCCAACATTCTATCAAATCTTGCGTGATGTATGTTAATGCAGATATGCATCGCAACTATCACAACTAAACGTATTGCCAAAAATTTTAAAAAAATTTTCAAGGTATGAGAATCATGAACAGCGCTATTATCAAAAAATAACTTTAGTTTTGAGTTTTACAATTGTATTTATAGGAAATAGGAACATTTTTTGACTCTTAGGCTTAGTGATTGATCTTAGTTTATTGAACTTTATTTTTGTTTGACTACTGTTCATGTTATCTTATTATGGTATGAAACATTTTATTGTTCAACACTTGTTCACACTAGCGTAGTGATAGCTCGTCCGTCAAACATATTATCAAACTGCTATTTCGAGTATTTACATGAGAAACATTAAGTTTGTCCTTTCGTGCAGTTACGCATGCCGTATTGTGAAAACAACCCTATTCTTTCACTGTGAATATAAAATCTCTTTTAGCATTTGATTAAGCTGGGGGAACATATTTGCATAAAACTGAGCACTTATAACATACATGGCTTGGAAACTGCACTTAAATTCGGTACTTGCCGCATTTAGTTATTTTTTAAAAAATCCAATAAATTAATTAGCTATAGATAAAAATGGCTTCTACTTCTTCTTAATACCGCTAACTTGTAAAATTATAACTGCGCATTGCTCGGCCTGGCGTCACTAATTCCACCTTAATGTTTGCCGTTGCTGTCACTTTCGTCGTATTCGTGTCAGAGTGATGCGTTTCGACAGTGACTTCCGGTTGTACAACAATACTTTGTAATTCGGGCGGAAAGCTATTCATGTTGCTACCACCGTCATTTTTATTCGATGATGTTGTGTGGTGATGTTGTTGTGGAGGATGTTGTTGTTGTTGTTGTGGATGTTGATGATACTGCGGTGGAGGCGGTGTTTGATAGGATTGTTGTTGTTGTTGTGATTGTTGTTGATGGTGATGATGATAGTTATTCATGTTCATATTGTTCATATGATTAACATTATTGTGACCGTAGTTTGAAGAATTGCCACCACCAATTCCCATGTTTGAATGCGGTCCGCCAACTCCCCATTCATTTGTATTCATTTGTATTGACGATGATGAGGATTTCCATGATGGCGGTTCTTCTGTGATGGTTGTCAATGATGGATCATTTATGTTGATATCCTTATGATGATAATGCGATTTGCTGTGGCACGAACGAGTACGTGAGCCATTTACAATAACAGTCTTATTGGCACGTTTACTACGCGACACAATCGGGGATGGTGTTGAAATACGATCCGGATGTTCGAGTGGCACCAATTCAGCTTCTGGTCCTACCATACTCAGTATTATGGGGAAGATTATGAGACTGTTGATAGCGCCGACGCATAAAACAACAAGGAGCAGCCAAAAAAAGTGACGTATGACAAACTCAAAAGGTGAGGTGGAGAGCATGAATACAGCCAGTGTCGATGTGAAAATACCATGTATGAGTGGCCCCAGTGAAACTTGCATGGAAAGCAAAATACGACGCTCTCGACTACCAACGGATGTCATAAACCCCTAGCAGAATAAGAAAGACACAGCAGTTGTTAAAGCAGTTAATGAAGAACATTTTAATTGCTTCTGAACTTACCAGTGATATATGCACCGTGAAACAAACAACTAGACCAACACTGAGTATTAATATAACCGCCGGTATTGCCGATAACTTGATGCCAAGCAAAGTCATGGCGCCAAAAATTTGTGCGAGCGAAGCGACAACATTGATAACTACCAATACCGCGGCCCATACAGAAAGCAGCAGAATGGAAACAAGCACAAAAGCAGCCATGATTGAACAGCAGAGTATAAGTCCAAGCGAGGAGCGTAAAGTCATATATTGCTCCCAGAAAATAAATGGTATGCCTAAAATAGATTAAATTGCAATATTATGGTTATATATTTTGCAAATATGGACGTTTATTTAATCTTACCAGAAGGATAATTGGGTAGTCCACGTGTCTCGAAGCGTACGCTCAGATCCCGTATGTGTCCTATTAGCGTCTTGATTTCCGAGGTATCTTTTAAGCCATGTAAGTAAAATGGTAATTGCGCGTAGACCAACGGTAAACTCTTAGGAATCTTTAAATATACCTCGGTGGGCACATGATAATATTGACGTGGCTCCGGATGTAGCTTTCCCTGAAAGAATCAATTAAAAATATTTAATAGAAGAATATAATTAAACATACATAAATCAATTGGATGTATGAAATCTTTAATATAACTAAAGTTTGGGATCGTTGAATATGAAATCAAAATTTGGAAAATCTGATATCAAATCTACACAATTCTCCTCTTTTCTGTATTTCCATAAAACTTTCGTATTTATGCAGAAATATTGAGACATTAAAATTTGTTTACTCCCAGATTGGAAGTAATCTGGAACATTTGTGTTCAAAAATTTCACAACACGCACAACACAATTGATCATAAGAAGCTCGGTCAAACTCCTTTCAAGGGCTAAAATGGCCATTTTTGTTTTTTTATCTATTGGAAGTATGCATTAAAAACAGCGCATTCATAACCAACTTCATATTTATGATACCTGTAATTTGTTTTGATAGACAGCTATCTTAAAGTAAGCCTAAGAATGCACTTAATTCGTTCTGTCAATTTTAGTATTTGGTCATATACAAAGTTTTTAATCTCCTTGGAAATGTCGAAATACGTGCCAACAATCCAGAATTTGCGGGAAGTTTTACTTTATTGGTTTTATTTAAATGAAAATGCATCCGAAGCACATCGTTTGCTCCAGAACCATACCCTGAATATGTTCCGTCGATTATAACGTGTCAGGAGTGGTTTGCGCGTTTCAGAAGTGGTGTTTTTGACATTGATGACAAATAACGTTTAGGGCCAGCCGAAAAAGTTCGAAGATGAGGGTTTGGAGGCATTACTTGTTGATGAAGCAACCATTTTCAGGCCTCAGAAATTGGGTGCCGTACGATCTGAAGCCGAGAGACGTTGAAAGACGATTTTTGAAGAGCTGCTCTAATGAGAAAATCGGAAAGGTTTTTTGCATCGTATTGTCACTGGCGATGAAAAGTGGATTCATTACGATAAAATGTACAAAGCGTAAAAATTCATATGGCTACCTTGGCCATTCCTCAACATCGACGGCAAAACCGAGTATCCATGGTTCTAAGTTCATGCTCTGTATTTGGTGGGACCAACCCAACGAAACAATCACAGCAGATTACTACCGACTATAATTGATGCATTTGAACCGAAAATTGAAGGAAAAATACCGCAATTCCAACAAAGAATGACAAAGTGATTCTTCAGTCAAAACATACTTGGAAACGCTGAAATGGAATGTCCTACCGCCGTATTCACCAGACATTACCCCTTCCGACAACTACTTTTACCAATATTACATACATTGTACCGTGGCGTAGTGGGTGAGTGTGTGACTCTAACGCCAGAGAACCTAGGTTCGAATCCTCCATCTGACACAGAAAATTTTTTCAATTGAATTAATTTTTCTGTTCGGCCGTCACCTCTCTGCAGGCAATGGCAAACCTCAGAGAGTAATAACTGCCATGAAAAGCTTCTTGAGAACATAAGCCGTTCGGAGTCGGCGTAAAACATGTAGGTCCAGTTCTCGATCATTTTTGTGCACACATTTCACATCACACACAACAGAATTGGTCATAAGAAGCTCGGTCAAAGTCCTTTCAAGGGTTGAGATGGCCATTTCGTTTTTTTTTTTTAACATACATTGTACCAATTTTTTAAATAAAGAACCAATTTTTTCAAAAAATAAGCCGTTTTCAATGCATTCAATAATTGATATGGTTAGTGATACTAAAAGTTTTATACTATCTCATATTAATTAAATAACAGCCATAACTCCAAGAGAAAAAAAAATTGTAGTAAAAAGCTTATAAATCTTACCTGTGAAGCACCATAAGCGAAAACATCATTGGTAGCCCAGGCAGATAAATAGTTGTAAAAAGCCTTAGGATTAATTATACCCTCATTATCAACCAGACGATTTTGCGTAACTAAACTCTTATCAATCGGATTGTCCACATGACCTGTTTGTACGAGCAGCTTGTACGCCAGTATAGCGTCACTGCTGGCATTAGCTGACCATCCTTCTTGAGTTAAGCGATTATCTTTGTATTCACGGTCGAAGATTCGTTGCAAATTGAGTAACCAATCACGAAAGAGCGAAAGCCAGAAGTCCGGAAGACCACCATTATCATTCTTAATGACATGTGGAACACGTACGAATGCTTCGTGGTATTCATGAAGCAACCGCTGATTTGTAGGATACTCAAAGTTACCCTGCGTTACTGCGTACATGCTATAGAAACCGAACATCGAGGTTTGTGCATTCAGAAATTTATACTCATTAGTTTCTTTTGGAACTAAATCAATTAAATCGAGACCATCTTGCAGACGTGTCGAGGCATACAAGCTAAAGATCACAGTGCCAACGAATGTTATAACAGCGAGAAATTTAATCCAGCTTTGCATCAGAAAGGGCGTGTAATACCTGAATGCGAATTTTGAGAGCGAAAATGATGGAATGCGTTTCTCGGAACAGGAAAGTAATGCTTCTTCTTGGTAAGCATTTGGTTGCAACGAAGCAGCACTATGTAATGTTGGTGATGAAGGACGGTTATTACAATTCTTAACGGCATAAGAATTTCGACTGCTTCGATTTTCGTAGCGTCCGTTGTTGTTGAGGGTGGCAACTGGTTTCTCTTTCCAAACAGGAAAACAGCAACAGAAAATATCTGCACGTCCAGCTGTTCGCCGACGCAAGTCTAGAGATATCATGGCAGGAAAGACCAAAAGAGCTGCAGCCAAATTGAAGCACATAACAATAGCCGCCTGTAGGCAGAACACTTTGAGAGCTGGCACCGGTATAAAAACAGCTGCAAAAAAAGATCCAGCCGTTGTACAAGCACTAAAAAGTATACTCGGTCCAACTTTCTTAAGTATGTACTTGGTGTGTTCTTTTCTATTACTCTCCGCATAGGCGGCGGTCAGCATAAATATATGATCGACGCCCAAGCCTAAAGCTAGGAAGGGTACCACTTGTGTGCTAGCGGCATTGAAGACAATACCCAGTAATGCACACAGTCCTAAGCCAGCAGCAGTAGAGAAACCAATTAGCAACACACCAGCCACACCGACAGTACTTTGACCTCGCACTGGATCTTTCCAGCGTATGAGCGTACAGAAGGCATACAAGACGGTAGCAATGACGCCAATCACAATACTTATTGGACTGGGGTTCGAGAACTTAGCTAAAATGTCATCCAGAGAAGCAGAGGAAAACACATAGATGTCGTAGTTGTTAGAAATGCGTGAGTTTTTCAGCAGAGTATCAACGATTTTCGAGAAGTTCTTCTGCCACGCATTTAAAACCTCAGCTGCTTTCTCCTGAGTCCAGCCTATGTGATGCACTTTGTAGTTCTCATTCCATAGATCGTACATCTCCTTTTCAGTCATTAGTTGCACCACCGTCTGCAGACCCTTGGCCTTTTTAAGATGACCCGAACGATTGCGTTGTACACCACCAACAATGAGCTCCTCCGGCCAGTGCATGTACTTTGCTGCATAGCCATAACAACCGCCAGTCAGTATGGAGCCCACATCTGGCGGCTGTAAGCTTAGCTTATTCGGCGCTGTATCGGGACAATTTTCATCCATAGGATTCAGGCAAGGTTTCTCAGTGTAGCCTGAAGTAATTGCTGCACGTTTCATATATTGTTCTACGGAATCAAAATCAAAGGAGAACTTTTGATCGCTCATTTGTTGTTTCATCGACTGCACTAGACTGGATGGGTTAAGAGTGCTCCACATAATGCGTTTGTCGATACCACTGCAAAGGAAATTTTATGATATACATTTGATATTTTTTAAGGCGATAATATATTTTTGTTTTGTTACTTACGGTATCTGCACCGGGAATTCGGGTCCCAATAGCTTGCTTCCTTCCCAGAAGCAATCTAACGGTGTTATAATCGAACATGGTATCAGATGCTTAAATATCTGTTCTATAAAATAGTCTCCTTCAAAACTAGGCGTTGTGGGCGAATTACACATATCTCGCAAACCCCATTCGGTATCAAACATATGCACCTTGACGGCAGTGGCCTTTTTCAGCACCTCCAAGTGTGCAAGTAAAGCCTGTGGATGTAGCACAGATGCATTCGGATCGTGCGCTGTCTGTATGATTAGCTGATGTGTTGAGAATTCAGCTTCACCTATGGTTTTCTGCGTATACGCTAGCTCCGATTCGAGTCGTCCACCCTCTTGTATCCAAAGCTGGTGTACGCGTGAATGTATTTGCGCACTTTTTAGTCCAACGCAGAATGTGCTCAACACAAGTATGGCGACGAAAAGCACTTTTCCGGCATGTTTTTGTACAGAACTACCAAGTGATTCGAGGTGGGATTGAAATACTGATCTCATGTATATAGCTGTTCGATTACCACGTGCTTTTCCCTAAAAAAGAAAAACAGAAAAAGAATTAATTTTATATCTTGGAAGAGTGAGGACCATCTTGGCACGTACGGCCAATTTATTGCTCTGAGTTTATCGCTAGCTCAAAGAGCTTATAATTAATTATAGATAAATAAGAGATTTTTGATTTTCAGATATTTTTCAATGAATGCCAAACTGCATATTGAACGAAAGCACGTATCTATTTACAAGTGGTTTCAGAGATTCCAGACTGGGTATATTCTGTGGAGAACGCATATTAACCTGCTATACATGAAGTAATTTGCATGATGGGCTACACGAGTTTTAAATGAGGAAGCTCGAGTTCGTTTTGATCAATATTTCTTAAACAAATTCAAGTATGAAGCCCGGAAGAAGCTGAATTCTCCCATCAAAGCAATATAACAAAAGTCAGCAACAAAAGAGATGATGTCTATTTACATCACCAGATCAAAGATGGACAGATAGTAACTGTGAAGTGGTATACCGAAAACTAATTACCAAAAGTTGGACAAAAGTTGGACAAAAAAGGAACTGTGTCATTACCTTTTACGTCATGATAATGCGCCAGCTCACAATTCTGGAATCAAAAATAACTACATTGCCGTCTCTGGGATCACAGAACTTCGCCCAGCACCATATTCACGTATACGCTAGAAAATATTTTACCTAGCAAAACGTTCGCGCTAGTGGACGAGAACGTAAATGAGACTTTTAATGCTCATGAGCTGCTCACGGAAATGAAGGGCACTATTGAAAACTGAGCAGTTTAGAGAAAAATTTAGCTCCCAGTAGAGCCCATTGCAGCTTTTATAATTTTTGTACCGTAAGTCTTGGCCTGGATTAGGAATTCGCGCCAGCTATTCCTGTTTTGTACTTGCTGTCGCCAGTTGTAAGCTCTAAGTTTCGCCTGGTTGTCCTTCACTAAGCCCTTACAACGGAGATGCGGTCGTCCTCTTCTGCGTTGACATCCACTTAGATTGTCTATGGTACTAGTTGAGGCATTGGGGCTCTTTTAGATTCTTGGAAAGTCTTTGATTTTTTTATATACTTTCCACATGGAGAAATAGGTTCCAATTGTAAGATTTTTGGAATTAATTGGATCATTGCAACTCTTTTGCGTTTAGTGGACTCCTTGAATATACTTTCTTGACAAATAGATTGGAACTTTGTTGGGTTTAATGCAGTTCTTGGACAAAAATCTTGGATTTTTTGACAAATACGTTCCACTTGGACAAAAAGGTTCTACTATTATTTTTGGAACAAGTTTGGTTATTGTAACTCTTTTTAGTGGACTTCTTGGGCAAACATTTTTTGATAAATAGGTTCCACTTGGTACAATAGTTTCCATTAACAAAATTTTTGGAACTATTTCGGTCAATGGAATTTGTTGGGTGTAGGTTACTTTTTGGACAAAAATTTTGGATTTTTTTTATCATATAAAGAGCATGTGAACGTTCCAGAAAGGTTCTAACTGCAATATTTTTGGAACTAGTTTCGTCATTGTAATTTTTTTAATTTTGTGAACTCTTTGGACAAAAATCTTGTTTTTATTTTACTAATAGGTTTCCCTTGGGAAGATAGGTTCCACTTGTAATATTTTTGGAACGTTAAGTGATTGAAATAATTTTGTGCAGTGAACTCTTTGGACAAAAATATTGGATTGCTTGGCAAATAGGTTCCACTTGCCGTTTTTTTTGGAAATGATTGGGACATTCTTGGGATTAGTGATCTTTTTGGACAAAAATCTTGGATTTTTTACATACATATACACGAGCGTGTACCAAAATGAGCTACCACTCATCATCCCAAAAATACTGGTACCCAGGCGTACTACCCTATCCCCATTCCCTCCTTGAAATACCTCTGGGAGCACCACTTTGTTCAACAATCCATAACTTAACTAAAAGAATACATTTCGTAGTACGTTCTGGACCAATAGGCGCCCGTGCCTGCTATCTCAAGCTGATTGTCCACTTAACCTAACCTTACTTAAAGCTTCTTGAGAACATCAATATTAGCCTAAGGCCTGTTAAAAAAGGATTTTGATTTTTATTTTGAGTTGGTAAAAAAAACTGTGAGAAACCTCGGTGAGTAATCTATCTTTAATAAAAATTAAAGCTTAATCTTTAAAATAGAACCTAAATACCATTGAAAGCTTCTCAGCTGTCAGCGAAAATTGCGCTTAAGTAAAAATTCTGCATTAAGTGACTCATTTTTTCGGCCTGTCAAGTAAGAAAAATTTCGGCGGAAGTTTTCTAATGTCTTATGGCATTAAAATAATGGCATCACTTTCACAGAAACTTTCAAGTTCGAAAAAACAAGCCCAAAAAACAAGGTTATATTGTTTCCAGGAACGATTGTATAATAGCCACAATAAATAACCCATTAAATCCGTATTAACTAATTCCATTAAAATCCTAACAAAGCACCAACTCAAACCAAATAATCTCGAACCCAAAAATGTCTTTAAACATTATTTATCTTGGCTAGCATTCCAAGCTTCAACATTAATATAGATATCAAAGTTGTGAGGCAACTTCAGATAATATAACAATAAAAAAGTTGTAAGCTTGCAGGTAGGTAAAACGTGCCCACTGCTAGAGAACAACTAAGCTTTATAACAACAACACCAACATCAATAACAACAACAACAACAGCACCAAGTCTTCAATAGCATTACAAAAAATATAGACAATAAAAAAACATAATCGCCTCCATACATTTCACTCGTTAAATTCTATGGGTACGAATGAAGAAACTCATAAAAAAATATATATATAAAAAAAAAAAAAAAATGAAAAAAAAAAAAAACGTAAATGATACCTTCCACGACCTTAGCAGGGAGCGCATGCGCCGCCATTGCCACCAACGCCGCCGCGCCCAACCTAAAAATTTTATTTATTGTTTTTCCATGAAGCAAAAGCAAAGGAAAAAGAAAACAAAGTTGTAGTTATATATGCGCCAAAGTCCCAACAAACTCCAGTACTTGGAGTAGTAATACCCTCAGAGAGAAGCAGCAGAAAAGTTGTAAATTTCATACTATTTTTTGAACAAAAAAAAAACCAACAATAACTAAATGGTAATGATCATCAAGGTTCCATCTAGCATGTACAACCCACATACCAACAATTCCATACCATGCCACCACCACGCTTAATGTTACATCTTAATATTATGAAACCTCACACGTTCGTCCAGCCACGGCGGTTTCCATGCCATGCGCTTGCAAATGGTTCCATTCCACTACAATGCTTTGACATGAAAGATCGACGTTATTGCAGTAGACGATGAAGGAAGTTGTTCAGTTTTGAACCGTTAACCATTAAAACAAAAAATTATGAGAAGATGAGTAAGATTTTTTTATGACTTAATTTATAAATGCGGTGATGCAAGCCAATAAAAGGTTGCAATGCAGGCAGATAAAACCCATTATCAAATATAATTATTTTTGTGCTACTTAACTGCGGCTTCTTATTATTAAGTATATATTTCAATCGGATAATGTACGAAAGCCAGAGTTAGGTTCTAGCTGATGAACCTTCCGGAAAAAATACCCAAAATTTCTCATTCAAAAAAATCGCGCTTGATATATTGTCAGAATTTTGTCTCTGGGTACATCTGTCATTTGGTGTTCAAATATCTGTTTGAACGCCATCTGTTGGGAGCGTTTGCGTGATAGCTTTGTAAACAAGTCAGTGTGTGTTGTGTTCTGCGAATTTTGCAATGTCGAATTTAGTTTAGCAAAGAGTTTGTCTTAAATTTTGTGCTTCTAACAAAATATCATTTAAAGAAGCGTTGAAAATATTAACGGTAGCCTACGGGGACTCGATAATGTCGAAAACACAAGCTTACGTGTGGTACAAAGAGATTACAGCGGGCCGTGTTGGTTTATGATTTGCTTCGATCCGATCGTCCATTCACCAGTATGACTGACGAAAACATCGAAAAAGTTAAAAAAAATTGGGGAGCATATGGTGTGTGGGCATAGGGCAAATAGCAGCCGATTTTGTTGTCACGTTCGGATCGGTGACAATTTAACGTGCGGCTTGACCAGAAACAACGTTCATGCCGTTCCGCAAGCTCCGTATTCACCCGACATGGCTCCTTCTGACTGTTTCCTATTCCTACGACTCAACTTACCACTTCGCGGAAAGCGTGTTGATATTGTGACGAACCTTCTCAGGCCGAGATATCACTCGCCGGTGTCCAGGGTTCGAGCACAAAATTTATTCCACTGCGTATTAGAAGAATTACAATTAATTCACACGATTGTCCTTTGTTAACTTATATTATTTAGCATTATTCTTAGTTCATATTTAGTATTCATATAGAATAATTAATACTTTTGCGCCTGATGTCCGGCGTAGTGCTTTCCTGTTTGCTGGGATAGGCGACTGGTAGAGAGTGTCGAGGTGTGACAAAACGGTGGTTTCATTCAGGCGCCGTGTGGTAACGATTCAGAGGCGGAAGGCTTCGGTAGTCGAACAGTAACGTATGCTTTGGCCTAAGGACAGCTTGCGTTAGTCAAGAGCGGCGTAACGCATGCACGGAGCTTAGAAAAGATTACATTAGCTAAGAGCGGCGTAATGCAGACACAGGGCTTAGGAAAGATTACGATAGCCAAAAGTGGTGTAACGCAGGCACAGGACTTAGGAAAGCTTACGTTATTCAAGAGCGGCATAACGTATGCGCAGGGCTAAGGAAAGCTTACGTTATTCAAGAGCGACGTAACGCAAGCCCGGAGCTTGGGAAAGATGACGTTAGTCAAGAGCGGCGTGACGTATGCAGAGGGCCTTGGAAGGATTACGTTAGTCAAGAGAGGGGCAATGTATGCACATGGTCAAAAGCGGCGCAACGCGAGGAAAAGACTTCGTAAAATTACGTTGGTCCTAAGCGGCGCAACGCGCGGAAGGAATTCGAAGCCAAGAAATTCAAGATGACTTACCATGTTCACTGTCTCCGTAAAAACAATTTTTATTTTGAGCCTGATGTCTAAGTCACCTCAGCTTGACTGCACCATGGTAGAATAAAACCAGGTAGATGCAAGGGAGAGAATGTAGACTTAAAACTGTTAAAGCTCATTGAAAATAAGAAAACAGAATGAAAAGAAATTTCGACAGTTACTGTTGGCAAAAAGAGAGCATAAGCAGCCCTGTATCTACCTGTTTTTATTCTACCAAGGACTGCACATCGAATGTGGTAGATTTCTGCAACAGCTGTTTCGTTGCATTAGCCTGCATAAATTTTCGCCACGATTCTGTGTGATTCTGTGGCAACCGCATGAAATGAAATCTGTGTTGTGTTTGTTCGAACATAATAGTGATGATATGAATACTTTGACTTACGACTTAATGTTAGGATAATATATTAATATAAATAAATAAATTCATGTCGTATTATCTAAAGTAACATTTTATAACTAGTATGATTTATAGGATCTTATACAATAAAATAGAAAATTAAACAATTAAGTTTATGTGGCCTGAATTATAAAAATACTGTTTTAATGGGTCTTAAAACAAAATTTACCATAGCTGACATAGCATTAGTTCAAAGAAAAATAGTTCAAAAACGAGTTGGGCGACTTTCATCGTCGCAAGATGATTGAGGCGATAAAAGAGAATTCGCAGAATAAACAGAAGGTGATTTCAAAATCAGCCTATTAAAAGTGTTTTCAAGATTAGATGAAGCGTTGGAATATATGTACTGCTTGCAATGGAGATTACTTTGAAGGAAATAAAATTAATATTGATGAATAATTGAACTGTTTTGTGTTGATAATAATTGAACACAGGATATGTTTTCCCATTGTTTTACAGAACTGTCTGGTAGAGCACAAGCTCTAATGAACTGGAGGGAATGATAGCAAAAATGATAGCAATAATAGCTATATAGCTACATAGCATGTTACAGTATAGCCCATGATACTAAGTTTAAAATAACCAGGCCCGGTATTTTAAAATATTTAGATGTTTACACACTTAAAATTTACACAGATGCAATTTTTGTTTAATCTCTCTGAGGAACATTGCAGCACAACTTGAGCACACTATAGCACAATTGTTAAGTTGCGGATAAAATTGCTAACTTTTACTCGAAAACATGTGTATTTTATGATAAATCTACTATTAAATTTATATTGTAACACAAATCAAGCACTTTATAGCACAATTACAGAATTTTTGACAAGCAAGTGCGTAACCACTTCACAAAAACCACACTCATGGAATCATTTTTCCAGTGTGGTACATGATAGCACACATCGGGCACATTACAGCACAAATTTTTTTTTTTTATATCTTAATCAAAAAGCGCGGAGTTTACTCTACACACATATATTTAATTAGCACATATCATATTTTTCAGTGAATGGATATTTTTCTTTGAAGCATCACATTTTTATGTATTTTTACAATCTAACAGGGAATCTGCATTATTATGAAAAGAACGAAACAAGATCAAGACATCAAAGAATAGAATAATAACAACAATAAATGACTCAAAATGCATTCCAGGCTATTCAAGTAATCTCGATTTAGGTGGCATTGCTGTTGTTTCTTTATACCAAAGTGTCTGCTGTTGCATGCTCTTCATCATCCATCTGATGATCATGATGATGTGTTTGAGCATGATATAATAATAATAAAAATAATGAAGGTGATGATGATGATGTTGATGAGTTTAGCATTTCCGTGTGCCTGTCTATATTAATTAAGCCATCAGCGGCGGTTTTTTCTGTCCAACTGTCTTTCTTGTCTTGCATGTGTGGCAACTTGCAAACTTGTGTGTGTGTTTTTATTAAAATGCGCACGCATGTTTGGCGGCAAATGTAAGTATAGACCACAGGACGTTAGGAGTTAAAATACTATAACTGCAAATTACATTCATTCAGTGCACAGCAGGCATTCTTCTTTTTTTTTTTTACTCCAAGAAATAATGAATTCTATCAGACAAAAAAATTGAGTATAGACAATCAAAGTCGGCATCAATGTTAATTTTTGTTCTTATCATTTCGAATACAATTCTTCCGTGAATTAATATAAAGTGACAGACAACTTCATTGGTATGACTTCCTAAAGGAACTCTATTTTTATATGTCGAATGTTGAAAACCGCCCACTGTTTGTTGTGCTGTGAATTTGGATTTCTACGAAGCAAGCTGAAAAATTCTCCGTAGCTACGATTTCTGTATATTTTACATTTTTACTGTATATTTATGTACACAAGTAGGTAGGCAACAACAAAAGGATTTTCCTTTGAAACCATCCTGAATGAAGAAGGGTGGTACGTATGGGACGACATGGACGTTTAGTTGAAACTAGCTGCAAGAGAACCATCGTCAAAATGTTTGAATCTCTGCTTTACAACAACTTCTAAGAATTTTTCGGTGCCAAGCATGGCGATGGAAGAGTCCAAAAATGAAAACATAAATAAAGGTATAAATAAAGATGTTCAGAATAACGTAGAATGAGCTCGTACGTTCGACGATCGCACGTTTGGGTCGTTTAAAAAAAAACCATTGTTGATGTTGTTGTTATTGTTGTTGATGATAATGATAATGGTTGTGATGATGATGATGTTGATATTGTTGCTCTTGCTGTTGCACTCTGAATCCGCTTTCCTTTTTGTGTAGCTCTTCCATCCAACAAATTCTCAAATTATAGGCCTGGCACAAAAATACAAGCTGATGGTGGTCGTTAGTTTGACTGGACGATTGGACAGACAGCCACTCACCAATGTTGCCAACATAACGACAGGCTAGGTGAGCAACAGGTAGGTCTGGAAACAACCTTTAAGTTAAAAAATTATATGATTTTTTTTTTTGGTATTTTAAGGCCGCTTACTACGAAATGCAGATGTTATGTTTTTGTTGTTACAGTTTGTTGTTGTTGTCGTTATTGCACTAGCAACCAATCGATTGCGTGTTCGTTGGTAAGCGAGCTGTTTATACAAACATTTTTTTTTTTTCTTGATCATCCACATGATCATCAGAAGCGAATTGTACAAACGTAAAAAGTTAGTTCAATTTCTCAACAAAGGAAGAAGTTGCAACTATTAATTTTGTTAACTGGAACAGTATTTTGTTTAGTTTTTATAATTTTAATTCAGTTGCTTGTGCATAAAGTTGGCTAGTTTTAATTTAAAATTTTTAGAATACTGAGTGCGTTGTGCCGGATGTGTGCTATTATGCGCCGGTTTACAAATAAATGTTTCTAATAATAAAATGACGTTTGATTAAAATTAGGTAGTTTTAAACTGATAACTTAAAATAAATGGTTAGATTTACGAAACGTGACATTCCATAATTTTTTGCTAATGATTAAATATTTTGTAAAAATGCTAATTCAACCGGCGTTTAATAGTACATAGAAGCACACCCATGAGCATATCTTTACATATTCCCACACAACTTATGTTGTTAAGCCGGAAATAAATACGAATAATAATTACAATTAGAATAAAATTCTTAAAATTCGCAAAAATGTTAATCTCTGTACGTCACATTGTAGCACAACTTGAGCACATCACAGCACAACTTTCAAATTTTGAAAAAAAGGTAAGCATAGCTAATTACCCTATCAAAATGATAAAAAACTTTTGTTTTTAGCATGCGGTACATATGCTAACGCCTTTCTATTTACTCAAATAATTTCTTATTTGTAATTTTTATTTTCAATCAACACAATTCAAAATAACCCAAGTAAAAATATTAATGGTCAATAATGGGTCAATACTGTTTAAAATTGACCCTGACCCCTCGATTTATTTTTGAAATTTAGTAAACTTAAATATTTTAAAATTTACTTTCAAATAAAAATTGGGAAAATATATTTTTGGCTTTATATACTAATAATATTTCCATTCAACAGTTACTGAACTGCTGTTATTGTTGTTATAGCTGGTGCTTGAACATACTGTTCTCTGAGCCAGATTCATGCTGTGCTGCCAGACTGTTTGTTCTTCGATCCTTCACCTGATTGTAGTAACTTCCCGAAAAGTTTTGATGGGTTGTTTATGTATGGAGCATTTGTTTTGTTGTAAAAATTGATGTTGTTATTACGATTCGCCGGTATTGCAGTTTTTCATGTTGTTATTGCGGCTGCTGCTGATGTCTTCAACATTTTCGCTACATCCAGGCGTTTGTCCGTGTGATCATTCAACGACGCTTCGTCGGGTTGGGTCTTTGTTATTAAGACATCAGGATTTTGTGGTTGTTAACACTTTATGGTAGGTAGAGGCAAGCTATTATATCTTGGCTAAGTTCTTTTTTTTAATGTCTTGTTGTCGCTGGTGGCTTCGTTTCTTTGAACTCATGCCATGTCGCAGAAACATTTCTTGTTGTTTTATGGCTTATTTTCAACATTACTCACATTTAGTATCGCGTAAACTTCATATTTACTACGCTTTTTTGTTTTTTGATTTTTTCTTTTCTTGCTTCTTTTGTATTTGTTCTTGCGAGATCAAAACTCTCTTCATTCTATTGTCATCAGCTTCATGGGGTATTTTTTGAAGAATTTTATTGAATAGGTGAGACATCAGGTAGGTCTTTACTCACATAGCCTTGTTTGGTATTTATATAGATGTAGCAGTTTTGCAGAAATTGTCAAATGTCGGACTTGATTTATGTTCGTTGAACTGTCAAAATGACAAACAATAACAACTTCATGCTTGATTTTGTATTCTTGTATTTTTCAACATGTACTTATACTAAAGAGGAAACATTTCAACAAAATTATTTTTTTGCAGTTATTAGAAATTGTGTTTTTGCTTTTTCTTAGCTAGGCCTTAATTTGAAACTTTGTATGTATATCAAAGGTGCCGTTTCTAATGCCTTTTCATGCCTGTCAGGCTGTGCTAATGAGATGTCAAACGTTATTTGCGCGGTTTTAAAAGTTAATTTGACTTCTATTTGAATACGGTTGGCTGACGGTATAATGCTTAAATGGCAATTAAGATTTGTTAATGAAGATCTCAGATATGAAATGAATATTTAAGCAATTATGCTATGTAAATCTTTTTGGAACTAAATAAAGAAGCATGTATTTTCTTTTCAACATTTTAATATTATAGTTTTTAAATGCTGATACAATAGCCAACTTCATTAAAATACTGGTTGTTAAACCATATATGTAAGAATAGTGAATCAACATAGCAAATGTGAAATTTCTATATATACAGTCGCACGCATTTAAATGGCTGCGGTGAAAATGATGAAAATACGTAGAAAAACCTTTATAAGATCTTTCACACAAAAATTAGGACGCAATAAGCACTCTTCACAATCGTCAAATTCGACCAAAGTCGAAACTTAAAGCTATAAAAAACTAAAGCTATAAAATAAGTGTTTTTTTATTTAATTTTAAAATTAATTGTAACAAATCTTTCATACTTTAATTATTTCATTATATTCCGAAAAGAATACAATAGGTAACTAATAGGTTACAATGCAATAGGTTATGGTAACTAAAGCAAGAAACAAAAATGTTTGATTGGTATTTCTGTAAGAATAGTGCAAAAGCCGCATCGATTGTCGTTTAATATTTAGTAGTACTGAGTTTTTGAACTCATTTAAAAGTTCCATTGGTAATATATTTTTATCATCTGCAAAATTTAAATTGAAGTTTCTACGTAGTATCACAGGTAAATCGACAAATTGTTCGGTATATCTTTTTCAAGCATTTTAGAATCTGCCATAGAATGAATCATCAAATTCTCTAATTAAAAAAAAAATTCTTCTGAATTGACCCCTACACGCTTATATATACAAGCTGGTTCTATTCATTTTTACACTTCAAAATTTCTTCTGAACATACCTAACGCCAATCCGCCACCCATCTGGGGTCCCCATACAAAAAACACTAAGACTGTCGGTTTTAGTTCAAATATACAAGCTGGTCCTATTATTTTTTACCTTTCAACATTTTATCTGAACACACCTATTATCTGACACCCTTCTGGAGGTCTCCATGCAAAAAAAGACGAGAACTGTCGATTAAAGTTCATAACTCACCCGAATTGGTCCCTGGAGGGTTAAATGTTTGAGCTAGTCCGATTTTTCCCCCTTCAACATTTCTTCTAAGCACACTTACCCATTATCTGCCACCCCTCTGGTGGTTCGCATACAATAAACACAAAAACTGTCAATTATAGTTCATACCTCTCCCGAATTTGTTCTTCGTTATAAATACAGTTATGATTTATTTTTATTGTTTTGGGGTTTGCTGAGAGTGGTTTTGTGAATATTGTTAGTAGATCATTGACTGTTTTAAATTCTAGCAAATCCTTTTATATTGGAATTTACATTAGTGGTCCTAATGAAAGCTCGGAATCTCGCATATTCGCATTTGTGCAAATTTGCACACGCGTTTTCATGAACACACCCTGTAGGTTACAAAGAGTAATCAGCGCACCGCGAAAACCTTTTTAATATGGAAATAGAGAACAGCTGATATACGAAGGGAAATCTTGCGAGGTTAACGTGGTATACGAGGCATTTCCGGGCTTTCATGAGGACCATTAATGTTTTCTTATATCTTGTATTTCTCGATCTAATAATTTGTTTTCTAAATACGTAAGTCCCGAGATTTCACACTGCTATTTTGGCCAACACCGATGTTTTTTGTTCTATAAACATCGAGAATCGATGTTGAGCTTTCGAAGTCAAGATCGATGCCATCATCGATGTTTTTACAACATCGAACTTCGCTATAAATATATCGCGAACGCTGTCCGCTCGATGTATGATGGAACTAACAAGATGGTAGTGACAGCAGGCTATATTCACACAAACGGTGATTATAGATTGTTATTTGCCAGTATATTTTACTTTTACTGTTTTTTTTATTTTTTCATTTTCTACTTTGTACTATTTTTGACAACCTATGATCGCTAAAAGAACTGTCACTATGATCTTGTTAATTGCTTAATGGCCCGGTGTATACAGTAGATTAGGGCGATGATAGAACGAAAATTCTATCGTTCGCACTGTTCGGCTTTTGATCGGTATTTTTCGGTGTTGTGTTTTTAGAAACAGAAAAGTAGCAAAAAGGAGTAGCTTAAAAGAAAAAAATTATGAAAAGTACCAAAATACATAGTAACTATAATCCTAAAATAGTCCAATGTAATACTGTTCAAAGGAACAATCCTTTGATGTTTTTCTTTTTTTATACGTACATCTTTATAAATTTAAATATTAAAATAAAATCGTGATTATATGCTACTCAGTGCTTGCTCAAAGAATTTGTTTTTGAGAAACGGAGCCAAAGTTTATGTACTAATATAAAAATAAGGAGTTATCAACCTGTCATTGATGTTAGGCCGAATGCCCAATTTTTAGTTTAGACCGCCTGAATAGAGATGAGTCGCTCCGAACATGTATAGTTCACGGAGCCATGTTCACATTCGGACATGGTTTAAATCATTTCTTCGATCCATTCTTAACATGTCTAAACAGTTCCGGTTGCAATAATTTTTTTTTTACTTAAGCAATATGAACCGACATCTTTTTCGTACTTGTTACTGCTTGCCCGAGTTGGTTATAAAACTGATAGAAATAAAATATATATCTCTCCTTCTTGGGTAAAAATAATTCAAAGAAATGATAAATGACGCTTTGGTTTTAGCAGAAGGTGAGCTTATAAGATTTTCAAAGTTAATTGACTGCATCACCCACAGAAGATTACTGATGAGTTGGTGTAGCGACCATCGAAACAGCTGTCTAGTCTGCTGGTGGTTGTTCTGTAAAGAACATTGTTGTTGTGGCAACCTGTTGCTTCATGAAAGTACTTGGCATAAAGCTCACAAATGTAATTCTTAAAAATGTGTTAAAAAACTAAATGGCAAATAAAACTATTAGAACATATATCGCCGTTCTTGTTATTTGCATTGTTTCGTTCATTTGAGAGAGAGCTGCTATGTATGGACATGTTTAAACAATTAAAATATATAGGACAAAGTTTTATATAAATTTAGAATAGAGTTCATTATATTATGCATATGAGTGCATATGAGGTTCATTATATTATCATATCCTTAGCAGATTATATTTGAAATTTAGTACACAAAAACATTTTTCCCTTCTACAGATCAAAGGAACTAAATGGCTCCGCGGACATGTTTCCGGGAATTAGTTGCACTGTACGAAAGAATTATTCCATGTTAATTACGGCTCCGAAATGATTAAGCACAAGCCTACGCCTGAACTTAAAGCTGGAGGATAATGTTCGCTCGCGATTGATGTTCGTGTAGTGTAGACAGTGCCACGAACGAAGTTTTTCTTGCAATAAATTGTTTGCGATGAGAATTCGTCCGTTCAGGTGGTCTAAGCGACCGGTTAGGCAGAGTTTATACGTCATTCAAATTGAATGAAGAATATCGCGTTTTTTGTTCTCTCTTACTCTCTTCGAGATATTTGATTGAATAGCTGCTCACACGCGATTTTTTGATTGAATGGCCGATGCCGACTAAAAGTGTTGTTGTAAGCACCAGAAAAGTTGATTATGCAACCCTGTGATTGATTGATGCAGGTCTGGAGCTCCATCAAAATTTTGATTGATGCGATATAGTGTTGAAAGTTCATTTCCGCTCTTGCAGAGAGTTCATCTTTTTTCCGAAAACAACAACGAATTTTGAATGATGATCCTTCAATTTGAATGACGTGTAAACAGTGCCTTACACATCTGCGATCTCGTATGCCACGGTGGCCATTTTCACACGAACTTCCTAATTAAGAAGCATGTTTACAAGAGTGCCATACATGTGGGCTTTTTGGAAAAATTTTTGATTTTCTCCGTCACACAAGCTAAAAAAAAAACAACAACAACCATTCCTTTGTGTGGCACACTTATTTGAACGCTCGCTGCTTCACACAGGTTCAAAAATGACACGGGATAGTAAATGTGTAACCCGCATAATAGCTTGAATTCATCGACAACGACATGCTGTCAAATTTGCAACGATTATATATCGGCGACAAAACGAGGCAGCAATAAACCAAATTCTCTCCATAAGCAATACGTGTAAAAATATTTGACAGACGCGGCAAAGTTGCTGCCGTTGTCAATGTGTCCAAGCTATAAGAATTGCTCCATCTTTGTGATATTTTCACTTCGGTGAACAAGAAAACAATAAAATTTGAAGAAAAATTTGATAATGTGAAATATCAAAGCAACTGTGCGTTTTGCAATTACTTGACGACTCACATAATATGAAATTTGATAACGTAAGAAGTTCTATGAAAATATATTTTTGACATCTCATATGTATTTTCGTTAGTAACTTTTTAAATTAAAACATTTCTAATTTCATTTGTTTTTTGCATCTGTAAGGCCTTTTCCACACTTGGTCAACGCAATTCCAACTCAACTTCAACGCAACAGCGACAAAGTTGAAAAGCAATGCAACTGTAAGCCGAATGCTTTCAGACTTGCTTCTAAAGTCGTGCAACATATGTTATATAATATTATATAATAATTCATGCTTTTCGGCTTTCTATACTAATTTCATATATAACACTTGCCCATTTATACTGCAAACTTTTTCTTCTTCTTCTAGATTCTATTAATAAAAAAAGGAACTAATTAATTAACTTATTCACCTTGATTAATATATAGCGTACTGGACTACAAATAATTGAATTCACAAAAAAACGAACTGATGCAACACGCCGCCGATGAAAATTGCGGAAAGCCGCCTTGCGTTGAACAAGTTGAGAACGTGTCGAGAACTTGTTGCGTGCAAGTTGCTTAATCTGAAGGTTCTGGTATAAATACACAGGCTAGCAACTTGAGTTGGAGTTGCGTTGACCAAGTGTGGAAAAGGCCTAAAATTTGAAGTTTGGTACAGATGCAACAATTTGCACATAGTGTGGAGTATGATGCAATAAATGTGATGGTAGTTGCCAAGGTAAAATATAGAAGGTACCATTGTGTCTGATCATGCTCTTGACCAAAATTTTCCAAAATCAATACAAATTATTTTCTGCCACTTGGCAAACTGAGTTTGTGTAGTCATGCTCAGTGTTGTTTTGTCTTTTTTTGACAGTTATGGTTGGCAACTCTCAGCAATGCATCTACTATGATACAATTATCAAGGTAGTAGGTACATCTCTTTTGGCGAACATAGCTTGTCAAAATTAGAATAGTAGTAAATATAACATTTTAAAAATATTTTTTTATAATTGAACAAAAAGAAATGTGAAAAAACTTGAAACTGTTTTTATTTTCTTCGAGTCTTGCCTCGGAAAGAGTCAAACCTTAAGCTTACTGTAAGAACTTTGCTTATGCGCCCAGATTTAGAGAGATTGAATTCACCATATCAATATTTAACACCAAATATTTTAGAAGAGAAACTTTTATAAAAATGCCAGCATACAAAACCAAACCTTAAAAATCTCTCACATTAAATAGCATAAAATAACAAGAATGATTAATGTTTAGCATAAATTTTAGCAACGATTAAAATTTTTATATCAATCATAATTATATGAGCGTAAAGACAACTAAATCAAAGACTCTAACCGATATGCATTAATATTCATTATAAAAACTGTATAAAAAATAATTATACAGCCCAAGGCGCGCGGCGCTTCATGACTACTTAATTACACGCTAGATCAGCTTGAGATCAAAAACGTATAATTATTGAAACAAAAACTATTTCAAAGACAACAATAAAAAATTCAAAACTAATCAAAAATCAAACTAACTTAATGTTTTTTCCTTAGCATTACCAGCAAAGTTAATTATAAATGTTGAGTGAAAAATGGAGCCAAGAATTGGCCACCCAAGATTTTATTATCGCCATTATAAAAGCAATAAAATAAGAGGGGGAAAAAACATACACAGCAAAATTATTATTTAAACCATATATTATGTACAATAAAAGAATTCCAAAGACATAAAAAAATTGTAAGACATTAGAAATTCAGACCACTCAGGTGAGCTTGTGTGTTTTAGTCGAATATAGATTGTAAAACTTTGATGTTATTCAAAATCAATGCCGAACGACTTAGCACAAGCAAATTATTATTTAAAAAAAAAAAAAAAAATAGGTATATACGCTCTTAAATTTATACAAATGCAAATTTTTGGAATCACTCTGAGGAATATTGCAGCACAAGTTGAGCCCAACATAGCACAATTGTTAAATTGTAAAAAAATTAAAGTGATGCTAATTTTTTGTCGAAAATATGTGAAGTTTTTAATCTCTCTATGATACATTGCCACATAAATCGGGCACATCACAACACAAGTACAGAATTTTTGGCAGCAAACAAGTTCGGGACCACCCCATAATAATAATAGCCATACAACGGGCACATATCGGGCACACCACAACACATAATCGTATTTTTTTATTTCTAAATCAAAATGTGCGGAGCTTAATCTACACACATAATTGATTTGTATCACATTTTTCAGTGAATGGAAATTTTTCTTTGAAGTATCTCATTTTTATACATATATAAAATCTGACAGGACATCTACATTTTTATGAAAATAACGAAACAAGATCAATACAACAAAGAATAAAATAGGAACAGCAGTAAAAGGTCCATGGTATTCAAGCAATCTTGATATAGGTGTCATTTCTGTAATTTCTTTTTAGTCAAGTGTCTGCTGATGCATGCTGATTATTTGATTCGTACATACATATTGCCATCACATGCCGCGCAGAGCACATGCTGTCTGCATAAACAGTCTACAGGTTTTTTAAAATGTTTTAAATACATTTTTCAAATAACGTAACGATTTGACAGCTGCCAAAATAATTTTTTTTTCAATTGTGTTCTACAAACAAGCCTAAATATTTTCGTTTTATTTTTGTTCAAATTGTTGTAAACACACTTTTTTTTGTATTTTGAAAACGTTACACAAATAAACTAAAAAAAATATTTTCTGTATATTTCATGCATCTGCAAGCAAATTTGTTTGGATATTAAGGGTCTTTTTTTAGAGGTGTAGACATTGGAATTGAATTTGCTGAGACTTTATAGTTTTAAGCCGAAAGTTTACTTTATTAGAAAATAAATGTTATGCAATTGGTGTTTAAATATGATTTCGGGTACGGGTGACGCGGATGTAGCGAATTATGGAAGTTAAATTTTCGACCACTTTTTCAATTAATATGGTCAGTGTCACGGCAATGGTTCTCACAATGTTGTGTTCCAATTCGTTCAAAGTTGCTGGTTTGTTCGCATAAACCAATGACTGCACGTAACACACGAGAAAATAATCCAAAGGCGTTAAATCGCACGATCTTGGTGGCCAATTGAGTTATCCAATTCGAGAGATAAAAAACTGAACAAAATATTGCGATAAAACAGTGCATTGACTTCCAGTTGATTTTGAGCCGAGAATATTGCGATATTGACTTTGAGTTGATTTTGAAACAATGGCCATTCGGCTTTATTTCTTGTGCCATCTGAATCTAATTAGCTCGTAGACTGAGAGTTTTATGTAAAATTTTCCATAAAGTAGATGCACACAGCTCCAATTGCTGCACTCGATGGCGAATCGACTCCTTTAGGTACTCTTCAATACTACTTCCTACAGGTGCAACTGTTTTTTCGATGCATACTTTACGACGATTTTGGGGTTGCTTACTATCATTTGGAGTATACGTGGTGCAAAAATGATTCATACTTAATTGAATTAGTTGCTCGAATGGACTATTACGTCGAGCGTAAAATGGACGTAGCGCACGGTCATAATATAAGAATTAAAGTAGCCCTGACAACTGGCTATTTTCTTTTATAGATTGCCATTTTTCTGTATATTTTACTTATTTTTTTTTCGGGCCCTACTTTATACTATTTTTGACAAGCTATGATCGTCAAAAGAACTGTTAGGGCTACCTTGGTTCTTTGTATCATGGTGCACGCTAACATTTTCTGAGCCCCGATCTTCGAAATAAATTCCACAATTTGCAAGCGCTGTTCTGCCGTTAATCTATTTATGATAAAATTGCAAACCAAACTGAGCACAAATGACAACAGCTTAACAAGATCTGACCAATTTGTGGCAGTTTCAACCCTGTCAGAAAATGGAAGCTCTAAAAAAACACCCTTTAGTTATTTATAAATCTAATCGTTGATAGATATTTAAAATAGAAAATTATATTTTTACAAGTGCAATTTGACAAAAAAATAAAAAAAAAAATTTCTATTCCAAGAGCAAAATAAACTAAATTAAATAATATTAAACAGCCATCACGCCTGTTTGAAAAAAGTATGTGGTGAAAAAGAATTTATAAATAATATTAGCTGCTATCAAAGTGCTGACAATGGTCCCTATATCTTGAAAATCTCCTTTAAAGAGGTTTGAACGAATTAACAGTTATGAAACCATCGCGCAAGGTTCACAGCATGCTGGATCATCTCCGCTTATGAGGCTTGAATTAATTAACAGTTATGCTACCATCGCGAAAGGTTTACAGCATGCTGGATCATGTGGACTCCCTTTATGAAAAGTATTTAGAGCTGTTCACATTATCCAATTTTTCATCAAACAATTCGTTAACAAAATTCTTAATGAAGTTTGATGGCAAATTGTAGGTCACTCTTCAAACTGTTTGTTCAAGCATTTGATGAGATCTTTTTACTTTTCCATTTGTTTTACCTACGATTTGATAAAAATTTGGCGAGATAAACCTTTTGAAAATTTTGAAGAAGGTTTTCCACAGTTCGACGTGAGTATCTTGCTGCAATATAGAAAATGCACAATATGTCGCATTTTCTATATTATATTGCAACATTTTCTGTATTTCATTACATAATATCACTAAGCTATACGTCATGCGGGTAAATTATATGTATCAAGAAGATAATTTTTTTCCTAATGAGCATTAACATTTTTTTTTTAAATGAAATATTTGTAAATATTAAATAGTTAAATTTTTTGGAGGTCAGTAAAATATTCGCTTGAACTAAGGTTATTGCTTACCATCGAAATTTCGTCTTTGGTGTTCATGTGAGCCATGCAAGTCAATGATGGGACTAAAGGACTGCTTAGTTTAAGAACTGTACTTTAAAAATTATTTTCCTCCTTCATCCCGATGTTGATGTTAAGAAATGAGTAAAATTTGACGCAAAATTGCGTAGTCTAACTGCTTGAAAAAACCGAAGCTGTATACATCCCTATATAAATCGATAAAGGAGCTGTTCAAATTATCACCAAACGAGTCATCAAACAATATACGAACAATATACGAACAATATACGAATATACGAAATAACGAACAAAAATATATTTGGGATTTAATGGTAATTTGACGATTGACATAAGTACTTTTTAAACTGTTTGGCAAATCGTTTGATGAAAATCAAAATTATTTGAATTTTTCTCGACGACTTTACGATAATCGACTTTACTTTGATCGACGACTTCACGATAAATATAAACGATCTTGAACGCTTTTCGTTAGCTTGAAAAAAAATTTCAAGCGAATAGGGCCGGTCACATTATCAAATTTTTCATCCAAAAAGTCATCAAAAAATTTGACAAACAGAAATATATATGGAATTTGAGAAACATTTGACATGTGAACACTCATCAAATTGTTGGTCAAATCGTTTGAAGAAAATCAAAATATTTTGATTATTCGGTTGTTTGACCAACGATTTGATGAAAAATTTGACGTGTGAACACTCGTCAAATTTTTTTGTGCGATTTCGTCACTTAAAAAAAGATTTCAACGTTAACACATCAATTCAAAATGCACGATGAAGAAGATTTTTGTAATGATTTTATTGAAATTTATAGACTACATCCATAACTGTGGCAGATTAAACCGGAAATTTATAAAAGAAGATTATTAAAAAATAAAGCATATGGAGTGATGCTGATGTGTTCACTTCACTGTGCAAAACAAAAATGAAATTTGACGAAAAATTTGATAATATGAACACTTGCGTGGTCAAACTCTTTGACCAATAATTTAATGAAGAATTTGATAATGTGACCGTCCCTAATAATTCGCGTGAACATAGAAATAGCAGAAGAATGTTTTTGACATGAGTTGATAGAAATTCATCGAACATATTCCCAACTTTAAGCTTCTTTTGCTTCCCTTTTTCCTTCCATTTTGGTGTGACGGCAATAATGAAATTTTACAAATCTCAACACTTTTTTATGGTGAAATTAAATAAGGTGTGCGCAAATTTTTCGCCTTTCTCAAATAAATTTGTGCTTTACTATTTACCGTGCACTTTTCTACAGCTTGTATTGCTCTCTATCAAGATTTTTTGATAAGCGTAGCAAAATTAGTAAACCGAATAAAACCTTGTTTAATTTCACCATGCACTTTATCGTATCAATCAAAATTTTGATTCAACTCCAGACTTGCATCAATCATTCACAGGGCTGCATAAATCATATATTTTGATACTAACATTACTAGATTTTATTAGATCGAAATGCTTGCATCTGTCAATTAATAAAAAATCACGTGTGAACAGCCATTCAATCAAATACCTCACAGAGAGTAAAAACGCTATATTTTTAACATATTTTGAATGCTGTGTAAATTGCGCCTTTCTTATCAACTACGCTGTCCTTTCGTGTCAATTATGATCATTTGATCGTCGTTAAAGGAACTCTTTTTACTCTCGTTCAACTTTTGATCGCTTGCATACAATTAACTCATTTTATTACCTTTTACATTTTGACCGTTGGTAGGTTATACAACGATGGTTTGATCGTCGATCGATTGGCATTTTTATATTCTTTCTACAACGCAACACTCTTTTAAACGCTGATCGTTGAACTGTACAGCGTGCAAAAATTAACATATTTTGAACACTATTCAAGTGCTCATCCGCTATTATTGCTAGAACGACGATAACAATGATAAGCTGTCAAACTAGGAATAATTCTCCATCGACATCACAACATTATGGCATTAGACTAGGGTTGCCATACGTCTCGGTTTTCCGGGACATGTCCCGGTTTTTGATTGCTTGTCCCGGTGTCCCGGTCCAACGTTAATGTGTCCCGGATTTATCTTAAAAGGGTTCAATATAAAGGTTTAATTAGGAGCAAATTTGCAAAAATACATTTTTAAAATTTGCAACTACTTTTTAAATGTGAAATAGTAGTCCGATCATCTTTCATCTTCAGTAAGTTCAGCTCCTCCCTAGCAATAATCGATAATTGATATATCACCTTAATTTAGTGTGTGCTTGTTTTCTTTGCCTGCTGTAACTTTGCATGTAAGTTTCGAGTCAAAGTTTGTTGTTGTACAGCAGAGTGGTCCTTTATAAAAGGAGGTAGAAGTGATCAACGACTCAAAAACAATAAAGCAGCGGGTGCTGACGGCCTGTCAGCTGAATTGTTTAAAACCGGCGGCGATGAATTGATAAGGCGCATGCATCAGCTCATCAGCAAAATATGGCTAGCAGAAAGCATGCCCGACGATTGGAACCTCAGTGTACTGTGCCCTATACTTAAGAAAGGAGACCCTACAATCTGCGCAAGTTATAGAGGTATCAGTCTTATTTCCATCGCATATAAGGTTCTCTCAAGCGTACTGTGTGAAAGATTAAAGCCAATTACAAAAACACTGATTGGACCTTATCAGTGTGGCTTTCGACCTGGTAAGTCCACCATAGACCAGATTTTCACGCTACGACAAATCCTGGAGAAAACCCACGAAAATCAAATTGACACACACCATCTCTTTGTCGACTTTAAAGCTGCGTTCGATAGCCCGAGAAGGGATTGCCTATACGCAACAATGTCTGAGTTCGGTATACCTGCAAAGTTGATTAGACTTTGCAGAATGACGTTGAGCAACACACGCAGCTCCGTCAAGGTAGGAAATGACCTCTCCGAAACCTTCAATACCGAAAGAGGTTTCAGGCAAGGCGATCCACTGTCTTGCGATCTCTTCAACATCATCATGTAGGGGATCGTACGAAAGGCCGGTGTGCATCGTAATGGCACCATTTTCTATAAAGGTGTCCAGCTCCTTGCTTACGCTGATGATATTGATATTGTTGGCAGAACCAAGAGAGATGTTACCGCTGCTTTCGCCGCTATCGAAAAGGAATCAGCCAAAGTGGGTTTGACGATAAATGAGGGTAAAACAAAGTATATGCTGTCTACAAACAAGGGAGCTCGGCGTTTAGACTCCCACGTTTCATCCGGCAGCTATAACTTTGAAGTAGTCAAGGAGTTTGTATACCTTGGCACCGCCATTAATACTAACAACGAAATCAGCCTGGAGATAAAGCGAAGAACAATAATTGCTAATAGGTGCTACTACGGGCTCAGTAAGCAACTAAGTTCCAGAGCCCTCTCTCGATCGACAAAACTAACACTCTACAAGACGCTCGTTCTACCTGTGCTGCTTTATGGCGCTGAGGCATGGGTAGTTTCGCAAACTGACGCAGCCGCTCTGGGGGTGTTCGAGAGAAAAGTTCTTCGCAAAATCTTCGGTCCTGTTCGAGTCGGCGATGACTATCGCATCCGAATTAACCACGAGCTGTATGAGCTCTACGGAGACATTGACGTAGTTCGGCGTATAACTGTGCAGCGACTACGCTGGCTGGGTCATGTCCATCGTATGGACGACGAAGCTCCAGCGAAAAAGGTGCTCGAAGCGAGGGTCGCTGGTCAACGACGACGAGGGAGACCATGCCTCCGATGGATGGACCAGGCTGAGGAAGCCCTGACCGCACTTGGTGTATCCGATTGGAGAAGGCGCGCGCAAAGCAGAGGCGCCTGGCGAGAGCTGATGAGGTCGGTCGAAATCCGGACACGGGTTGTGACGGCCACCTAAGTAAGTAAGTAAGAAGTGATCACGATTCTTTGTGCACGGTGTGCGGTTGTTATATTTTCATAAGGCACGGTGGACGGTTAGACATTGTTGACCACATCGCAAGTGCCAAAGATTAATCGATGCTTTGTGAAGCTTCAACTTTAAAAGACATTTCTCCGTTTTATGTGAAACAAAACACCAAACAATGTCAACTGATCTCTGCCGCTAAGTTAACAACTGCATATAAAATTATTGATCCCCATCAATCGTTTAGCTCAGTAGATTGTACTACTAAACTAAGTGCACTCTTGTATCCGGACTCGGAAATAGCAGCAAAGCAATCAAACGCTAGAACCAAATCAACAGCTTTAATAAAGAACGTTTTGGCTCAGCATGCAGTTGCAAATTCTGTAGAAATATTAATTAAAAAAGTTTCCCTTTTATGGAGTTTTAAATATATTTAAAAAATCTTGAAGCTTTTGGTGCTGATAATATCAATACTTACTTTGGTGGAAGGAAAAGGCAGGGAATAAATAACATTTTTTATTAATTAAAAGAGGCTTCAGGAAAAAACATCGAGGAAATTGGTTGCCCTGCTCATATACTTCTCAACACAGTTTCGACTGTTGTGGATGTGATATCAATCGATGTGAAATCTGTGGTGATTAAAATATATAAATATTTTTTCTATATTTACTGTAAGAACGGAGCGGCTTAAAGAATTTTGCGACAATGCGGACACAACTTACAAATGAATTCTTTCTTATAGAAAGATATAATGTTTTTGATTGGATAACCTTAAATAATGTACCAAAGTGGACAGAAGTTCAAAAAACTATAATGTATCATTTTTATTAAAAAATTAAATCTAGTCTTTTATGTTGAGAATGAAATGTAATAAAAAAAAAAAAATATGTGAAAAAGTAATTTTTGTAACTTTATTTTAATTTTTTTTGTCGAGAGTTGTTTCACCAAAGTGTCCCGGTTTTGCCATAAACATATCTGGCAGCCCTACATTAGACCAAATTATTTCCATAAGAAATACATGTAAAGAAATTTGATGGATGTCGTAAAACGGCTTACACATTAGCGAACCTGTTCGTCAAACGGTGACCATTTTCGAATCAGTTCGATAGTTAAGAAGCTGTTTTGACAGTTTGACGAACCTGTTGATCAAAATATTTTGATTTTCTTCGTCGAACAAGGCTTGCTGTCAAACGTGTTTTATTGTTCGAACGTAAACTTTATACCCTATGAAATTTCATAGAGACAACATGACCAGCATAAAGACTTATCAAAAATTAATCGCTTGTTCGACGCACAGGTTGGTTTAATTTGAACGCTAACTTTTCCCAACAGGTTGGCTTTGCCATTTTGTTCGATGAACAGGTTCGCTAATGTGTAAGTCCTTTCATGGTATAAAGAGACAGGGTAGTTTTAGTAGTTAAAATTCTCTCTTGTGTTGGGTACCGTAACTGTCAAAACCAGGTTTTTATGAATAAAAGTAAAACAAATAACTAAATTTGCAAATTTGGGCCTATTCGGCGAAATCTGTTACGTATTTTCTGTTATCAATCATAAAAGATGTCGGCCATAAAAGATCTGTTAAGATCGGTATTCAGCATTTCCAACTTTTATGATATCCTGTTATCAATCTTCGAAAATTGCAGCTGATTGCTGTCAATAAATTCTTAAAGTGCACATAAAAAAAGAAAAGAAACATAAATCACAATGCAGAGCGAAAAAAGTAAGTTAATCATTTAAATAATCAATTGTATTTTATCAATTAACATTTCTTTATAGGAAAACGCGAGAAGAAAGTCTCAGAACGCCTGTGCTAGTGGACGAATATTGAAAGTAAAGTGAAGCAACCAAAATACTTCTTAGTCCGTAAGCCCTTTTATAATTTCAGTAAATGGCGAACGCGAGTTTCTCAATTGTCGCAATTTAACCAAAGATGAAATCTGCAAACGGATTCTTCTGCTAAAAACACAAAATGGCACACCTAACTCACTGCGTCTGCGTAAGATGTGAAAATCATATTGCCTATCCCAATCCAGATTTATCCAAGCCACTTGGCATAGAACAATCTGCCACTGAAAAGTCAATTGAATTTTTCAAGAAAAAATTGGAGGATAGTAAAACCGATAAACACTTACTGGCAAAACTCGCTCTGAATAGTTTATTTAGTAATTTGTTAGTTGGTTCATAAGTGCTGCTAGATAAAAAAGAAGTTTAAGTCAAACTGGTTTCAATTGAATAAAACGCTTTATTTAAACAATTTTCTTTCGCTTTATATTCTTAACACACTCATGTGCATGTTTGTGTAGAAATAAACTAGGTGTTTTTTTTGGTGTAGTTATTAAAATAGGTGTTGATTTTCGTTTATAAACGTTAAACATTCATTTTCCGATGAAATTGTTCACTTTCTAAAAATTTGTTACGATAAAAGACAGAAAAATGTATTTGTTATTCTGTTATCATTCATAACAGATCTCATAGCAGCTTTTGTCATGCCGAATACCAATTTAAGATTTTGTAAAAGATTTTTTCAACTTCGAAAAATCTGCTATGATTCATAACAGATTTCATAAAAGATTGTCGAGCAAAATACGAATTTTAGTCTCGTAACAGATTTTTTGACAGCTTAAAAATTTGTATGGAAAATCATAACAGAATTTTTTTCATAACAGATTGTGCCGAATAGGCCCAATTATAATATTACATGTGTTTGACAGCTGTGGTACCCGCCGCTCCGAAACGACACTACCTCGTTAAATATACCTTGAGTCCTTTAAGGTTATTGTCGTCGTCAATGTGTTCAAGTTATTAATCTGAGTTTTTAAATGTTTGAACATTGAAAGCAACAAAAAAACATTTTGCATGCAGTTCAAGTGGTCATTGTGTGACTTGGGCCAAAGTCTCAACAAAATATTTTGACTGCCGATCAATCGATCATCGACTAATATAGGCTAACATAGACTAGTATCCCGATATTGTGACGATTTCTTTGACCGATTTTCAAAAAATTGTCGGAATACCGCTGATGCTAAGGTTAATTAATGCTAATTACAAATAGGTTAAAGGTTAAGAAATGTCATTATTCTCTTCTCTTAAGAAATGTCATTCATTTAGCAAGCATTTAGGTAGCTCGGAATTTTCCTAAATTAATTTAGGAAACACTGCTTTATCGACATAATTTAGTTTAGGCAGCAATTTAGTTCAATTCGCACACACCCTAAGTACAAAATACTCAATTTTTATTTTGAGTGTACACAAAATTTGCATTCTCATAAAAATTTAAAATTCACAAAAGAAACTACAACATTTTTTTATTGAATAAAAAAAACAATCCGGACTGTGAATAACAAATGATATTCCCCAGTGCCTAAAACCAAATAAAAAAAATAAAACAAACACAAAATCAGAAGTTAATTTAACATAACGCATGTAATGAAGACAAGATCAGTAGTAATAATAACGGAAAACATTTAAGAAGTACCATACATACAAATTTGCATAATTACTCATTTAATATTCTTAACCCTCTGAGTCGCAAGGCTGGCTTGTGGCCGCTATCGCTATTTTCAATTTAGTTGTGGCGTTTTAAATTTTTTCAAGCTTGAATTTTTTGACAGCTGAAGAGAATTAACCAAGCTACAACAAAGTGTCAGTTTTATCGTTCAATCTTCGAAATTTTCGAACTTTTCCCAACTAACCTGTTAGTCGAATTGACCTGGTAATAACATCTATTAGTAGATATTATTCTAGTGCCATTTTTACTATTATTTTAACCTTGCGGGTTAGAGGGTTAAACATATTTCTTTAATACACTTAGATAGACTTACGGTCTGACAGTTAGATAAACATAGCAACATTCGATCTCAATCAGCAACACGAAAAAGTATAGAAAAAAAAAACAAAAGCTTGGGTGGTCGGTCGCTCGATCGTTGTGATACTTTCCAACGATACATCCAATCATCTTTTCCAATCGATCGGTATCAAACGAACAAACGCTATGAACTTAATCAGCGAAGTAAAATAAAAATAATGGAGTGGGGAAAGAACAAAAATGAAACGATGAACGAACTCAGACCACCCAATGAGCGATTGTGTCAGATTCAGATTTCCATGTTGGTAATAAATGAGTTCCGATCGAGCGATATCTATACATGTGCTTGTATGTGAGTCAGTAGAGCTGTTATTGTGCGGGGTCTGTTTTATTGGTATAGTCGCATAAAAACGTCATGTTGCCTTTTGTGTGTATGTAATGTTGTGTATAGCCGGTATTTTGAAGGCGTAAACAAAATTTTGGTAAACAAAAGAAAATATTTATTTTTTTTTTGTAAAAAAAAGAGACTCGCTTGAAACCATTTTAAAAGAATTGTTAGATGATTTTTTCGTTGGTCAAGGTAGTTGGTATAAATATTAAAAAGATGTGATTAAGGGTTAAAGCATAATTGTAATTGATACCTTTATTTCATAATTTTTTTTCTGTAAATCTGCAGCTTTAAAGATACAAATAATTTAAAGGAATGAACAGCTTAATTATGCTCTTTTGTTTAAGTTACGAGGAATAAAATGCAGACGAATATTATGCAAACTATGCAATAAAAATCATCACTGTTATTATTTTAATTTTTAAAGTTCTATTGCATAGAAATTCGGTAAGTTTATTTCAAAACTTTTTTTTATTTTTTTGAAATATTTTATCAATACAAAAATATCAACAGATATAGACAACAGGGTGTAAAGGAAATTTTTTCTTTATCTGAATAAAAAACTTCTATACTAACCTTGAGATCCCCATAATAAATCTAACTCCAGCATATGTTAAAAAAACGCATGTCCATAAGTGCGCATGTGTGCGTGTATTTCGTATTACTGCCAGAAGTTCTCTTATGGCTGCAGCCATAACATAAAGTGCGCACACTTACAACTGAAGCCCATGAGATCGACCACCAACGTTGACACAAATCCAAGTGGTTTTCTACTCGTATAGGGTTGAGCAGCAAGAAACAAGCAGCTGCTGTATTTTTGTGATTATATGGCAGTGATATTAAGGCATCTCAAAGGCGAACGAACACACATCCACACACGCAATCCAAGCATAAAAAGTTTTGAGTGCACATGTGTTACTTTTTTATTACCAACTTGATAGCCTGTTGTAGGGATCAACAATTTTAGGGATTAATAATGCAAAATCATACAACTTTAAGTGTACTCTTGCAGTTGTGTGCTCCAAGGATTTTGGTTCTATTTTTTATTTGTTTTTTTTTATATCATGCATGTTGTGAGTGGAAATTTGTGGTTGGACTGAATTATTTTATGGCATTCAGTAACTTTCTAAAATACGACTAGACAGTGGAAATTGTTTGAAAATGTTTTAACTATAATAGTATAATACAGAGTCTTTCAACAAAAGGTGTCATTTTAAATTTCCCACCTATTTTTCAGGTGGCAACATACAATTCTCATTCGATAACGTTTGGCAAAGATAAACTACATTTTCAGATATACATCGATACACACTCGCACAACGCATTGAAATTGTGAAAACACGATTCGTAAAGTTCGTACTATTCTTGGCCATCATCAAGCGCATTCTCGCACAACTATAGTAAAATAAATTGATAAATTCGAACGTCCTCGACAAGTAAGTTACGCAAAGCCCTCAACTCGCGCTCGTTCGGCTGGATCAACTGCAAATATCACAGCTGTAGCTGAGAGTGTGGCTGAAAACCCAGGTTTGTCCATTTTGAGATGTCTACAGGAATTGGGTCTATTAACAGCCACTTTGTGTCGTATTTTGCATAAAGATCTTGGCCTACATGCTTATAAAGTGAAGTTGACACAAGAATTGAAGCTTTTAGACCATGAAAAACGCCGTACATTTACTGATTGGGTGCTGGCAATGCATGAACAAGATTATGATTGCTCAAACAAAATATGGATTGCCAACAATGTCTGAGTTCGGTATACCTGCAAAGCTGATTAGACTTTGCAGAATGGCGTTGAGCAACATACGCAGCTCCGTCAAGGTAGGAAATGATCTCTCCAAAACCTTCAATACCGAAAGAGGTTTCAGGCAAGGCGACCCACTGTCTTGCGATCTCTCTTCAACATCATCATGGAGGGGATCGTACGAAATGCCGGTGTGCATCGTAATGGCACCATTTTCTATAAAGGTGTCCAGCTCCTTGCGTCCGCTCATGATATTGATATTGTCGGCAGAACTAAGAGAGATGTTACCGCTGCTTTCGCCGCTATAGAAAAGGAATCAGCCAAAGTGGGTTTGACGATAAATGAGGGTTAAACAAAGTATATGCTGTCTACAAACAAGGGAACGCGGCGTTTAGACTCCCACGTTTCATCCGGCAGCTATAACTTTGAAGTAGTCAAGGAGTTCGTATACCTTGGCACCGCCATTAATGCCAACAACGAAATCAGCCTGGAGATAAAGCGAAGAACAATAATTGCAAATAGGTGCTACTACGGGCTCAGTAAGCAACTAAGTTGCAGAGGCCTCTCTCGATCGACAAAACTAACACTCTACAAGACGCTCGTTCTACCTGTGATGCTTTATGGCGCTGAGGCATGGGTAGTTTCGCAAACTGACGCAGCCGCTCTGGAGGTGTTCGAGAGAAAAGTTCTTGGCAAAATCTTCGGTCCTGTTCGAGTCGGCGATGACTATCGCATCCGAATGAACCACGAGCTGTATGAGCTTTACGGAGACATTGACGTAGTTCGGCGTATAACTGTGCAGCGACTACGCTGGCTGGGTCATGTCCATCGTATGGACGACGAAGCTCCAGCGAAAAGGTGCTCGAAGCGAGGGTCGATGGTCAACGACGACGAGGGAGACCATGTCTCCGATGGATGGACCAGACTGAGGAAGCCCTAACCGCACTTGTTGTATCCGATTGGGGATGGCGAGCGCAAAGCAGAGGCGACTGGCGAGAGCTGATGAGGTCGGCCGAAACCCAGACACGGGTTACTACGGCCACCTACCTAAGTAAGTAAGTAAGTAAACAAAATTTTCATCTTCCTGTGTACGTGAATAAGCAAAACTATCGCATTTAGGGGCCCGTCCGAAAATCCAAAAGAAATAGTCGAACAACCTCTCTAATCACAACGAGTGACAACTTGGTGTAGTTTTTGGAGTGGCGGTGTCATTTGCCAATATTTTTTCGAAAACGGTGCTGGTGTGACCGTTTCAGTAAATGAGTTATATTACCGAACGATGGATGTGGACGGCGTTTATTTTCAGCAGAACGGCGCTACATGCACTACAGCTGATGAAATAATGGCTCTATTGCGAGATAAATTTCCTGGATGTATGATTTCTCGAATGGAATCGTGCAACTTAGCTCCATTAGACTTCTTTCTTTGAAGGTACGAGTACGATAAAGATATAGTCTCAGCTCCAGAAATTAATAATAATATCAGAGTTGTTATTTGTAAACTACAGCAGAAATTATTTGAAAATGTGATGAAAAATTTCATCAAAAAATCGCCATATGCAAGAACAGCAGCGGCGGACATTTGGCATATTTGTGTTCCATTACTAACCTTAGAGTTTGTACTTTGAATTAAAATAAAGTTATCAACTTTTTTCACAAAAACACTGTATTTTATTTTAATTTAAATTGGCAGCTCTTGTTGAAAGACCCTTTATATGGTATACCTAATGTGACCATATGTCCCGCTTTCAGGCTGTCTGTGCCGCTATCCCCAGCGAGAGCAAAAATGTCCCGCTTTTGCAAACAAACCAAATTTATACACTTGCTTACCTATCTACATCAAATTCATTGCACTCGAATTCATTGTACTCGGAGGACAGGACAAGCGAAAGCTAGTGACTGATATGCGAGAATGGGATAGACGATGAATGAATGTTGCTTCTTAGCTAAAAAATTACATTATTATTTTACTATTGCCAAGAAATAAAACCTTTAGCCGCACGATAACCCGTATGCATTGAGAACCGAACTTTTACAACAGATGGCACTACCAACACATACGCTGTAACAGTCCAATGACATATATGTCATTTTAAAGTACACTCGATTAAATTTCAAATCCACAAAGACAATTTGTTAACATTGTGCGCGCAGAAGTTTTTTACCCTAATGGAAAACTTTAAAAATTGGCGAAAAACAGCATTTGCGGGAAGTGTTTTTGGGATACTTTTTTGTCAAGAAAACTTTTGCTGAAAGTCATCGTTTACTGGTGGATGCTTACGGTGATGATGCTCTATCTAGAACACAGTGTTTTGAGTGGTTAAAACACTTCAAAAGTGGCGATTTTGACATTAATGACAAAGAGCGCCCTGGTCAAGTGGAACAATTTGAAGACGAAGAATTAGGGACCCTCCTCAGTGAAGACTCGTGCCAAACACAAGATGAGTTCGCAAAAGCACTAGGCGTGACACAGGCAACCATTTCCAGGCATTTGAAACCGTTAGGGTTCATTCAGAAGGTAGGAAATCAGGTTACACATGAACTGAAGCCAAGAGGTGTCCAAAAACGATTTGGCATGTCCGAAATTCACTGTCTGCATTGAATTATTACTGGGGACAAAACTGGATACATTATGGTAATGTATGGCTAACCAGGAACATCGATGTCAAAGCCGATGTGAATATATACGAATATATAAGTTAAAGCTCAGTATTTGGTGGGATCAGAAGTGACCGATTCACTACGAGTTGCTGAAATCAGGTCAAACCATTACGGGACAGCTTTACCGAAAAACGCTCGGAATATTCAACCAGGTACGAGTCTGTAATTTTCCATCATGACAATGCTCGACCACACGTTGCTATACGGGTCAAAAATTACCTGGAGAATAGTGGCTGGATAAGTTTTATGCAACACAGCTTGCTGCAATTTATATCAGCGACCTGCGTTTTTCTTTATAATTTAAAAAAATAGTGTGGTACTTGAAAGCAAGAATATTATCAATTAAATTCAGAAAAATTATATTTTTGAAATTATATATTGAACGAGCAGTTAACAAATATAATGCTTATACAAGAAGTAGAGAAATATCCCTACTTATTTAATTAATTCAATATCAGTGAGAGATCAATGTTGCGTTGTGCGAGACTTGCTCATCTGAAAGCATAGGTTGCAATAATGTTTGGAATTGCAGTGGCTTGCAACTTTTTAAGCAATTGTGTTGCAGTTAGATTATTTTTCAGTTTCTCCATGTGGAAAATGCCTTATATTGATTGTTTATAATTTTTTATTAGTTTCATGAAGAAGTTGCGTCAATTTTTAATGTGTTCAGTTCACAATCAAACTTGTGGAAATCGTTTGCAAAAGGTAACATTTATTTAATTCAACTTAAGCTATATTGATTGTAATTTTTTGAATGTTACGTCAAGAGGTATAGTAATACTGGAATTCTTTAAAACAAACAAAACCAAAAAAACTCCCATAGGGATGATCTCGTTGCCATAATCGTTGAATTACATCAGCCTAAAAATGGAAGACATTCCAGCCTTAATGCTCGCAATGAACACTTTTAAAGCAACATTTTGAGTTTTTGTAGTAAAAATCAAAAATTTTCAAATTAAAAATGTGATTTTTTGTATTTGTTTTGATCTTGTATTTTTAACTCTAAATGTATATTTCTAAATTCTGCTTTTCATTCAATTCAAAAATGGTCAACTTTAAAACAAAATTTTTTTATTTTGGTATTAAAAATAAAACAACTTTATTCTAACAATGGCCAATTTTAGAATGAAAATGAAATTCATGTTCAAAATAAAAATATTCAAATATTTTTGATTCAAAAATTTCCAACTTTATCCTACTTAACGTTACTTTTTATACTACGTTGTTTTTTTCGGTGTACAGTTTTTCCGGTTCTCAGCATATTCGGCGCGTTTTCGGCATTGCATGAATACCCTTATTTATTCGCACGGAAATTGTTTTCTTTTTACTATTTTACTTTTTTCAATACAAATATAACTACTTAATATATAATTTTTAAATTTTACTAATGAAATATTTCTCTTTTGTCATTACTTCATCTTCTAAATATTGTTTTTATAAATCGCTTGCAACATAAAGACATTAAAAATCATATCATGGACCCGCATCTTTGCTGCGGATCGCACTCCCTTTTTCAACAATTTAATTTCTTTATTATCATCATGTTTCGTCTTCGTCGTCGTTTTCAGCTGAGCTATAAACTTGTAGCTAGGTAGATTTACACACTCATACATACATACATGTATGTATATAAATTGAAAAGGTATGAACGGTAGAGGTTGCCTCGTATTGACTGTGTAGCGAATTAGTGAGCATGTTTGAATGTTTCTTTCCAGAATTTTTTTTTTGTAAATTTGCTTTTTTTTCTTATGATAAATTCTGAGGTTTTTGTTGTTGTTGTTGTTGGATTCTCTTAAAGTGACGTGTGTGGTCAGTTAATGGCTTAATTTGGACTTGAGCATTTCTTACTATAAATTTAGATGTCAAGCCGGCTTTATTTGTTTTTGTTGTTTTTTTTTCGTTGTTTCGTTTTCTTGATGAAGGCTTGACTAAGTGCTTTTTTTTAAACAGATCTCAACGGACTTCTACTAATCTTAAGAACTATAAGTTCTCTAAGCCAGCATTTATTCTAAAGGAAACCGGAAATACTTGTAGGCGTTTCTGTTAGTATGTAATTTTTGGAATTATGTTCCATAAAATGCACTTAAAAAAACTTGCTGCAAATAAAGCAGGTTTAAAAATTTAACATTGAGTTCATCTTTAGTCTTGTTTTGTTACCTGCAATATTTTTTGACGTCTGCTTTTGATCATTTGATGGAAACGTTGACTTAAGGTTTATTCTGCTTAATTTGCAATTTTATGGTGAGTTTTTAAATTATTATTTTCTATATGACGTTGCTTCACAAAAATTATCTAAAGAACTCTCTATTCAAATTTGAAGACCTTCAAGAGTTAAACAAATAAAAATTTATAAGCATAGATAATATAAACTAGTACTTACATATAATTTTTTTCTTAAACGTTTTTCTTAATTCAACATGTGATTACTTATCAGTACTCAAGACAAATAAAATAATTGTATTGTCGGCTTGTGTGGTCTGAAACTTCAAAGGAAATACATATATGTATACGACGAGATAAATATTTTACAGCACTTACAAATGTCATAAACAAATTTAAGCTTATCACAAAGCAATATAAATTTACTTACGGATATACAACAAACTGCCATGATTTAAAATAGATTCTTGTTTTAAGATTACTTAGAAAGAAAAGAAAAATTATCAGTGTAATAACTTTGCTGACTGACGTTAATTTGTAGATACCCTATAGGAACAAACTAACTTGTTTTTAAAAACAACTAATTAAAAAACTAGTTTAAAATAAACCAGTGTATGAACTACTTTGAATTATATTAAGGCGGCATCCACTTCAATTCTAAATAGTTTTAATTGCGTTATATATGACTATATTAAGGGGGCAACTACTCTGATTTTGACATGTTTTAATTGCAAATTTTTATTAGATTACAAGTTTATACATATTTAACCATGTTATTTAATCAAATATTATTAACTTTAGGCCAGCAGTAATAGTTTTCAATTGGTTATTTTAAAGTAATTAAAAAAATAATTTAAATATAACTAACTTAACAAGTAGTTGAAAATATATGCGGTTTTCAAGTGATATTTTTTTAAAGTAGTTAAAAAATAATTTAAATTTAACTAGTTTAACAAGAAGTTGAAAATATATGCAGAAGAAAGTCAATTGACTTATTAAGCGGACATCACCATACAATATATGTTAGTTCGTTCTATGGAAAAGTCAGAATTTCAACTAGTTGTGGTTGACAAAAAATTACTTTATCAACTACTTTTAAATTAGTTGATTTCCTACAGGGTATATATCGCGGTGGTGTGTGAAATTATTTAATCTACTGATTCAAGCTTGAAAGTTTTGGTGCACCACACGCACAGTGGTCTATTTGGCCACATATGCAGACAAATCTTAAATTCTTTAAATAGTATTGAAAGTTAAAAAACGAGCTTTGGTTAAAACTGAGTTAAGCCTTTAAAGCTGAGTAAAGCTTTACAAAAAAAAAAAAAAAAAAAAGAACAGTGCCTTCTAAGTATATCCGATGGGCAGCAAACATGAAACATTTGTTATAACATTTTATTAAAATTTTCTTTTTTGCTCAAAATTGAACACTTTTCTTTTTATTTAGGTTAAACAGTAAAACAAAATTTGTGGTAATCATTTTGAGGTACTTTTTAAGATTTTTTTTTTATAAATTTACATGCTTAAATTCATATCTTTCAAATAACAATAATTTTTTATCTAAGCAATTTACAACAATTTAAAGCTTAAACTGTTTTACCGAGTTTGGGAATTTTTTAATGCATAAATATTATTATTACCGTTATTAAAAAATTTTTTTGTGTTTAACGTATATTTAAAGTGACACTTTTGATGTGTTATACGAGTATAAAGTCTTTAAAATATATTTTTTGGCTGGCTTGGCAAATTTTAAAAATATCTGGAATAACACTAGTAAACACTGATAATGTAACATTAAATAAACCATAATTTCTAAACAAATTTAGGCTTGGTAAGCACAAAAAATATTTTTTTTTTTTCCTTCTAGGGGACGCACAATGCATTTTTTTGGTCTTAAATTTGCTTAAAAATAAGTAAAATGGAAAAAAAATGTATGATAGGACTTTTAAAATGTTTGCTACTTTTTTATTTAAAAATTCCAAAATTTCATAAATTTAATTTATGCTTTTACTTAACTTCTATACGTTAGAAGATGTTTGCTTCAAAAGTTGGAACTTTTTTATAGATTTTTAATTAGTGAAAAAAATTGGGATTTTTTTTTTAAAATTTGAAACTTGTTTGTGAACAAACCGTTAAAGATTATTTATTGAGTGTTTAATACCTGTTGTTGTTATGCAATTTTAATTACCCAAAAAAGGTTAATGGCGATGCCACAAGCCTTGCAAACTACCGACCCATAGCGATATGCTCTACGCTCGCCATAGTTATGGAGAGCGTAATTAACTTCAACCTTATGAACTATCTGGAGCACAATGAATTGCTTAGTGACCGTCAATATGGTTTTCGTAGGGGCCGCTCTACTGGTGACCTTATGGCATTTCTTACTGAAAAATGGAACCAATGCATTCACTTATTCGGTGAGAGCAGAGTTCTTGCTCTGGATATTTCAAAGGCATTTGACCGAGTGTGGTATAAAGCAGCCGTGTCTAAACTAATTGCATATGTTGTCGATGGTAACTTTGCTCGGTGGATCACGTGCTTTCTTATGAATCGAATGATCTATGTTGTAGTCGACTGCATATCATCCAGAGAGCACGCCATCAACGCAGGAGTACCGCAGGGCTCAGTTCTGTCACCAACTTTGTTTCTGGTTTTTATCAACGACCTTCTATTGTTGACTTACAACCCAATTCATTCGTTTGCAGATGACGGCGGCCATTCATATTCATTTAAAAAACGCCCGAGCTCTTTGGAGATTGAGATAAAGAGGCAACATATCATTGGCACACCTAATAATGATTTGAAAAAAAATCTCCGAGTGGGGGCTTGCAAATAGAGTAGAATTTAATGTTAGCAAGACCAAGTGTTGTCTGTTAATCCACAAACTAATCAATTGCCCTTAGCTCCGCTCAATATGAACGGTGTTGATCTTACGGAGTCAGATGCTCTTGACATTCTAGGCATATCAATACAAACAGATCTTCGGTGTAATGATCACATTTTTGATGTGTCCAAAGAAGCAGCCAAGTGCCTTGGTTTTTTAAAACGGTGTAAGAAATACTTCACTCCATCTGATCTTCGTTTGATCTATACCTCATATTAGGCCGAAAATAGAGTACAACCCGCACATTTGGGCATGGGCTTCAAGATCATATTTAGAGCTTCTGGACCGGATTCAAAGACGAGCGATATATTTGATAGGTGATAAAAATATTTAATCTTCTCTCAACTCTCTTAGGCATCGTCGCAATGTTGGTTGCCTAAGCCTTCTGTACAGGTATTACCATGGGAAGTATTCAAGGGAGATACATGGCCTGACGCCACCAGCTCGTATGTTTCCTAGGTCCTCTCGGGCAGCTCTCCAATCCCATCCCTTTACCATTGCCGCTTTGCCCAATAGAACATCGCATTACCGAGATATTTCGTTCTTCGGACGCTCTGTAAATTGTGGAACAATCTCCCTGCGAGCGTGTTTCCCAGCAGTTTCAATCTGTGTAAATTTAAATCAAATCTTCACCAACACTACTCCATCTTTCCACCCTCCAACTAACTATCACCCGCCTTTCGAATCAACACAATGCTTTCGCATTTATAGGTGGCATTCCCTGAGTGTTGATTAGGTCTAAAAAAAAAAAAAAGAAAGTAGACTACAAAAAATTAAGGTTGGAACTATGTCGCACCGTACTTATTGGGTTAAATTAAATTAAATATCTTAAATTAAATTAAATCACAGTTCCTTAGAGATACGCCGAATTCTAATTTTTGCCTATTAGAGGCAACTTTCAATAACATATCAACTATTATAATATCATTAAAACTGACAGAGTTAAAGCAATGAAAAGTTGAATTTTATAGAATTTTTTTTAATTTTTTATATAAACGTAGAATAAGGCATTTTTTTATATTTATATAAAATATTACTTTATAGTACATTATTTAAGTTAATGGCACACTTAATAACAAACATTTTAAGCTCGAGTTGAATAAAATCTGATAAAATTTCGAAAGTTATTAAGTGTTATGTGAAGTAAGGACATTTTGATTTTTTTATCATTTCATTCAAAAATATTTCCTATAAATTGAAAAATATAGAAATTTTCATTCGAGTAAAATTCGAATATAAGAAGTTTTTGAAATGTTATTTGATCCTGTTCTACTTAGGCCTCAAATATTTGCAATTAAATGTGCAACTAAATAAAAAAAAAATGTTAATTTTAATCTTTTTCTGGTAAAAAGTACATTTTTTAATTGACTTTATTGGAAAAACATTAAAAAATTTCTTTAGAATCGAAAAAAAAGAATTCTTCAGAATCGAAGCTCAGTCAATTTTAATCCTGTTATAATAGTTGGCAAGTTGTTGAAAATTTCTTTATAAAATTCTATAAAAATTGCTTTGATCGGGCATGTCGTAACCAAAAAATTTTTCCATAAGTAAACTATGTACTGAAAACAAATAATTTGCAATTTCTTGAGAACGGCCTCTTAGAACAAAAAAATTATTTTCGTGCTAAGTGCCCTAAAAATAATGTTAAAAATATATGGTTTGCAAATTGCCCCAAGAAAGCATTTTTAGTGTAATCAATACAAAAAGTTTTCTATTAGTGCAATTTGTAATAAAAAAAAATTCAAAACAAACATTTCTCTAAAATCAAAGGTTTTTAAAAAATATTTGGTTTCTTAAAACTTATTTAAAAAAACATATATTATAAACTGCCAATAAAACGATTTTCTACAATTTGCAAAATATACTAAGAAAACATTAGCAAAACAAACCTTTTTTCGGTATATACATAATTGATGGAAAAACACTTTTATATCAAATAAATATTATGAAATATAAATATTATTTTCTCATCTCAGTCAATTTGTGTAAGCCTTTAGTAAAAATGTAATACAACATTCTCAAATCTCAAATTCAAAAATAAAATCTACCAATTCAAACAAAATTTCCAAAATATTTAATTTGTTTGAATATGTGTGAATTTTTAATTTCTCTATTAAACTTAATTCATATATTTTCTTGAAGGTACTAAGTATTTTTATATTGTATTAAAATTAAATTAAAAAAGTTCTTATATTAATCTTGATTTGTTTAGAAATTATAAATTTTTAACAAAAATTCATAACTTCAAGCCACTGTGCGTTGCCAAACCTTGTAGACAGCGTGTTAACTATGAAGAAACCATATTCATGTTATAACAGATAGTTAGTTATGAGCTGTTAAACTAGTCAGGCGTGACAGAGACATTTGCTTGTTTGTAAATGCTACGAAAAAGTAAAATGAATGCAAAATGCAGATTTTTAGAGTTTAAAAAATTATGTTAATATTGAAAATATTAAAATAATAAAAACATTAACTACCTTCCTTTCATATTGCTAAAAAAAAGCCAAACAAATAAAATTAACAACTTCATTAAACGCTACTGTAGTAGCCATTAGAAATCCAACGAATTCGCGCACGCGCATCTACTGGCTATGCTCAAGGCGTGTAGCACGTTTTTTTGTTAAATAACAAATAAAGTAAAGCTTGCACAAAAAACTGCATAGTAAGCAACCAAAATAAAAAAATTTAAAAGTAATAATGAAAACACACAATATACACATACATAAAAATATATTTTTTTCTTTCATTGCAAAATTTATACAAAAACCTACCGCATACAACAACGGCGCGTACGACGTACAACGTTATTTTTATTATTTTTTTTTTATTATTTCATTTTTACTTATTGTTGTATCTGGCCCCATGTGCTCCATGGGTGGTCATTGTCGCCAGTGCCGGCTGCTGGTACTACGTACGGCGCGCAGATTGCACGGAACGTTCATTTATTTGTCTGCCAAAAACAAAATATTAAAAAAAACTGGCTGCATGATCGTCGTCGGTGCTCTTTATTTTAACGTTATCTGTTGTTGCGGCTCTCACTAACTTGGCTTTTTTGAAGTCTCTGAGGAAACGTCATGAAAATCTGCCAGAAATATAGTTATTATGCATGTTAGTCTGTCTGTCAGACAACTAAGTAGACTAACACACAGACAGACAGACAGACAGACAGACAGACAGTTAAAACTGTTCGTCAAAAGGCACTGTAAACGCAGAAAAAGAAAAAAAAACATTTTTTGCCACAATGTGGGAGAGATCAGTTGAGAGATTTTAGAGTGAACACAAGAGAGAACAGTGTTGTTTTTTCTTTCCTGGGGACTAATTAAAATTTAGTTTTTTACGTTCACTGCAGTTGTGTAAGAATTTTATAGCTTTTGCAATTTTTTTTTTGGTTTTTTTTGCAATTTTGTTTGGTGGAATACCAAAATTTGGGCTAAATTTTGATGTCAGATGGGCAATATAATAAAAAGTGGTGACTAAAAAATGTAAAGGCAAGCTCAGGTGTCGTTAATGTTGCAATTTTTTGGAAATTCTTTTATATATTTTACTAGCTTTGGTCCAGTGCATTTCGGTGCACCCAACAAAGGCAAATTTTTTAAATAACTTTGTTTCGATTATCGTTTTCGACTTGGATTACAAAATTGTCAAAACTCTGCGGATTGGGCAAGACTTTTTGTATAAAACCTTTTTTTAGAAGATTTTGAAATAATATAGGTTTATATTCCAAGTATTCAAATCTTAAACCCCTTTTTTTTATTAGGCTTACTCGTCTGACGTGACGTTACTGGCGTTACGTTACTTATATTTCCATTGTTACTCAATTGGGTAATTGAGTAGTAAGGTAATTATGTAATTTAGTAATTTGAAAACAAATTTAATATATTCTGCCTCTCGTTGCTTCAACCATTTTCCATTATTTTTAGCCAATGCCTTTCATTTTTACTAAAACAAAAACGCTTACGAAACTTTTACTGAACGTTTACAAAAAGAAAAATTTCATTTCTGAAACAGTGCAGACGATTTGATCATCATACTAAATGAGTTTATGTTTGAATTGCTTAATTCAATACAATTTAAATGTTTTTCTTAGATAATATCATTAAATAATAAGTTTTTAATAACTTTTAATTTTCGTGTTACGGTGGACTTTTTTCTGGAAATGCCCATATGCACAAAATTGCTTAAAATAAAAAAAGTTCTAAAAGAGCAATTGCCCCAGCCGGCAATTGCATAGTTCCGAAACATATACCAGTATACTTTATTTATACAAAATGGAAAAAATTTGCAAGCCTTCCGCTCTTCATTTTTTTCTACGAATAAAAGCACTTTTTCTACGAAATGGTTAAAAGAGCCATTTTTAAAACCTTTTTACTCAACAATTTAGATAAGTTTTCCTATGAGTTTCTATAAGTTTGAAAATAATTAAGAAAAGAATGGAATTGGAAAGGTTCTCCTCTACCTCCTTAAGATGCACTTCTATAAATGGTTTTAACTCCTTCCTTTTCCTACTAACGAGTAGCTTTACGAGTAAGCTATTATAAAGGTTTCTTGCGTCAGATATAATTAAGTACAAACCTTTCGAATCATAGGCAAAAAAATCCTTTGGATTGCGGTTGTACATTGCCGAACACTCTTTTCAAGTGTTCACGTCGAGTGTAAGCAATCGCGGCACACATCGTGCGGATAACTTTTTCATGTCCAAATATTTATACAAAATGTGGTATATACCAAATACGTACCCGCTCAGTTGACTCAGCCACCTTACGATCTTTTATTCTCCGATCGTCCAATATCATTCTATAGATTTTATTGAAAATGTCTGGTTTGATGACCTCTTTTGGGCGTTCGGCGTCACTTGAACCACTTCTTAACAATTGAAATTGGTGGTTCAAAGCCCCCATTATATTTATAAAATCTTTTCGGTGACGGTTTTTGAAGTAAAGAATAATGCTTGATGAGCACACGAAAGCCGCTTTACACCCGGCAACTATGGTATATTGGAAAATAACAAGTATATTTAAAACTTTTATAAGACCTTTAGTTTGACACCACGCTCACTGTCTAATGCCCGTTCCAGTTTCCTAGTAGCAAGACTTCAACAAATATTGGACCGTATGCATAAAAACGAGTGAAAGCTACAAAGTAGTGTTTGCTATTAAGTAGTGAAAGGTCGGTAGTGAACACTACTTTTTTCGAATTTCGAACTTAAGTGTTCAGTTCTTTATTTGATTTGAATACATTTTCTTTTCTTGTCTGAATGAAATGAATGAACAATTTAAGTTTGCTCTATATTTTCATTCTGAGCTTAACTGTTCGCTTCTTTTTTATTTTTTATTACCTTTTTTCTTGTCAAATAACAACAATTTAATTTGAGTTTAACTGAAATCGATGTAAGTATTAAAAACTCAAGTTAAAAAGAAAATTTATATTTAGAATATATTCTATTTAAAATTAAATTTTGCGAAAAACATGTAATCATTTGATGATATGCAATTTATACACTTTTTTTTTTATTTTCGCGATTTAGATACAAATTTATAAAAACAAATCTTATAAAAAGCAGACTACAAAAATATAATAGTCATCACTAATTTTGAAGTAGTGAACACTTGTTTTATGCATATCAAATTTGGGCAAGTAGTTTTTCAAAAATAGTGTAGTCAAAATAAATAGTGAACGCTATATAGTGTTATCTTTTAATGCATATTAAAACTCGTTAATTAAGTGTTCACTACTTAGTTTATTGCTTACTATTTTTATGCATACGGGCCATTAACTCATTCTAACGCCTTGTCCAGAGTAAACACGTTGTGTGCGTTGTGGTGCGTTTAATGCGGGCAGATTTCAAAATCAAACATATGTTGGTAAATGTATATGCCCAACGAAGGCACGATTCTGCGACAAAAGCGTGCGATACGGGGGTCGCAACGCACGCATTGTTTAAAAATCAAACTTGTTTGCAATATCGTGCGGGCAATACTTGAAAGGAACTGCAAATGCAATATTCTGAATCTCAATAAAATATTTGCTAATAAAAAATCTTACTTGCTGAAACCGAAGCCACTTCACACCGAATAACAAGCTATTTTGTAGCCACCCGCATTTATGAGTTATCGTGTTGTAATTGAACATTTTCCGCATTTCTCGCAAATAATTGCGGTGCGTTCGGAAAACGCTGAAAAAGTACCAGTGGAATGGCCCAACGCCCATAAAATAGTACCAGTGGAACGGCCCGTATAAATTAAAGTCGAATACCGAATTTCGAGGCTGTGCGACTTATAATTACAAAACTATTCGATATTGCAACATCATCATGGAAGGTGCCACGCTCCTTTTTTATATACATTTATTTTATATAAAATATTTTATATATACTAGCAGGCCACAGTGGTCCGCGGCTTCGCCAAAAAATGCTAAACACGCTAAAGGTGGTAAGTCAATCGCCTTGCGAACAAAAATAAATAAATATTGATCACTCTACAATGTCTCACTCTCACTGTTTTTTTAACAGTTTCTATTGAAAGCAACAACAAATACTTTTGAACGCTGTTCAAACGAAACAAAAAAAAAATGTCTTTTTGTTTTAATTTCCATGAAAAAATATTTTGAGATGGACTAATAACCATACCCATCGAACCATCGGTATGCGATCACCAAAAAATGTTTGAAAGAGTATGTCACTTTCCCATCAGACCCAGGCATGCAGTCAACATAGGTTCATAATTTTGACTTGACCAATACATTAATTTCAACTTTCTTATACATCGGTCATTCCATGTCAAATCGGACGCTTTTGTCCAAAAACTGGGCCTCGATTGTACTTTAAAAAATACATTTTTTATTTTTATGATATACACTGGAAAATAAAAAAAAAATGGTCCAACATATTGGACCAACATGGCATTTTGGATAACAGGTAGTACCGTGCGTAAGCTAAAAACGACAGCGGTCAAACATGTTGGATGAAAATCAAAAATTTTTGATTTTTCTGGCGATCGTCCAACATGTTGGACCATGTGAAAGTATGTTGATCCAACCTGCATTTTTTCATTCTGTTTTGGTCGTCGCACAGTGAACATCGGCAGCGGTTATTCCAAACAGTGAATTTTGGATAGAGTTTATTTAATTTTGTAAAAGTTTTCCTAAAATATGAAAAGTTAAAATTGAAGCATACGAAAATAAAGTAAAAATATTGGTCAGTTATAAGAGCAGCCAAAAACATTTTTTCATTCCGCCGAAGTGCTCTGCTTGAGAGCTTGCAAATAATCATGTTGTTTCACAAGTTGGATCGTTCGAACGCTCAATCAAATTTTTCCATCCAACTTATCGTACAACATGTCACCCAATATGTTGGACCATGCGAAAGCCCCTATTTGGATGTGCAGTAATGCCGTGGTTATGCTAGCCAAACAAGATTGCCGAACATTTTTGTTGTTATTGTTTCTCGTGTAAAGTGAGAAATGAACTTTTTCTCAAATTTATTCTCTCGCTCTCAGACCGAACATTTTTGATTGCTGATTGAAACAGCAAACATGCCGAACTTTCCGGTGTTGCCTGCAGTCATTTTCTATAGAAGCATCAAAAAAGTAGCAAAAAGTAGTAAACATTTAAATAAGTTATAAAGCAACTTATTTTAAATAACAAGGATCCTTAAAAATAAAGAACAGACATTGAGAAAAAGTCGAACAACATGTGTTGAGCAAAAATTTTCAAAAAATTTTATTTGTCGGTCCAAATAAACACTAACAATTTTGTGCCTTTACAAGTTTACTACAAAAAATAGTCTTAAATCAAATTGCAGATAAATTTTCATCAATTCTTATTGTTGTGTTGTATTTAATTTCATATATTTTATGTAGGAATGGTATTTACTTGGAGTCGCAGTTTGACCGCAGTGTAAAAAAGTGTATTAAAAAGTGTATACATAAAAATTAGGGTTGTTGTTTAATTTGTGTTTTGGAATATTATAACATTGATGCAACTGTGCAGCAAACAGAAGCATAACCACCAAACAAACATTTCAGCGAAAAGAATAAATAAACGAAAATGAACACCAAATGTTCGGCAATCATGTTTGGCTAGCATAACCACGGCATAGCATAACCACGGCATAAGAAACTATATCCTTAAATCCGTTAGTCCTACAAAAAAATGTTAAGGACATATTTTAAAGACTTTGAATTTATCTTCTTTGTGATGGAATTTTTTGCCAACACTTTCATGAAAAATTTTAATTTTTCAAATTCAAATTTTATTTTAAAACTACTATGTACGCATTCAGATGTGAGCCCGTTAAAAATCAAAACCGAAAAAAACGAAAATCGATAAATTTTTTTTATTCTCCATATCAGTTTCGACCACCCAATGTATAAGAATTGGCATACAAAAAGTAATTTAAAAAATTTAACATTTTCACAGTTCACAGTCTTAGTTGCTTGAAAATACAAGTCCACATAACCTTCAACTAGCTTATTACAAACAAAATATTAAAATAATTGTTTGATTTAAGTTAATAAATACGTTGACATCCGCTTTTTTATGCGCAGTCCTAGGTTAGCAACATTGGTCCATAAGTGCAAACATCGATCACTGTGGCGACAACGAAGACGAATTCTGGTTTAGGATTCAGTAGGTTTTTTTTTTTAGGAAGGTACTCGAACAACTTCGAAAAAATATCACGCTGCTGTAGGGAGCTGCTTGTATATGATAAGCATTTGAGAAGAAGGCATGGCACTGGCACTGGCACAGCATGGTTTAAGCGGGGCTTTTAAACAAGACATTTATTGTTGTTGTTTTTTTTGTTTTTTGTTGCTGCTTGATACTATAGCACGTTGGCAGGCCACGACCAAAAGATGCCGTTCAAAGATTTTGTTTTATGTCTTCATTATTATTGTATTTTCTCGAGTTTGTTGGTATTGTTGTTGTTGTTAATGATGTTGTTGTTTCCTTTTCAGATGTTGTTGTTTTCGCTGCTAGTGGTTTCAGCTGTTGTTGCAGTTTAGATATTCGTGGTTCAATTATTTCATGTAAAATGATGTTGTTGCTATAGCACACATCGATCGCCTCAGACTGGTTGTAATTCTACATTGCACGAAAAATTGTGCTGAGTTTAGTGAATTTTCAACTTTAAATTTTTTGTGTTTTATTTTCGTATACATTTTTTATTCAAAGTTTTTATGTCTATCTAACTGTTCGTTCGACTGTTGGCAGTCCGTTACGACAACTTATTTGATCTGACTGTCTGCTTGTTTATTTCTTTCTACCGCTTGTCGATGACGTTCATCAAACGATCAATTTATCCAGCTTCTCGATTTGTATTGATCACTGGAGAACGTTCAAATCGCTGATTGTATCAATGTTGTATTTGTTGTTGTTTCTGTCATCGTGTTGGTTTTGTTTTTGTTGTTGTACAATACTTATTGCTAGCCGCCAACCAGAGTCATTTCATTTTAATGACTCAATTTGAAGAAATGTATTAAGGCATTAAATTTGTCTGTCTCTTTCATTTGAGTTTATTTGCAGGGTCGACTGAGGTAAAGCAATGAGGGTATGTTAATGAGGTAAGGGCTATGGGAAAGATAGCCTATTGAACAAAAAAAAGAATTAAACAAGATACCTTTCAATAAGAAGACAAGCATCCAAATAAATTAAAAATACACCTTCCAGACTAAGCAAAACTAGAACCATAATCTTAATAAGACTCTCAAGCCGATATTTTAGACCTTACCGCATTATAGATGTAGGCATATAGATGTTCTGTGAAATGATAAAATGAAAAAGTTTAAAAAGGTTTTTAATTTTATACGATTTACGATATAAGCAACATAAATCGGCACCACATAGTTAACATGAAAAACTATTTCCTTCCATTACTTGACGGAACGGAAATTGGTACCTTGATGAAAGTAACAACATTATTTGTTACAAGCATGTTTAGGAAAAACGAAAAAGAGAAAGTGCATCAGAATCTTTTACGCAGCGTATACAACTGACATTTGAAATGATCAAGTCAATGAAGTTGACAATATAACTTACACAATTGACAATAGCGAAGTTTTTTCTAATGTGGCAATGCCAATTGAAAATAAAAATGTGAAGTTCTGACCAAAATAGACGAGACGAGACGATATCAACTTAACGAAAGTCTGACAATTTCAGACGCTAAAAGTTTGTTTTTAATGGAACAAAACATGTTGTCAAACTGTTTCGTTCAGCTTCGATAACTAACGTGTGTTCATTTTGGGTAACACTGTTATTAATCGAACATTTAATATAACATTTGCTATGTCCCAGTCAAGACTTGACGGTAAATTTTTTGATATTCCCTATTAAGCCGGGAGTAGAATGATAGCATTTGCGTGCGTCTACTCGCTGGCGCAAATTACAAAATGATTGAAATTTTTCTTTATTCGTGAAATACAATTTTAGATGTATTGATGATGAAGTTTAAAAATAATTTGATTTTTAGTAACATAAATTATTAACCAATAGCATAAAACAAGTAATGTTCACTAAATAATAAGTAATAACTTCTTATAATTTTATAATAATTAAAATTCGTGATGAAGGGCCATCCCTGGAAATTTCAAAGAATAAACTCGTTTCTTTTACTTCTTCTCGTTGTTCGCTATTTGTAATGAGCTGTCAAGGCTGTTGAAATATTTTCAACATTTCTTGCGTAAATTGCATTGACAAAATTTGCGCGCGTCAGCATTCTAATCGTTATCATAAGCTTTCGTGTATTTCGACTCCAATTGCGCCAGCGAGTAGACGGACGCAAACGCAATCATTATACTTCCGGCTTAAGCTGTTGCGGTATTCCCAAACGCCTTAACGACGATTGTAGCTGTAGTTAACTAGCGAAAACTGTCATTTACTATGAAACTGTGCATGCACAATGACCGATAACGACAACTATGATTATCGTTAACTGTTTGGGAATCCTGCTACTGGAAGTAGAATTTATTGAAAGTTTCTTTATTCTTAAAATAAAATTTAAGGTGTATTTAGGCTAATATATTGAAAACAAATTGATTTTAAGTAACATAAATTTTCAACATTTATCGTAAAAAAAGTCATGTTAAACAAATAGCGATTAATAACTTATCAAAATCTTTATTTTAACTTGTTTTTTATTTCTTCTCGTTGTTTACTATTTGCCACGAGCTGTCAAAAAACAAAATATTTTGACATTGAAAATATTTCAACTTTTTTTGTGTAAATTGCGTTCTCTAACATTACGCACGTAAACGTTGAACTCGCTCCCATACGCTTTCACGTATTTCTATTTTGATTGCGCCAGCGAGTAGACGGACGTAAATGCAAACGCAATTAATGAACTTTCGGCTTAAAACTTGACGCTTCTGTTTACACTATAAAAAGTTGACGATCAAGTGTTATGTATTTTCTTCTTAAATGATATGAAAAAATAACGGGACAACGAGAGAACAAATGCAAATTGCCAAAGAATATGAGGTATAATATATTTTTTCTTTCCCCTCTGTTACGATCCTCTCGTTAATGATAACGAGACTTGACCGTCAATTCTTGACAAGTGTAAATCGTGACTAAGAAGCAACTCATATTGCCAAGGATGAAAAAATCATTTCATAAGTTTTTGAATCCACGGTAATAAAAATTATTTCAACTTACGAGTATTTTATTTTTCCACAATCATTATCACATTGTTTTATTTCTTTCAATGAGCTCAGAAATAAAAATAATTTCTTGAGCTACAATTCTTTTGGAAAAACTAGTCCTCAAAACGATATAAAACTTCGTTGGTATGTACATTGCAATATAAATTTCAACGTTTTCAAATACAATTTAGAGGAACTTGTTATGAAGCCAACAACAAAAAAAAAATCTGTGAATCTGTGGTATTAATTGAAAGGTCTTGCTCTGTAGATGTGCAGTAAGATCTTTTTTCTTAAATATTGTATAAATGTAAAAAAACTGAAACAATTTTCTATGAAAAAACCAAACTTCTTCAAACTTTTTGATGCCTGAAAGTATGTGATAGATTTTTATTATGAAATTATTATATTAATGAAATCCTTTGTACAAAGGTATAATAGTCCTTAATATAAAAACAAAATTACCTATCACTATTTTATTTTGGCGTTTTAACGCCACACGGGATTACTAGAGTGTTTATAATTTCAGTAACACAACAAAAACTTATACGTCATCTCGAATTTCAGCATTTGGACACAACAGCTCGGCTCAATAGATCGACACAATAGCTCGACTCTAATGTTACAAGCGTAGCTAGGATTTAAATAGAATAATATGAACTGTCAATTTAAATTTTCAAAATTTTTACTTTAAGAGCAAATTTTATGCAAAAAATATATAATGCTGTGTCAGCTGCCCTTTTATTAAATTTTCAGAAACTTCAAAATCATTGACTTAAATGAAAAAATTGTATGGTATCGTTTTTACATTTAGTTAAAAAAAAAAATTAATAAGAACAGAATTCTCAAAATACTTTTAATGTTTTTTTAATACCTTGTATAAATTATATAAATTTATATAATTTCTATAAATTTTTTAAGACAATTTTGGACGTTATACTTGTTTAATATTTTCCTAACATTCTACTTTTTGTGCATTCGCTTTGAGAGTACAAAAATTCTCCATTTTTTACTTTTAAGATCAACATTTTCAAGAGAAGAACACGATTTAATTTCAGAGGTAAGTATGTTTTTTTTATTTTTTTAACAAAAGAACGGAACTCGTGTGAAAATGAAATCAATCCGTTCCCAATAAACACTTAATCGTTGTCGGATTCATTTCGAATTCGAAACGAATACGCGATTTCGTATTCGCTATCGCGGATTCGAAACGAATTCCAAACAAGTTTGCAAAAATCCAAATTAGAGAATCCGAGAATTTTTCGTGCAGTAGTTTTCATATAAAAAACTAGGAAAAATTATGAGTAGAACAATTGATAAAAAATACAGACATGAAATAATATAATAGAAGATTAAAATTTTCAATTTTTCTACAAAATTCTACAGTGAAAAAAACCGAACACAATGTTAACATTTTCAAAATGTGTTTTTTATATAAAATTTTTGAATTTTTTAAATATTCAGATAAAAATTGATAACATCATGTTGTTATTTTGAAGCATTTGTTTTAAGCTATTTTTTGATCACAGAGTTTTAAATTTAGAACAATTTGTGATCAACAATAGCTTGAAACAAAGTTCGTCAAAATAAAAAATTAATTTGTATGTAAATATTTACAAAAAAAAAATTTTTTTTTTTTGAAAATGATAACATTGTGTTCAATTTTAAACATTTCAATTTTTTTCGGTGTATATAAATTTTATGAACAAAATATTCATAAAAATATAATTAGAATGTTAATAAAAAAATACTTTTCATAAAAAAAATTTTTCATATTAAAAAGTCGGCTTCGTTATGCATTAAGCGAAATAAGCGAATCCGAGAATTTTTCGGGTAGACAAAATTATTTATATTATAATACAAAATTATAATAATAGGCCCCGAAAACAGGTCTGCGCTGTAAGTTTTTCGCTTTGCTCAGATTGTTATTTTAAGACAAACTGTAAGCAAAATAATTTCCGCAAAAATACAAGAATTTACTGAAGTTCACAACATGTTGTAAATTTAGTATATTCTGTAAAAGTTCATCAAAAATACACCACATCGTGACTACTCCTAATGAAAAATTGGCTATAATTTTTTTTTTATTTGCGAGCAAATTTATATTAGTGATCAAACAACACTTATTATGCTAAGAATTGCTGCTAAGTTTCGATGTCTTAAGTGAATTTTCAAAATCTTGCTTATGTTGACTAGAAATTAATTTGTCTTGAGCTGATCAAATACACAAATAAATTTACAAAGAATACAAAAGAGTTTTGTTGTTAAATTTTTTTATCAGGGTTGTATTTTCGACAACTTGAGTTTTCTTTTTGCAAATTTACAAAATTTAGAACAACTATTATCAAAATTTATCAAAAATACACAACACATGGGCAAATACAAAAAATTGTGAATGCCCCTATTTTTAAAATTTAAAATTAACTCTAAGAGCATTCGATCCTTAATTTAATTTTTTTTTTCAAATCGATCCTAAGCTTAAATAAACCTCTTTATGAAAACGAAATATTTGTGCGTACGGAAAAATTACTTACATATTTCATGGCTGGTGATAAATTTCTTTAAAATAAAATCCCAAATAATGCCGAGTATTTCATAGCAACAATTACTTTAAGTATTGAATATTCACAGATAAAATGCCAGTGAAAAAAAAAATTGTTGCTTGTTTACACTGAAGATAAAGCTAATTTTCAAAGCTAGCAAATAGGAAACTCTATGTGTACACAATGTTTCGTGCACATTGATTTTTTCACAGTTATAGAATCGGACACTTGTAGCACAAAGAACTCTTCAATACATTGCGTTGCGTGACTGCACTTTTGTATAGCTGACTATAACTTTAAACGTGCATGCAAGTTCAGTGCCCACGAATGTGTAAATAAAATTATAGACTTTAAAATAAGTTCCTCTCAAAACTCAAATATGTGTTGTATTGCTGAACTTCTAACTCGTCAATGTATTAAATAAACAAAGTTTATTCAAAATTATTTGCTTAAAAAAACAGATCTTAATTGACCACCAATTACACACTCACTGATCCACGAGATTAAAAGTAAAAGTAAAAATGGTATGAAGAATAAAAGTGCTATGGCAATCTACTAAAGAAACGTACCTTATCGATTTGATCGAGTGCAACATGTGCGTCTACCCAGCTAGTGCGGATGTATAGATCGGAGAAGAGCTTCTCATCGACAACGTCGCCATGTGTGTCTGGAACGCGCGGCAAACTATCCATTGTAGGCACAACCATTGTAGGCAGTATTTGTTTGTTATTTTTATGTCTTGGTTTTATTGAAATGCTTTATTGAGTTTTTTATTAAAATTCCATATGATTAATCCAGAAAAATGCTGCCAAATTTGTTTTAATATACATTAAAGTTTTTTCTTTGCTGTAAAACTTTGTTTTTGTGCTCTGCATTTAGTTTATTTTATTTTTGATATCAAAAAATTTTTGGAATTCTCAAATCTTTAGTCGATTGTGTGTAGAATTCTTATGATTGTAGTATAAATGGTTAAGCGAAAGCTAACTTTAAAAAATGCACTGGTATTAAAAATTTCGGATTTATTTTTATTTCAATCTTGAGACACAGCATAAAAAGGTTTTATGCATTTTAATTTATTTTTATTCACTTTTCATTCACACATTTTTATGTAGATTTTTTTTATGTTGGGCTAAAGCATTATCTTCATCACGTTTTTAATATATTTTTTTTATTTCTCTGTTGCTTTGCTCACGAATTTTGTACATGTAGTTGTATATTTTATTTACTTCTCTGGATTTTTTTCCTACTTTTCTTGGATTTCGTTTGGACTCTTAAAATAAAATTTAGAGCTTAGTATTTCAGTCTAATTAATTCAAGTTAAGTGAAAAAATGAAACCGCATTTTAACCTTACAACTCGTTAATTCAAATATTTCTATGTTTAACCTATTGGATAAACAAAATATTTTTGCTTTTCGGAATTAAACCAACAATTTTTAAAACTTCCGCACCAACGTGTTTTCACAACGACGATCAAAAGCAATCTGATGCAGGCTTTTCTCGTAACGCTCAGATTTGGCTTCATCATACGAACAACTTTATTAATTTGCCTGCCTGTACGCACACTTAGTTAGTCTCTATCACATAGATACTCGCTAAATGCGGGTCTCTTTTTGATTACAGATACTTCTTATATCTGTGTGTAAGAATTTATGCATGTGTTGCATTGTTTTTCAATGCGGCCATTTTGATTTTCTTATTCATTCTAACCATCAGGTTGTAGAGCCTAAAGTGCTTCTTATACTATGACTATCTCTTTTAGTAGTGTGCTCTTTTAGTGTCATGCTCTCCAAAAATATCTAGAAAAGAGATCTTACGCATTCTCTCGCTTTATTAATTCAAAGCCATTAAGGTTCTGTCAAAAATTCTGTTAATCACCAGAATAAAACTGTTGTGAAAAATGTTAAGAGTGTTTGAAGTTTTAACAGTTTGGGAAAAATTGAGACGTTCATTTTTAGAAATATCCGGCAATCAGATCGAGAATACCCCTTATGAACTGTTTAATAAAGCTCATGATTTATTTCAGAAATAATTGACAACGCTTTATGTATAGTTATTTCAATAGTTTCTACTTTAAGTCCAATAAAGAAAACATCAGCTCATTTTGTATAATAATATAGTAGACTTATAAGATAGGCTTTTGATTGGAGTAAAAGGGAGTTTTTATTATTGTGGTTGTTGTTGTGATCATCTGACTTTTATGACCATCACAGCTTTGTGTTGCAAAACTTGTCGTTTGAGCAGTCATTTTAAAGTGAGTCTGTCTACCTTATCATGTCATAATATACCATTGCATAAATTTTATATGAGTCTCCCTGTGTTTTATGTTACAGTACGCACGTTGAAGTTTAAGTCAGCATTTGAATGTTTGAATTGGGCTGTTCACAGTTTTCGCAGGCCTGTTTAATTTACGATATGTTATTTTTACGCCAACTTACGGAAGCGTATTTTTCTTTATTGTTGTTTTGCATGCAAACGCAAATACGCAAACACGCGTAAATAAAAGTAGCCCTTGAACGTGTTTTTTGTGACTCGTATTTTTATGCTGTATCTATAGCATATATAACAGGTTCGTCGTAAAATCATTGAATACGGCAAATACATACTGAGGTGCTCACAGTTGCAAAAATAACAAATGCTATAAATACGCTTTGTTAATTTACGTTTAAACTGTGAATAGCCCAAATATGTTATAATCAGGGGGAAACAAAATAAAGTGCCTTTCAACAACAGGTGTCATTTTAAATTTCCCATCTTTATTCAGGTGGCAACATACAACTACCATTCGATGAAGTTTGACAAAGGAAAACTAAGAGATTTTCAGGTATGGATCGATACACACTCGCACAAAGCACTGAAATTGTGTAAATTCAATACAAAAACAGTGAAATTATCGTGAAAACGATTCGTAAAAAAAAAAAAATCGTAATGTCTTAAAAATGAACCCAATGCTTTAATTTTCAAGTTGTGTTTTTCATATTAAATTTAAATATTTTTTAAATATTGACATATGTATTGAATAAGCAAATTTCGTCAAAGTAATAACATGTTGTGCTCAATAAAACACAACTTGAAAATGAAAACATTGTGTTCAATTTTAAAGCATGTCGATTTTTTTCGGTGTAAGGTTCGTACTGTTTTTGTCAATCATCAAGTGCCTTCTCGCAAAGCTATAGTGAAATTAATCGATAAATTTGGACGTTTCGGACAAGACAGTAATGTAAAGAATACAACTCGTAATCGTAATCGAAGTATTTTTTATTATAATTACAGTAATCGTTATTACAAAAAATTACAACTACATTGACTGCAGTCGAATCGTAATTGTAATTTGTGTGCTTTTTGTTTTCTTTTTTTTTTTGCATAATGGGAAAGAAAAATTCACATTAATGACATAATGCGACGTAAATGCGTAAAAATTAATATATTGATTATTAAAAGATCTGAGTTAAGGAACGCTGTGTCCTTAAGTACCCAGAGGGAAAATGAGGAATGCGTCTTATTATTCTTTGAAGAATTCTTTATTGAAAATAATATAGAAGAAATCATGCATACCAGGGTAAGGTGAAGAGGTAATGTGTGCGCCACTCTTTCTGATCTTCTTGCGTTACTATCCTGTTGAATGGAGGATTCTTATGAAATTCGATGTATTTCTTTGATTCGATGCATCGAAATGTACATCGCTATTTCAAAAAACATCGATGCATTACCAAGTAATATAAGAATTCTTCAATAACTGTGTAAGTAAGCAGTAAGGGATACATTTCCTATGACATCCCCATGTTAAAATTCATCGATGGAGGTAATGAAAGTCAAGTAAAAAGTCAAGAGTATAATCGGCCTTAATATGTCAACATCGAATTTTTTTTGGAACTAGCAAAACATATCGGCCTACTTTCTTGTCGGTCACTGTACATTTATTCTATCTCAGTATCACCACGATTGTGATGACAGCAGTCATTTTGGGGCTATCGTTATAAATGTTGGTATATATATAACCTAGTATCGTTTTGTTTTCTTTTGCTTTTCATTAAAATGTTTTTTTTTTTTTGCGTGGTGGACTTCAAACCCGACGCACAACCTATTTAAGCCTAGGTGGCCCGTCGCTCAAATAAGCCGTCAAACTAGATTCAAGCATCTCAATATTCATAAGGCCATCTGGCTGTCCCCCGAGCAACCAAATTTATTACATTTTGATTGATGGATGGTACTTTTCCAGTGCTAACATAGATTCGGATCATTATCTTGTCGCAGCTAAGATCCGTACAAGTATGTGCGCAGCCAAGAATGCGCTCAGCCCTACACAGAAAAAATATACAGTAAATTCTACCGATACGGACAGTAAACTGTAGGTTTAAAACGAGCCAAACGATACAAATTGTTAGTTCTACCGTTAAGGAATTGTAACCTACTGTAAAACTTGTTGAGTAACATTCTTACAGTAGTTCTACCGCAGAAGTTGTGTGATAACAATTTTTGCAGTGCTCTTTCTAATAAAAATAGCACCGCGCTACTTATAGTGAGTTTTTATCAGTACACAAAAATTTATTGACTTTGGCGCGATGATAGAGCACTGAACTCCTGTTGGAACAATTTTTTGTTATTTTTATAATTACAATTTAATTTTGTTTAAACATTAATTTTAAACACATAAATTTAATAAGATTTGAAAAAATTCACACTTTCTTCCATCGTTGGGACTCGAACCGCAGACCGCGTCGATGTCTGGTTTACTGCGCGCTCTGCTTAACCTGTTGCACCACCGTCAATTGTATTTTCAGTCGGCTAATATTCGTGTAGTAATATTTTACTACCGGCTGACTTTAACTGTTCGAAGCGTTTAAATTTATATTCACAATTGTTAAGTTACAAGTTTTGATCAGTAATTTCAAACGAAAAAATATTCACTGTGCAACAACAATTGTATTGACGTTTAAATGACCGCAAAAATTGTGAAGTTACAATATGTTATCAGCAATTTCAAGCGAAAAAATAGTAAGTGTGCAACAACAATTGTACTGACGGCAAAGTGACCGCAAATATCGTTTGAATTTACTGATGAGATTTTTTTGCGCGTACACAAACAAAGCTAGACGTCGACAAGCTGCATTCAAAACTGACAGGGAATCCTTCGCCACTCAACTCTCAATCATGATGAAAGAAAGCACTCCTCCGATCGACGATATATGTGCGCAGTGTGCACACATCTCATACTCCATGCGAGCGGTTGCCGAAGATTTTATTGGCTACCACCATTGGCCTCGTCAAAACCAGCGGTACGGCCAGGAGTGCCACGACGCCACTGCAGAGAAAGACGCCACCTATAAAGCCATTCTGCAATCGATTGTAACGCGTCCGTCTTTTCAGGCGGCAAAAAAGACAGGCAGAAAAGCGTAAGTGCGAGAAGATTGAGAAGTGTTAGAAATTTTTCGAAATAGTCTTCTATCACAAATGTCCATGATGGCAATAATTCCGCCAGTAGAGATGCTATCTCCTCAAATCCCCATTACGGATGACAGCGTTGAAATTCCGCTCCCCGACTATAATGAAGTCTTGAAAGCCATAGCTCAGCTAAAGAACAGCAAAGCCGCGGGAGCCGATGGTCTACCCGCTGAGATATTTAAGAACAGACGCGAAAATCTGTTTAAATGCATTCACGAACTTCTATGCAGAATATGGTTGGAAAAATGCATTCCAAACGATTGGAACCTCAGTTTAGACTACCCAGTCCACTAGAAAGGCGATTCCACCATTTGTGGCAATTAGGTTCTGTCGAGCGTTTTATGTGAAAGACTGAAGCCCATCGTAATCCAAGTGATTGGACCTTATCAGTGTGGCCTTAGACCTGGAAAACCTACCTCCGACCAGATATTCACGCTACGACCAATATTGGAAAAGACCCCAGAGGAACAAATCGGCACCCATCATCTTTTTGCGATTTCAAAGACGCATTCTACAGTCTAATAAGGAATCACATATACTCCAACATGTCTGAATTTGTTATACCTGCAAAATTAATTCGTCTATGCAGGAAGACACTAAACAACACCAGCAGTGCAGTTAAAATATTGAAGGACCCCTATTCGTTCGACTTGTTTAATCTTTATATGGAAAAGATCATTCAAGCTGCTCATCTGAGGCAAAGTGGCATTTTATTCTGATGATATTGAAATCATTGGTCATAACATACGCGTAGTCAGTGCAGCATTCTCCAAAAAGAGTCGAGTCACTTGGGTCTTGCAGTAAACGCATGTAAGACGAAATACCTGGTGTCAAAAATCAAACAGTCCCAGCGTCTTGGCAATCATGACACTGTTGACTATACCTCCTTCGAGGTTGTTAAGGACTTCGTCTACCCGGGATCAAGAATAAACTCCACCAACGATATCAGTAGTGTGATAAAACGAAGGATAGCTCAGTAGGCAATTGAAGCCCTCTCTCGACGAACAAAATAGTTCATGGTTTATAAGTCACTAATCATGCCCGTCCCATTATATGCAGCACAAGCCTGGAAGCTACACAGCTCTGATGAAAAGACTTTGAGAGGAGGATCCTTCGCAAGTTCTACATCAATGGCGAGTACCGAATACGTTGAGCTGTATGAGCTTTACGCCGACATCGACATAGTCAAGCGCATAAAAATCGAGCGGCTTCACTAGCTAGGTCATGTTGAGCGGATGGAAGACGATGCTCCAGCAAAGAAAATATTCGATTTAGTACCCAACGGTAGTCAACGCAGAAGAGGACAACTGCACCTCCGTTATAAGGACCAGGTACCAGGCAAGAGCAGAACAGTTATGGCTGAAGCAAATTCTCAAACGACGCCAAAACCGACATACGTTTGAAGCGCTACCTAAGTAAGTATTATTAAAAAACACGATGTGGGAATTCTAAGACTCTAACTCAAAAAGTTGGGTGTTATTAGTATAACAATAATCACCAAATTACGGCTTTGATCAATAACATAACCAATGTTGGGCATAATATTTAAATAATTTCGTTGAATCGATTAACTCGAAAGTTAAAAATGAATAAACAAAGCAAAAGAGTAGAAGCAATTCTTCTTTTCTAGCAATAAAGTCAATTTTTTATAGCAACCCGTCATATTATTTCCATTTAAATCTCTCTTGGGGCAACAACTTTTTCCAAATCATGATAATTCCATTCACAGTTTAATTTGATCAACGTTATCAAAACAACAACAAGACAACATAAAACAGTAGCAACATTTTCAATTAAACAAAAGATATATACACCAAGCGGTCGCAATGAACAGAAAGATCTCCAACAACAACAACAAGAACAACAACAATAACAACATACCCAACAGCAACATACGCGACAACAGCAGCAATATTTATTAAAACGTCTTGTGAATGAATGAACGGCATGAAAACACGCCAAAATCAAATAAAATCATATAAAAACGGCAATTTTTGTAAAACTATAGAATGGAGAAAGGCAGTGTGTTGTTGTTATAGTTACACAAACCAGCGTATAAATAGCAAGATATCTGAAAGAAAACCCCAAAAAAAAAAGCATCAATAAAAACAATTACCACATTTTCACAAATCATATGTAGGGAAAAAATAAACAAAAGAAAGAACGAAATAGAGAGAAAGAGAGAGAGAGTACTGGTGAGTGAGACAAAAATCAAAACTTCAGAGAACGTATGGAAAACTGGATACTATCGAAGTAGCAAAGAATCACAACAGGATCGCGCGCGGGTAGCAGCACTAGCGATCATGCTGCTAAACTTCATTGTCGATTGCTAGTAGTTGGCTTGATCGCTAGCAAAGGTGATGTCTAATCAAGGAGATAGAGGAGGTTGTTGTGTTGGTTGGAAACTTGCAGTACAATCGAACAAAACAAAAAAATTTAAGCCCCGCAGGCGAGGCGCTTCACGATGAAATGAAGCAAAAATGAATGCACTTTACTCAAGATATGGAGACCCACCAGCACGAGGCTATTACGATGGACCGACTTACTGAATGACTGACTCGCTGTAATAAAAACAACAACAAGACCACATTGATGACGACCACAGCTAGCACACGATGACGTTCAGCTATATGGGAGGTATTAAAAATTAAAGAAAAAAAAACCAAAAAAAAATAAAAAAATACCGCGATCGCGCGACCAGCCGCGCTACGCCACATAGCCTGTTGGCTATCAACTTGGTCGTTTCGTTTGGCTCAAGCTATGGGGCCTGACGTAGCGACCCGCCGTATGTATGACTTTACGTTGGACCACCAACGTTGCGCGTCGCGCGGCAGATCAACGTAGGCAGGCAACTTTAGCTTTGACTTTAACGACGCTGTTTGTTTTTAATCGTATAATGTCTTAATTTATAGACATTCGCTGCAACAACAACAGCAACAAAAACAGCAAAAACAACTGGAACTAGCGATCGCTCAAATGAAGCGGCAAGGCGGCATAAGGCAGCCAGGCAGGCGTTGCGCCCAAATTGCGCCTTCAATGCGCAACCAGCTTTTCAACTGATCATGCTGCCGATTGTCATTGCAGTTGCTTTGATGTGGTGTGTTGCTGTTGTTGTAGTTCCCGTTGTATTCATGTTGAGTATGCTACGATCGGCTACGTTAGATCGTCTTGTGGCATGACTGGTATGGCATGGCTGTGTACATGCCGTAGCTTGTTGCGCTTGGTATGGCGCGTCGTTTTCATTGCGACGTAATGTTATAATTATTATTTGCCACTGCAACAACGCGGTGTTGCACACTTAATGGTGATTGTGATTGAAATATGTCTTTTTGGCCACCACCAATAATAACAACAACAACAACAATGTGAAACATTTGGCAAGCAAACAAAGTATCTTTTTATGTTCAATTTAATGATATTATCGTCGTTTTTTTTCTTTTATGCAAACCAGTTCTCAGGTCATCATAAAAAGCTGTAGGTCACCAGATTTCGGTATTTCAAACTGACTTGTAATGCGTTCATTAATAAATAAAAATGTTGCGCATGTTGGTAAGAATCTAAATTTTTTGTCTGGCAAGAGGGGAAACAAAAAAAAACAATTTGTGTTCAGAAAAGGAGAAAATTGGATAGACATATCAATAAATATTGGCATTTAAAATTGTATAGACACTGTTTACGAAGGTTGCAATCAGTGTTGTCAGACGTTGGCGAAAAAATTCACCTCTATGCATACAAAATAATTGTTTTTCCCGTTTTGAAGTCTTAGTTCTCCCGCTTTTCACCCGTTTTCGAATTTATAAATAAAAGGTTTTAAAAATAAAAGCAATTTAACTGACTTAATTTTAGTATATGTACCGTGTAATGTGTACCGTGGGGTGATGTGTAACACGGCGATTTTTCGTACAAAATGTTGACATATGAGTAAATGGACAACTCAAATAGGTTTCGTTTGACATCATCTAGTTTTTCGTAAGAGTTGAAAGTAAGCAGACTCACATTTTGTTAGAGTTCTTAAAAAGCGTCAAAAAGAGTTCTCAAAAAGTTTTTTTAAATTTACAAAAAATAGCGTTTCGGATAAAATTGTCAAACGATTTTGAAGGTGAGTAGACGTAAAATATGCTATTGTTTGATATCTTTAAATATAATGAGAGATTTTGCATTTTTTACATTATGGTAAAGTACCATCAGTAAAAAAAAGTGTCTTACATTGGGGTGATGTGTAACACTCACGGTGGGGTGATGTGTGGCAGATCTTACACATTATAATTGACATTGAAGAGGCAAAAATGTCAGACTCTGAAATGCCATCCACATTAACGGTATCTGCAATATAAAAAGAGATCGGCCCAGTTCATACTATTCAGCGAAGACCAAAATCGTGGTACGCTGCAGAGACGTTTGCAATTGTAGTAGGTGCAAAAAAAAAAAAAACAAATGGAAATAAAAAGCAAACAGCAAAAATTGAAAGCTGCAAGAAAGTTGCTCGGCCGCGAAACCCGCACTATTCGTCGTCATCCGAAAAAGAACGAGATTTTGCGATTTTTTGGCAAAACATTTAAATCATAAAACTTTACTTGAATGCAGCAAATGCATTCAAGTTATTTATTGTGAGCCATTTTATTTATGAGAACTGTCACAGCACTATGGATTTTTCCGAAAATTTTCATTTAAAAATAAAAATTCCGTTTTTTTAAAATTAATAAAATATTTATTTATTCTATTGAAGTTATCGATCAGTTTTTTTCAGTTCAACGTACATGATGTGTATGTGTGCATTAATATTCAGACAGTTTTACGAGATATTGCTATTAAGTTTTTGTCATCATATTTTTACCAAACATAAAAAGTCAAAATAAACCTAAAAAACAAAAAGTTCCAGGTGTTCAATATTTTGATGATGTTACACATCACCACACAGATTTTAAAATAACATAAAAAGTCATATTTGAAATTTTTGTTTTATTTCATCCAATAGCCCTGCAATCAATATCATCCATACCCTTTTAAACCAATCAAAAATTTAATTTTTTACAATTTTACAGCAAATAAAAATGTGTTACACATCACCCTACTTCAGCCTTCATAAAGAGCAAATACGCACGTCCCTTTACGATTTTGATAAAGAATATACCAGGTGTATGCATAAGTTTTTCCGTTTTTTTTTTTTTTTTTGTAAAAAAATGCGTAATTTTCTAGAGAAACTAATTTTTTTATTCAAAATATTAGCCATTGGCTTCTACACATTTCGCCCATCTTTCAGATAATTAATGAATAGCATGCCAATAAAACTGCGTATCTTTTGCGGCAAACGATTCGTCGAGCCATTTTCCAACTTCCTCGAAATCGCTGAAGTGCTGCTCTGCGAGCGCTTGCCCCATTGATGTGAAGAGGTGATAGTCAGATGGCGCCAAGTCTGGGGAGTACGGCGGGTGCAGAAGGATGTCCCATCCAAGCGATTTCAAAGTGTCTTTCACAAGTTTTGCAGTGGGAGACAGCATGGGCCGTGTCTTCTGGCCCATTCCGTTCGTCTTTCGATTAATGCGTGATTTAAAGTCATCATTTACCGTTTCACCGTGGTCTTCTTGCCGACGCAATTCGGACTTGGTGTTGAAGGACCGGCTTCGCCAGATGAAAGCCACGGTTTTTTCCGCTTCAGTGACTGCGATTTTGCATTTTACGTTTATTCAAATCATATGGGATCCATTTACCCAGTTTATTGATCTTTCCCATTGCGCGTAAACGTCTGTCGATTGTTTCTAGTACCATGAAATGTTTCTGACAATTGCCGTTGAGTTTGTCATCATCATCCAATAATCCTGCAATTTTGTGGTCTACCAGAGCGCTCACGGCCGGTCTTTCACATTGAAATAACCACTTTTGAATTGTCCAAACCATGTCTCACATGTTCTAATTGATAAGGCGTGTTCACCATATGTTTCTTCCAGCAAACGATGACTTTCAACAGCCTTTTTCTTTTGATTAAATAAAATTGCAATGCGTGCCGCAAATGTTCTCTTTTAGGCACAAAACTCGACATGATCACTGAATGATAAAACCAAAATGCTAGTTTTCGGAGGAATCAACTTGTGTGTGTTTGTAGTTAAATGTCAGATGAATAAAATTACTTATGTGTCAAATTAATACGCTGCGTACTTTTCGCTGGCGCCATCTCTTAGTCCAAGCGGAGAGAACTTATGCATACATCTGGTAAATAAAATAAGATTGTGTGGTAGTTTATCAAATATTTTACTAAAGTTAGTGCAAACACAGTCAATCTGTTTACCAGAACCATTCAAATTTAAGCAGAATGCTTTAAAATCGAGAAGATTAAACACAGTGGATCTGCCATCAACAGAACCATGCACATGAGTTAGTATGACTTCCCCAGAGCATGGCAGAATTATAAAGTAGGACCGACTCGGAGAGGAATGGAGTAGAAAGCAGAATAAAGCGAGGTAGATGTCAAAATCAGCTGTTCATCGCGAATTTCTTTATGCTCACGTTTCGCAGTTGTTTTTAGGTTAAAACTGTTACAGGTTTTTTTTTGCAATTTTAAGACTTCTTTCACATTTTATAGTTTTTATTACACTTTTTTTATAATATTTTCACTCAAATTATCACAAATTTAACACCCGCGACCGCGCTGTTTGCAACTTGGAAACATAAAATATTTTCTGCATTTGCAATTTCTACGAAATTCGTCGTTTTGACATATAACTACCTTTTTATTATCCACTCTTCGTTGACGCGTGAGGGCACTCAGCGAAGCGGTCCTACCTTATTATTGTATCATGCCCCAGAGAAAATGTTCACCCGATCATACACAGATTCTCTCAAAAAGTTTTGGAGCCGATGAGACCTTAACATAGCAATAGGCCTCTATTTCTTGCCATCATTCATGCGAAAACTTATAAATGAATTTTTTTTTATTGAAAAGTGAAAAATAACTTTCGTTAATAGATTTTTTTTAATAATAAAGAAAGTGGATACACAAAACGAAACCGCATTTTCTTAACACTAGTCCAGCGGCAAAATCCTCATCGAAAACCTTTTATTTTTTTAAAATTTTCAGCTTGTGAGTACTAAATTATCAAATATGAATATACAGAAATTTTTAGTAGACTTTTATGGTACAACACTCAAGACAAAAATCATATTGACTTGTGCTAAAAACTTAAAAAAAAATAAATTTAACATAATTTTTTAAAGAGCATAACAGTGATTTTGGATTCTACATTAATTTCCACAACAGCGGTCATGCTTAAAGTTGAATGATATTAAAGTTGAAAAATCGAAAAATTGTTCTGTCGTATCCATTTTTTTTAAATTTACCCATAAAATCTTTATTTTTATGCCCACCAATTTTTAGTTCTTGTGTTTTGTTGTGCTCTCCTTTTTTTATTTTATTGTATTTAAGTGTGTGTGTGTATATATTCTGTTGTTTATGTATTGATATCGCAATTGGTAAAACTAACAATATAAGCTTTGCATTTAACATTTATAAATACTTTTCCATTATGTTATAGTACTCGTATAAAAATAGTTCATTTCCTCAAAGAGGTACTTATTACCTACTAAAAGCCAGCACATTCGTTATTTCACTACCTAGAAACACTGTTTTGAACGGTGATTGCTGTTGTGCTTAGCGTTCAAAAATGAACATACCATAAGTATTTTGAACGCCCTACAAAATGTTTATTCGTTCTCACTCTCATTGTTTTTTAACAGTTTTTCATAGAAATACACGGGTTTGTTTGATTCATGGTATAATGATTTACAAGGTAGGAGTGACAGTTCTGTTGGCGATTTGGAGTTGTCAAAAATACATTGAAAAAGAGAAAACGAAGAAGCAGCAAAACAGATGAAAAGTTAATCTTTGCATTGATTTGACAACTCCCGATCGCCGCTCGTGAGAAAAAAGGTATTTGTCACGGCTACCTTGTAAATTATTGTATCATGGTTTGATTGGCAATCAATGAACTTTTTTTACGCTCTTTTAAATTTTGATTGTTGGTAGCTCACACGACACTCCAATTTGCGTTTGACATTTCTTTGAAATACAGAACTTTTTTCCCCACTTTTTTTTTGTACTATAAAAACATTTGCTTTTAATGCATTCATTATCTATATATTTATTCCGGTAAGGGTCCCCTTATTCCAGCAAATCTACAAACGATACAGCAACACTTGATATATCATTAGATAGGTCATGCCCAGTAGGTATGCAGGAAATTATTAGATTTTTGATAAGTGGTAGCGTTGAGCAGATATGTGCGTTTAAAGTTGGAAAAATGGCAAAAAGACTTAAGACACGAACTCGCCTAATGTGATTGAGAAGTATGGTATACAAAGCAGAGAACTGCACAAGCCTACTTGAATTCAAGTATGTATCCAAACTTGAAAAGCAAGCTTTGGCCTGCTTATAAAAAGAGCAAACAATTACAAGTCATATCCAAGCTTTTTCGTTGGCTTGCTTGTTGAGGCTTACTATGTCGGGTAAGAAAGTTGAAAAGCTTGAAACGTTCGGCAAAAGCTTGTAAGCTCGCAAGTATCCAATTAATTGAATTTAAAGCAAGTAGCCGAAAAAATTCAATTAGCTTGTTTAGGAAAATCTTAAGCGTATTAAGACTTTTTAGGGTTCTGTGGACTCCGTGGTTGGCAGTTTTAGGGGGAAGCTGATTTTGAAATTGATGTAAAAATTTAAAATTCAAGATGGCGAATAGAGTTGCCACCTTGATTTTTTTTTTTTTTTGCGAATTCTTGTTATTTTGAATTTCTGACAACGGATTTGATTTCGAATCTAATATCACAGTTTTAAAATTTAAGATGGAGGATAGGCTTGCCACCTAAATTTTCTCCATAGTGTTGCCACCTAGTAAAATGCATTTTTAAGAGTTTAAACACCATTTAACAGTGTTAAGGGGTCGCTGACTTCGAATCTGATGTCAAAATTTTAAAATTCAAGCTGATTATTAGTGTTGCCACCTAAAATTTTTTTATTGTCACGAATTCGGTGCTAGAGCAAACACTAGGTAAAAATGGGTCAATGAGTCCGAATCCGTTGCCAGAATTTCGAAATTGTGTAATTTTTTTATAACAGTGTTGCCACCTACCAAAATGTATTTTTAAGAGTTTTAAATATAATTTAATAGTGTTCAGGGGTCGCTGACTTCGAATCTGATGTCAGAATTTTAAAATTTAAGATGGTTCAAAGTGTTGCCACCTAAAATTTTTTGTTTTGACGAATTTGGTGCTGGAGCGAACAATAGGTAAAAATAGGTACCCCATTTGCTATATGTTTAAGGGGGTCCCGAAACACGTGTTTGACTTACAATTTGACTTGCAGTGGACAGTTAAACACGTGTTTCGACGTGTTCCCCCTAAAAATGTAGCAAATAGGGGGATGATAGACCCCTCTATTTGTGCGTCTCAGAAATGCTAACCCCCTTATAAGCCCCCAAAAAATGGTTATATTTTACCTATCTTGCTTCGCCTTCGAGATATGGCACTTTTTCTACTTTTTCGAAGATTTTTCGAGGATTTTTCGATATATTTAAATTTTCTGTTGTTCCATATCTCGGGAGGGTAGCAAATTAGGTAAAAAGTAACCATTTTTTGGGGGTTGATAAGGGAGGAAGCATTCTTGAGACACGCGAATAGGGGGTATATGTGCTCCCATTAGTGAAATTAGGGGTATTCACGGGTTGATGCGAAACGCAGTTGCGACGATGCGAAAATGCATAACTGCGAACTTCGCATCATTCCAACAACAAACACATTGGAAGCAATTTTGTAACTCTTCTTAAATTACGCACTGCTCAAACCTATTGCGAGAACGCACAAGCATTGATGCTAAACAGCTGTTTCATGTTTTGGTTGTTTTCAAATATAGTTGCCATCTGGGTAAAACTTTAGAAAGGTTAAGTTTGTACGTTCTTTTCATTAAATTTTTGTGATTTTCAAATAAGATGGCAATATATGTTCTGTTCATGTGAAATTTTTTTTAACTGCATAAAAACCAGCTTCATCCACAAAAATGGATAAAAAAATAAAAGTTAGGCATGTAAAAAAGTGGTCAGAAGCAGAATTACGAAAATTGTGGATTATCTGTTGAAAAATCGGAATTTTGGGGCGCAATTCTTTGAGACTCCCAAATCGCTCTTTCAATAATCCAATACAATGTTCTGCTCTGACACGATATTTACTGTGCCGTAAATTGAATTGACTACGCTGTGTATGTATCATTGCTAATGAGTTTGATCTGTATGGAGTTATAACTGTATACGACAAAGAATACGCGAATCCGCTGCAATCCATTGGTTTCCATGAAAATAGTTGGATGAATTTTGTGCCAAAGGGCAAGACGAAAAAATACGTTCGTCGTGAACACTTCCAGGAGCGCCAATAGTTAGATTTCGAATACGTAGCTTATGATCACATGTGATCTGAGCTTTAGCCGAGTACACATGCTTTCGAGAAAAGTATGGAATTGGGTTTATCACTGGAGTTTCTGTCAACTTAAACTCTGTGCCATCCACATAGCCAACACAAAAAGGCAGTTCATTAAATGTCTCCTTTACAATACATTCCCTTTCTTCTCTGTTGGGCCAGAAAATATATTTATCTTTCAGTTCAAGAAATGCACGAAACACTATCTGTAATTTTTTGTATTGTGCCATCATAGGTGGTCTATGTGCCCCCATTCGCCATATTTTTAGGGGTGAACGCCAAGACAAGTGTTTAACTGTCCACTGTAAGTCAAATTGTAAGTCAAACACATGTTTGGCCCCTCCCTAAAAATATGGTGAATGGGAGCACATATACCCCCTATTCGCGTGTCTCAAGAATGCTTCCTCCCTTATCAACCCCCAAAAAATGGTTACTTTTTACCTAATTTGCTACCCTCCCGAGATATGGAACAACAGAAAATTTAAGTATATCGAAAAATCCTCGAAAAATCTTCGAAAAAGTAGAAAAAGTGCCATATCTCGAAGGGGAAGCAAGATAGGTAAAAAATAACCATTTTTTGGGGGCTTATAAGGGGGGTTGTATTTCTGAGACGCACAAATAGAGGGGGTCTATCATCCCCCATTTGCTACATTTTTATGGGGGAACACGTCGAAACACGTCTTTAACTGTCCACTGCAAGTCAAATTGTAAGTCAAACACGTGTTTCGGGACCCCCTTAAACATATAGCAAATGGGGTACCTATTTTTACCTATTGTTCGCTCCAGCACCAAATTCGTCAAAATAAAAAATTTTAGGTGGCAACACTTTGAACCACCTTAAATTTTAAAATTCTGACATCAGATTCGAAGTCAGCGACCCCTTAAACGACCCCTTAAAACTCTTAAGAATACATTTTGGTAGGTGGCAACACTGTTATAAAAAAATTACACAATTTCGAAATTCTGGCAACGGATTCGGACTCATTGACCCATTTTTACCTAGTGTTTGCTCTAGCACCGAATTCGTGACAATAAAAAAATTTTAGGTGGCAACACTAATAATCAGCTTGAATTTTAAAATTTTGACATCAGATTCGAAGTCAGCGACCCCTTAACACTGTTAAATGGTGTTTAGAACTCTTAAAAATGCAAGTTACTAGGTGGCAACACTATGGAGAAAATTTAGGTGGCAAGCCTATCCTCCATCTTAAATTTTAAAACTGTGATATTAGATTCGAAATCAAATCCGTTGTCAGAAATTCAAAATAACAAGAATTCGCAAAAATACAAAAACAATCCAGGTGGCAACTCTATTCGCCATCTTGAATTTAAATTTTTACATCAATTTCAAAATCAGCTACCCCCTAAAACTGCCAACCACGGAGTCCACAGAACTCTTAGAAGTCCAAGTACGCTTAAGCTTTTCCTAGACAAGCTCATTGCATTTTTTGGATACTTGTTTTTATATTGGATACTTGCCTCCAATTTCAAGCTTTTCAAGCTTTTTGCCGAAGGCATCAATTTTTCCTTTACTTGGGACTTCGTGCCGTTCGCTTGTAAGCTAGCATACTTGCAAGTCGCAAGCTGTCATGGGCTTATTTATTTTCAATCACAAGCCAGACTTGATTGAAAACTATCAAGCTCAAGCTAGCTTGGACTTGTATTTTAAGCAAGTACTTGAAATCGATTTCAAGTAGGCTTGTGCAGTTCTCTGATACAAAGCGAATATTTTAGCCTTGGTCAAGTTTTTTCATTTATTTTTTATATTTTACTTTGGTAACAGTTCTTAAAAAATATTAATGAAGTTTTACAATAGACTTTGATTAAATATTTAAAATATTTAAATAAAATAAGTGATACCAAAATGATGGAAATTTCAAAGTGAAAATTGCTTTTTTTTAATTCTGTTTCATTGATAGCATAGAGAGCCACTCTTAAAAACACACGTAAAGGCATAATCATGGCAGGGTGCAAGAGTATGCGCTTTCGCTGAATAATTTGGAGCGAATTATAAGTAGAAGCTCGCAAGAGAAAGCATTCAACGTTTCTTTGTTCTATCAATCACATTTTTCATAACTGCTCTGCTTTTCAAGATTTTCTCTTTCTTCTATTGGAACCGTTGCTTTCATCGGCTTACTTAGAATAGAGTTAAAATAATAGAATAAGAGTTGACTTGCATAAATCTTTAAGAACAATCTTCTATATATTTATTCCTGTAAGGGTCCCTTATTCTAGCGATTCTACAAATACTACAGCAACACATATCATTAGAAAGGTCTTGAGGCGTAGGTAAACAGAAAATTATTAGATTTTTTGAGAAGTGATAGCGTTTAGAAGATATGAGCGTTTAAAAATGGAAAAATGGAAAAAGACTTAAGACACGAACTAGCTGCAATCTGAATGAGAAAGTGTGATTTCCAAAGCAAAGTAGGGAAGGACACCCAATTTTCGGGGCGTTATCACTAGTACTATTTAAATTTGGAAGAGCTGGCTGTAAAGTTAATAAATTTGGCTAAACAATATGTGGCGAAAATAGTCATTATGGACCACAAGCATAGAAGAAGCATAGAAAAACACACTTTCTTGTCGGCTATTTTCTTTGGGGGTTCTTGGGCTATCCTACATATAGGATCAACTTAACAGGTCGGATGGACATGTAGGAAGTGTGAAAACAAATACTGCGGTCCGTCTGACACGTAGGATGAAAATCATAAAGCTTTGATTTTTTTCTGTTGGTTCGTCTTACATGTAGTAAGTGTAAAATCACGTTCATCCGACTTCATATATTTTCTCATTCCAAAAAAAAAACAACGTCGTGGAGTGACATACGAAAAATAAGGTAAGCAAAGCGCAAAGTTGAATATATGGTATTAAAATGGCAGCAGTTTCGCATGCTGTATTTTTTCCTTTCTTTTATTATATTTCTTCTTCCTGTTCTTCCAAAACTTAATCAATTATAACAGCATCAAGAAATTAGGGGTATTCACGGGTTGATGCGAAACGCAGTTGCGACGATGCGAAAATGCATAACTGCGAACTTCGCATCATTCCAACAACAAACACATTGGAAGCAATTTTGTAACTCTTCTTAAATTACGCACTGCTCAAACCTATTGCGAGAACGCACAAGCATTGATGCTAAACAGCTGTTTCATGTTTTGGTTGTTTTCAAATATAGTTGCCATCTGGGTAAAACTTTAGAAAGGTTAAGTTTGTACGTTCTTTTCATTAAATTTTTGTGATTTTCAAATAAGATGGCAATATATGTTCTGTTCATGTGAAATTTTTTTTAACTGCATAAAAATCAGCTTCATCCACAAAAATGGATAAAAAAATAAAAGTTAGGCATGTAAAAAAGTGGTCAGAAACAGAATTACGAAAATTGTGGATTATCTGTTGAAAAATCGGAATTTTGGGGCGCAATTCTTTGAGACTCCCAAATCGCTCTTTCAATAATCCAATACAATGTTCTGCTCTGACACGATATTTACTTTGCCGTAAATTGAATTGACTACGCTGTGTATGTATCATAGCTAATGAGTTTGATCTGTATGGAGTTATAACTGTATACGGCAAAGAATACGCGGAATCCGCTGCAATCCATTGGTTTCCATGAAAATAGTTGGATGAATTTTGTGCCAAAGGGCAAGACGAAAAAATACGTTCGTCGTGAACACTTCCAGGAGCGCCAATAGTTAGATTTCGAATACGTAGCTTATGATCACATGTGATCTGAGCTTTAGCCGAGTACACATGCTTTCGAGAAAAGTATGGAATTGGGTTTATCACTGGAGTTTCTGTCAACTTAAACTCTGTGCCATCCACATAGCCAACACAAAAAGGCAGTTCATTAAATATCTCCTTTACAATACATTCCCTTTCTTCTCTGTTGGGCCAGAAAATATATTTATCTTTCAGTTCAAGAAATGCACGAAACACTATCTGTAATTTTTTGTATTGTGCCATCATCTCCAATCCCAAAGTTTGTTGCTACTTTGCAAATGGATGCTCTTTCGCCTGATGATCCAAGTCTATACAATACAATGGCTAATTAAAGCAAACACTGAATTGTTGACATGAGTTCTTGTGTTGAAATTCCACGCTGTTGCATATCAACGATTCCAGTAATTGAAATTGAACTTTACTGCATCGCAAAATTTGACGGAATCGGTCCTCATCAAACTGTGCTACTACGTTCACACCAACTTTTCGATTTTGGTACATAATATTCAATTCCACGCCGAGTTCCTAATACTTTGAATAGGTCTTCATACAGTTTCTCCAATTCCTCGTCCCTAGTTCATCCGCCAGATCAATTGTAAACACTGATTTACAGAACCGTTTTCTGTAAACACTGTGAACATGTGTGAGTTTTTTGTATACAAAACCAAAGACGCATTTCTTCGTATAAACTTTCAATATTCTGTAAAGAATTTTCAATTAAATTGTCAATTAAAATGCTCTTAACACTTTTTTTGGGCATCTTGAATTTCTTTGAACACTTTTTAACTTTTGATTGACAGTTTAATTTTAACAAAGTTGCAACACTAGAGTTGCAATATTGATGTTCATGCGTTAGTGCGAAAAATGTCTTTCATTTTCACATTTTTGCAATTTGCATCAACCCGTGAATACCCCTATTGTTTTGCCATTAAGCGATGCTATCTTCTTGAAAGCTGAAAAATAATGAAGTACTTCCGACATGTAGGATAGTTTGAAAGCTCGAACAAACTATCCAGTTATTCTGCCGTCATACATTGTCCATCCTACATGTAGGATAGTCCGAAACCCCCTTTTGTTTACTTCATTAACCCTGCATTCGTAATAAACGTAAATTTTACTTGAACTCCGCATAAAAAGTATACGTAGGCTAAAACAGTCATGCGATTCTACCGTTAATTCACTTGTTAAGAATAAGGCCTTTTCCACACGGAGCAATTGAAAAACAACGCAACATCAACATATGTTGCTAGCCCATGTAAGTTACCTTCAAATGAGGAAACTTTTTTACAACTAGTTGGCAGCGCTATCGCGATAAGTTTTATGCAACACAGATTGCTGCAATTTATATCAGCGACTTGTGATTTTCCTGATAATTTAAAACAATTGTATGTTACTTGATTGTATGGCAAGTTGAGAAAAGTATAAATTAAATTCAGAAAAATTGTGTTTTGTTTTTTATTTTGAATACAGGAAGCAGCAATGTGCGAGCAGTTAACAAATTTATATATGTTATAGAAGAAGTACAGAAATATCGCTGCTTATTTTATTATAAGCTGCAATGAGAGATAAATGTTGCGTTGTGCGTGACTTGCTCATCTGAAAGCATAGGTTGCAATAATGTTTGGAATTGCAGTGGCTTGCAACTTTCTAAGCAATTGTGTTGCAGTTGGGTTACTTTTCCGTTTCTCCGTTTCATGCAACGATTTTACCGTTATGTTATTGTAAAAAGTAATACGTTTCTTCTAGTACGTTTAAGTACTTAATGTCAGCAAAACTTTTATATCGCCACCAAGCAGGACTGTTCAGATTGCTGAATGCTATCATTGCTGCAATCTGTGTTCATCCGCTCTCGCTCTCAGTGCTTTTGACAGATTCCCATTGAAAGCAACAACAAAACGAGTAGATTGTTTGATTAGCAATCACCGCGTGAGTTGGGGAAAAGCAACAAAAAAGCATTTGAACGCCGTTCAAACGATCACCGTGTGACCTCTGCTATACTAGCTACAAAAGGGCATGACTCAAAATTTATAAGTTTCGAAGAGGAAATGTTTTTTTTTTTAAGGAACTCGATACAGAAAAAAGAAAAACGATTTTTTTTTTAAATTAAAATTAATAAATTAAAAAACAATTTTAATAAAGATGAAATTTAAAATTGTGCGATATGCTTACAGTAAGAATCAAATATTTCCCATAAGCTACATTAATGGATATCTCTTGAAAAAAATCATGTTTTTACAAATGGATGTGTGGCTGGAAACAAGAGAGGTTCAACAAAAGCTCCGTTAATTCGAAGATTTTATGAACGGTCTATAAAAATGTATGATGTCGATGTTTTTTTTATTTCACGTGAACTTTTTATAAAGTGGTAAAAAATCAAAAATAAATTCAAAGTTCCGGTTGATCTTCCGAATGATAAGTTTGGCTGAGGAACCAAATGAGTGACTGATGTTTACCTACCGCACATGGCAGGCATGGGGCACATTATTGTTTTTATTATTAGTGTTGTTATTATTTTGGTGGCCATTGATGCGCTGCATTGAATCTCAAATGGAGTGGTAAATGAGAAGCACAACCATGGACAGACTACATTCACATCTTTGTATTGCCGTATAGCTTTATGTGAGGAGCGCTTGTTTGTGTTTGTATTCATCGAGTTGTATTTGTAAGAATGTGGCATAGACAGTAGCGGTAATTTTGGAGTAGGGGGATTTTTCAACCTATGGAATATGTGAAACAGGACCACCAACGTTGATAAAGTCTCAGTCGGCTGGCAAAATAAAAAAAAACATAAAAATTATGAAATGATTTTCATGCTCTGTTACTCTGCATGAAACCGCTGCGCTTGAATGTTTGATTTTTGTTTTTGTTTTTTTTTTTTCTTGTTTCTTTCATACTTGTAGAAAAAATCACTAGCTGTGTGGCTTTTGTTAGTTGATAATGGATTTTTTTTAAGAAAATAAAATTAAACCGAAACTTCAACAGATGATCTGTCATTTGAACTATATTGTAAAAAAAATTGTATGTACACGTATATTTTTTTCTTTTGTCTTTTTTAATTAAGCTTTTTTGGGAAAAACAACTCAATCTTTCGGACAACTATAGAAATCTTGAACAAATTTTCGACTTTTCTTCATTGCACTGCTGCTTATGTTGTCGTGAACTTTTGAGGAAGAGCAGAAAATGTGACGCACAACCCACGCATTCCAATGCAGTGCTAAGTGTTTGTCCTCAATGCGTGAGCATCCAATGGGTTTTTGGGCGATAAATTGCCTCGTTTTTGGTAATTTATTTTTCGTTAAATGTGGCACATGCCCAACGCGTCTCATTGATCCCCGTTTGTCTGTACATGCGTCAAACTTGTGTTGGCGGATGTATTTTTTGCTGTTTCGTTGGCATCGCTTTCGTTTGTCACACGCAGGCGCGCATACGTAACGCTTTTGCTATCAGTCTTCTGACTTATTTAATTATTTTTTTGTTGTTTTTGTTGTTGTCGTCTGCCTCGTTTGCTTGATCCACTGCTGGCTGTCGTCATTTGTAGCTGTTCTTGTTATTGTTGTGCAAATAGGTTTTCTTGCATGATTTGTGAGTTTGCATAATTTATTTTCTTACTTATTTAGCATATTTTTTTGTAGTGCATGCTCAGAATAGAGTTTTTAAGATTGCTTTTCTTTCAGAATTGTTTTTTTGCTTTTACCTTTACTGTCTATGTGCAAGAATGTGCATCAAAGTCGTTTACAAAAGGGTGACCTCTCAAAACGATTCATTCGACTATACTTTGGTCACAACGAATCTCTCTTTAAATGTTGTATTTATGAATATACTCGGTGTGCCACTTATCCCGGGATGGTTCTAGAAAACATCATTAAAACATTATTTCTGTTAATTATTCAGTATTTTTATTCAAAGTATTCTCCTTCCAATTCAATCAGCTAGTGGTTTAAATGCCTGCTCTAGCTCATTTTGCGGAATTGTCTCCAATACCCATGTCGCAGCTACATATTTGGATGGTCGGAATATCTTAAAAAAAGCTTCCTTTCAACTTCAATTTCGGGAAAAAAGATAAGGCGGACGGTGCCAAATCAATTGAATACGGCGGATGAATTAACACAAGCACGTGAATTTAAGCCAAAAATTGACGAGCAATGAGTGCTCTGTGACTGGTGCATTATTGGGAAACAGAGACCAACTTTCTGAATCGGGATATTCGGGTCGCATACAACAGATTCTGGACATCAAACTCTTCAAAATTCCAAGATAATGTCTGTGTGAACAGTTGGAATGGATTCTTTGTGGATAATTCTTTTGCCATCAGAGCATATGATGAGCATTGTTTTGATGGAAATTTTCGTGTTTTTTCTTTCTCTCTCTCTCTCTCTCTGTCTGCTCTACTAAAATAATTATCACTGTTGCCAAGGTTTATTAATATAGGTTAAGTCACTTGATAGAAAAGCACTCTTTTTTCGCCTTTGATCGAACTGTCAAAAAGTAGCTGTTAGCTAAAAAATGCACCGATTCAGGTTTTTTTTCTTGATTTCCTTTCATCCATTCTCCATTCAAAAAAGACAGTTCGACCGAGCTTCTGATAAGATATTAAAAGTGGAACCTATTTGTGCAAGCGAGACCTGTTTCTCAAAAAAATTTTATTCAAGGAGTCAAATAAACCCAAAAAGTTCCAGTGGCCCAACTTATTCCAAAATTGCTGCCATTGGAACCTATTTGCCCAAGTGGAATGTATTTGTCAAAAATTCAAGATTTTTTCGAAGGAGTCCATTTAACCCAAAATAGTTGCAGTGACCCAATTAGTTCCAAAAATACTGCAATTGGAACATATTCGTCGAAGTGGAAAGGATTTATCAAAAAAACTTACGTCCAAGAACTACTGGCTTATACGCGGTGTGCGTTGCTACACCCTGGAACTATATTTCAAAATAATAAATATAATCAAAACTTTTTTTACCCTTTGTTTACTATCACCAAATAGTAACTCCATTCTGAGTTTCAATGTTCTGTGATTCTTACTTCCAAAGCTATTCGATATCAAAAATTTGGCTTTTATGGATGGAGCCACACCCCCTTTCCCAATGCCCATCCAAGTTTTGTATAAGAAATACATTACCAAGTGGTAACTTCATTCAGAGATTCAATATTCTGACTTTAACTTTCACGAAAAACTAATTTTTAGCTATTTTATTTGAAAAATCTTATGGGCGAAAGGGGATCCACTATTTTTGCAATATCTCGAAAATCTCTCATCCGATGTTGTACAAATAAGTTTTAAAACCCGTGCCATGAGTGGCCGAATACACCCTAATTTGAACAACACCATTAGAACGGTTCAGAAGTGATGGAGTAGCATACGGACACCAATAGATTTTTATATATATAGATTATATTTTCATAGAATTAATACAAAAAGTAAATAAAGTGCTTAACCATTTTTGCCAATGGTGGGAAAAAAGTTAGGATTTAAAGAAAGTCACTATTCTGAGGCAGATTTTTCTCAAAATTATACAAGACAAATAGTTAAAAAATATTTTGTCTACGATTTTTTTTTTTTGTCCAAATAAGTTGGTGAATTTTTGAAGAATTTAGTGCTGATTTCAAATCTTTTTTAATAACCTTATCCATTTCAAAAAATTTCTTCTTGTGTTACTAAAAACATTTGCACTTTTGATTCATTTTTCACGATAACATCAATCATATCCTTAGCTGAAGTCACATCTTTGCCAAAAGATACAGCTCGGTCACAAAGCCCTTTAACGGTTCCACCTGTTCCATCAGCACAGCTTTTACCATGGCCTGCAGTTTTGAAATTCCATGTCGCGTTGGTTAGTTTTATTAATTGACATTGGTATGCAAATAAAAAGAAATTAGTTTTATTTTTATATTGCGTTACAGGTTCATCGCCTTGAAAATTTATTGATTCAATGGATGGTACGTAATCATTGATAAGTTTCAATATTGGTTGTAAGTGAGCCCATCTTTCGATCCCAGTAGCAACTTATGGAACTGAAATTAGTGGGGAAATTTTGTTCCATGTATTCTAAGCAGCCGGTCATTTAAAACTTGAACTTAACTTAAAAAACATAAAAGTTATTAACACGGTTATACCAAAATCATAGATTTTAAAAGATTTTGCGAATTGCCCATTTATTTTTGGATGTTGGCTCATTATGTCTGCCCACAAATGTGTGAATAAGGTATGGACACTTAGTGGTTTCAACAAGACGGTGCGCCATGTCACACTGCGAAACGAAAAATGCACCTTCTGCAAGAAAAATTTCTTTGCAACATGCACACCCCTATATGTCACTCCTCTGGAGGTCATCCTACCAACAAAAAAAACAACCATTTTGAAATAGTTGATATTTAATTTTGACCCTAGATGGGTCATATATATGCGCTGGTCCTATTCTTTTTCCCCCTTTAGCATTCTTTCTGATCACACCTAAGCCCTATCAGCCACACTTCTAGGGTCACCCTACAAAAAAAAAACAAAAACTGAGAACTAACTTGTGGATTATACTCCTCCCGAATCGACTCCTAGAGGAATCTGAACACTACAACCCTCTATTTACCACTCTTATGGAGGCCCCCTACAAAAAATTAAATTATTAGTGCCCGAGATTTTTCAGATTGCAAGCGCAAAGAGAGTCCAAACACTAGTAAAACTCATTTTTCTAATTAAAAATTCTCTATACTTCAAAACCTCATCTCCCCTTCCAATTGTGCAAATCTTTGTGTCCATACAAAGGGTATTTAAACTATAAAAAGTTTTGGTTTTTTCTAAAGTAATACTTTGAATGTTTCGTTTCTGCTTATATCTTTTTATTTCTTCAAGAAATCATCTTTGAATTATAAATATTGTGAAAGTTTACGTCAACAGCTTACCAAACCAAAAAGCTTACGTCAACAATAATAACATATGAACCGATATCCACAAGTTTAATAGCCTGAATACATTGGATACTACATCAACATTACGACATGAGATTAAGTCCCGGTTTACACTTGTCAACAGTTGACGGTCAATTTTTTGAAATTCCCTTTTAAAGTTGACGCTTCAGTTTACACAGATCCAGAGTTGACGATCAATTCTTGCTATGCTTTGCAAGTTGACGAAATCAAAAATAACAGGACAACGAAAGAACTAAAGCATGTTGCGCAAAAGTTGTCGGTACGTTCAATTCTGTTCTTTCCCCTTTCTTCGTAAGTCGCTCACCATGGAATTTAAGAGTTGATCGTCAACTGTTGACGTGTGTAAACCTGGACTAAGAGAGTGCATTTCTGCATGAGAAAATTTATATAAATACCTGCCAAAAAATTTTTTTTCTGTAATAAGTGGAAAAGTTCAATCTATCGGAATAAAATAAAAAATAAGAAAATATATTTTTGGACCTCAGCAGGGAAGCGAGTGCTACATTAGCGCATCTGAAGTGCTCCAAAAAAAAAAACAGTAGAGCTCTTCATTCTCCTTGTGTATAGCGCATTTTTTAACATAGTCATGTCATCCTATGTATGCGCTACGCTTCCGCTGTAGAAAATATGAAATCGTAGCGAGAGGCGAGCGTTTTGTTCTCCTTGTATTTGATATAAAAACGTAGTAAGAACCGAGCGCTTTGTTCTCCTTGTAGCATAAATCAAATTTAAAATTTTTAAATCAAAACAAAAACAATCACCCAGACACTGGCTTGAACCCTGGCATCTCGCTTACAAAGCAAGCACCTCAACCAGTATGCCATGGCCGCCATAATTTAGGTGTAAAATTTGGTTTATATTAACAGAATAACTTATAAGCAAATTTTTAAAACAAAACAAAAACGAAAAACAATCGCCGCCAGACAGGTTTGAACCCGGGCATTTTGATTGCACGGCAAACACGTTAACCAGTCTGCAACATCTCAATCGAAAAATTTTTTCTTAATAACAAATAATAGCAAGTTTGATAAAATCAAATCATATTTTGTTTATTCACGTGAAACCATTAGACGAATTCTTAAAGTTTTTGAAATTAATTTTTTTTTTTTGACATTAATAAATAATACTTTCTTTTCAAGTGCAACGTTATCGTTACGAAAAGTGCTACAAATATAGCGCTATACAAACAACACTACTTGCAAGGAGAATGAAGCGCTCTTTATGTGCATACAAGTAATGTGCATTAAAATATTTTGCTAGAAAGCTATCGGGACACGCACACATAAATAACTATTTTCCAAATTTTTCTCATAATATTTAGAGGCTAAAGTTACAATTTTGTTCATTTCGCCAAAGTTACCGATTCGATTTATATAATATGTATTAAAAGAAAGATGCACACAACACTCACTATGGAAAAGTTTTTCCATATCGACGAATGAGGTCAAAATGTATTTATGTAAACCCCCGAGTATCGCCGGTTATTTCAGCTAGTTTTAGTGTAAAATATGGTACCGACTAACGTAAAAAAGTTCCCATGTTTTCGCAGTGTAAGAAATTCGTCATAACAAAAAGTGCAGGCATAAAGTCAAAACCTATAAATGCCTTCACCTTTTCTTTTCAATTACTAAACTGTAAGTATTTTTAACCGTAACCGTAACGGAAATCATTGTAAGCCAACATTATTAGTTGATAAGCGGCTTTGATCATGCTGACACTTTGATCTTGCCACCGGATGCCGAATGTAGCAATCTAAGATTGATTTTTTTTCTCTTGCGCAAAATTATAACTAATTATTTGTACCAACAACAACAACAACACTAACAAAGTAGTTATTAGGCTAGAAATGTGGTAATCTATTGTTGTGTCCAGAAACATCATGTAACGCTCAACAGGAAAGAAACCCTGAATTTAATTAAGATATACGAGTTCAAAAAAAAAAAAAAACCGAAATAAAAAATAAAACAACATATCATGAGAAGTTGAAGTCAATACAAAAGGTGAATGAAGTAATCTTTTTGATGGCTTTGTTAGCCGCGTTAACACAACTTTGATTTTTGTTTTTCGTTTATTTGCCAAAATGTTCAAGAGTAGAAGTTAGGCGTACCTACCGACATAGTACTTTTATAAATCCAGTAAATCCCGCACAGCTTTATATGTAAGTATGTGCATAATTAGAATTTTGGTTCTCAATGTTGCACATGCGCAGAACACAGCTGGAATTCAATTCTATACAACAATAAAATGTCTTATTTAGTATTGTTATTAATGATGAGTTATGTTTGAAGACTAGGCAACATTTGGGCCATAAATGACTTTAAAACATTTTTACGTTTGTATCTTCATTTATGTATGTATGTATGCGCGTTGCTTTTTGCCTTCTTGGAAATAAATCGCATTATTTTTCTGATGTTTGTTCTATTTTTTGTTCGTTTCTTAATTTTGACAGTAGACGATTATGTTGTTTTGCTCAAATCGTGTGGCAACCTGGTAGCAAATAACAATTTAATGATACCACCCGCGAATTCTTTATAAAAGCATTGTGGAATTATTTAACTTAAGAGAGCGAGTGGAGGTAATAAAGCTGAACTGGTAAAGTCAATGTTGGCAATGATGATAACTTCTGAAATAATGATTGGATTTTATCCATCACTAACACGGACACGACTGTCAGAGCCTAGATAGACATTGAGAAGTCTTGCCAATCGCCACTCGTTGGCCAAAAGATGGTCCGATTTTATGACTATCATGTCATCAACTTTAAATCCACAAGGGGATGTTTCCACTTATATCTCTTGTGAAGTTCTTTTAAATAGTCGTTTTTCCATATGTGACAGAACTTCTGGTTAAATGCCTTAAACTTTTGCCAACGATTGATTATGGACCTTGGATTTTCGGCAAATATCCGGTTCAATCGGAGCCAGTAAAGGTCCCCTTACGAGAAAATGCGCTAGAGTTATCGATGCGAGATCGTTAAGATCTGAGGACATGATACGCGAGAGCAATGTTGAGAACTCCTCAGACGTGTATTTCGTGTTTGATGCGACTTTTCGGAAGTGTAGCTTAAAACTTTTGACACCCGCTTCCCACAAACCTCCCATATGGGGAGCACCTGCTGGAATAAAGTGCCAAGTTAAGTGTTGGTGGGCAAACTTGGACACCACCTTCTCTTTCGAATTTAGGAGAAAAGCTTTAAAATCTTCTTTAAAGGCTCGCGAGGCGCCAACAATGTTGATTCCATTGTCCGAATACATTTTCTGCGCTCGTTAATTGTAGAAAATTGACATATTGTCCATTTACCCATCGTTTATACAGTATTATAATACTAGCAAAGCAAGTTATAGCTTTGTTATGCAATGTTGCCACTTTTTACGCTCTTTGTTCGTTTGATGAGCTCTGCGACTAAAGTGTGTTATAGTGATGGTCATTTGATCTACAAACACTAGTACACTTGTCGCAGAGCTCATCAAACAAAATTCGACAAGCTTTCGTTTGATATGTACACTCAAACTGTTATGGTAGTTAAGGCTTCTTCGGCCTGGTCCATCCATCGGAGGCATGGTCTCCCTCATCGTCGTTGACCAGCGACCCCCGCCTCGAGCACCTTTTTCGATGGAGCTTCGTCGTCCATACGATGGACATGACCCAGCCAGCGTAGTCGCTGCACAGTTATACGCCGAACTACGTCAATGTCTTCGTAGAGCTCATACAGCTCGTGGTTCCGAAGATTTTGCGAAGAACATTTCTCTCGAACACCCCCAGCACAGGTAGAACGAGCGTTTTGTAGAGTGTTAGTTTTGTCGATCGAGAGAGGGCTCTGTTGCGGGATTCCCAAACGCCTTAACGACGATGGTAGCTGTAGTTAACTAGCGAAAACTGTCATTTACTATGAAACTGTGCATGCACAATGACCGATAACGACAACTACGATTATCGTTAACTGTTTGGGAATCCTGCTACTGGAACTTAGTTGCTTACTGAGCCCGTAGTAGCACCTATTAGCAATAATTGTTCTTCGCTTTATCTCCAGACTGATTTCGTTGTTGGTATTAATGGCGGTGCCAAGGTAAACGAACTCCTTGACTCCTTGTCTACTTACTTCAAAGGTTTTTTAAATATGTTGCTTTGTTTCTCATTTGTTGGCAGTGCTTTTGTTCGGTTTGTGTATTCAATAAATATACTTTGAGCAATTAAGTGGCTTGCGGATTTGTTTTTCATTATTATTGTTTTTAGTGATTGAGTGATTGCTTTCGACATATCAAAATAAAATGTATGCAGCTATTGCAGTTTTTATTTTATGTATTTCAAGTGCTTCACAGCCTTCAGACACTGTATATATTTATATATTTCATAATTAATTTACCTTTAGGTTCAGAATTTTCCATTTTTTAACCATTCTATTAACGACTGCAACCACAACGTTAGCATAAAAGTGTTCGTTTGATTTTGACGTTTGGATTCGTGGTTTCAGTGATCGTTAGAAATACATATTGCAAATATGTAACTGTACTACGTCATCGTTCGCTGGTTGATCAGCTGTTGTCGTTGCTTGATTCTGTTCGAATTACAAATTTCTAAAACACGAACGAACACTGTTTTGAACTGAAAGATTGATCGGATAGGAATACAAAATGAAGCCATTATTAATCTTAAATCGTTAAAGCACATAAAATGTGTTATTTTTCTAGTTTCTTATAAATGAACATATTAAGAATTCCTAAGAAATCGTAGACCTAAGCACATTTTAGAAGAAAAATAGCAAAAAAATAGTGTTCAATTTTAAAAAGTTAACTGAAATGTAATTCAACGCACGCAAGCATGATAAAATTTAACTAACGTTAATATTATAGGTCAAACAAAGAAAGGTAAAATAAATAGTGTGTGTGCGGCAAATAGCCTTAAGTCAAAATGAACCAATTAAAATGTCTATCAGTGTGGTAAAGGCAAAATAAAACAACTTAATAATACAATATGAACAACAATAATAACAACAACAACAAGAGATAAAAAAAGGCCAACAGCGAAGTTAGAAGCGACAAACAAAGCGCAGCTGGAGCTGAAATGCGGAATTTTAAGCTAAATTTATAGGTAGTTTTGTATAACATAAATTTTTATTCGAGCACTGGTATACAAAAATTGATGGATTTATTGTTTATTATTTATTTATTGTGGACTGCAGTAAAAAAAAATTAATTTCTTTGGAAATTGTAAGTGGATCAAAAAGTTTGACTTAAGTGAATAAAGAAAAATTTTGCTCCAAATTTGGGTTGATATTTTAAATGATTTTCTAACATTTTTCCCTTCCAAAAAGAAGTACTTCGGAAGCTCCCAAAAATAGGCGTCAGTTTCAACTATGAATTAATCATTTAAGTAAAATCGCTTACCGATGAAGCCATCTCTTCAGGTTTGGAAACATGTAGAAGTCACTTTGGGCCGGATCTGGTAAATACGGCGACTGAGAAACCAGTTCATTTCAACGCGATTTTGTGCAATTTTGCTTGCACAAGTAACGCCGTGAGAGCAGCCGCATTGTCGTGATGATTGATAATTTTTCTTCTTGAAGTGCGGCCATTTTTCTGCGATTTTAATTTTCAAACGGTCCAATAATGATAAATAATATACGCCAATTATGGTTTTACGATTTTCAAGATAGTTGATGTGTATTATTTCACGTGCATCCCAAAATACGGAGGTCATAATCTTTCCGGTAAATTGTTGTGTATTTAGATGCTTTGGAATACTTTCATTTGGAGAAACCCATTATTGTGACTGTTGTTAGACTCTGTATAGGAATGGATCCATGTTTTATCCATAGTTATGTATAAGAACAAAAACATCGTTGAATATCTCGTAAACATTGCTAAACTTCGCTTGGAAGTTGTAGCACGAACTCGTTTTTAGTCCACTGTGAGCAAACACGGAGTTTCTTCATACTCAAAATATCATGTATAAAATTGAACACACTACCATATGACATCTGTGTGGTCTTAGCTAGCTCCATCCATTCCACTTTGTGGTCGTTTAACAAAGTATCATGAAATAAATCTTTTGACATTTTTGGTGTACTCTCTTTTGGGCGTCCAGATCGTTGGGCATCATCAGTCCCACAACGATAGTCAGAAAACCTTTTTTGACTCATCTTCATCGACAATGCAGAGTCTAGATAATACTTATCTAGCTTGGTTTTGGCCTTGGTTATCGATTGCTTACGTAAATAGTAGTTTTTAATCAGAACACGAAACTCATCTTTTCCATTTAAAAAAAAACCAGGAGGTTGGTCTTATCTCCTTCGTCTGTCTGGACATTTTGATAGATATTTAAGAGCGCACTTTTAGTGCCGGCTAGTGAAGGGCAAATTTTCGGTATCGAGTCTTTTATACTCGTTACTCGCATAGTATCGATATCGAACTCGAGACCGACGAAATACTAGCTCTTTTTTTTCTTATTTTTCTTAAACAGCTAAACTAAACTCAAAATATTGTATTAATATTATATTAAGTAAAATTTTTTGTGCTTTAGTAGGTTAGTTAAAGAGAAAGACCAAATCGCTTTTTACGTTACTTTGAGTTAAGTCATTTTGCCTTGTGATAAATATAATACTATTATTTTCTTATTACATTATTTTGCTTATATAAAATCACGGACACGGGTTGTTACGGCCACCTAAGTAAGTAAGTAAAATCATAAAGCAATTCTTTTTCTATATGCCAGGATCTCATTTTAAAAAACTTTTTGACTTTGTTGTTGTTTTGCTTACTTTAACAGTAATATTATTTATTTTTTAGATCGCGGAATTTATTAATATTGTTTAT